>CM068957.1:43426731-43466653 GCA_035128595.1 Eptatretus atami
GAGAGAATACTGTTCCTCCCCTTGTCGTGCACTAATGGTGTGCAACGCATATATTGCTTCTGTAACTTGGAAATGATGGTTATAACTATTGCAAAGCCAGACTTGTAGCCATTGGGAGAGGTTAACATTCTGGCCAAATAAACGACCCAGCTTTTGTTGGATAAATTAGGAACACATGAATGGAATTTCGCATGGTGCAATAGTAATTACGCACAAGGGTAAGACGCAGGATGGTGTGCCTCAGGAAACATCGGTGGGAGGATGGTTGGATTGTGTATGTAAGAAGCGTTTCCATGACCAGAAGGAGGCTTGGATTTTTAAAGTTTGGTTTGCAGGTTCCATTTACCCAGTGCAACACATGGCCGGAAGGGCTGTCACAGTGTCGAAGTTTTGCCTGCTCGC
This sequence comes from Eptatretus atami, assembly GCA_035128595.1. Lineage (NCBI taxonomy): Eukaryota > Metazoa > Chordata > Myxini > Myxiniformes > Myxinidae > Eptatretus > Eptatretus atami. The sequence continues at coordinate 43,427,134 of CM068957.1, forward strand.
TCTGATTTAGATGGTGCATGAGAACACAATGGATTACAAAGCTTGAAAGATCATTTTTACAAACAGAAGATACAACTCAGGCTTTAAATACCTTTTAGATATGGGAGGGTGTTTCAGGTATTGAACCTCAGGTGCTTGTCAGATCATTGTGAAGATCTTGTGACAATGTACACCATTTAAGCCTGGAATTGGCTCATGGTTAGGGTGGTGCTTGGGATCTTAGATCCTGAGTTCAAATCCCACTCAGCTGTTGAATTAACACCAGGTGGGATTGACTGTGCCTGTCATCCTTCTGAGGTTGGTAAAATGAGTGCCAGCTTGTTTGTGTCCTGTGCGGAGTGGTGACCTGTCCAGGATTGTGCCCAATAGAATAGCCAAGGAGACTGCTTAGGCAGCACCAACGCTCTGCACAGAGTATGGTCCCAATGGATGGATGGTACACCATATGTATAATATATACATATATATATATTTTATTTTTTTATATGGGAATTAATGTAGAGGATTCTGTATGGGTGGAGATTAGAGATTGTGAAAACAGTAAGATACTGGTAGGATGCTTTATAGGGCTCTGGTTGTGAAGGAAGAGGAGGAAGGAGGAATTCATGAAGAATTAAAAAGAGCATGTGGTAAAGGAAGAGTATTGATTATGGGGATTTTAACTTGCCAGGGAGAGATTGGGTCCAGGAACAGGGAAAGGGAAGAGCACATGAGGATTTCCTAGATTTAATCCAGGATTGCTTTTTAACCCAGTTTGTGGATAAGCCCACTAGGGGAGTGCAGTGTTCGACCTCCTTTTATGTAACGATCCTAAATTGGTGGAGGAGGTAGAGGTCGGGGAGCATCTCGGAGCAAGTGACCATAACATTATGTGTGCAAAGACTTTGTTGAGGGTTAGAGTTCAGGAAAGTAGGGTAAGGCTTTACATTTCAGGAAGGCAAACCTTGAGGGTATGAGAGAAGAGTTGGGTGATATAGATTTGGAGACTCTAATAAGAGGACAATCAGCATCAGAAAAATGGGAAACCTTTAAGGACCAAATGTGTAGAGTGCAGAGTAAGTACATTCCAATGAGGTGTAAAACTAGAAGTAGAAAGAGACCAGGGTGGTTGAGCAGTGAGATAAGGAATGCTATGAAGGAGAAGCAGAAGGCATTTATTAGGTTAAAATATCAGGACTGGAGTTAGATTGATATCACTATCGGAGTAAACAGAGGCAAGTTAAGAAAATAACTCGACAAGCAAAAGAGAGCATGGGAATGACATGGCTAAGAATATTAAACATAATAGCAAGGCTTTCTTTAAGTATATCAAGGGAAAAGAACAGGTAGGACCAGAGTGGGTCCATTGAGGAATAGCACCAGGAGAGTGGTTAGTGATGAAAGTGAGATGGCAGGCTTATTAAACATATTTATTTTGCTTCAACTTTTACACAAGAACAGTCAGAAGAATTTCCAATACCTGAGAGTATCTATCAAGGAGGTGAGGAGGGCTTTTACAGAAGATCCAGGTTGGAGTGGAGGAAGTAAAGGAACAGCTAGGTAATCTAAGAGTGGATAAGGCTCCGATCCAGATAATATGCAACCGAGAGTATTGAGAGAGGTGCTGAGCAGGTAAGCGAGATGTTAACGGATATTTTCAATAGTTCCCTGGAGTCAGGACAGGTACCGGAGGATTGGAGAGTAACAAATGTAACACCATTATTTAAAGAAGGATCCAGAGAAGAATTAGGGAACTATAGACCTGTTAGTTTGACTTCAGTTGTGGGGAAGGTGTTGGAGACATTAATTAAGGACGATGAGGAACTATTTAAACAAATACAAACTAATTAAAGGTAGTAGTCATGGGTTTACCAAAGGTAGTTCCTGTTTAACAAATCTTTTAGAGTTCGATGAAGCAGTGTCTGATTGGGTGTATGATGTAAAGGCAGTGGACATAGTATATCTCGACTTTAAGAAGGCATTTGATAAGGTACCACATCAGAGGTTGTTAGCCAAAGTGAGGGTTTGTGGAATGGCTGGTCAGGTAGCTAATTGGATGCAAACTGGCTTTGTGGAAAGAAGCAAAGAGTGGATGTGAGAGGGAGGATGTCTTGCTGGGAGGATGTAAGTAGTGGGGTACCTCAGGGATACCTGTACTCAGACCATTACTATTCATTATTTACATCAACGATTTGGACAATGGGGTGAAGAGTAAGTTTTCCAAATTTTCAGATGACGCAATGCTTGGAGGTGAGGTGGATAGCAGAGGGGGTGGTGATCAGATTCAGGAAAGTATTGATACTTGTATAGATTGGGCAAAAGACTGGCAGATGGAATTTAACCTGGGCAAGTGTAAGGTGTTGGGGATGGGAAAGAACAATGAAAATAGAGATTACAGGATGCAAGGAGTAATTTTGGAGGTGTCAACAGGAGAAGGATCTGGGGGTGGTTATAGATATTGGAGGTAAGCAAGCAGTGCAACGCCAGGCAGCTATAGTTAGAGCAAATATGGTTTTATGTTGTATTCGGAGGAGATCATTTATAAATCAAAAGAGGTGGTGTTGACATTGTATAGGAATTTAGTAGGGCCACATCTAGAATATTATGTGCAGTTTTGGTCACTACAATTCAGGAAGGCCAAAGATGCCATCGAGAGGGTTCAGCACAGGGCTACGAGATTGATTCCGGGCCGAGCTAGACTCAGCTATGAGGAGCGGCTGAAGGAGACAGGGCTTTATACACTAGAAAGGAGGCGGTTAAGAGGAGATATGATGGAGATGTTTAAGATAATGAAAGGTCGAGATAAAATAAGTGCAGATGAATTATTCAACAGAGTTGACAGTGATAGGGCCAGGGGCCATGACCTGTGGCTGAGTCTAGCTCGGCCCGGAATCAATCTCGTAGCCCTGTGCTGAACCCTCTCGATGGCATCTTTGGCCTTCCTGAATTGTAGTGACCAAAACTGCACATAATATTCTAGATGTGGCCCTAACTAAATTCCTATACAATGTCAACACCACCTCTTTTGATTTATAAATGATCTCCCTCCGAATACAACATAAAACCCTATTTGCTCTAACTATAGCTGCCTGGCGTTGCACTGCCTGCTTACCTCCAATATCTATAACCACCCCCAGATCCTTCTCCTGTGTGACACGCTCCAAAATTACTCCTTGCATCCTGTAATCTCTATTTTCATTGTTCTTTCCCATCCCCAACACCTTACACTTGCCCAGGTTAAATTCCATCTGCCAGTCTTTTGCCCAATCATACAAAAGTATCAATACTTTCCTGAATCTGATCACCACCCCCTCTGCTATCCACCTCACCTCCAAGCATTGCGTCATCTGAAAATTTGGAAAACTTACTCTTCACCCCATTGTCCAAATCGTTGATGTAAATAATGAATAGTAATGGTCTGAGTACAGGTATCCCTGAGGTACCCCACTACTTACATCCTCCCAGCAAGACATCCTCCCTCTCACATCCACTCTTTGCTTCTTTCCACAAAGCCAGTTTGCAATCCAATTAGCTACCTGACCAGCCATTCCACAAACCCTCACTTTGGCTAACAACCTCTGATGTGGTACCTTATCAAATGCCTTCTTAAAGTCGAGATATACTATGTCCACTGCCTTTACATCATACACCCAATCAGACACTGCTTCATCGAACTCTAAAAGATTTGTTAAACAGGAACTACCTTTGGTAAACCCATGACTACTACCTTTAATTAGTTTGTATTTGTTTAAATAGTTCCTCATCCGGTCCTTAATTAATGTCTCCAACACCTTCCCCACAACTGAAGTCAAACTAACAGGTTATAGTTCCTAATTCTTCTCTGGATCCTTTCTTAAATAATGGTGTTACATTTGTTACTTCCAATCCTCCGGTACCTGTCCTGACTCCAGGGAACTATTGAAAATATCCGTTAACATCTCGCTTACCTGCTCAGCACCTCTCTCAATACTCTCGGTTGCATATTATCTGGATCCGGAGCCTTATCCACTCTTAGATTACCTAGTGTTCCTTTACTTCCTCCACTCCAACCTGGATCTTCTGTAAAAGCCCTTCCTCACCTCCTTGATAGATACTCTCAGGTATTGGAAATTCTTCTGACTGTTCTTGTGTAAAAGTTGAAGCAAAATAAATATGTTTAATAAGCCTGCCATCTCACTTTCATCACTAACCACTCTCCTGGTGCTATTCCTCAATGGACCCACTCTGGTCCTAACCTGTTCTTTTCCCTTGATATACTTAAAGAAAGCCTTGCTATTATGTTTAATATTCTTAGCCATGTCATTCCCATGCTCTCTTTTGGCTTGTCGAGTTATTTTCTTAACTTGCCGTCTGATTTTTAAACCTAATAAATGCCTTCTGCTTCTCCTTCATAGCATTCCTTATTCACTGCTCAACCCTGGTCTCTTTCTACTTCTAGTTTTACACCTCATTGGAATGTACTTACTCTGCACTCTACACATTTGGTCCTTAAAGGTTTCCCATTTTTCTGATGCTGATTGTCCTCTTATTAGAGTCTCCAAATCTATATCACCCAACTCTCTCCTCATACCCTCAAGGTTTGCCTTCCTGAAATGTAATAGCCTTACCCTACTTTCCTGAACTCTAACCCTCAACAAAGTCTTTGCACACATAATGTTATGGTCACTTGCTCCGAGATGCTCCCCGACCTCTACCTCCTCCACCATATTAGGATCGTTACATAAAAGGAGGTCGAACACTGCACTCCCCCTAGTGGGCTTATCCACAAACTGGGTTAAAAAGCAATCCTGGATTAAATCTAGGAAATCCTCATGTGCTCTTCCCTTTCCCTGTTCCTGGACCCAATCTCTCCCTGGCAAGTTAAAATCCCCCATAATCAATACTCTTCCTTTACCACATGCTCTTTTTAATTCTTCATGAATTCCTCCTTCCTCCTCTTCCTTCACAACCAGAGCCCTATAAAAGCATCCTACCAGTATCTTACTGTTTTCACAATCTCTAATCTCCACCCATACAGAATCCTCTACATTAATTCCCATATAAAAAAATAAAATATATATATATGTATATATTATACATATGGTGTACCATCCATCCATTGGGACCATACTCTGTGCAGAGCGTTGGTGCTGCCTAAGCAGTCTCCTTGGCTATTCTATTGGGCACAATCCTGGACAGGTCACCACTCCGGCACAGGACACAAACAAGCTGGCACTCATTTTACCAACCTCAGAAGGATGACAGGCACAGTCAATCCCACCTGGTGTTAATTCAACAGCTGAGTGGGATTTGAACTCAGGATCCTAAGATCCCAAGCCCACCACCCTAACCATGAGGCCAATTCCAGGCTTAAATGGTGTACATTGTCACAAGATCTTCACAATGATCTGACAAGCACCTGAGGTTCAATACCTGAAACACCCTCCCATATCTAAAAGGTATTTAAAGCCTGAGTTGTATCTTCTGTTTGTAAAAATGATCTTTCAAGCTTTGTAATCCATTGTGTTCTCATGCACCATCTAAATCAGAGCGAGCAGGCAAAACTTCGACACTGTGACAGCCCTTCCGGCCATGGTGTGCACTGGGTAAATGGAACCTGCAAACCAAACTTTAAAAATCCAAGCCTCCTTCTGGTCATGGAAACGCTTCTTACATACACAATCCAACCATCCTCCCACCGATGTTTCCTGAGGCACACCATCCTGCGTCTTACCCTTGTGCGTAATTACTATTGCACCATGCGAAATTCCATTCATGTGTTCCTAATTTATCCAACAAAAGCTGGGTCGTTTATTTGGCCAGAATGTTAACCTCTCCCAATGGCTACAAGTCTGGCTTTGCAATAGTTATAACCATCATTTCCAAGTTACAGAAGCAATATATGCGTTGCACAACCATTAGTGCACGACAAGGGGAGGACAGTGAAGGGATAAAGTGCTGAGGCCATTGCGTCGAGCATCGTTTCACAGTCAGCGAGCAGGCATGGCTTCAGCCAAATGGTCAAGATGGGAAAACAAAATGGCCACAGCACGCAAGGAGCAGATGTCACCACGACGCTTCCTCACACAATGGTCAGAGTCCGTGGAAGATCATTTAGTCAAAGCAGGAGAAAGGGAGGAGGTCATAAAAAGATCATGAGATCTTGTACGCTGTCTGAAAGGGAAAGAGGTGGATGTGATATTGTATGTGTGTGTGTGTGTGTGTGTGTTCTGCCTGAAGGCAGGTTCTCCACTGCCAAAGCAGTCCCTTGGCAAGGATTACACTGTGTGATGTGATTTGCTATTGCCTTCGCAGCAGTAGTCAGGGCAGGAAATTGTAATTAGTTCAGGGTGCTGGCAATAACTCACGTACTCTTCGCTAAAGGCACCACGGGATATTATTTAACATCTTCCACCTAACGCTAACAGACAGGACTCCCAGGTCAGGACGGCACTCCTTGTTAATGCAATATCCGAGAGACAGCGCACTTTGTGATGCGAAGCAAACCAATCCACAAGTTTCAAGTTTGCAGTCGCTTCAGGAATCGAACCTAGACTCGACCGCTCAGGGGCAAGTCAGTGTACGACCTATGCAGTATCCTGAAATGCAGACTCCTTAGATTTGCATTTGAGCCGGGTTGCTCCTTACACAGACAATTTGAGTCCATGAAACCATAGATGCCTGTGCGGGCATATGCAAGTCATACACTATAGTGGGTCCAATCAAAAATGGATAAAACACATCGGTGGAGACCTGTAAGTAATAAAAAAAGAGCAACTGAATAAATAAACAAGCACCCCACATAACTTTTGGGCACCACACTTTGGCCTCTGTTGTGGTTAGCTGCTTCCGCCAAGTTTCCAAGAATCATGTTTGTCATGCATGAAAGATGCTGACAGCACAGACAGTGCAAAAAGAGAACATTGGCGGGCAATCTGTGTTAAACGTTTGCCTCTGGAGACGTTTACCCACTTTCTTTCACTTGCTGCCACTCTCAACCACTCTCTGTCCTTCCTTGGCTTTGAGGGGGACGGGAATTGGCTGCAGATGAAATTCCCTTGAAAAATCTTTGCTCCGCGTATCTCTGTCTCCCATCCGGTTAAGCTTTGTTGGTCACCAGGGCCTGGGAATTGCCTAAGTAATGGTGCGACGGTGCCTCCTTCGCTGGGGCATGACACATCTCCATGCCTTCCTCACAATGCTGGCATTCCCTGCACTCTCAATAACATTCCAAAAGATCCCAACACTTCATGAGGTTTGTTGATACTTTTAATGAATTGCTTTGAATTAAAATGGCGGTAAGGAGACGTGGTTGAGTGTAACTTAGGGGTCTGCATCCTTCGCATGGAGCTGTAAATCCGAAGTCGATTTTCAATCCTCAGTCCTTCATGAAATTGGAATCGCCATTCAGGCTCTTTCCATGTCCACACACGTCTGTTCCTGTCGTTATTTCCATGATATGTATGGTTTGTGAGTTTGTTCGACCTTCGTCTACTTTCTACTATAAGATTTGTCCAGCCACCAAAAAGGAAGTTTATCATATTTTGCTTTGAAAGTAAATGTCCTGAAAATTTTATGAAATTCCAGCCTGTTACATATTCCTGAAAACTCTTTGAGGCAACCGGTTGCTTGAAATCAAAAGGATATTCAATACAAGTTCCCAAGCAGCTGCTGAATGAAGGAAAAGCAGGACTCGGAAGTCTCCAGCAAACTTCTGGGATTGCACAGCCACATCACAAATTGCTTGGCCCTGGTAAAAGAGAATTAGGGAGTGAGCTGTAAAGATGTTGCAATTGTATCCCAAAGGTTGTGGGTTCAAATCCGACTGAGAGGAGCCAGTATTATGGATTTGAATTCAATTAAGGTGGAAAAGAGGTGTTTTTTTTTACAATGATTGGAGACTCTCGATATCCAATCCAACATTTCAAAGATTCATTTTTAAAATATGAGTCTGTGATGCAATAAATGATGATCTGTAAATCTTTATCATTAAAGGATTGCACAGCACAAGGAAACATTGTTTCACAATTGTTTCCACAAGTATTTATTTTCAATTTACAAAACTGCTTGTATATGTGTTCAGAACACAGCACTGATGAAATGACGTAATCCGCCCCAGATTGCTTGACACACATGCGCAGAAACCCAAAGTAATGACGTTTATTAGGGCAGCCCTGGACGTATTTCATGCCTGCCAGATAAGGGTTGCAGCATGGAACGACTCAATAAACCTTTAAAGAAGCCAAAAATACTTCAAAACATACCTGTGAGAAAGGAATGTGCTTCCTGATCAACTCATTCAAAAATTTGATGGCTTGCAGTATGTAGGTTTAATATATCCACATATATATGTACAGTATATATATATATATATACATACACATCGTTTCATCGCCAATAAGGGAGGAAGTTGGTCCGGCAGCTGAGAGGTTGTGTTGCATTGGGATTCTCATGTGTGTACTATGTGTGAACATATTTATAGTTGTTGAGGAACTCTGGGAAGGATTTGAAACAGCAAAGCACTTACCTTGTGTTGGTCTTCTTGGGTTGCAATATGCAGCTTCTTCAGCGAGAGGAGTGTGGGAGGTGTCAATTGTATACTGAAACGCAAAAGAAACTTACCACCTTTTAAACCTTCAAATATCAACAATAACACTGCGTTTTGTAGTAAATGTGTGAACTTATTTGTGGACAATAGTGTCCTCACTGTCAGACAAAACGGTCACGGATGGTCACTTGAACCTTCAATGGTCACTTCATAGCACAGCTGTTGAACAGCCGTTTTGACTGTCAGTGATTAGCCAAGGGGTACGGGATGATTTTAATGGCTGCACGTGATGTCTTGATATTGGCTTTAAAAAGGTCAGTGCAAAATGGGCATTTCAATCAACATGCCAAGATTGTCAAGGGATCAACGGCAGTGTGCCTTGGGCATACTGCAGGGCGGATTGAGCTACCGTGAGGTGGCACGTCGCCTTGGCTGTTCACACCAGACGATATCGACCCTGGTGGACAGAGACACCCTCCACAACTCTGCAGATGACAGACCTCGATCAGGAGGCCAAGAGTCACCACTGCAAGGCAGGACAGGCAGATGGTCCTAAGTCAGATGGCTTCAGACATTGAGGACTGAGTGGGACAGAATCCAGCAGCAATCCATCCAAAGACTGGTAGGCAGTATGCGCCGACGATGCACTGCCTGTATCCAAAACAATGGTGGCCACACACGCTATTGAAAGGGACTGACATTGCACCCTGTGCTGTTCTGTACTGTAGAACAAACTTATGAGATGGTGTATCTTGGTCAAAAACTTGACATGTCATCAATAAAATGCCAATGTTTCAATTAGCAATTGTTGGTTTGTTTTATTTTGAACTGTTACAATTTATTACATTTCAAACAAGTGGTAAGTTTCTTTTGCGTTTCAGTATATATATATATTGTTATAATATTCGCGCCCGCCCGGCGTGCGAACGACCGCGTTTCACCAATAGCAGCCGGTTCGCCCACCGAACGGACAATCCAGTTGTGACTTTCTGCAATGGCGTCAGAAACCAGTCACGGATGGGTTTCAATCCCACCACAACCTTGCCGTACCCTACCCGCGCGCTACAGGGACCGATCGCCAAATCTTCGATTTACCTAATTATTCGCGCAGGTAGGTTACCGAGAGGTTGTACCTCGACGCAGGTCGGCTTGGACACGAACCGCTCAAGCGGTCCGTTCTGTTCTGAGATAACGAGCGGTATATACGCCCGACCTCGCCGGATCCGATTCTATTTAACGGGTATTTAAAACCCAACTAACATTCCGCAATGCAAGATGGGTTCCAATAAGGGAAGAGGACACGACGAACGGTTAACATTTAAACCAGCACATTTATTTACTCTACATATGCAGGAACAATCATGCAGTCATTCAAAAACACCAACATGCACATACAGAACAAGCAATGAATGCGGCACGGCACGTGGGCAAGACAAAGCGCTACAACCGTCTAGAAGTAATTATTAATGTACAGTCACTTACACAGTTTTACTTACGGGACTCGGCGCCACAAACATTCATTCGAAAGAAAAGCAGGAAAAAACCCCATCAAAGGCAATGGGGTCAGACTGGACCTCTGGGTCTTTATGGCGTGGGACTTGGCAGACCGAACGAGTCCCACGAGACCGTTGCAGGTTACCTGCACCCTCGTGGTGTCTGGCTTGGGCGACCCGGCGACGTCCCGTCCCCACAGCAGCTAGCGTAGCCGCGGTCGAGCTCGGGCCTTCCGTGTGGCAGGCGAGCTCTCTCCGGCTTCTCCACACGAACGCGCTTGGGCGACCCGCGATGCTCCTTCCCCACGGCAGCTAGCATAGCCGCGGTCGAGCTCGGGCCTTGCCAAGCGGCCGGGTGATTCGGGCCTCAGTCGGCAACTCGTTTGAGAGGAACGAACGGGTCTTTGCTCTCTTAGAGTTGATGCTCTGTAAGAACCCGTCCGTCCCTCAGTGATGCTCGAACTGCGCCGAAGCCCGATCACCTCGGACCGCCTGTCGCTGGCTGGCGAGCTCTCTCCGGCTCTCTCCACACGAACGCGCGGTTTGCGCGACACAGCAGGCAAGGCTGCGCCTCCAGCTCGCGTCTCCTTCGCGACGCCCGGACTCTCCACGACTGCAAGCTCCAAGCTCCCGACTCCGACACGAGCCCAGACTTCCACGCAGCTCCTTGCTTCTGGCTTCCTCCCGAATCCCCGACCTCTCCAGACTGACTCAGACCGACTGATCAACTACTACCGATTAACTCGACGCGACCCAACTCGACGCGACCCAACTCGAACGCGAGCTTGCGCGCTCTGCTCGTCCTTTATAGGGCTGGTGAGACGCGGTTTGGCCTCCGATCCTCGACCTCTGCGCGGAAACGGACGTGCGCGAGATCACCAAGCTTGATCCGACGAGCAAACGTCCCGCGTCGGCCTGCAGCGACGCCGCTCGATGCGGACTCGCCGCGGCTGGCGCAAAGATGGCGTCGTTCGAGACGAAGGTGAGGCGATGTTTGTGTGTGGGAGATGTTGACGGTTGCTGGCGAAGTGGTGAGGATGGCGGTTTGGTGAGAGGCAGGTGTGGTTGTGGTGGTGGAAGGCGGTTGGTCTGAAGCGGTTGTTGAGAGCGATGTTGGTGGTGGGGGTGGTTGTTGTGAAGCGGTTGTTGAGAAAGATTGTGGTGGTGGACGTGGTTGGTCCAAAATAACGATAGTAAAGAATAACGGCTAACTCAAAGATCACAGCCCGGTTAACATGAATAGTTCCCTTTAAACAACGGTGGGGAAATCTATCTGGACACGGACTTATCGGCCTAAATGATCTAGGGACCTTTATGGTGTTCTGTCAATTTCCACAGCCGTAACAATATATATACATTGGGGAGAACAAGTATTTGATACACTGCCAATTTGCAGGTTTTCCACTTACAAAGCACGTAGAGGTCTGTAATTTTTATCATAGGACACTTCAACTGTGAAAGACGGAATCTGAACAAAAATCCTGAAAATCACACTGTATGATTTTTAAATAATTAATTTGCATTTATTGCATGAAATAAGTATTTGATCACTACCAACCAGTAAGAATTCCGGCTCTCACAACACTGTTAGTTTTGTCTTTAAGAAGCCCTCCCATTCTCCACTCATTACCTGTATGAACTGCACCTGTTTGAACTCGTTATCTGCATAAAAAGACAGCTGTCCACACTCAATCAATCGGACTCCAACCTCTCCACAATTGGAAGACCAGAGAGCTGTCTAAGGACATCAGGGACAAAATTGTAGACTTGCACAAGCTGGCATGGAGCTACAGGACAATAGGCAAGCAGCTTGGTGAGAAGCAACAACTGTTTGTGCAATTATTAGAAAATGGAAGAAGTTCAAGATAACAGTCAATCTCCCTCGGTCGGGGCTCCATGCAAGATCTCACCTCGTGGAGCATCAATGATCATGAGAAAGTGAGGGATCAGCCAGAACTACATGGCAGGACTGGTCAATGACCTGAAGAGAGCTGGGACCACATATCAAAGAAAACCATAAGTAACACACTACGCCGTCATGGATTAAAATCCTGCAGCGCATGCAAGGTCCCTCTGCTCAGCCAGCGGCATGTCCAGGCCCGTCTGAAGTTGCCAATGACCATCTGGATGATCCAGAGGAGGAATGGGAGAAGTCATGTGGTCTGATGAGACCAAAATAGAGCTTTTTGGTTTAAACTCCACTCGCCGTGTTCGGAGGAAGAAGAAGGTTGAGTACAACCCAAGAAACACCATCCCAAACGTGAAGCATGGAGGTGGAAACATCATTCTTTGGGGATGCTTTTCTGCAAAGGGGACAGGACGACTGCACCGTATTGAGGGGAGGATGATGGGGCCATGTATCGCGAGATCTTGGCCAACAACCTCTTCCCTCAACAAGAGCATTGAAGATGGGGCGTGGCTGGGTCTTCCAGCATGACAACGACCCGAAACACACAGCCAGGGCAACTAAGGAGTGGCTCCGTAAGAAGCATTCAAGGTCTGGAGTGGCCTAGCCAGTCACCAGACTGAACCCAATGGAAAATCTTTGGAGGAGCTGAAAGTCTGTATTGCCAGCGACAGCCCCGAAACCTGAAGGATCTGGAGAAGATCTGTATGGAGGAGTGGGCCAAAATCCCTGCTGCAGTCCGTGCAAACCTGGTTAAGAACTACAGGAAACATCTGATCTCTGTAATTGCAAACAAAGGTTTCTGTACCAAATATTAAGTTCTGTTTTCTGATGTATTCAAATACTTATTTCATGCAATAAAATGCAAATTAATTATTAAAAATCATACAATGTGATTTTCAGGTTTTTTGTTATCATTCGTGCTTTCACAGTTGAAGTGTACCTATGATAAAAATTACAGACCTCTACGTGCTTTGTAAGTGGAAAACCTGCAAAATGGCAGTGTATCAAATACTTGTTCTCCCCACTGTATATATATATATATATATATATTATATTATGTATATGTATATGTATATATATATATATATATATATATTATAATATATATATATAATATATATTATATATGCATACATATGGCTCTTTCTATAGCCTGGGTTGGCGCAGTGGTTAGGGCAGCGGCTTGGGATCCAAGAATCCTGAGTTCAAGCCCTGTGGGCCACTGAATTAATACACCAGGGGGTTGACTCAGCCTGTCATCCTTCGAGGTCGGCGAAATGAGTACCAAGTATACTGGGCCGGTGTATACCCCGGTTAAAATAGGTGTACCATATCCCTGTGCGTAAGAGGCGACCAGGGTTGCGTCGAGGGAAGGCATCCGCGTGTAAAACATGGCCAAATCACTATGCGGATCATACGGATGATCCGCTGTGGCGACCCCTAACGGGAGCAGCCGAAAGAAGAAGAAGAAGACATATGGCTCTTTCTAACCACTGACTGACTGACTGATATTAAAGATCGGTACCTTCTGGGTGACGGAGACAGCTGAAATTTTGTGTGCCGATGGACATCAAATCCAGTACATCAGAAAAAAAAATCACAGAATTGTCAGATGTCATGCATAAATGAAAATATAAATAAATGAAAAAAAAATGAAAAACATGCAGATGAATGACCCGAGACAATGGAGAAGCACGGTAATTTTGTATGCCGGACATCGAAGTCGATACACCAGGAAAAAATCACAGAACAATTGGAAAGCATCCGTAAATGAAACTATAAATGAAGAAGAAAAAAAAATGGAATAAATGAAAATAAATGAAAAATCAAATACAGGTAAGCGACCCGAGACATTGGGGAAACACGGTTTGTATGTTATACAATGTGTAAGCACACCCCACTAGTATACATATAAAGCTCTTTCTAACTTCTGACTCACTGACTGATATTAAAGATTGGTACCTTGTGGGTGACGTAGAAAGCTGAAATTTTGCGTGCCCATTGATATAAAAGCCGGTACACCGGGAAAAATCACAGAATCGTCAGACAATATCCATAAATGAAAATGTAAATAAATGAAAATGTAAATAAATGAAAAATAAAGAAATACGTTACGGGCTGTGAATATCCAAAATAAAAATTTATTAAAAATAAAAAAAAAAAAAAAAATAAAAAAATAAATAAATACTGTGGCTTAATTTCGCTATTACACATAAAGGGCCGCAGGTGAGATATCTCGATAGGTACAATGTGTAGTTAGCCCAAACCCTTGTATATGAGGGAATTTATGTGATCCACTCGGGCTGCGAGCGCTTTGAGTTAGTCGTTTTTTCTTTCTCTATCTTTATTTCAACAAACAGCATCTCAACAACCACGCCATCCCACCACAGTGCCAACCACACTACAACCACGCCACCGCCACCATCTATGCTGCCACATTTCGCCAACTACGTCCGCTTCCGAACGGCAGAAGGGCGCCAAGGAAGGAGCTGCGAGGACGCGCGGTTGTTTCCCGCCTGTTTTTCCCGCCATTTTTCCCCGCCGCTTGGTGTGAAGGAAGGGGGAAGGGCAGCTCGCCGCCGATTGTGGATGACCAGCGTGAGGCGGTCCCGGGGTGAGGAAGCGCCCTCTTCGAGAACCCTCTCGAAGGAGGGTGAGCCGAAAACGGGGGCGGAGTGAAGGCGGAGCCCCGGGCTATAAAAGTCGGACACGGGCGGGGCGCTCTTCCTTCTTGCTTCTCGCTACGTCTTCCTCTCTTCCGGCTCGCTCTTCTCTTTGTCTCCTCTTTGGGTGGCTCGCTGGCCTTGTCTTCTGTGGTGCGGATCCGAGAATACCGCTAGAGTGGGACGGAGCGTCTGCATTCCCCAAATTAGACACACAGCTCGAGCAACTGACGTTCCCCCCCCTTTCTATGCGCTGAGATAAGCGCGGAAAACCCGTCCGTGGCGTCGAGAGCGGCCAACACGTGCCGAGCGCGAGGCACGCCGGAGAGGAATGCCTACATGCCAGGGCACAGGAGACGCGGCCAGGCGCGACAGCCGAGAGGACGTGGGAGAAGGGACTCGACGGCCCAAAGGGAAGTCACCATTTTTTTTCGAGGTTTTTGTATGGATCTTGTGACACCTGTGCTTGTAAAGTAGAACTGTTTAAGTGTTGCCTGTGGAACGCGTATTTTGTTGTACTCTGCATTGTTTTCTTTTGTTTTGACGAGTTAATGTAATTTTGATTATTGTATGGCTGTATATATGTGCTTTGTGTCTGTGGCTGTGAATAAATTTTTTGAAACTGTTCCCCGTTTCCCCTGCGTCTTTTCCTTTGTTGACTCTCCATCCATCCGCTTCACGTAAGGGGTTCGAGTATGGTTTAATACGCCCGGTATTAATCGGAACACCGTCGAGGCGCAGAATAACACCGCTCGGTTATCACTGTAGCACGGAAGTGGACCGAGCTTAAGCGTTTCGTGTCCGAAGTCGGCCTGTGGCGTGGTACGATCGCCGGTAGACCATTCGCGCAGGTACTTAGGAGTAGATCGAATTTGGCGAGCAACCCTATCACTGCGCGGGTGGGCAATTGGCACACGATCGTGGATGAGTTTACCACCCATGACTAGCTCCCGGGTTGTTCCGAGGGTGTCACGACTGAATTGTCCGCTCTGGTGAGCGACGTGCCGCGATTCGAGCTAACGTGCCGTGTCGCACGCGCGGGCGAATTCCGCAACACTGGTGTAGCGAGCGGGAAAAACAATCTCTCCCGTCTCCAGCTAAATTCATTGGAACGGATCCGAGGGTGCGCGAAGCACGACCCCGCCCGTTCCTCCAAATGTACGATTTTAAAATATAATCTCTTAAAGAGAAAATAGATGGTATCTCACGGTCGAGCAGGTGTGCCCGGAGGATTAGAATAATATAATGTGTAAAAATGTAGGATCCATGTCAGGACGAAATCCCGCGTGCAGAGACATTCCCATTGTAATGCAGGAACAATTTCCCCCTAACTTAACCCAGAGCCCGAAATGGGCGCAGCCAGCGGCCGCGGTGTATGCAACCTCCCTCCCCCTCTCCGCCAAAACCCCGAGCCGATCCTGGCCGATCGCTCAGCCGAGTGGCACCCGACTTTGCCAGCTAGCGCATGCTGGCGGGAATTACAGCAAATAACGCAACAAATGAACACAAAATGATGCAAAAAAACAAAATGGACAATAATGTGCAAATGCTGCGGGTGAGATGCAGCAAATAGGCGAAGCTGCAGGCGGGCAACGGCGAGAATGTTGGCAATAACCGGGGCTCAAAATGGCGGCACAACGTGTGGGAGCGAACGAGCTGAGAGGAGTGCAACGGCTGCCAGGCCCGCAATGGAGGCGGGTAGAGGGCAAATAATTTTGGGGGACGTTTGGACGAGAACTTAGTAAGGTACGGAAAAAGTGACGGTGACCGAGAGGGAAAAACATATTGGGGTGACGGAGAGACGTGCACGAGGGAGATAAAGGGAAGAGACGGAAATAATAGAGACGCGGGAGATGGAACGGTAAGAGAGAGACTACAGGATGAAGACGGGGTAGGGATGAGCACACACACCACGGAGTAGTGGAGGACAATGGGGGCGAGCTCTCGGGATGTCTGAGATAACCCGGTGCAGCGCTGGGTAGCCTCCTTGGGACAGAGGGAGAGAGTATGCCCCTTGAAGCAGATCGTGACGAGGTGGGATTCGGTCGTAGTTTTGCCGAGGTCGAGGGGATGAGTGCTGCGGATGGGTGCACACCGAGAGCTTGGGGGTATAGAGGCCCTGAAACCCAGTTGGGGTGGCAACAATCCCTAGTGTGGTTACGAGTGTGAGGTCCCGGTGTGTGTGGTGTCAAAAGGCGTGTATACGAGTGTGGCAAGTGTGCCAACGCGCACATCGCGTGGGTGAAAGGTGTTGTGTGAAAGGGACCGCGTGATGAGAAAAATGGTGTGCGAGGCTTGCGAGTGAGCCGAAGTGCGTGCCTTCCAGCACGCCGTGTGTGGATGAGACCTACCGTTGTGATGAGGGCACCGCGGTGAGTGCCCCGCGATGTGTGAGTGGTATATGGTGTGTGTGAGGAAACGGCACGAGTGAGTGAGCGGCCGAGTGTGAGCAGACCGTGTGTTGTGTGAGAGCGGTATAGAAAGAGAGATAAGACGGTCGCAGCCACGGGAGCAGCAGCCGCGTCTCCCGGTGTGAGTGTGATGAGTGAGTGAGTAATGAGCGATCGTAACACGCAGGTGTGGCGTGGGTCGGAATGGCGATGACGACGGCGAAGAGAGGACAATGGGCCGCAGTAGCGGCCGTCAGTTGTCATTGGGAGACCAGCGAGCGGTCTACTCACAGCGGCGAGCGCAGAGGTCCGTGCTGTGCAACGCACCGACGAGACCTGGAGCCACGTGACGCGGAAAGTGAAACCCGTACCGGAAACGCCAGCGTGGATTTGCCAAGATCCAGCGGAACGGACAAAAGGTTTAGGATGCGTAGACCGGAATGCCGGACGGGTTTCTCCACGCCGAAGCTTGTGTTAAGCTCTCAACGGGAAGAGCACATGTGTTCGCGGGGGAACACCTCAGAACGCGAGGCGTTGTTTTTTATTTATGCGGCAGGGTGACGTATCGGTGCACGTGGGAGATGCCAACTCCGGACAGGATGGGATATCCTGCCGGATGTACAGATACCAACGAGGAGAGAGGTACAACGAATGCGCATAGCAAATACGATACGAGCAAGGTACAAGATGCAGACGAGCTGGCGAGTGGCCAAGCACTGGTTATGCGAACGCGTAATTGAAAAAAATAATTTTTTTTTTTAAACACAAAAGCAAAGCCTCGCTTTCGGGTGATACAGGATCCCTGGGTCAAGGGGTGGAAGACCCCTTGCCAGGCAACAGAGGATCCGCTAGTTAGGGGGAAGGTTGCTTAGCATAGACCAAGAGACTCTATGGAGGCAGGGTAAAGCCTCATAGGGGCCCGAGTGAGATGAGAGAATTAGTTAGAAGGATTGTAAAGTCAGATTTAGGAAGGGAATTGATGGGAAAATGTATGATTTTGGGAAACGAGTGACAGACTTTGGATGTTGTTATGAGGACGATAGCATGCTAGTATGTTACAAAAGGATACGTGCGTGGAGTGTAAGGGACGACGGAGGAGCACGATTACAATGTTTCGGAGATTTAGTGAGCAGGATGGTCAGAGATCAGCAGTGTGAGTTGAGAGTGTGAAGGAAATGTACTGATGCGGAGATGTCAAATTTCGCCGAAAAGGCGAAATCCGACTTTTTTCATTGCGCGCAACGTTGGGTTCTGATGATTCGTTCAGAATTTTGTCAATTAAATATGGGGAGGGAGGGGGGTAGGGGTCTTCTCTATTCTCAGGGTAGGGGCAAAAGACTATGGGAAGCTCAGTTCAAAAACTAGAAAGTATCGCTGAACAACGCTGGCGAAACGCGGCATGCCCGGCCTCCCGGTCCAAGGACGAGACGCATGCCCATAACGGCTGTCTGAGAACTGTTAATTTAATTGCGCTAAACTAATTCCCGCGCAATCTAAATCAGCGTGCCATTTCACCGGCGATAAAACCAGCATACGAGAGTGCTACGCGACTCACCGCAATTCCTTTTGAATGAACTCTATCACTAACGCTCGTACACTGACGCATATTATGGACAAAGCATGACTGTATCATTCGACGTCACGCTGGCGTAGTGAAGTACGGATTGGTAATCAAAGATTTTGGCATCCCATAAAGTAGGACTAAGTCTTAGTATTTCGTTTTTGAGGTAAGCTATCATAGGCAGTGACATGGTATTTAGATAATTAATAGTCATGTCTGCACTATCAAGACTGATATCGTTGAACCGCAACCTGCATTAAGAATCTGGAGCTATGTGTTGATGTAAGGCGGTTTTTAAAGAACCGTTGGCGATGGGACTGGACCTGGGAAAAAGGCCGAATGACGGCGAGATCGTGGGACAGTTTCGTGAGGAACTAAGAACTGCTGGCCGTTGACGTTTGTATTATCTGCAACTCCGAGTTGGCTTACGGAAGTCGGGGAACTGGTCGTTTAACAAAGCCATCCACCACCGGCAAAATGGTGAAGCCTGCCACAGTGCAGTGAAAGGAAATATCGTATTCCCAGTAAGCCACCCCCCGGCCAAAAAGCCTATCATAACCATATATATACGCCCACGGCCTTATGGACGCCTTAGAAACACATCGTGCCAGAGTGCAGCTGCCATTAACGTACGGCAAAATAAAACTAACATTAACCAAACGATCTATTGCGGACAGCCTTGCAACGTGGGCATGTGTGGACATCTGTGTTTTGGATCTTGTTCTAAACCAGGCCATAGCTAGCCCCTTTTTGGCCTGGTCCTGCTCTGAAGTCAAGGGTTAAAGGTCAAATTGGGGTGAACATCTTGATATATATCATTATATAAATGCCAATTTATATTGGCTTATAAAGAAAGTGTTTTGAGGGTCAATTCCTTCCAAAAAACGAGATATTATCAATTGAATGTTTCAGATATAACATGAGAAAGTCTGAAGAAATTGCTGCTACGAAATTGTCAATAACTCTTAATACGTTGACTTTCAAAAACATTCATATTCCTTGGAAATGAATGTTTTGAAAATTGAATGCCAATGACACCAGTTGGGTAAACTCTCTGTGCACGAGTCAATGCTATATTATGTCCTTTTTCAGGTTCAATGCCAAGGTATACAGCTTGCTTACAATATGACAATACATAAAAAACGGTTGCACCAGTACAGGATCGAGTTACACATGCTGAAGCATTGTGTGTCGGATTCGTCTGTGGAAAATCATTGCCATTATACTCTGGTGCAAAAGTGACGAATTATAAAACTTAGCTAAAGACCCAAGGTCTGTAATTATTATCAATGATCGATGTGTCTGCCTGTACAAGACAGGCTGATTGCAAAAGACTGGAGGAAGAGAACTCTAGCAGCAGTTGAAGAAACGTGCTTTTTCTCGCGAACATTTATCGATGAGTCTAACTCCTGAGAGTCTCACAAAGGATATCTTGCGAATTCTCGTGAGTTACTCTGCGAAACTAACACCAAACGGTTGATGGTGAAAACTCTAGGCATCTATTGATGTAGTCCACATGGATAGTAAGATCTCTACAATGATGAAATATGTTGCTTGTTTGAAGGAGCAAAGGACATTACCATTTTACCAATCTGATGTCTATGCTCTGGATTCATGACGTCAATGGCCAGTGGCCTCCAAGACTGGCTTTTGAAAACTCGCTATCGAGGGAGAATGCCCCACTTGTTAGAACATTGAGGTGACACAAATGCACACCAAAAATGCACATATGCGCAAAGGTATTCTGCAAACCATTTGGTGGTGGTGTGAGTCATTTATCACATTAGAGTTCCAATGATATGAAATGGTCTGTTGATCTAGAAGAACTGTATCAGGAGGTGTGTAACTACTCGTGATGTCCAAATTCAAACATGCCTGAACGATCCATCAGCCAATCGATTGGCTATCGGCCTAACGATTAGTGATGGATACTGAATAGACGTCAGCTTGATGCTCCTCAACGTTTTTCTACTATGGGCTATCTTACCCAGGCACATCGCCCTCCAATATCAAAGACTGTTGGTGAAATTTATCACAGGAAAATTGGTGACTGAAACTGCAACGCCAGAATCCGAGAAATACATCCACCTTAGAGACAGAAGAATATGAACCGAAAGATAGGAAAGAAACGCAAACATGAACATTTGGAACGTTCTTTGTTCTAATGTGAGAAAAACGATTCTACATCTTGCGAGTGTTTATGTTGCAGTGTTCTCTCCTCAAATCAGATATGTATGCTGCTTAAAACACAGGTCTCACATAGATTCACAAAACATGTACGAGATCTGTAGTCTTCGTGAAAGGAGTTCCTAGCGCTGCTATGTGAAAGACCCACGGTGATTAATGATCTGTCTACAGAAGGCTCACATCACTGCAGTTGGCCCAGGGAATGCCCAAAATGATGTTGAATTTTAACGACTATGTTATGCGACAGCAAAGTCCATTTGAAGTTACATCCATACCAACACGAACTGTCAATGCCGACTTCAAACCAATCTGAAGGAAGCCTTTAGCACATGATGGGATTTACTCTTGAAGAAGACTGCCGCATCTGAATCCCCTTCTCCGTGCGTCGCAGCTATTGACCCAATCCTGTAGAGGCTGATGTAGATGAAGCTTATGTTGCGACTATCAGGCTCGATGACCAATGTCTTGGAATGAGGAAGAGAAGGTTGCATTATTGACCTTAGGAGACAAGTAACATGTAGAATAGCAAACTTGGCTGCCCCAGAATATGGATGGCGAATTGATAGATGTGATGGGACAACACAGAGTCTTTCAACAAGGAGACAAGTATACTTCGCTATAGTAAAACTTGTGAAAGGCCTTCTGTCTTGCTTCCATGGACCCCAACTTGCACGGATTAACACATGTCATTGGGCACGAGACGTTATATATATCCAACAGCAACGCGTTCAACGGAGCACCTACAGTGCTATATTAGACTTCGCTAACTACGATATCAACTGAGGGGCATCTGGAAAGTTAGCAGTGGAATAACTTTAAGAGGGATGAAACCAAAAGTTGATATCCGGTTATGTTAACTCTGGTCAAAAACATGACGACAGCCTACAAGGTGGAAAAATGAGGCTCAGTTGAAAAAGGATCAAGGAGAGAGAAAAAGAGACTGGAAGCTTGGCTCTGAGATCAGAGAACCACCACTGATGCACTAAGAGGAAGGCGAAAGAACACTTAGTATGAGCATGCCAGCAAAGCTGCTAGACTTCCATCAGAAGAATATAGAGAGAAAGTACCTGTCTGTCCTCGTGATGTGTTTCTTGTTTCTGTCACAAATGCTGTTACCCTTTTAACTCTGGTTTGAACTGTGCTACTTACTATCACTAATACTATTTTATCGACTCTAGAAACATTGGGCTCTAAAAACATCTTGATTGTTACGAGAGAAACAATTCAGAGATATGCGACTTGCTTTGATATGCAAGGACTTGATTTGTTCTACATAACATGAAAAACAGACTTAAGTTGAAGGTTTTTATTTTGATTTAAGAGTGATATAGGAACCAATAAAAAATCATTTTTGGATGCTTACAAATCAAATCCAAAGCTATCTTGAGAATTAGAACAAATTTTCTGGACGAGGGGGGATACAACCCCTTCGTGCCCCTCAAAGGGCTTTTACGCCCCAAACTTAGACTTTTTCTATAATTACTGTTGAACCATCCCTGTGATGAGTGAGTGATGGACCAGAGGTACTGTGGTGTATGGAGGGCGAATAGTGGAATGCATGGATGCCGATGAGTTGACTTCGGGGGGAACAGACGTGCTCTCGCCCAAGGACCTGGGGTCAAGTGTTAGAGTGACGTTACGCACTGGTTAAGTTAAATGACCAAAATGGAGTGTCGTTATTGTTGTTGGTATGTAATGTAGGCTCGATACTCATTTGGAGGGGTGCAGGAGCCCTGTTGACCAGGGCATGGGAGCGTGGCTGTGAAAGGTAGAGTATCGTCTGAGTGTGGTACAATAACACGCGGCAACGAGCTAGTCGGCCGGGAGGCAAGGGCACAGGGGACGCGAGGACTGGCGTAGCTGCGCGCCGGTGCGCCCCATGGCATGATGGCGGGGCCACGGGCGCCGTAGCTGCGTGGGGCAGTTTTGTGGGCACGGTGTGACCCTCGGAAAGGGGCCGGGAGCACAGCTGCCACGTGAGTCGTTTCAGGGGAAGAATTCGCCAGGACAGAGGGCAACTCCACGGTGTTTAGGGAGCTGGTAGGACTCGGGGAGTGTAGATGCCCGGGGGTGCCATTGTTAGTACAGAATTCGGCCAAGAGGGCAAGAAGGACCAACGTCCCAGCCAACGAAACCGTGCAAGGGCACGAAGAAAATTGGGAGCGGACGCACGAAATTCGTAGTAGACACAAACACGACACGGGAATCTATGTGCTAGAACGATAGGTTACAGCGAGAGGACCTTGTTGACAGCCCCAGGGTAAGTTTATACAGTTAAATGGTTAGGGTAGAAGGAAGTTAACCCCACACATCCCCATACCCTATCGCCTCAAATCACTTGTTGTGGGCCGCTGGAACCACTTTGAGTGAAGATCGCTGAAGTCTGTGGAGAGGCCAATCATGGAGGACTTTCATTGGGCCTTCGAGACAACAGTGAGCTAGCCTACCTCATAATCCCAAGCCCCGGGAAGAGGAACGTATATGGTAGGCGTAGGGATATAGGTTAGAGGGAACGAAATATAGTGACATCATTTCGAACAAGGACGGTAAAGGGGGTTAGGGGAGATTATAGTGCGAGAGCTACATAGCAAATAAAAAAGAAAATAAAACAAAAACAATATTAATTGGGGCTAAATTGTTTTTACAATTAAGGAGATGTGGGTATAGGACAGAGACAGGCAAAGCGATAGGGTGGGAGGAGATCAATAAGGATAGGTTCGAGAGCAACTAAAGCCTCTGAGTGCGCAGCAACACCTGCACTGCCTCCACCAACACTCCACTGCAAGGCATAAGGCCCGGACAACTTCATCGGCTGGCTGTGTTACTATCAAAGCTGTGCCGCCAAACTTCATCGGCTGGCTGTGTTTTTACTAGCGAGTGTCTTGCGGCCAGAATTATCATCTGCGGCTTTTTTGCTTACAGCGGCCATGTCATGGGCCATGCCTGCCTGCCTTTTGCCATCCTGCTGCTGCCACTCGTCTATTTTGCCACATTCTGTTTGATTCCCACCACCCTCCTTGTTCATTGCCATGTGTGCAAGGATCGCTGCAATATTTGCAGGACTGCCCTGATGGCAGTGCAACTACGGGAATGCAACCAGCAGCCCGTGACACGTTGTGTTGTTTGCGATCCATCCATTCCACCGTTCTTGTTTGATTCGGCTTGAGTACCGCACCGTTCACAGTGTGACCGCAGGGACTGCCCTGTAGGCAAGTGCCGCAGGCAAAGAGACCTGTCGTTTGTGCAGAACCATGCACCGTTGTGGTTAGCACTGCGTACATTTAAAGGGGAGGGACGCTAGGAATGCGTGGTAGTAGACCAGAATTTACGTTCCTGTCACATCTGCACTGCTTGAGCCAGAAGACTGTATAGCGAGACAGCCATGGCTTCCTGCTAATGTTTCTCTTTGCAGAGTCACATTGACTGGGGCCATGGTTTAGTGACAGAATTTTTTGGTAAGAAGTATAGGTTAAGAGTACCGTACATATAGAGTTGCGCCGCTGGCAATGTTGTCTTAGCGCAGGCAATTTATTTAAGTCGTACTGAAATGAGTGGGTTTGTTTAGTTATTATATCAAGACACGTAGGTTCTATTTATTTTGGAGTACATGATACCATGATTCGCACTCAAGGGATCTCGAGGTAAAAGCGTAGTAGGGGAGAACTACACTGATGCAAGAGAATTTGACGACTCGGGACGAGTTGTAAGAAAGGGGAGGGGGTAGTGTTCGGCATGTGGAAAATTCGATTACACATATAAAGGGCCCGCAGGTGAGATATCTCGATAGGTAATTGGTAGTTTAGCCACAACCGTTAGTATAGAGGAATTTTGTGAATCATAAACCGGCTGCGACGCTTTTGAGTTAGTCGTTTTTCTTCTCCATCTTTTATTATCAACAAACAGCATCTCAACAAAATCCCACAGCCAACAATTAACAATACCACCACAGCGCCCATATATACAACCAGGCACCGACCAACTCCTATGCTTCCACATCTTCGCCACTTAGTCCGCTTCCGACGGCAAAAAGGGGCGCATAGGAAGGAGCTGTCAGAAGGACGCGCGGTTTTCCCCGCCTGTTTTTATCTCCCGCCATTTTCTCCGCTCGCCTGGTGTGAAGCGAAGGGGGGAACGGGAGCTCCCGCCGATTGGTGGATGACCAGCGTGAGCGCGGTCCGGGTGAGGAGAACGCCCCTCTTCGAGAAGCCTCGGAAGGAGAGTGGTAAGCCGAAAACTGGGGGCGGAGTGAAGGGCGGTAGCCCGGGCTATAATAACTCGGACACAAGGGCGGGTGCTCTTCCTCTCTTGCTCTCTTCTACCTCTTCCTCTCTCTGGCTACGACTCTTCTCTTCGTCTCCATTTCGATGGTGGCCGTGGCCTGGTCATTCTGTGTGCGGTCATCGAAGACCTCGCTGGCGAGAACGGAGCGTCTGCCATTCCCACACCAGTTATAACGAACACTACCGAAGACAACAACGTTCACCCACCACCCTCTAATCCGCGCTGAACGATAGCGCGAGAACTCCGATCCGCGGCGTTCGAGCGGCACTATACGTGCGGCGAGAGGACACGACCAGAGAGGACTCGCCTACCAATGCCAGGAGCACGGAGGTCGCGGGACCAGGCGCGCATACCAGCAGACGGACGTGGAGGAGGACTCCGACGGCCCATAAGGGAAGTAACCATTTTCCTTTATCGGGGTTTATTGTATGGATCTTGTGGTGCCGTGGTCTTCGTAAAAGTAGAACTGTTTAATGTTTGCCAATATTAAATAAAAATAAGTGTTAGACGGTATTACGGGACTTTGTAGCTCTGGCATTGTTTCTTATGTTTTTGCTGTTTATATGTGCATTTGATTATATGTATGGCTGTATACAGTGCTAGGTGTCTGTGAGCTAGTGAAAAAGTGCTTGTTGAACTGTATCAACACCGTTTCGCTGCCGTCCTAGTCCCTTGTTGCATCCCATCCTGCTTCACGTAAGGGGTTCGTAGTGGTTTTAATACACCCGGTAATTAATACGGTAACCGTCGCGAGCCAGACGATAACACCGCTCGAGTTATCCTGGTAGCAGAGAAATACGGACCGCTTAAGCGTTAGTGTCCGAAGTCGAGAGCCTGTGGGCGTGGTACATCGCCTGGTCGACGCAAGGTAATCGCAGCAGGTACTAAGTTAGATCGAATTTGGCGAGATCAACACTATCCTGCGCGGTGGGCATTTGCACGATCGTGGCTGAGGTTAACCCCCACCTAAACTAGCTCCCGGCATTAGTTCCGAGAGGGTTACGTACTGAATTGTCTGTCTCGGGCGACGTGCCGCGAATCGAGTTATCGATGGCCGTTCGCACGCCGGGCGGGCGGAATTGCAACATACAATAAATAAAATAATAATATATATATCAATAGCAAGGCAATCTGAGACGCAATGGGGAAGCACGTTCTTATGCTTACACATGTGTAAGCAACACTCGCTTGAGTTTGTGTGTAGTTGTAGTAGTAATATAATAGTATATGTATATTATACATTTACAACATATGTACAGTATAGTATATATGTGCTTGGGCCACAAGAGAATTTAATACTAATTTTTTCATCTATTGGTGAATGCAGAAGCGTCCGTATGTGATGTGTGTGGTGTGGTGATGTGTCGTTGATTGTTTCTACATAATTAGTGGTTTCAGAAGGTGGGAACAAGCCCTCCAGGATCCAAAGTATCCACCTTCGTTTTGTTGTTTGTGTATATGTTGTTCCGAATAAACGATGTTTAACATAAGGATAAATAATAGTTGCAAACTTGCTAAAATTTTGTATTATCAGAAAAGGTCATAGAATCGATTCCTCTCATCCATAGGTATATTTTCTCATGTTCCTAATTCCGTGTTGTCGTATTTGCATTCAGGAACAGAACAATTAGGTTAACCAACTTCGAAGTTACCACTTCCTTGGCTAATCTGCAAATTATGTTTAAAAGATAAGACGATTTGAATTATTACATAGAGTCTATGCGAGCAATGGACAGGTTAAGTTCCATAAATGAACCGAGAAACCGAGTTAGTGTGAACACACACACATGCGTAATGACATGTTTAGCAATTGATACGTCATTCTAAAAATTCACATGTATTATTTATATAATAATATATATCATAAGACTTGGCGTAAGGCATCACCAATCGGACGCGAGAAAAAGTGAAACTTAGACATGTGACGACTTACGAGTATGCGAACATTCATGATGACTGTGGGAGTGCGAAGGAGAGTCCGTGTGGCCTGGACACGTACGTGTGAAGGGCGAACAATCTCTAAGTCCGGCTAATTGTAACACAAAAGCGGAACACACATCTCTCGAGGCATAGGTGGGGTTCATTGGTTAGTATGAAAGTGATCAAGCAAAGATGGAATTCATGAGATCACATTTTATCAATAAGTAAAGATAATGAAAACTGTAAGAAAACTCAATATACCATCCGGTGATGGTATATGACCATCGACAAATGTGGAAATGAATGGCTGTTAGAATTCTTCATTCATGGAAGGATGTAGAATTCTGATTTTTCATATGGAAGAAAACTCTATACCATCGACAAATTAACATGACCACACAGTCAATCGTGATGACTACCAACTCAATACTAGTGTAAGTGGAGTATGTGGTGGTACAAAAAACAAAGCCAATATAAAACCAATGAGTTCGGTACTCACTAGCTCGATCGATCCTTTACTACCTCGCAGAGACTGCATTGCTCAGCTGTCCACCTCTTCAATATGGCATAATGTGGAGAAGGCGGCGCTGACTGAAAATGAAACCAGTGCAGTATATCATCGCCCGCAAGCAGAATCACGCATTCCATGAATCGGAGCTTCTCACGAGGCAGCAATTACGTGTGACGAATTAGGCGTGGTAATTTACTGAGTTTGAGCATTACGTCAGGCAAACGGACAACATCTGACGAATTAGATCGGTACGACTTAAGAGACTGAGACTTACAGACATTTATTCAAAGTCTAGTAAGTCGAATTTAACATAGATAAATATCTTGGACTTTTTGACGCTTAGGCCTAGACTTACTGCGAGTGACGAGTTGCATGGCAGACTTACGCCTAGCTTAATACTGTATATAATGTTATATAATATAATGTACTATATAAATTTATATATATTAATATATATTGGAATAAGGGATTTCACAGAAGGGCCAGTTGAGTGCAATCATATCGTGCCATATCCAGACCCATTAACTTGTCTATTAACTCTAAAATCCATATATACCTCAGTTCTACATCAATTATTACATCCCCCACTCACACAGGTGAAGGAGTATATGTTTATACACCCCTCATCTGTCTGTTTGGTTTGTTTTCTTGTCTGTTTCTCCAAAAGTTTGAAAACCCGGATCGGATGAACTTGGTGGCAGGTTGGGTATGTGACACAGGAGAACTGATTAGATTTTGTGAACATCCAATACGAGATCCGACTACGTAGAATTTTACTAGTTATATTCACCATTGAGAGGTTCGAGGCCAAAAGTGCATAACACGATACTCTCAAAACAGCTACCGGAAACAGATATCGGACGAACTTGGTGGACATGTTGGTTTTGTGATCATGATCATTGATTCGATTTGAATGAACATGCGGATCACAGGCCTATGCAGTGAGATACAAAAGGTAAACTGTCTACAGCCCTGGTGGAGGCCGTCTATATGAGACAATATATGGTTTGTTATTCACAGAAATGAAAGTTTTGGATAATGATAAATTGCTTTGGTAAGATCTTCTTTCTCAGTTATTAATGTTTTGTTTTAGAAACACAAAATTAAGTGTCACCTGCATTTGATAACTACAATATAAATCGATATGCAAATACAACTGGAAAACTAGTAAGCTAATAATTATCAATGCATGGTTTTGTAAGGATAGGCTTTCAAAGGACATATCAATGTTCAAATTAAATTTTTTATTCCAAGCATTGGTCCTACAGAAGCAGTCTGTGGTTGGCAGGGAACACACCTGGTGGTTTTGCTGTGCCGCGAAAAAATCTTTTGTGGTAGTGGAATGTTTTTTGAATCAACAAGGGCGAATATTTGAATCAAAACTTTTGTTGACAAAAAAATGGAGACCCCAAGCAGAATACACTGTGCATTAACCTAAGAACCATAAGTACATTCAGTTGTTGAATGTTATTCCAAATCGATGATTCTATGTCCAAAAATATAATGGCATCTCATAGCCATAGCTTTTTTTGTAGTCTCCACTATCCTAAGGTTTGTGCACTGTTGTTCGTTAAAAAGCTGTATGCTCAGGGTGCAACCGCTGCAATCAGCGTATTGTGGACGCGGTGACCACATCCTGTTTTCGTTCATTCACAGCAGATTGGCTGGTCATCATTGTTCGAGATGTATAGCAACCTTTTAATCACTCCACACACACCGACATATGGCCACAATTAGGAGATGCAATCCTGATACAAAGTAAAAATGCACTCAACGCATCAATTTTGTCTCGTACACTGTGTTGAACAGCCACTGTTAGACCATAGGTTGATTGAAGCTATAACTCTGAGGTCCGTTGAGTCGGTTTTGACAGAAACGAACAGAGCACTTTGGCAGATCAATAAACTCTTTTCGTATATTGTCGTATTCCTGCAAACAAAATTACAAATGCTTTGATCAAAGCACACACATCTACAGAGGCGGTGGGTCGAATCATGAACTTGCAAGTGGAAGATGTTCAATTGAACAAGTAGAAGGCTGGCAATATAGTATCAGGTAACATGAAGTCAAATGTGTCGATTCAACATTGAAAAAACTACGCCTGTAATTTAAACTCGGAAGGGTGAGTGTCCTGTGATGACCAATACTCAACAATGAAATAGCCTATATACATATGAGAAAAGTTATGAGTGTTCCACCATCCACACACTGCATAAAGGG
Source organism: Eptatretus atami (assembly GCA_035128595.1). Classification (NCBI taxonomy): domain Eukaryota; kingdom Metazoa; phylum Chordata; class Myxini; order Myxiniformes; family Myxinidae; genus Eptatretus; species Eptatretus atami. The sequence continues at coordinate 43,456,775 of CM068957.1, forward strand.
AATATAAGGCTTACAGTTGCTGCTAGGCTAAAGCCACTCAACTTCTCATCATACTGCCATTATTGCGCTTCATTGGTGAGAGTGATATAAGACTTTGTTTATTATGCTATTAACAACCCAATATGGTCATAAAGTTGTTTAGGCAAACGGCTTGCTAAACAGGCACCTTAGGAGCCACTCCAGTTAAAATAATTCTAGGGAAAAACTCATTAAAGATGTTGAAATATTTATCAATCTTGTCTTTCAGTCGAGAACACACAGCAAATGCACAAACAGGGCATAATAAACACAATTCGTAATCGGTCCATAGGTGATGAACATCCCGACCAGCCTCTGTCGCTTTTGGCTCCGCCGTGGAGCCGTCTTCAGCTATCAACCTTTCCGAATTACTCTTTTCTTCACTTAGCTGGTTTCAATTAACACAGAGGAAATTAAAACAGAAGGCCAGTTGTCCACTGGCCTTTGCTTATCCACAACCTCTAACTTAAACCATTATCCTGTTTATACTTCATATTTCTGTGCTAACACCAAATCTCCAAATTAGACTAATCTGACAACATCAAAATCCCCTTTGAATTAATTTACACGTTTCCTTATATGTTTGAGGTCAACTGTCCATTGATCTGCTGTTCACAGGAAGACGAGTCATCAATGTGTGTGCCTTCCTTCAGAAGGACGATTAATGGCAATCACTGTGCCATCCTGGAATTAGTTGGTGAGATGTTGAAGATTCCCATGATGTCTTTGTGCTACATTGGATCCCTGGATAAAATTCCAAAACTTGCTGAAACATACAAGGGGCACTGGATCACGGTCAGCTACTGCCCCAGCAATGATGCCACCAATCACATCCACATGTGCAAACAATATGACGAAGGAGCGAACTTACGTCGAGAATTTAGCACAGCGTCAAACGGATGAAAAATGGTAAAACGGATGTCAAACAGTGAATTGAGAATTTTATATAAATGATCATCTAAAGTTGTTTTGACATCTTTAGCCCACTGTTGACCTCAAAAATAATTGATTGAATTCAGGTTAGGTCAGTGTTAAGGTGAGGTCAGTTCATGTTGGGAGCATCGCGCAGAGCAAAAGCGACGCTTGCGATCATTTTGCCAGATACTATCAGGGGCTCCGCGTGAGCATACCCAGGCAAGATGCTGGCAATCCCCTTCTCCATTGAATGCTTGAGTAAACCTGCTGGCAAACCACAAGGACGTGGTCGAACCATGGCCTCACCTCAATCATGGCACTCTATCTCCCTCGCTGAATAATCTGGATTGAGCAGATGCAGCGATCAGGAAAACGAGCCACATGATTATACAGCCGAAAGTGATGCTCACTAGACTAGGCAGGTAACAAATTCCATTTGGATCATCTCTCTGAACCAGCGTGTTAGAACACACCAAGTCACCAGAAGATAAGCCAAGATATCTCCGAGAGAAACTGCTGGAAAAAAATAATAAAAAAAAAAAAAAAAAAACAAACAAAAAGAAAAAAAAAAGAAAATAAAAGAATGGAAGAAAAACGGAAAAAATTAAAAATAAAATCAAAAATCCCTAGCTCGAGTCCATCCTCCAACACAAATAGAGAAAGAAACGAAACACAAACTGAAGACGGAAAACTCCGTAAAGACAAAGTAAGCAGCAAAACAAAACCAAAATAAAAAAAAAAAAAAGAAAAAAGAAATACGAAAATCAAAAAAAAAAAATCCCAAAGGCAACCACTAGAAACAAAAATTTGGTAAATCTAAAAAAATACAAAAAAAAATAAACAAAAAGCCAGTGAGAAAAAAAAAACAAAAAAAAAAAGAAAAAAAAGAACAAATAAATAAAAATACACAAAGCAAGAGAAGAAACTTCAACGATAAATCACCACAAAACCGTGCAAAAAAAAGAAAAAAGAGAACAGAAATAAACATAATAGCCTGAAGACAATTAAAAGTTAAAAAAAAAAAAAACAAAAAAACAGAAAAAAAAACAACAAAATAAAAAAAAAAAAAAAAAAAAAAAACAACAAAAAAAAAAGAAAAAAAAAAAATAAAAAAAAAACCAAAAACCATTAAGTCTCTCAGACTGAGGTCCAAAGTCTCACTCGTAGACAATGGACGACTAGCTCGCACTTTCTGACCGAAAGTACGAAACAACCATCAGGAATGACCCGCAAGAATCTGTGACCTTGACTCACCAGACTATACCCAGTAAGATCTCCCACAAATCTCATCCCTGGGCAGAAGCAGTCAGGATGCATAACTTGATCTGGTTGACCCAGAACATATCGCTGCTCTGACCATTCAACCGAGTGCTCGAAATCAGGTAAGATTACCAATGATACCGAGGTTGATGTATCCGAACATCCTCACCAGCGGAATCCGTCCCTAAAGTGCTGAAGGTGTGGAGGCCCAGTACACTACCTGAAAACCCAGTAACTAATCTGAGCACAGTCAGAAAGATTGTGTCGCCACAAGTCTCATGTCATCTGCATCGTCCAGAGTACTAGTTTAGAATCAGATCGATTCTAGTTTTGGTGAACACCAATCAATTAATTCGACGAGACCAAGAATCCTAACGAAGGCAATCATCCGAATTCACTTGAAATCAAATGCTTATACAGAGATCACATAGGCTGCAAAGCAGCCCCATGCCAAACTCTCATCTGCAGTATTCGGTTGGACACCGAGGAGCAGGATAACGGTAAGTGTTGAACTTATTGGTGTGAAAGCCTGACTGCTACTGGAATGCTGGTGCTCAGCAGATGGATGGCGAACCCTATCAAATAATATATCACATCCGAGCAAAAGACCTTTGTCCGAGCACTGAGAACAGATCAACCCTCGGTAGTTGTTGCAAGCTTTGGGCGATCAACCTCCATTTCCAGAGAGGGACAACAAGGCCCCTCTTCCAGTCAGTTGGAATGAGCCTGTGATTCACAGGCAGAGCACAGAACTACAATGCAATCGATCACGAGTAGACAAGCATTCCACCAAGCCTGAGTTCAGCATGGAATGCCCAAATCTCTGGCTTTAGCCTCCATTTCAATCGGTTCACCTGCAGCGCTGTGTTTTCCACAAAATGAGGGAATCCAACAGTTGATTTGGAGGGTTAGCAATAAGGGATTTGTAAACCCCTGATGTCCTAAGCTCGATCAGCTGACGGCTCAGCACTGGTACATACCGCTCACACGTAACGACCACAGACGGGCTCTAACACTTCGGACTCCTCTGTCAAGAGACTACCACCACAATCTCTCTAACTGAGTACATGAGGGAACGGGTTTTGGAGATTGAATGTATTGAATTCCTGTAAGCAGGAACGAGAATAACTTGACCAAGTGATGCTAAACTAACCCTCACAAAGTATCCTCGCAGAAGGCACTCCTTGTCACCTTAGATGCATCGTAAAGTTTTCTTCCTACAGTTCCCTGAACAAGCTGTGCCATATCCAGCTTGGCCCTGCGAACTCATGGTCAATGAGTATCGCAGTGTCCCCCTTGAGAGACAAAATTCCTTCTTCGCCCTCGTTGAGGTACAAGACATCCACCGCAAATTCAGGACGGTGGTCTTGAAGGCACTCACATCTCTTCAGGATCCCCAACGAGAGCACTGGCTCAGACCCCAAATCTCCACTCAGCCCTGTTCGGCAAACATCTCAGCTACTCTCGCCATTCCTTGAGCTTGCACCAGATCCAGCCTATGCTGGGATGGTACCAATTTCTCCTGAGACTTACTGCCAACCTCTAGAAGTTGCTACAACAAGCTGGTAGTACAGTGTTGAGGAACTGAAGCCAGCTGCGGATAGACCTGCATTTGGGATATCCTGCGCAGACCACCATAAACCGGAGCAGTGGTCAATTCCTTTGCCAAACGTGACCAGCATTGGAATACCAAAGTACAGCGAATGAGCAGTGGGCGCTGAAACCATGAACAGCACACCTAAAAGATCATGCTTCTTGCACAAGTCAAGGAACTCTAGGGCTATTTGGTTCACAGTTCCACGACACATGGGGCACAAACAATGTTCTCATAACATCCCAAATTCAGTTCCAGTCGATGACATTGAAATCCCCAAAGACGAGAAAATGCTATCTCGCCTGGGGACGCACAAGACTCGATATGCGTGCGTAGAATGCGTCATTAACGTGTGAGATCTCAGTCCTTACGGTGGAGCTAAACAGAGACCCAGCGAGAATGACCAAAAGGCGTGATGAATCCCTTAGTCTCATGATACACTTGTTACAACCTACTAGTCTCATAACCGGTGTTACCAATAAATTATCATGAAGTCAGCCTTATTGACACAGCTAGACAGCAACTCCTGGACATAGTACCATCAATGTGACAAGCCAAGAGTAAGTGTAATACCCCACCATGATCTCAGCCGAATCCGGTCTTCCGATATTACTCAGAGAGTGACTGACAATACTACTAGTTCACACGCTTGAGCTCAGATAAACAGAGACAGGTGATCATCTCTCTCTAGGGAATATGAGACATTCGCGGGCAAATGGTTAAAACCGCAGGAGACCGCCCGTATGGGTGATGACTACAGCACAACATTCCGAGAAAAGATCCACACTCCTCCCGCAAACTGACCCGGGAATGTTACTCCGATCGCCCTATCTACAGATTGGGTCAAGGCTTCACTCAATCGTACAGTCAGTGGCATGCAAAGGCTCAACAGGGGTACTGGTCCGAACACAGACGTAGGGTTTCCAACAGATTATTGTTTGGACATCGTTTTCCACGTAAGAAGAAGTTAGCATGCTCGAGAGTGAAGAATCTGTCACCACCTCACTAAGTTACCAAGCCATGCAGTGAGCGTTCCAGTATTTCATTTGCATGTTTGGTTGTTCATCTGATATTAGGATGGTCGACGTGTTAGTTAACCTCTAATAAGTCCATCGAGAAGAACGTCCTAAAGTGGGACCTGAATGTGGCCGTTATCCGGATCGTCGCCTTTGACAGGTTTTTGTTCTTACATCCTGCTGGGTGTCACTTCATATACACACCCTCCTCCAAAGAAAACTTGGTGGTGGAGGAACGGTTTATGTCGCCGACAACACTCGACGTAGAAAGCGTTAAGTACAGGTTTTATACATAGGTACTGTAGCAAGTCACAAGCACTCTAATCCGATCCTGACCTGACAAAATGTCCGGGTCTGGATTGGAGGGTCGCGCGGAGCTTTGCCCAATCCTGTCAGCCGGTGCACTGCCATGTGCATCAAGGGTGAGAATTTTAAGAAATGTCCACTAATTTGTTGACCTTTGTCCCATGCTATGAACATTTTGGCCTATATGACCTCAAAATATAGATTGGCATATTCCAGTGACCTGAATATGTTAAATCCTCGTTCAAATGTTCAATTCCATTCATATGAAAAATTGTGAGGTTTAATGAAATTATGACCTAAGTTGTTTGACTTTGGACATATGTTGACCTTTTGACCTTTCATAACATCAAATAGGCTTTCTTGCTTACTGAGCAACTCTACCATTTGGTTGAAGATTGTTGGAACATCTATTAAATTGTGACCTGTAGCCAATTGATTACACAAAATAACAGATCAAAGATAGAAGAGATTGGCAGCTAAGCACATACTTGGACCATCCATAAACACAGAATTTGCCATGGAAACAGCAATTTGGTAATTGCACAAAATTTGACCTGTCAACTGTTTTATCATGTGGGTGTTAGTGCATAACATTTGGTGATACTGATTTACTAATTAACGGACTAATAGGTGTTTTACATATTTTGGACTGCTCGACCTTTGACCTTATGACATTTTGACCAGATTTCAGACATCATATACAACCATAGTACATAACATGCTGTGTAAGTTTCAATCTGGATATGTTAAAAATTCCTGACGTTTGGCGATAATAAAATCAGAAAAATATTCATTTACATGGTAGTGGGGGTGAAATGTTGGCGTGGGACACGATTTTCATTCTTTTGCACACTTGGGACTTTCGCTCTTTCACTGAACTAAATGATGAAATAACCTGAAACAAAGAAAGAATAAATTGTATTAATTCTATTTTTGCAACCCACTTCGCTTGTAGTGGGGTGCCTTAAGTAACAATTGTGCATTTGATGAGGAAAGCACCAAATTTGGGCACGACGAGTAGCCTATCATATTATGAAACAGATTTGGATATTGGTGTCCAAGTCTCAAATTCAGCCGCTGATGGCTGTGTGCAGCCATTTTCCCACTGCATCATAAAATTTTGAGGATGGCCCAATATCAAATCTGTTCATTAATATGATAGGCTACTACAGTGAGTGCCAAATTTGGTTGCTTTCCTCAGCAAAGATGCAATTGTTAATAGGACTATATTATAAGAGTAAGTTGTCCCATATTGGTACTTGAGGTGGTTTTTTCAATGGGGGGGGGGGTTATGATTGTGACCCTCAAGGTGATTGCAGAATGACTGCATACAGATGGTCGAATTCTTCGATATGGTTTTAGGGGTCTAATAGGGTCCTTTATGGTCTTTCAGGAGTTAACTAGGGGTTAAAGAGTCCAAAGGTTTAAAGGATATAAATGTCTTAAAACATACCAAAGTTAAAAATGTCGAAAGGGTTTAACAGGTGTGAGGGCTCTAAAAGGTCGACATGTTCTAAAATGTAATGTTCCAATGGTCATAATTAATCGAGGTAATTGCTACGACGCAGTCAAAGGTCTATTCTCTCTCTATGAGTGCAGCCTGTGGCTGCTGGTTGCATATTGTATGAGGAACACGGCTATGCGACTGATATCGAGTGTCGCCTTACCAGTCACTGATGCTACAAATTTGACGACTCGAAGGATGAACAGGCTTGAGTCCAGACCTCCTGGTGTATTTTAATTAGCAGCGGCCACACGGACTTGAAACTCAGGACCTAGACCAGCAGCCACCATCACAACCACTAAAATGAACAATCCAGGTAACAAGGTTCCAACAATAGGTAATTAATAGATGTACCTTTTCATGGCCATACAAAACAAATAATCTTTCGTTAACAGTACGTAATTAATAGACATACTCACAGGGTGAACAAGACACTTCACCACACACCGAGATTCACCGTCCACCCCGATGATTTTTTCAGTTTATGTACAGTGTATGCATAGATATCATGTGAATCGGTTGCAATAATTCGATTATGTGACTTGACCTTTGACCTATTGAAACCTCAAAAAACAACCGGCTTCCAGTTTGAGTCAATTACCTCTACACGAGTTGGTGAAGTTTCGTGAAGACTCGGCATACAAAAGTGATTTGTTTGGAGCACGATTGACTTACAAAACAAGACAAAGAATAACAGAATAACAGACGCAGACCATCAAATATACTCTTGTGATTTATTCACAAGTAACAACAGGCAGAATAAACACCCGTGACCACCAAGAGGCTTCGCATTGATTTTTCGATTTTCACAGTAACAGACTGACAGGATGAAAACATAACCTCGGTACCACCTCGGATAGGCAGGAGGGAACTAGAACTGTCACTTAGGGTAAGATGCAGGATAGTGCGCTCCTCGCCGGGCTGAACAGTTTAAGTCTATGTGTCCTCACGGTGGGTGCATCTGAATGCCGAAAATGCAATTCCCGCTTGTCTGTCACTTACCAACTCATCCGATAGTTTTTGTCATAATCATTCCACAACTTTTTGAGATGACATGCTCCAACACCGTATATCGAGTTTTTGGCCCGCATCCTCTCAAGTGGTGAAGAATCAACTTGAAGCATCCAAAAAAATTATCGTTATCCATAAGTCTTATACAAATCATAATGTCTGGTAAACCCAACCTGTCACCAATTATTACGTCGAATTCTGTGCATAAACTTTTGGATATCACTGTGAGAGACAGTCAGAGGGTGAAAACATACCTCCGTTCCTAAGAGAGACTGTGGGATTTTTTTTTGATTTTTAGACGTTGCACAACTAAATGATAAACAGAACAGCGAGGCTTTATTTAATCCACCGGTGCTGAAGGATGAGCATTGCTTAGAGGCACAGCACCCTTTCTAGCGGTGCACTAGGGCTGGATATTTAGTCTGTCGACTCAACGGGAACAACCAGGACGTATTACACTAGTGAGCATGCTCATAAAAAATGAGCTATCCTGCCTTCGTCACGGAACACACAAACATTTCCAATGGGATCTCTCATCCAGTATTACCAATCTTCTTCTGCTGAGATTTGCACATACCTGATGATTTTATGCTTATTTGTATAATAATTTTGTATCACCAAGTTAGTGTATGCTGCTAATTCTAAAGGGAGCCGACATCTGCAATTCATAGTCCGACGTCCGGTTCACACCGCACTGAATCAGTGTCTTCTAAGTGTTGTGAACATCTAAACGAAGTCCCCTTGGAGCTGGTTTCAGTTTATGAATTGTACCATATGTCTTCATACATACATTGATTACATTATTGATCAGTTGGATTCATTACTGACCCGATTTTATTTTCTTTCTTTGGGTGTAAGTCACCCATAGTATTACCGTCGTTGATGAGCATTGTTTTCACTTCACGGAATGCACCTTTTTCTGCTTCCAAAGTTCATGTTCTTGCACCAATAGCTATTAATATATACACGCAATATAATATATATATATATATATATAATATTATATATAATATATTATAATATATAATATTAATATAATATATATAGCAACGTCATCTGAATAACTTCCAATCCTCAGATCAACACATGCAGGCACTATCGTTATATAATCACACATTGGCCTCGTTATTAATTGCAGTTGTCTGATATTTGGAGCTCCTCAAGCTAGGTTTTGGTCTACGTGCATAACTTAAAGGTCATCAATTATTGGGCACAATACTTATGTCGAACAGCTTCAGTGCTGCAATTTCTCCCGTTACATTACATGGTGACTCTCATGCCAGCAGGACAAAGAGACTAATGTCTTGGCACTGAGAAATGAGAATAAAAAAAATATGTGGTTAATATGAAAAGTGGGGCGTCCTGCCAATAACAGAGTTGGCTTCAGGCGACAAGTCCTTTTAAACTCGATCCCTCGAGACAAACATAATGTGAGATCCACATTTAAGATGAAAGGTGTTCGCAGGTTCATATGTCATGCAATTTGCTTGCTCAGCCTCGAATTGCCCAGGAGCGCATAAGTGGCAGATCACACATTGTTGTCACATTTTATTTTATTTTATTTTATTAATTAGTCCACAATTCATCATTCACAAACTCATCTTAGCAGGTCTAAGCTATAGGTTATAAACATGTTCCGACATATAGAAACAAAAGTCGCACTGGTTTATTTCTTGTCTCCATTTTGCCCCTAAAATGATTTCATCACAAACCAAACATCACATACACCAAAACTACCATCCCGGGTGTTCGTCTTCCTTTCTTGCTGGATTTATTTACAGCAGTATTATTCTTGCAGGTTTTAAACCTAATTCCTTCGACCTGCAATTCAAACCTGACATCAAGTTGCTGCAGACAACAGGCAATGCATATGAAATCATCCGCAATGACAATACCATCCTAACAAATTTGCAGATCACCCGAAAGGGCCCGCTGCGCACTAGGGGGCTCATTAAAGCCGCAGAAACATCTGGTTTCAACTCTGGCAGACGGTCGACTGGTGTTACTGAGGAGGCCAGTATATTAACACTGGAACCGTGCAGCAGTGCCGAAGGTAGAATTATGCTCGTCTAATCACTGGCCAAAGCACTGCTTTGTGTCTTCCAAGGTTCTGCGGAAAAGCTGCCGCATGCAATTTATGGTCCCTTTGTTCCTAGAAGGATTAATTAAAAATAAATTTTCTGGAGGTGGTATCTTAACCCATTCGCCCTTCCCCCTCCCAAGATTCTGAATACAACCTGGCTTTTGGTGCATTA
>CM068957.1:43489765-43510015 GCA_035128595.1 Eptatretus atami
CTTAGGGCTATTCTGGTTCACAGTTCCAGACACATGGGGACAAACACATGTCTCATAACCATCCCAATCAGTTCCAGTCGATGCATTGAAATCCCCCAAGACTAGAAATGTATCTCGCCTTCCTGTGGGACCACAGACTCGAGCGTGGCGTAGAATGCGTCCTTAACGGTGAGATCACTCGCCTCGGTCGGAGCATAAACAGAGACCAGGGAAATGACACAAAAGGAGTGATGAATCCTTAGTCTCATGATACACTTGTTACACCTACTAGTCTCATAAACCTGGTGTTACCTCAATTATCATTGAAGTCAGCTTATTGGACACAGCTACAGCAACTCCTTGGGCATGGTACCCATCAGAGTGACCAGCCCAAGAGTAAGTGTAATCACCCACCATGATCTCGCCGCAATCCGGTCTCCGAACCTCAGAGAGTGCTGCAATACCTATGTTCAAACGCTTGAGCTCAGATAATAACAGAGACAGGTGATCATCCTCTCTTAGGGATTGGACATTCCGGGCACCTGGTTAACCCAAGGAGACCGCCGTATGGTGGATGACACTCAGCACCACTCCGACACACTCTCCCGCAAACTGACCCGGGAATGTTACTCCGTAGTTTCCCTCCTATCATCAAAGATTGGGGGTCCCGAAGGCTTTGCTCCAATCCCGTTATCCAGTCAGCTGCCCTGCGAAGGGAAGCTGCACAGGAGGTACTCCCACAGAGTGGGTTTTCAGATTTATTTTTGCTTTTGGAATGTTTTGCGGAATGAAGGGTTTTACCATGGTCGGAGTGCAAATCCTGTCACCAACCTCCTAATAAAAAGTTACCCAACTGCAGGAAGACGTCCGCAGACACAGTTGGGCACTAGATATGGATGGCCGTTGGCTCACAAGGAGCTCGTCCGCCCTTTGACAGGTTTTGTTCTTCATCCTGCTGGGTGTCCATATCATACACCCTCCTCACCAAGAAAACTTGGTGGGGGAGACGGTTTAGTCGCCGACAACTCGACCATGGAACAGGTTAGTACAGGTTTACATGGTACCTGTAGCAAGTCACAGATCACATCTACCCTGACCTGACAAAATGTCAGGGTCCTGGGATTGGGGGTCGCGGAGGCTTTGCCCCAATCCTGTCAGCCGGTGAGCTGCCATGCATACAAGGGGTGAGAATTTTAGAAATGTCACCTAATTTGTTGACCTTTGTCCCATGTTGACATTTTGGCCTATATTGACCTCAAAAATAATTGATTGAATTCAGTGACCTGAAATATGTAAATCCTCTTCAAATTTCAATTCATTCATATGAAAATTGAGGTTTATAGAAATTTGACCTAAGTTGTTGACCTTTGGCCTATGTTGACCTTTTGACCTCAAAATCAATAGGCTTCTTGCTTCTGACCAACTCTACCATTTGGTGAAGTTTCGTGAACATCTATTTAAAATTGTGACCTGTAGGCAATTGATATACACAAAAATAACAGACAAAGAAGAAAGATGTCGTGCAGAGCACAATACTTGCGAAATCCAAATCAACAGATGTTGCCATGGAAACAGCAATTTGGTAATTTGCAAAAATTTGACCTGTCAACTGTTTTACATGATGGGGTGTTGTGCATAACAAATTTGGTTGATACATTTTCTAATTACGGCCTAATAGGTGTTTTACATGTTTTGGATGGCGTGACCTTGACCTTTGACTAATTTTGACCAGATTTCAGACACATATACAACACATACGTACAAACAAGCTGTGTAAGTTTCAATCTGATATGTTAAAAAATTCCTGACGTTTGGCAATAATAAAATCAGAAAAATATTCCATTTCATTGTAGTGGGGGTGAAATTGTTGGCGTGGACACCGTTTTCTATTTGCCACTTGGGACTTTTCGCTCTTTCACGAACGAAGATGAGAAAAACCTGAAAAAAAGAAAGATAAATTAATTAATTCTATTTTGCACCCACTTCGCTTGTAGTGGGGCAACTTATCATAACAATTGTGCATTTTGTGGGGGAAAGCACCAAATTTGGCACACGAGTAGCCTATCATATTATGAACAGATTTGGATATTGGGCCATCTCAAATTCAGCCGCTGATGGCTGTGGCAGCCATTTTCCACTGCCATCAAAAATTTTGAGATGGCCCAATATCCAAATCTGTTCATAATATGATAGGCTACTCGTGTGCCAAATTTGGTGCTTTCCTCACAAAGTGCACAATTGTTAGGCTATATTTAGCTAAGTTGCCCCACTATTGGTACTGAGGTGGTTTATCAATGGGGGGGGGGGATTATGATTGGTGACCCTCAAGTGTGATTGCAGAATGACTGCATACAGATGGTCGAATGCAATCGATATGGTTTTAGGGGTCTAAAGGGTCTTTATGGTCTTCAGGGTATCTAGGGGTATAAGAGGTCCAAAGGTTTAAAGGGTATAAATGGTCTTAAAACATCCAAAAGTTAAAAATAGTCGAAAGGGGTTTAAAAGGTGTACAGGGCTCTAAAGGTCGACATGTCTAAAATGTATGTTCCAATGGTCCATAATTAATCGAGGTAATTGATCGACGCAGTCAAGGTCCAATCTCTCTCTATCGAGTGCAGCCTGTGGCTGCTGGTTGCATCATTGGTTGGGACACAGCTATGCCGCTGATGCAGTGTCCCCCTTACCAGTACACTGGTGCTCATTTTGACGACCTCGGAAGGATGACAGGCTGAGTCAACCTCCTGGTGTATTTTAATTCAGCGGCCAACAGGACTTGAACTCAGGACCCTAGGATCCCAAGCCGCCACCCCAACCACTAAGCCAACACCAGGCTACAAGGTCCAACAATAGGTAATTAATAGATGTACTCACTGCTCAACTTTCGTTCAAACAGTACGTAATTAATAGACATACTCACAGGGTCGAACAAGACTTCACCACACCGAGGATTCACCGTCCACCCGTGTTTTTCAGTTTTATGTACAGTGTATGCATAGATATCATGTGAATCGGTTGAAAATTGACGATTTATGTGACCTTGACCTTTGACCTATTGACCTCAAAAACAACAGGCTTCCAGTTTGTCAATACCTCTACCAGGTGGTGAAGTTTCGTGAAGATCGGAGTACAAATGTGATCTGTTGGCGATTGACTTACAAACAGACAGAATAACAGAATAACAGACCAGACCAATCAATATACTTGTGAATTTTTTCACAAGTAACAAACAGGCAGAATAACACGTGACCAACCAAGAGGCTTCCAGCTTGATTTCTTCGATTTTCACAAGTAACAGACAGACAGGTATGAAAACATAACCTCGGTCCACCTTCGGTGGCGGAGGGAACTAGAACGTCACTCGGTAGAGCGCATACCTCCGCCGGGCTGAACAGTTTACGTCTTGTGTCCCACCGATGGGCTGCATCTGAACCAAAATCGAATCCGCTTGTTCTTGTCACCTTACCAACTCATCCAGCTAGTTTTGTCATAACTCATCCACAACTTTTTGAGATAACATGCTCCACCGTATATCGTTTTTGGCCCCATCTCTCAAGGGTGAAGAATCACTTGGAAGATCCCAAAAAAATTCTCGTATCCAGATCCAGATCTTCACCAAAATCAAATCAATTCGTTCTTGTCATACACCCAACCTGTCAACCAAATTTCGTCCGAATCTGTGCATAACTTTTTGAGATATCCAGCTGAGAGACAGTCAGGGGTGAAAACATAACCTCCGTCCAAGAGAGACTGTGGGATTTTTTTTTGTTTTTAACGTTCACAACCTAAATGTAAACAGGACAGCGAGCTTTATGTCCCCGTGCTGAGGATGGCATGCTTCGAGGCACAGCACCCTTTCTAGCGGTGCACTAGGGCTGCAGTTTTAGTGCTGTTCGACTCCACAGGGGAACAAATCCAGGACGATACAGCTCAGTGGTGAGCATGCTCTAAAATGAGCTATCCTGCCTTCAGTCAACCTGGAACACCAAACATTCCATGGAGCTCTCTCATCCAAGTATTAACCAGACTCTACTCTGCCTGGATTGCAATACCTGATGGATTTTATGCTTTTGTTATATTAATTTTGTATCACCAAGTTAGTGTTGCTGCTAATTTAAAGTGGCCGCACTGACATCATGGTGTTCACCCGGTTCACCCGCACTGACATCATGGTGTCCTGAAGGTGTGAACATCTAAACCGAAGTCACCCTTGGAGCTGGTTTCAGTTTATGATTGTCACCATGTTCTTCAACATAATGATTATCATTATCGTTGTGATTATGATCATTACATGATCCCGATTTTCACTTTTTCTTCTTGGGTCAACGTCAACCCATAGTATTACCGTCGTTGCTGCACATCTTGTTTTCATTCCCACGGAACGCACCTTTTTTCTGCCTTCCCAAAGTTCCATGTTCTTGCACAAATAGCTATCAATAATACACGCAATATATATATATAATAGCAACGTCATCTGAATAACTCCAACCTTTCAGACAACCATGCCAGGCAGAACCCCGGTTAAATGAAGATCCCACAACATTGGCTCGTTATTATTGAGTTTGTATTGCTTTTGGAGCTCCTCAAGTCTAGGTTTGGTCTACGTGCATAACTTTAAGGTCATCAATTATTGGGCACAATACTATATCGTCGAACAGCTTCAGTTGCTGCAATTTCCCAGTTACATTACATGGTGACCTCATGCCAGCAGGACAAAGAGATCAATGTCTTGGCACTGAAGAATGAAGATAAAAAAAATATGTGGTTGTCAATGACGTCAGCACCATCTGCTGACAAAGTGGGGCGTGCCTGCCAATAACAGAGTTGGCTTTCAGGCGACAAGTCCTTTTAAACTCGATCCCTCGAGACAAACATCATGTTGAGATCCACATTTAAGATGAAGGTGTTTTCGCAGGTTCATATGTCATGCAATTTGCTTGCTCAGCTCGAATTGCCAGGAGGCATAAGTGGCAGATCACACATTGTTGCTCACATTTTATTTTATTTTATTTTATTTTATTAGTCCACATTCAATCATTCACAAACTCATCTTTAGCATGGTCTAAGCTTATAGGTTATAACATGTTCGATCATATAGAAACAAAAGTCTGCACTTGGGGTTTATTTCTTGTCTCCATTTGGCCCCAAATGATTTCAATCACAAACCAAACATACATACACCAAACTACCATCACTGGGATGTTTCGTCTTCCCTTTCTTGCCTGGATTATTTACAGCAGTAATTATTCTTGCAGGTTTAAACCTAATCCTTCGACCCTGCAATTCAAACCTGACATCAAGTGCTGCAGACAACAGGCATGCATTATGAAATCATCCGCAATGACAATAGCCATCCTAACAATAGTTGCAGATCACCGAAAGGGCCCGCTGCGCACTAGGGGGCTCATTAGAAGCCGCAGAAACATCCTGGTTGTCAACTCTGCAGACGTTCGACTGGGTTGTTACTGAGGAGGCCAGATATATTACACTTGGGAACCGTGCACAGTGCCGAAGGTAGAATTATGCTCGTCTAACTCACCTGGCAAAGCACTGCTTTGTGTCCTTCCAAAGGTTCTGCGGAAAGCTGCCGCAGCAATTATGGTCCCTTTGTCCAGAAGGAAATTAAATAAATTTCTGAGGTGGTATCTCAACCCATCGCCCTTCCCCCTCCCAAGATCTGAATACCACCTTGGCATTTGTGCCATTACACTGAGGGATTCCGTCCTCCAGCCTGTGGTCGCTCCCACAAGGATGAGCCATGAACGTTGTGTTTTCTGAGTAAATAAGTGACGAAATCTGATTGCTTTTGAAGTTTGAATTGGAAGCTTGGAAATTACTTCGGGTACAATGGAGGAAAGCCGTACTCAAGGGAGAACTAAATAAATAAACGAGACTTGAATTCACAATGAACTGATGGCGAATCAACGGAGGGCAATGCAAGCAACTTTCATGAAAGTAAGTCAGCTGACAAAAGCGAAATAGGATGATGGTAAAAAAAAATAATGGATAAATCGACGCTCCGGCTCTACCGGTGAGAGCGTTGTTTGCTTCAGACGCCTTAGATTGCTGTCAATTTCAGAAGAAGAGATGGATAGGCCTACCACATGAGGTTTGGGGGTTGAGGAAGGCCTTGCAAAGCAGGCCCTTTCCCTCAAGGCCCAGATATCTTTGAAGACATGGACGCGGCAAACTTTTTTCTGTTTGTCGAAACAAGTTTTGTCGATCAAGTACGGCGGTAGATTTCCAGACCTTCACACCTCAATGTTTGATCTATCCACTTCCTTAGTCTTTCTGCTCATTTTGGCTCCTTCTCTCACCCCCAAGATTCCCTACCTCCTTGTCACCCCACCGATGGTGAAAGCCACTGTTGGTTGCTGCGTCACTCACCAGTTTGGCAACGATAAACACAAAACTAAAGACAACCACCTTATCATAAATATTTAAACATTCCCTCAGAAGTAGTACATTACACTCCATCTCCCAAGACAGTCAGTTAGTCACAATGTAGTAATGGTGGGTAGTGGTATATCAACTTTGCAACAATCTATATTTCAGAACACTTGAAGGCGATACCACTCAGACGTAAAATCAGTGAACGTCTGGCGGAATTCCAGAGTTCCTTCATGAACTTAAGATGACATGAATGAAAAGATGTGAAACGAAATCATGCCAACAAGCACGTCTGCCTTCTCGCTCCGTGGCTTCTCATTGACCCTGGAAAAGCCTGCAGAGATGACAACCAGGGGGTTCATAAAAAATATCCTACCGGAACTGAGATGATGTGCAGGATATTATTGTGATTCGCAAGCATTTCAAGCATTGCAGAAACGCCAAAATTTTAAAGATCTTCCAAGGTGAGGTGCAAAGATCTTTTGAGAAATGTGTGCCGATGATGCGGACGGGCAGGCAGTACGTCTGTGGGGAACTCAGTTTGCAGGTTCATATATCTCTGGAATCCTTGGGATCTTAGAGTCCTGAGTTTTGAGCCCTGTTTGACGGTGAATTAACACCAGCTGGGGTTGACTCAGCCTGTCGTCCTTCCGAGATCGGCGAAATGAGTACCAGTGTGTTGGTGTAGGGGCACAGCATCAGCGGCATAGTCATGCCCCAACAAAATGATAGCTACCCAGCAGCCAAGCTGCCGTATGCAAGAAGATCTCTGGAATCAAACTCAGCAACATCTGAATTTCAGGTTGTGCGTTGTCCCAAACAATAATACTTATTCATTTGCCTAATACTTATTATATTCCTTGCCCAACTAGCTCGGCTTTTCCTTCCAGAGGATGCAGGAAAGATGCAGTAAATAAGGCCTTATCTCAGTCATTTTGATGCAAATATTTACACAAGGCAGCTCGTCAAAAGGTTAAAATCTTTCAGAGCTCCATATTTCTGCCTTTTAACCACAGCTGAAGCTGCCATGGGAACGCTCAGCTCGTGTTCTGTTTGCACATCAGAGGAGCAGTGTGGCTGTTCGTCACCCTTTCATTTACACTGCGCATAACTAATGTTGGGTGCAAGGGAAATATTGACTCTGTCGTAGCGCTCTGGATGATGATCAGGGTGGTTCAAATTGCAGCATTGGTGTGGGAAGGAAGCCGTCACCGATGATGTTACAAACGACACAGAGAATCTGCTTGTGTTCCTTATGAAGCCAGTCAGAAAGCAAAATGGCTGATATATATATACATATTGTTGCGGTTCTGCAAAACCGCATGCCTCTAAGGCAATGGCACCCAACATACAGGGATCCCCAAGCAGTTATCTCGTTAGTCTTCGTGCAATCAGACCTTCGCCTCATGTCTAATGGGTTAATGGGACGAAGTGCGTTGTGTGGGTCTTGTAGCTAGGTCAAATTATATCTCGATCTTCCATTCAATCCTGATTTTTATTCCAACCCTTTCCATTTATCCATGATACAAATCAAAGCAGGCACCACATCCCGGCAGCCGCCTGTGAAAATCACAATGATGAGGACGCTCCCCGGCGTGCGCATGGCGCGCCCTTTCATTCAAATCTGCATGCAAATTTACAACGGCATCTCACCTTGCTCACCAGAAGCCCACCACCTCTACCACCAACATCTCTCGCACACAGGAAAAATCACTCAGCGCCTCCACGCACCTCCACATCGATGCAAATTGCCACCAAATGGGCGTGCTGCACGGCCCAGGCCACTTGGACCGGATGGAGCTGGGACGGGCCAAGCATGTTAACAGCACCAACCGCAGCTCGCCGGGGGTGCCCCGAACGGGCATGCGGGACCAACACGACCCTTGTCCAGTCGCCAGAACACGGCCCGGGAGTTTGATGCAGAGCCGTGTCGTGCCGGATGTGCGAATGAGGCTGCTTCCGGACCCAGGAGTCTGGCAGAGCGGGGCCGGGATCCAATGGGACGGCACAATGTGGATGACAGCGCGTCACTTCGGGTCGTAGCCCCACCCTTCACCCGGGGATCTCCTCCCTCTCGCCTGCCTGCCTCGCACTGTCTCCGCCTGTTTGCAGTGCCCACTTCTTCGCCTCTCTGCTCCACCCTCTCTTCACTGCACCTCGTTGTCTGCCTGCCGCTGCATCTGCACTTGTGGTTTGTGTACGACAGACGTTCTTCTGCACCAGTGTGGAGCACCCACTTCCACGAGCCCCGGCAAAGTGATCAAGCTAGAGATAACGCACCAACTCTTAAGGTGGGATCGCTCAAGCAGAGCGTCCCCCAAGCGCACTGGGTTGCGCAGTCGGCCGACCGCACCAGGTATTGAGAGGCCGTTAGTTCTCATCTGCTCTCCTTCCTTCTGGCTAACTAATCTTCATCGGTCTGTGTGTGTGTGCATGTGATTGTGCCTGTCATAGCTTAAATTAAAATTGTAGAAGATATAATGGGATAAATCTGCTCTGTGTCTGCTTTTGTAAATTGCTTGCCATTTGCTGCACCCCACAAATTCCTTGCTTTCCATATTGTACAGAATAATAAACCCCATTTACTGTATCACATACCATTCCTCATTAATCGTAAATAAATGCTTCATATAGAAATGTTCCCAGCTCGTTTTCGTCTTTTCCTTCATTGGTCCAGCATGGTCCATATCCTAGCTTAGCCGGGATGCTATTCCCCAAACGATATGTTTCCTAGCCAGTACGGTCCTTGGCAGTTCCGCTCAGCTGCATCTGATCCGGTGAGGTGATCTGGTTTGAACAAGGCGTACCGAGGGCATGTCCCCCGGTAATTCGATCAGGTGACCATTTCAGGTAACCGGTTTCCGTTAGACGGAGGACCGTAAGTCATGTGGTTGAGTTATTGACGTTCCCAGTCGATTAGCGACCCGCCGCATCACGGAGTTATCCGTGTGCAACGGCCGGTGATTCCGAGAGTCTGGTGGGAACCCAAGGTAGCTTTCCTCCCTCATGGTCTTCTCGCCCCGACCCCGGGTCCGCAACAATACATATATATATACACACACATACAAAATGTTCGCTTTTGTGCTCAGAACATATCACAGAGCACTGTCATGAAACACCAGAGCACAGATGGCTAGATCTTGTGGGTATATTGTTACGGATCCAGGGTTCGAGGCTCGCCGCGAGGAGAAGCACTCAAGTCCTTCACGAACACCCGGTCCTGAAGCCGCCAGGCACAGATAACTCCGTGCACTGGCGGGTTGCAAAGAAACCATGAATGCCGATTGGTACCACCAATCCTGGCAGTGATACACTACTCCGCGTGATACCTTACCTGTGGACGGCCTTACCAAGGGGGGGGTTACGTGCCCTCGATGCATACTTGTGTGGAACTAACAATACCAGGTGCAGCCGAGCAGACCTGCCAAATACACACCGGCTAATAAGAGTCAATTAATGGGGTGGAACTTCCCAGCTAAACAAACTGTGGACTACACTGGACCAATGAATTAAAAGACAGAACGAGCTGGGTACATTTATAACGAGGGCAATTTATTCATAAAGCAAGGGCATGGAAAGGTCACGTGGCACAATGATAAAATGTTTTAATAAGCAATGTGTACAGCAGGGGAAAGTAAGGATTGATGAGGTGCAACAAAAGAAAAACAATTATTTACAAAGAGAAGACAGGATTGATGAGGTGCAACAAAAGAAAAACAATTATTTACAAAGAGAAGACACAGGGCAGAGCTAAACCGATATAAAACTTCCACAATCTTAACTAAAGCAAACATTACAGGCAACATCAGACACACACCTGAGGACATGAGAGAGCAAGAAAGATGAGAGGCAGTTGGGGTGTTTATGATCTCTTTCAATACCTGGCATGGCCGATGGGTCCACACTTCCCAGTCAGTTAGGAGGGGGAGGAAGGAAGAAAACTGCGGGTGTCTATGGTGTGTGAGTGGGAGGTGCAAATGAGGTGTAAATGTAATGCAAATGTAGTGCAGAAGAGGGAGAGTGAAGGAGTGCATGTCTGTAATTGCTCTATTAGTATTTGTGCATCTACAGCAGACGAGACAAGATGGGCGAGACAGAACGTGTGAGATAATAGCTTAATGTGGCATGGCGTGTGAGAACATCTGGAAATGTAAATGCTAATGAAGATTGGCTGCGGAACAAGGATAATGACCCGGCAACTGTTCGGCGACTGACTGTCTCGGCTGCTCTGCAGCTATTTTATAGAGCATGGGTGAAAGAGGAGCCAAAAATTTGATCAAAATGCCCTGTAGGCATATCTGAGCATTCCTTTTGGCGCACAGATGCCTCCCCGAGAAGTATCCCTGCCCCGGCCAGACTCCGAAGCCAAAAATGGCCTTGCCTAAAATAGATATATACTGCCCTCGATGTCTACCTAGCTTGGTGAAGTCTACCTAGCTTGTCTACCTCTACCTAGTTCGATGTCTACCTCTACCTAGGTGAAGTCTACCTAGCTCGATGTCTACCTAGCTTGGTGAAGCAGTATAGCATAGTTCGCCCGCGCGATCCATCTGCCGCACAAGAACATTACCAAGGCTTTTCTGCCTCACCAACCAGGAGGTGATGGTTTGATGCCACGATGCATTTATCGGGTCGGAAGGGCCATATTTTGGTTTATTATGGAACGTGAACTGTGCTTTACTGCTTTACCAAGCTTGGAGCCAACTATGTTACATGGTCACAGGTAAATGATTATGTGGTGTGTCATCCTGATGAGCTCCAACAAGAGTGAAACTATGGTCGATGACTGCACGATTCTTTATTGTTACCTGAGATCCTTGGTCTTCCAAGAGGAACCCAAACGCTCAGACCACCTCGATGTTAACCCCTTGATACCCTACGAAATAGAAATGATGTCTTTTTCGGATTTCCGAATTATAATGTTGGTAAATTTGCGATTAAAAGTCACACACGGAAGTCGACCACCAGATCTGTACTGGGTACGGGTTACATCACGGTACGATATAACTCAAACGGCGAATAATTTTCGATTTCCCACAAGTATGCTGAGTCGATGCGTCTTTGGTGGTTGTATTATAGTAATACAACCCGAGATGGTTTCAAGGGACCACATTGGCTGAAACACCTAAATTTGTCAGAAATTGGACGAGGTTTGTCCAAAATACCCGAGTGTGGATCGGGCCTAGAAGATGTTCACTTTTTTGCTCGGAACACGTTACAGAGCAAGTTATGAAACAACAGAGATGGCGATAGACCTTGTGGTTATCCACCACGATTGAGAGGAAGAAATGTGTCGCTCGAAACGAACACCATCTCCACCCAGTTACAGGCACGTGAATATGGACGATTTGAGCAGTGAAACAAACACCTGTTGCCATTGCCAGTCAGTTATCACAAGAACACCTGAAAATTGGTTCACGGGCGCCAGCAGTGACCACTATTTTCGTTGTGTCTGTGTGTCTGTCTGTTTGTGACTCTCTCCAGAGCATAGCTAGATATCATAGCTTGGACACAAGCTAGATATCATGGTCTAGTTGTGTCTTTTTGTATGAGGGGCGTCCCACGCCCCTTGTGGCGGAGCCACGCCCACTTGAACCTTTTTTTTTTATTTTTTCTAGATTTTTTTCTCGCAATTTCATTTCCTAGAAGCTGTGGTAATGTCCATAAGTACAACATATAAAAAATCCGATTTGATTTGGTCAATTTTGACGGAAGAGATAGGTTTTTACGGTAGGGCTTCCTCAAAAGCTTCCACTAACTCAATTGTACCCATCGTGGCATGTTTCAATAATACCGCGAACCATCGTCGCCTCCCGGCTTGTAATTATCTATTTTCAACACAAGTATCTACAAATCAAATGAACCACCATCTATTTATAGTGGAGAAAAAGTATGCATGTATCATCTACTCCTCCGAGAGGTTCTTACCCCACCCCCTTTCCACTATCTACCCACAACACACCACCATCATCCCACAACCCTCCTCCACAATACCCACCATCATCCCACAGCCCCCTTCCACAATATCCCACCCACCACCATCCCCCCCCCACAATATCCCACCCCCCTCCACAATACCCACCACCATCCCACACCACCCCTCCATAATACCCACCACCATCCACACCACCCCCTCTCCAATACCCACTGCCATCCCACACCACCCCCTCCACAATACCCACCACCATCCCACAGCCCCTTCCACAATATCCCACCCACACCATCCCACCCCCCCCCCACAATATCCCACCCCCCTCCACAATACCCACCACCATCCCACACCACCCCCTCCATAATACCCACCTCCATCCCCTCTCCAATACCCACTGCCATCCACACCACACCCCTCCACAATCCCGCACCCCCCTCCACTATACCCACCACTATTTTTGAGGTCAACACAGATCAAAAGGTCAACATAGAGCCAAGGTCAACAACTGAGGTGGTTTTTCTAAAATCCTCAATTTTCATCCGATTGACTTGAAATTTGAACAGAATATATATTTCCGATCTCTGAAGTCAACCACCAAATTATTTTTGAGGTCAACATAGACCAAATGGTCAACATAGGCTCAACGTCATCAACTAAGGTGGTATTTCTAAAATCCTCAATTTTCATCCCATTGACTTGAAATTTGAAGAGGATTTTCATATCAGGTCACTGAATTCAACCAGCAATTATTTTTGAGGTCCACATCGGCCAAAAGGTCAACATAGGCCGAATTTCTGAAAATTGTCAATTTTCATCCAATTCACTTGAAATTTGAAGATGAGTTGCACATTTGGTCATTGAATTCAATCACCAATTATTTTTGAGGTCAAGTTTGTTCGATGGATTTGTTTGATGGATTATCGTGCTCTGCACGACATCTTCTTCTTGTTATTATGTCTGTCTGCTTGTTTGTCTGTCTGTCTGTTTATCACCTACAGGTCACAATTCCAAACCGATCATCATGAAACTTTGCCAAGTTGTAGAGGTAGTCTCAACTGAGAAGTCTTTTGATTTTAAGGTCAAAGTTCAAAGGTCATCTTGAAGTCAAGTTTCTAAAATCGACATTTTTCATCCAATTGACTTAAAATTTGAACAAGATATGCACATTTCATCACTGAATTTAGAAACCAACTATTTTTGAGGTCAAAAGGTCAAAGGTCAACTCAAGGTCAAACTTCTAAAATCAATTTCAATCTGAAAAATAATCAATTTTCATCCGATTGACCTGAGCTTTGATTGAGATTGTCAATTTAAATCTTAATGACATGGACAATTTGATGTATCCATGGCAACCTTTGGAGAAGGGGGTGGATTTTGCAAGTATCATGCTCTGCACGACGTCTTTTTCTTGTTTGTTTTCTTGTCCGGGCACTAACTCAGCCATCCTTTGAGCTAGGAAGCTCAAATTTGGGGAAAAAGTGAAGATGTGCTTTGGCATAAACGTATTTATAATTTTTTGATTACTCAATTAATTGATTAATTACTTAGTTATTATTGGTTTATGCCTGGTGTTGGCTTAATGGTTAGGGTGGTGGGCTTGGGATCCTAGGATCCCGAGTTCAAATCCCACTCGGCTGTTGAATTAATACCACGTGGGGTTGACTCTGCCTGTCATCTTTCTGAGGTCAGCAAAATGAGTACCAGCTTGCTGGTATCCGGTGTCGGAGTGGTGACCTGTCCAGGATTGTGCCAGTTAGCCAAGGAGACTGTTTAAGCAGCACCAACGCTCTGCACAGAGTATGGTCCCAATGAATGGATGGATTATTGATTTATTAATTCATTATTTATTTTCTTTCTCATCTGGGCAATATCTCAGGCACCATTTGAATGAGGAAGCTGATATTTGTACATGACAGTGAACAAGTGATTTTTGTATGAAGGGTACACTTGATTTATTGATTAATCAATTAATCGATTAATTCTTCATTTTTCAATGAATTACTTAATTTTCAAAAAGTTACAGATTGGGATGAAACAGTGGTGGTTTTAGTATGCTATTAGCCAATTGATGAAGAAATTAATCACGATATTACGATTATTATGTATTTATATTAATTATGCAATTAATCATTTCATCAATCAATTATTGTACACCGCTCCCTCCCAATTCCGTCTCCATGTGCTGCCCCGGCAATGATGTTCACTGGAGGATATGTTATTTATTTATTTGGCATGGGGCGGTTTACTTTAATCTACCTCTCTCTCTACTTGTAAACATTAATGTTTGGCACGTCTCCTTGAAACATCTATATAAATGCAATTGTTTTTCGCTGAAAGCTACTCAAGGTTTTTGGGTAGTATACAGTACATACTATATACAGTCGGTCATCACACCGACTCCAATATGTTGATTCCCGGAAAATTGGCGAAATCGGCCAAGCAAGAATGCGACGTGCAGAGCTGGTGTGGTGTGTGTGTGTGTGTGTGTGTGTGTGTGTGTTCATAAAGCATAACATATTCTCTCTGATACCTCCCCTAACCCCCCCCCTCTCTGTATTTGTTCCAACCTTGCTCTACCCCTCCCAATACAATGTAGTACCCTCTCCTACACCTCTCTCACTCTCCCTTTCTCTCTCTCTCTCTCTCTCTCTCTCTCTCTCTCTCTCTCTCTCTCTCTCTCCCTCCTCTCTCTCTCTATGTGTCTGTCTGTCTGAACCTATCCGGACATTGGTCATGTCTGGACGGTGGTTATCTTCATACATATCTGGAAGTGATGGTTGATGTCTGGGGCATTGTTTGTCTCCGGACGTGTCTGGCCGGTGTTTGTCTCCAGATGCGGCCAGGGTGTGTTTGTCTCTGTATGTGTCCGGGCAGTGTTTATGTCGGACGGGAGTTTGGCTCCACATGTGTCAGGATGGGAGTTTGTCTCCGGATGTGTCCAAGCGGTGTTTGTCTCCAGACAGCTTGGCTCCGGATGCGGTGGAGCGGTGTTTGTCTCTGATCGTGTCTAGACGGTGTTTATGTCTGGACGGGAGTTTGTCTCTGGATGCGTCTGTGCTGTGTTTGTCTCCAGACGCACCCAGGCAGTGTTTGTCTCTGGACAGCTTGGCTCCAGACACGTCTGGGTGGTGTTTGTCACTGGACGTGTCTGGGCAGTGTTTGTCTCCGGGTGGTATTTATAGTATGACTGATAGAAAATGGATTTCAGACGTTATTTTGTTTCCACATTCACTGTTATTCTATGCAGAATCATTTTTATGAGACGGTATGAATCTAAATTAACGCTCCACTGCACGTCTTCCCTTCTTCTCACCACACGCTGCCTTTCCTCCCCCCACCCCTACTCTCTCTGCCTCCTCCCTTGCTTCCCCTCCCTCCTCTCTTTTCCCCCCTCCACCACCTCTCTCTCCTCCCTCTTAGTATTCCCATCAGCGAGTGATGGGTGGTATTTGCTCATCATATATATATATATATATATATATATATATATATAATATATATATATATATTGTTAGGATCTGGAAACCATATGCATTCAAACATACAGATGTCCCAAGAGTCAATTATTCCATTAAGTACATGTGAGACAGGCCCTTCCTTTTGTCTAGTGGGAGAATCAAAGGTGTGCGCTGGATGTCCTTTGAGGTAGGTTATTACATCTAACGACCATCCAACAAACCATCTAATGACCATCCAACAAACCATCCAACAAACCATCCAACGAACCCTCCAACGATCATCCAACAGACCATCCAACAACAAACGACGGTACCTTCCAGCGCTTGCAACCTTCGCCTCGCTGGCCACAGCATATGGGGCAAAAGCGTCCAGTCCACCGTTCCTTTGCGCTTCTACAACGTTCCTTTTCAATGTTGGATCTTCCCCTTGATGAGTCCATACGCGTGGAGGGGGACTCCCGGTTTGGCGAGGCCCGCCCAGAAAGGGCAGACCCCATGAAGACCCTGTCCAATCGGGGCGGACGGTGACGTCTGTTTCACCGAGCACACGCCCCGTTCGGGAGGTCCATAAAAATACGACGCGATCCTCAGAGTAAAAGTTTTTTGAGGAGTTGAGTTGTTTGTGTGCGTCATGCGGTTTGAGCTGGAGTCTGGGCGTTCGAGTGGAGTTCTGCATTTGGCTGGTGTCGTTGGAGTTTTCCTGGGTCCCATCCGCGACCTTCATCTCCGCCCTGGGACTCCGACTGCTCCACTCGAGTTCCTCATGGCACGAGCCCCACGCTTGTGACTGTGGGCGAGCCGCACGACCATTAGCAGGTGCCGGACCGGAGCACCCCCTCCTTCAACGTGCAGGTACTCAAGCGAACTGCGACCCCCAGCTCGTCTCTCCCTCTCTGGCTGGGTGGTCTTTTAATAAATCATCTGAGTGTGCGTCTGAGGTGTGGGCCTGTCTTGTAAGTAGAAACTGTATAAGTGTTTTTGAATATTGTAAATTCTTGCTTGTATATTCTGCGATAAGTCTTGCTCTGTTCTTCTTTATTGTAAATAAATTAATGTAGAAATGTTCCCAGTTCGTTTCGTCCTTTCTTTCATTGGTCCAGCATGGTTCGGATCTGAGTTTTAGCCGGGTTTTTATACCCGATAATCCGTTCATTCTCGCCGGTACGACCTTGGCAGATCCATTCGCTACATCCGAACCGGAAAGGTAGTTGGCAGTTGGTAGTCGGTAGAGTGGTCCGGTTCGGGCAAGGCGTACTGAGGGCATGGTTCCCCGGTAGACGACACCACGTAGTTAATTAGGTAAATTGGTTCTCGACAAAAAGACCCTACGCTACGCGGTGGAGGTATCATCCACGGTCGGTTAGCGACCCGCCGCCTCACGGAATTATCCGAGAGGGACGGCTACAATTCCGGAGAGTCTGGTGGGAGACGACGTAACCTCCTCCACCTTGTGGTATTCTGCCACCGACCCTCAACAATATATACACATACATATATACATATATTAGCAAATGCAACCTGTCACTTCACTGATGGTGATGTGAATAGGAGGGGATGGAGAAAGAGAAAGGGAGAGAGAGAGAGGGAGGGAGGCAGAGAGGATGGAGCAAAGGGAGTGGAGGGGAGAAGAGGGAGGGGAAGCCAGGAGTGGGTGAAGAAGGGGAAACTAGGAAAGGGAGAAGAGCAAGGAAGGGGGATGGAGGTTGGGAGCAATGCCTCATGAAATGTTGCTATACACTGTGGGGGGGGGGGGGGAGGAGTGCGAGAGATAGAGAGGGAGAGAGAAAGACAGCGAGAGAGTGACAGACAGAGAGACACAGCAAAAGAGCGGCAGCGAGAGAGCAACAGAGGTGTGGGAGGAGAGTGCTGCATTTTATTCGGAGGGGGAGTGAGGAGAGACAGACAGAGAAGTGGTGGGGGGGGGGAGGGAGAGATAAAAATAATATGTGAGGGGTGGAGGTGGCATTAGCAAGGAGAGTGATATGTTATGCTTAATGACCGAACACAAATTAAAAAAATCTCATGTCAGAATAGCTGTACACACAATGACACAACAGAGTTGTAACGTTAACTGCAGACATATCTTCAAAAACTTTGATATCCCAGTTCTAGAAAATTTGTGAGAACATAAACCAAAAGTATGGACTGAAAACATGGAAGTACCGCTCACGTACGACCTAATGATCCCATCGAGCATGAACATCAAAAACAAGTGTTGCGACCAGATATCACTTGGGTGCAAAAAAGAGAGAAGAAGGCATTGCTGATTGCGGTGTTAATAGCAGTGATTTTGGACTAACGATGCAGAAATCAAGAAAATGACCAAATACCAAGACCTCAAAATTAAGTGAATAGATCCTGGAAGCTGAAGAATGCCAAAGTTGTACCAGTGATAACTGAAGCTACAGGAATGATGAGCAGTGGGAATGATGACAAAGAACCTCAAAGATATATTGTTACGCAGCCGGGACGTCGGCCGCGACACGACCGCTAGACGGAGCCGCAAGTCGACTCGACCGATCGCCCAAATTCAGATCGTACTTCTCCGGAAAAGTCCGGAGAAAACGGGTCCCTTTTAGACCGAAATGCGCCAATGGGTGACCACATGGGTAGGGTCGATTGCCAACTTCAATTTACCTAAGTACCCATGTGGTCCAACTACCGGGGAATTTCACCCTCGATGGAACTCGTACAAAACCGAGCCGCTTGGCAAGCTCGTTCCGTGTGCGATCCCGAGCGGTTTTAATCGCCGAGAACCGTTGGACCAAATTATCCTGCAACCACGGCAATGGCCAACTAATCCCTCACACACAGACATGCTCAGTCAATGGAAGAATGGACACGACGAGCTGAAAACATTTAACAATTGGGGTTTATTTATACTGCAATGGGGAAATGAGGGGAGCACATAAAGCAGAGCTATACCGAATATAAGAAATGCAATGCAATTATATACAGCACACAAAGCACTTAACAGTTTTCTACTTGTTAGACGGGCCCACGGACACACATACGCACAACACACACACCCAAGAAATGGTGGCTGATGCCTTTAATACGGACTTCAGCTCGGAGGGACAGATGAGCTGAAGCCCAGGACCTATCTGGGACCTTTCACCTCGTGTGGTCTTCCAGCTGTTCGGACCGGGCACCAGCGAGGGCGAGCTGGTTCCAACCACGCGAGCCGCGATCCTTTCCGAGCTCCGGTGGATCCCCTCGTGCTCCGGAACACGTGCTGGTGAGAAGAGTGGTGTTGTATTGGACCTAAACGAAGTATTGGAACACATCCCCCTTTAATGACACTAATTGTTATGGGGAAAATTCCCCACTATCCATTGTTTCATTACAAGTCCAACTTTACTGGAACATATCTTGGACATATAGTGAGGTACACACACACACACACACACACACACACACACACACACACACACACACACACACACACACACCATTGTGGCAATACAGTTTATGTACATACACACATGTGCAAATGTGCA
Organism: Eptatretus atami; assembly: GCA_035128595.1. Taxonomy (NCBI): domain Eukaryota; kingdom Metazoa; phylum Chordata; class Myxini; order Myxiniformes; family Myxinidae; genus Eptatretus; species Eptatretus atami. Next base: position 43,509,022 of record CM068957.1, read on the forward strand.
CACACATCAAGTAAATAAAAACGACAAACACAAAGATGTCGATCTATACTTTATGCCTTCACAGCTAGAACAGACATGGCGAACACCTGGTCAGATGGACCTTGTGTTGTTTTTTTTAATATGTATCGATGTCGAAAGTGGAGGTGGATTACAAATGGAGATCGCACAAAGCGATCCTTGCACATTTTCAGTGGATGAGACACATCCCGAGGCACCCACCGCAGGGCACCACGGGGGCCAACAATGGCGGAAACGTACGTCTAATCGATGTGAGATTGAAAGCATGTGTACTTTTTTTCCAAAATGAACAACCAAACAGCTTGGAGAGCGCTCGCTAAGTGGCTTAAGCATTCAAGCAAGCACTCCAACGAAACGGTGGATATGAAACAGCTCCCTTGGCGCACAATTGGCAATCACCGACCCGTCATATTAATCATACACCTCCAGGAGACACCTGAAATGTCACATATGTCCGAATTGGACAAATGAATACTTTTATAGGAGTCGGAACTGCTTGTAAGTTCGATTCTGGAGCTTAAATTTTGTAATTCGTTTTAGTTGAAGAGATATTCGTGGTGAACGCACGTGCGGAAATGAAATAAAACAACGAACGCCGACGTCTCCGGTCATTTACAAGCATTGCAATGTAGCCAGCGATTTGTAGCTTTGGTGAACAGCTTGTTTCAAGTTGCGGCCTGTTCCAAGTCAAGGCGTGGTTGAGCAGGCCAAAAAACATGGCGGTTTCAGGCCCCAGCGAGGTTACCCGGGAAACGAGTTAAGACCCCAGACAGCGAGGTGGCCGAGGATCGCCTGATGAAGGACATAATTAAATAATGCCGTTAATTATCTTCAAAATGGGTGTTTTAATTAACCCAAACACCCAATTTTCATTCTTGCACTCCCTTGGAGTTCCCTTAGAGTGCACACAAAGCTTCAAGCTGCTCGGTTTCATGGTTTTGGAGTTATGGAGGAGACACCCTATATATACAGAATA
>CM068957.1:43510025-43524715 GCA_035128595.1 Eptatretus atami
ATATTCTGTAAATTCAACAACAGTTTTAAATTATATTACTGGCCCAAAACCTTTTCTTTGTCCCTTTATACTCAGCCTTTTGAACATGAACAAAGCGTGTTCCCGCACATCTGCTCATGAAAAATGGCAACGAGTTGGGCCCTTTCCAGACAAACTTCTTATCATGAAATTGGAGTGTTCCTTTTGTGACTTTTTCATCATTTGTTCGTTCATAGACTACTGGACGCTGTCAAATACCTTTAGAACTCTTTTGTTGTTGTTGTTGTTGTTTGGAAAAACGAGGAATCTGTTGGTCGATAATATAAATGAACAAAAGGGGTGAGAGTTGAAGGTCTGACACTCACGAGAACAATAAAAAAAAAAGCCAAATCAAGCTGCTGTGCTCTGTTTCAGCACCTGGACCAACAAATTGAACTTAATAAATCGGTCACATTACTACGAACTGACATCAGCACAATAATGAGTTATGTGTTTGCAACATGCAACAGACAGCCACAACCGCCCCCCCCCCACCACCAGCACTTATTTATGCTTCAAGAGAATAAATGCACTTGGCCAAATGTATCAAGGTAAGGCACCTTACATGTTTGGTTCTCAAGGCCAGACCGTACCTTGGAAAAGGTTAATCGAGTCAGTGAATACTGCCTCGGTGACAACATCTGATAGGATTATAGTCAGGTCTATTGACCGATTCATTATCCTGAAGCTGATCCTGTGCTCGGCTGAAGAAGGTGCTGGTATTTGAAGTTAACAGGGATTCTATTCTAATTTGGTTATGGAGATTTTGGGCATCACTGCCATCTGTAAGAAGCATTTTCATGTTCACCTTCACCCCCGAGTTGTTCTGGGGCATTCAGTCAACCACAAAGCACGGACTGGCACCGCAAGGAAACAGAACCAAGCAAGGTAAGCATATTCCCCCATTCATGAAGGTCATTAACCAGTCAGCTGGGTTTTTACCGACAATCTGACAGTGACCTAGTAATTCTCCTAAGACAACATCAGTTTCCTGAAGCTTTCATTTCATTGACACAACATACTGTTCTGTCAATATAATGTTCTGGTACCCTTTGCGCTGTCCTTTCTGATTTGTTTAAGGTCTAGTTTACAGTTGGGTATATGAGGTACCAGAATGTGTCATCAACATCATGAGTTGATCGAGCAAATGCGGTATTACAACATACAGCAACTTTCATTGATACTGCTGCCCTTGGAAGGATTTGAACCCACAACCTTTGGCATGCCACTCCAGTGTCCTGATCATTAGGCCTCTATAATCACAATTACCACGTTCTGACATGCAATAAGGGCACTGATCCATTGGTCATGAACAGCGGAACAGCTGCTGGAAGCCTCTTGTGACTGCCCAACAGAGTTAAGTGACTGAAAACCGGCCCAACGTTGTCATGCAGGCCAAATGCACAAGTGGGTAGTCCAATAGGTCACAACTTCCAGCGATCAAACCATCATGTAGATGTGTCAGAAACAGAAGATTAAGAAACTAAATACGCTATTGAACATCAACCAAATGACGCGATCTCTGCTGCCCTGATGCTGGTTATCGACCACGAGGAACAGGGGTGAACTCTGATATGCGAGCTGGGGCGCTGAGGTTGGAGGTCTGGCTGAGAGCGGCGGGGCGGTTCGCTTTTCACAGCGACTGAGTGCAGGAAACTCCTTTTAAAACTCTGACCTTATAGCTCATATATCCTTGGTCCCATGCCAAAGGAACTTCCAACCAACCCCTCGACCCAACACTGATTACCTATTTGAAAATCATATCTGGTTTTCACTTGTCTGCTTAATCTATATGAACATTACACGCTCTCGATTTTGGGTGGTAGTTCATGGTCAGCCTCCGTGGAGGTATTGGTCTGTCAATAAAATGTTGTTATTGTTATCAGCCTCCTTGTTTTATGAAGTATATTCATACTTATTCGGCCAAAGCTGAGCGGAGTGAGACCCTTTATTCCTGACACGTGAAACACCCTGCAACCCATGCCAACAGAAATTTTTTTTTGGAACGCCGGCCGCATCTTCCATCCAATCATCATGTAACTTTGTTTAGAAAAAAAAAATCCATGGGTGGGTCCTCCTATGTCGAAAGTTTCCTGTCGATCACTCTAGCGGTTGCGGAGAAAACGAATTAAAAGCAAATAAAGGTGAAAAAGTGAGGTGGAAGAAAAAAAAGTGAGGGCCTAGGCCAATATTCCACACCATGGCATAGTCGCCCACATTGAGAGAAGAAAAAGTGGTATGATGGAAAGGGTCGACGGTGTGAGGGAGCAGAACGACCTAGGGGGGAAAAAGGGGGGGGGGTCTGGGAGGGGAGAAGTCAGGAAATTTTGTAATTTTAACCTTAAATCTGTACATTCTAAGACACTCTTTCATGCAAAGTTAAAGCAGAACAATCAGGGTTTTCATGATGAATTTCCATCTAAAGGTCGACAGAAACCTTGTCACAACATGAAAACCTATCAAAAACCTCGATGAGACGTATTGTTTTGCAAAAAAGCAGTAGTTTTGCTCTAATTGGGCAATAAAAGCGGTAGGCTGTTCAAGTACACAAAATGTGGTGGCGTTGGCAACTGGCAACTAGAACATGGTCAAAGATGGTTGTGGACACCTATTACTAGTTCAATTCTGAGGGTTTGGTTTATTCATTACGGACTCAAATATGGCACAGTTTCTGAGCGCACTTGATTCATCCCTTCGTAGTTTCAAAGTGAAACTCTCATCCCAAACTTCTCAATTTCAAAGAGAAATTATATTCTCGGGAGAAAAAAAAATGATAAATTTATTTTGAGGCGTGGGTTGAAGGAAGGACAAGTATTCTTGCGGCGGTTGCTCTCATTGAGCATGATGATAACCTTGGCAATGCAGCTGAGCCCTGAAGGCAGTTTAAACCTGGGCGAGTCAAACGGTACATGCAGGATGGATAGAAAGAATTGTGTTAATATCAAAAACTGCACGAAAAGGAATGTCGGAACACGTGCCTAGTTGAAAGGGAATGCAGTTTCCTGACTCGCGTGGATGGTGTTTACGTCCTGAGATCTTAAGGCCAAAAACAGCCGCTACCAGTGAGCTTTATCCTGATGTCCATGCCCGGGAGATCTTTTTTATTAAGAATCGTGGTTGAATATTTCTACTGTGTGAAGGAAGGAGATAAAGGGGTGGGCGTTGGGGGTAGAGGTGTTAACAGCTCTGTCTCCTTTCACCCTTCCTTCGGTTCTTTTTCACATTTTAAATCCCCCCCCCATTGAGCACTGGGTAAAAGTAACAAATACATACCTTCTCGGTTTCCATGACAAATGAAGTTTGTTCCGTTTTCCGGAAACATGCAAAGATTTTTGCAGTTATATAACTTATTTGTGGTAAGTTTACTGTTTCTGTGTTAAAACGGCCTCCATTCTAGATTTTCTTGGACAAGTTGTGTGATTTGATGACGTCACACTAGTTGCATGTATTTGGCTTGAGTATGGCTCTTTACCTGTACTTCCCTCATGCATATTTCGATTTCTCCTCTCTCTATGAATTTAAAAGTGTCTTAATATAATAACAATTGTGGTATATCAAAATGGAGGAAAAACATGGAACGTGTCACCCTCACTGTTGCAAATCCTGCCTTCACCTTGTAGTTCTACAAGGTCTCCCAAAGTCAGCTGCAGAAGGGGCATCCTCCGTCAGTCACAGCCATTCCTTGAAAAAGCAGAAGAACTCACAGTCTAGAAGGTATTCACCCATAACTCAATGGAGTTACCACTGTTCTAGTGTTCTTCCCTATCAGCTGGCATCTCCAGCGTCGCATATATTTCTCCTGGATTCGGTGGAATCTAAAGCTCTCAACTTATTCCTCGATGAGGCCGAAACACAAGGCATGCTGCTCTCACATTGCAGACAGGTCGGTGTCCTCTCTGTTACTGCTTTATTCTGGTTTCACTCCATCTGCTCTCTCAGCCCTCCGACCCTTTCCAACTCCTCCAGGATGTATGCATTCTTCCGCTAACTGACTCCTGGTTTAACTCTCAAAATCCAGGCTTACCACTCACATCCACCCATTTCTTCCGTTTGTGGAACTGGCTTCTGGAGATGATTAAATTGTACCCCTCGCTTCAGGAATTCAATACTCAATATCTTTTCTAACCCATTAACCCAACCTAAGCAAACCCTCTTATTGCAGGTGACTGTATTCCTCCATCCTCTCTCTCTCTCTCTCTCTCTCTCTCTCTCTCTCTCTCTCTCTCTCTCTCTCTCTCTCTCTCTCTCTCTCTTTGCTGTTAGTTCACCACTTGGTTGTTGTGTCTAGCAATGGCCACACTGTCCCATTACCACTGTGTTGCCTTTTTACCCGATGACACCAGGTCTTCCAGGAGCCTCAATTATGTATTAAAAAAGTTGGTCAAATCTCACGGCTGAAGTTTTGATGTTAGATTCCTTCGTCATTAGACCTCGACTGCCACCGAGCCTCAAACTTAGTCGAGTCACAAAACAACTCTGACGATAATCCTAGAGCCGTCCTGCCTTTCTTTCCAATGAGGGTATCGGCTTTCATGGACCGTAGCCAGAGTGAGGTGATTGGAAAATCAAAGGTTGGGTTCATAGGATTTTAAATCCAGGTAGATCTGGGAACTGTCAATACACTCAACAAGCAATAGTAACGTAAAGTAGATATTTATACACGGCCTATTGCACTCAATCGTAGATATTTATTATTCTACAATTTGATAGAAAGACTACACAGTATGCCGACAACAATCGATTTGGAAAGGCAGGTAGTCATTAGAAGCAAGTGATTATCAATAAAGCAAGCTCTTTTTGTGCCTTTGTATTGAACTCAGAAAAGGTAACTGGTCGACCTTTACTTGCTTGTTTTAAACAACTTTATGAGCTCCACCTTTACAACGACCTCTGGAAATCGTTTGAGCAAGCCCTTTGGAAACACGGAGGATTACTCAGGATGAAAGCAGCTTAGTCGTACTCTTCACCTCACAGAAGGAATCACATCGTCCGACACCGAGATAGCAGAACCGTCCTTTATGGTTCATCTACATAAAAAGTTTACAAAGGTTGTGGCTTTTGAGCACTTTATCCACTTCCTTTATGTTCGTACGACTACCACAATCTCTTTCCATTCTCTTCCCTTTCATCGATCCTGCATCCTCCCCAACCTTATCCTCATTAGTTTTTTCCCCCCCCCCAAATCCCTTGATGCCTTTTATATTCCTATTCTTCTTCTTTCCTTTCTTTTCTCAAAATCACTTTCCTTGAATCAGCACTCCTCCCCCTCCGCCCGTCATGCATATACAAGATGAAGTCGGCCACGTATCATTGAGTCTTATGATTCATTGCAAAACAACTTAACCTACCAGTATCTCCTCGACCGGGAATTAAAGCATCCTTCAACAGGCCTTAGACTCCAGTTAGCAAATTTCCTCCGACAAAGAAATATACATTTCCTAACACAATTCCTCGCGTCAACTGATTATTGTTGTACTGCATCGTGCTTTTCGCCATCGATCGATTATATACGTGCTTTGCTGCCTGGCGGAACTGAGGTGACAGAGCGCTGTGTTTGAGCTACAAGCACCCTCAATAGGTACTGGTTCAATGCTGTTGTACCAGAGAGAGGAACTGGCTGTTGGTGCTTCAATCATTAAATTCCCCAGGGAGAAATATTGGTCACTGCTCTGTCAATTATTCAGAAACACCTGAATCACTGCGCTTTATTCACCTGCTGTCAATGTGGGAGTCCAACAATTGGAAATTGGGGGCATCCAACCTCAAACACATGTCAAAATAGAAGTCTGTACAAGTGTTATTATTGTATTCGACACCTCTCAGTAAATATTGCAAAGGTCGGTCAATTCTGATTTAAATGGCGTGTGCAAGATTGCAAGAAAGCACCGTTTGAAGGCCAGTGTTTACTTGGTGGTGTTAAACATGGGTGGTCCTTAACGAATGGGTATCTGTGGACGGGCTTCAACCCAGATCTCACAACGTTCGATGGAAGCGAGGTCGGAGGGGGGTGATCCGTCCAAGGGAAGACGTCATCCTCATGTTTTGTGAATTTCCTCCGAACAATGCTTTTGCAATGGATCGTGGCAGAGCATCTTCTCCTCATTATGCAGGACTTGTTTTCCGCCCCTAAGCTGTACAGAAACATTTGAACTTGATGATAACCGGCCCTGAAAATGGATCAACGGAATTCAAGCTGTAGTCGACCTAAACATGTTTTAAAGCCACTATAGAGCCACCTCCCACGGCTTAGACTCTGCTTGCATGGTGGTTTCATAATCCTTACATGTGCAGTTGTTAGTGGAGTTACATGATTTATTGGAGCACAACCTTCATCCATTGGCGTTGTATAACTTCAAGGCTTCATGCACTGCAGGCAGATTTCTCTGCTCTATATACATGAAAGAGATGAGTTTTGAACTGACGACCTTCCGCTGAAGCCCGTTCCAGTGGATCCTGCAGAAATGTTTTATTTGTTTCGACAGTTTCTCCTATCCTGTGTTGAATATTTCTAAAATAACTATGCTTTGTTTTCACTCAAATCATACAATTTCCCCATTAATTCATGTACATCATGATGTATTTCGATTTGCAAGTTTGTGCTGAGGTCTTCGAGATTTTATTGGTTGTTTCAAGCTGTGCCTTCACCAAACGTGCCGTCGCATGGCATGACTTGCATGTAAACCCATAGCAAATGAAAGCACTGTCAGAAAAATACACACAGCAAGGAAATGTGTTTTTTTACTGAACCTACAATGTTCATGTACAATTAAGACTGTATTATTGTACTTTTGGCAAACAATGGTGACTTGTTGCTGAGAACAATGGACAGCCATCCCTGATGTGTGGGTTCAAATTCAACTGAAGGCAGCAGTATTAGGGACATGTAATCTAAGCCTCAGGCAGTATCGTTAGCTTCAGTAGCACTGCCACACCACCACCGGACTGTCGGTAAAAACCAAGCTGGCTCATTAATGACCCCATAGGATGGGAACAATCTGCCTGCCTCACCTGCTCTAGTCTACATGTGATGGAAGAGTACTCATTGTAAGTGCCTCTCATTCCCTTCACTCAATACAGGAAGTCATGCTGAACGAATAGTGATAGGCCTCATCAGGGTTTTTTTCTTTACAGGGGCGAAGTTCATGGAAGAGCAAGGCATAACTGAGAGTGGACCACACATAAAGGTAATGAATGAACAGGAAAGAGAAGAGGTAGTATCGGAGAAATCATTGAAAGTATCAATTAAAGGTTAGGAAAGGTTAATGGGAGTAATAAAGATCATGGGTAAAATTGGGGATGGCAGGAGGTGGTGGTACAATGCTTGCTGGAAGCCCTGAAGGAAAGAGTGAAACAGAACAGCCTCTGAAAAGTGGTCCTGTAGAATGGAGAAGCGAGGAATAAAAGAGTTGAGGTGTGCAATACACCTGGATTTTGTAAGTTTACCCATGAGGACTTTACTGGAAGAACACATGCATCCTGCAGTTGCTCGGGAGGGTCAGAGGACTGAGAGGGCAGAGGTGAGAGCATTAGACCTTCTCCTGTATTTACGAATGAAAAAAGAACAATGGAATTACAAAGACATCATGCGAGCAACTAGTATTCGCATTTCGACCTGAACATCTGCAGTGTAATTTCATAGAAATTCCACTTCAATTTCGTTTCCACATACGAGCAATCCCTAAGGATTCACAAAGAATCATAATCCCAAAATATGGAATTAAGCGAGCATCTAAGGAAGTAAAGAATGATCTCACAACGGATTACTATACACTCTGGATGGTAAATGTATAAGCATTCCTTACTTCCACCTCTGTGTTCAGACAAAACACAACTTCATAACCGTAACGAAAACGTCCATTAGAAAATGAAGGTGCACAGAAAGAAAAGGGTATTTATACACATTTGAGCAGAACTCCACGTTTGCAGCAGCTGGACCGCGCAAAGGAGAATTGAAAACCTGACCATCTCTCCATGAGAAATGAGGATTTGGTTCCATTCATGAGGAGCCTTCATTGCCGGGGGCGCCGCTGGCTCGCGGCGGCCCTTTTGGTAGCTTATCTTGGCCTGGCTCTCTCAAAGCCTCCGGGCCAGTAGATAGAGTCCAAATATGGCTTTTGTGACACAGGAGAAATCGTTTCCTTCGTCTATAGTTCCATTCCCAGATTCCCTTTTGTGAAGTGCGTTAAAAATCACATCATCACACGGTAGCAGGAGCCTTGGTGGATGCCTATTATTTGAGCCGCAAGACACGTGAAACGCTGCGTCTGTGCAAAGCAACTGCATTGAAGTTTATCAAGATGATGAAGACTTGACAGGATCTTTGAAGTTTTGTGAAGCTCTTACAGGAAGTACTCTTTGTCAGTCGACATATATCAATCTGTTCAGGAGCAATTTTTATATCCGGAACGTAGAGAGGTTTACACGGGAGGTGGGAAGGAACTAATTGAGAAAAAGAAAATCGAGCCAACAAAGAGAAGATGGAAGCAGAGGAGGGTAGGAATAGTGGGGAGGAAAGGAGATGAGGGAAAATATGTTATAACAAAAAGTAAGGAAGGAAAATGCATGGGGAGAGCGTTAGGATGGGGGTAGGGTGAATGGGAGGAAGGGGGTGAGGGGACATTATTATGACTTCCATTTTGTGTACATTACATGTAGATGGCATGTAAGTGCACATACATAGTTAAATATTCCTGGTGTTGGCTTAATGGTTAGGGTGGTGGGCTAGGGATCCTAGGATCCTGAGTTCAAATCATGCTCGGCTGTTGAATTAATACCAGGTGGAGTTGACTTGGCCTGTCATCCGTCTGAGGTCAGCAAAATGAGTACCAGCTTGCTGGTATCCTGTATCGGAGTGGCTACCTGTCCAGGATTGTGCCCAATAGAATAGCCCAGGAGACTGCTTAGGCAGCACCAACGCTCTGCACAGAGTATGGTCCCGATGGATGGATGGATGGATAGTTAAATGAAACAATCTTCAAATGAGTGTTACTATCTCTTGTATCTGCTAAAGATAACTGCCTGCACTCCATTCAAATCTGCATCAATCACACCTCTCTGTTTTGCATCTCTCCTGGTTTCCAGTTCCCTTGAAAAATACCTTTTCACTCTCCATTCCTTCATAGATACACCTAACTACACTGCACGAGATAAATCATAGCTTTTTCCACTTTATGGCAAATCATAGCTCAAGGCCAAAGTTCACTGCTCACTGATATTAATTTTATTTACTTTTGGTGCTTTTCCCCAACCAGCAGCATCCCACCTATTTTCCCAACAGCAGTAGAAATATCAATGAAAGCTAATTTAGTTCAGGCTGAGATGTTGGGTGTGAAAATGTGGCTTTGGTTTCATAAATAAATAAATAAATCCATGGTGAAAACTGCACCGCGCTATGTACCTACAGAGAGCGTACATCATAGATGGAGTGACATCACTGATGGTAAATGACACTCTCTTGTGCACATACATCTGGTTGCTATAACGTGACGAGTTCTCGGTGAATCGAAGCGTACATGAGAGCACTTCCAGACGGTCGCACAGCCGCGTGGCCTGCATGTCATCACCAGGCAAATAAAAACGGACCATCTTGGTTCCCATTGGTGAGTGCTGTGTGTGAACGCCGAGGGGAGGGATGGATGTGCGGTGGGAGAACCGGTGATGAGACAGGCCTGTAACCAAGGCAAGAAGATCCGACTTTATTGGAATCACACCAGTACGCAGGAAAACTCAGCTTGGCCATCTATTTTTAAAAAAACCAAAAAAACTCTTTGCCAAATAGCTGAGTTGCAAGAGTAGCTTCGGCTCTGGCAGAAGTAAATGAAACATAAATATGATTTTAAAAGAATAGCAACGCATAGTGTCAGTCAAGGCCAAAACACAAATTTTTCCAATAAGAGGAAGCCACATGAGGAGGTCACTCAAGCAGCAGAGGCCACTTTACCTGCAGGCCATTTTCTTCCCTGGCATTGCATTTGCAACGCACTTAAAGGAAACTTTGCAGCAACACTCGAATTACAAAGACGTTGCCTGAGGGCAACAAAAATGGGGAGAAGAAAGGGAAAGAAATTATAAATGAGCAATGAAATACAGACGGAGTATCTGTGTCCGACTGACCGACTTGGTAGCCGTCGCAACTAGGTTTACGTACCCCGAAGTACTGAGGTTCTGCCTAACAATTATCTTCATAGACAGTGATAATGGCCTCGGGGCCTTTTTATGAGGCAGGAAACTGGCAGGACACTAAAATGTACATCGGGATCTGGTTAAGCAAACGGCTGGGAATTCCATTTACCACTCACAGTGGCTTGAACGACATTACTGCTTGCTGTGCCCTTGTATGCCCAAGGAGTGGTGTGACAGCAGAGCGAGCTGCTTTAACGGTCCAGATAATAGGAATAAAAACGACCTCGAACAACAATGGTAGGACAGCGAGCGGAGAGGAAAACGGGGAGGCGAGAAGCCATTTGGCAGTTTTCTCATTCCCAGGGTAGAACGAGGACTTATGGCCAACGCTACGGTTTATTTCTACACTGAACAGAAATCGAGATAAATTGGTTAATTTTAGCAAAAAGCAAATTCCTTTGGTAATGGTTACAATGGCAAGTGAAATTTAACTCTTTCCTGGTCCACCGATTTCACAGTTTGTAACACTGTGGTTATTGTGCAATGACTATGACAACTGCTGTCCTACTTTTCATCAGAAGATGGGTGACAAAATATTAAATAAATAAAAAAACACAGGAGGCTTGTGATCAGAGCAAAACCGTGAACTGAAAAGGACAAGGTTGGCTTTTGTACGTCGTTATCTCAACCATAAAATTGGCAGCAACCGTTAATACCAGCACGTTCCTTAATACCGAAACGGAGGGGGTCAGATGTGACGATGCACCATGTGAGCAACCTTGCAGCAGAACTCGTTTGAGCCTTGATTCTTCAAACGGTAAAGCTAAATTTGCAAGGCCAAGCTGGGTGCACTGTAGCATGTCAAATGTACCGAATTAGAATTTGGATCATCCCTGGTAATTACCCTTTGGATGCCAGTGCAACATCCCAGCAATGTCGTTTGTAAGAGCAGGATTTGAGTGGTTGTGCGGGCGAGCAGCACTAGGTTTTCCGAATGACCCACTTCTCCTTTGGTTGCCAAGTCACGAAAGAAAAGAAAAAGCTTCATCAGCATAAGAAAAAGGCATGAAAATGCTAATCTTGAATCCACACCAGACCCTTTGGAGCAAAGAACCAAATTTACACAAACCCTTTATAGAAAAACCTCTCGCGCCATGGTGTTGTCAATTCAAAGATGTCGAGTATAGATTGACAACAAGGCTGGAGTTTGGTCTCCGGCAGCAATTACAAGTTGACATTTGAGCCTCTGCGTAGTTTTATCCATGTGGTCTTTTCTCATCGACGTCACACCCGATAGTAAAGGTTTCGTCCAGAGACGGGAAGTGTAGGTGGTGGGGGTGAAGGTGTACTGTCTCTGATCACAAACACAGGAGCTCCAAACGAGATGGCCTTGCGCTCAAAATCTGACCGTGCTCCAGCCTCAACAAGCTGAAGGGGCAGCAGCACCTCACTCACATCTGGCAATCTGTTGTTGTTTCCCGCTTTGGGAAGAGGTGGGAGCGGAAGGATCGGGTCAAGAGGCATGGCACTTGTTGCCATGGAGATGTTGCTTGGCCGAGGCTCCACTGCGGAACTGTCCGTTGCTGTGCTGTCTCGTCTCCGCCGGTGCCATGCACCACAAAGTGCAAGAGTCACAATTAGGAGGATGAGGAGCAGAGTCAAACAGCCACCCGCCACTCCAAGACCCAGAGCAAGACTGTGGCTGCTGTCATCACCTCCATAACGACCGGATGATGAAGCACTGCGCTCTGTAGGAAATGGGAATTGTGGGAAAAATGTACAATATAATTAATATGATACAATGTTTTATAAATCGGTTGACGATGTATGCCATATTTCTCAATAACTGGAGTCTTACCAAGGTGGTGACTGGGGATAATCTGTACAAGTCATGTTGAACCCACTTAACTGATAATTTCGGAGCTCTGTACCCTTTTGGCGATTTATTGGAGAACAATCAAGATACTTGCCTTTTATATAATTTGTCAGTACATCCAAGGAGAGATTAGTAGATGTTGTGTAAGACTATTTGTGAAAGACAGGCCAGTATTTTTGCAGGAAAAAAAACCAGACAGAATTGCTCCTGATATTAAGGATGAAGTATGGAAAGAAATGGAAGTAGAAAAAGAAAAGTAGTTATTGGGTGCTGTTAAATACCCCATGAGCAGTGGGAACAGCAGGACAAGATATTAAATGAACAAATAAGAGAGGCAGAGGAGAAAGGCAGAGTATTGTCAATGGAGTACAGTACTTACATTTACTTGCAATGGATTGGCTTTTATAACAAGAGAAGAAAAACAGAGGAATGAGTCAAATATTTCGTTATTGCAACATCGTAATGTAACTCGGTTTGTCGCGCGGAGTGCTCAAAAGGTTTTACGAACGAGATATTACTGTACGATTGTCCAAGAAGTGGCAACTTAAAAAAAATTTTTTGTTAATAAGTACTTTATATGAAATTTTAAATAAAATAAATGAATAAATAAGAAAAAGAGGTCGTGCAGAGCACGATACTTGAAAAGTCCACCCCCTTCTCCAAAGGTTGCCATGGATACATCAAATTGTCCATTGCACTTAGATTAAAATTGACAATCTTAATCAAAACTCAGGTCAATCGAATGAAAATGGAATATTTTTCAGATTGAAATTGATGATTTTAGAAGTTTGGCCTTGCGTTGACCTTTGACCTTTTGACCTCAAATAGTTGGTTTCCCAATTCAGTGACGCAATATGCAAATCCTGTTCAACTTTCAAGTCAATCAGATGAAAAATGACGACTTTAGAAATTTGACCTCAAAATCAAAAGACTTCTCAGTTGAGACTACCTCTACAACTTGGTAAAGTTTCACGACGATCAGTTTATAATTGTGACCTGTCAGCTATTGACAAACAGACAGAATAACAAAATTGACTGACCAATATACTTGAAAAATCTTTGATTTTGCAAGGAATAGATCGGAATCATATCATACGATATATATAATTCGAGGAGTGTTTGTTTGTGGGGTGCTTTTGCATACAATGAATGATCAGGGCTCGTAGAGGAGCTAGACCAAAGAACGGATCAGGACGTAACAGAATAAAAGGAACAGTAGAAAGAGAAGGGGGACACCAACAGTGGGGTTGAAGGACAAAATAGAGAGAGACTTGGAGAAATAAGGGGTGTGGGGAAGAATGAGGGCTACGGGAGGAAACACGGAGTGGACAATATGGATACAGTTGCAAACTGTCAAGTAGGAAAAACTGGAAACTTGGAAAGAGGTGGGTTTGGATAGGCTTAATGGGGGTAGAAAAGATCATGGTTTGGGATGGGGGATGATCTGATATTGTGGTGAACAGCGGTCTTGAAACTCTGGAGGGAAGAATGAGATTGAAGAGTGTGGAAGTTGATGCCACAGGTGGGGAAACAAGAAACAAATGAGTCGAGGTGAGGGGTGATCCTGGATTTAGGTAGTTTCACCAGATGGTGTTGGTGGTGGACCACATGTGTCCTGCAAAAACCTGGGGGTGGGGGAGGGGGGAGCACAGAAAGAGCAGAGGGTGTAAGACCAGAAAGGTGGGAGGTGGTAGAGGACAGAGAGACCATGACCTGTCTGCAATGGGAAAGTGATAGACCCATTGACTCAGCTTCATCGTGGGAGCTTCCAATGGCCAAGTGTAACAAAATATATAGACATATACAAGTATATATTACATATATAAATATATATACATATATATGTATGTATATATATATTATATATATAGTGTTGCGGTTCTTGTAACCGCATGCCTCCAAGGCAATGGCATCCGACGTATAGTGGTCCGCAGACAGTTATCCAATTAATACACGTATAGTTAGTCCCTTCCCTCTTGTCTAATGGGTCAAACGGGATGTGCGTTGCGGGGATCTCATAGCTAGGTCTGTTTACACCACTCTAACTTCATTTCTACTCTTCTTTTCTGCTTATTCCTGAGGTAAATCCGAATTTGGGTCTTCGTGTAAGCCAGCAGACACTGCATTCAGACAGCCGCCTGTAAAAATTGCATCCACACCCTCAACGTATGCGTCCTCGCGGAGGCCAACACGTGCAGCACGTGCCGCGGGGAGGGGAATAGCAAAGCTGTGACAACACCACACGAGCATCGCTAGCGCAGCTGTGAGGATACAGCGATACCCTCGAACAAACCTCTGCCACAAGCTCGAGATGATCGTCTGACGTTTCCAATGATCTGGGATGAGATTGCTGGTTGCATTGAAAAGGAATACGAATGAATATCTCTAAAAGAGGCTGCACGGATGTGGTTTTTCACAACACATAAGCAAATGACCCAATGTCAGCGAGAGCATGGCTGGCAGCTTGCTGCCAATAACTACATCGTCAGAGGCCGAAAACAACAACCACGCCACGTTGTACAGGACATAAGTGTGCAAGATACGGGTGGCACGTTCTTTCCAACCCATTTCTGGATTTAATTATATCGGCATCCTCTT
Source organism: Eptatretus atami (assembly GCA_035128595.1). NCBI lineage: Eukaryota > Metazoa > Chordata > Myxini > Myxiniformes > Myxinidae > Eptatretus > Eptatretus atami. The sequence continues at coordinate 43,524,640 of CM068957.1, forward strand.
TTCCCTCCATTTCTCCATCTGATACTTATATCTATTTTGTTTTTCATTCCAAACCTCCATCTAATTATTATATCCG
>CM068957.1:43529322-43570911 GCA_035128595.1 Eptatretus atami
CTTACTAGTCTACTCCCGACGGTTCGTGGTTCCAATTACACCACTTCCACTAATTTGTTTCTCCAACTCTTTGTTATGTCTTTCCAATTCTTTTTGAGCCCGGAGTTGAGCCTTCCTTTCGTTGGCAGTTTTCACCGCTGTTGAAATACCACCCGTCAATGCTCAACCGCACTTAAACCAGCAAATAAAGGAATTAGAAATGGGAGAAATCCTCCACTCGTCTTCTTATTGAATATTTTTTCAACATTGGTTTTGTCATTTTAATTTTAAGTGAGCCAGTATCGTTCAAGATTTTAACCTGTCTCTTGTGAGCAAAACATCAATTCTTACTGCTCCTTTTCTCTGATTGTATTAACGTTAATCGTACAAGGCTTTTGATTTTGAACACAAGATGATAGTTTATGAAGATTGATTTGATTAACATATACCCAGTTGGTACTTTGCCACTCATTTATTTAACAAAAAATTAAGTGAGACTAATCATAACAACATTATCTGTATTAATCTGTAATTCTGTTTCTTCCAAAAGCAAACAATATGCATTCAACTTCTTCACTCTCTCCTCTTTCAATGTATAGGGAAGTATCCACTCGATTAGACTTTATAGTCCTTTTGAGCACTCAGGTCAAACGCATAGATTGTATACAAACTTTTAAATGCTGTCATATCCAAAATAGGTTCTTTATTTCCATTACTTTCACACACCTTTTGGTAAGACTTGTATGCTTCAGCAAAATCATTTTTTTCCCAATTAATTTCCAATCTATCTCGTGGGTAAAATGTGCCATCTAGAGAAACACGAAGTGTTTCACCTTAGCATTATCACTCAATGCATTATTCTTATCAGTCGCAGTATCACCATCTGGCTTTTTAAAAATGATCCACAGATATCGTGGCTTTCCTTCCAGAACACCCAAATTCCACGTGTAATGGTTTGGTTGAGTTTAACGTGTTGGCATCTTCGTTTGAGGTATGATACACCGAGTGGTTCTTTGAGTTAAGTCTTCTATTCAACATCTCTTCTGTTTAAGATTAGGAGTATATTCACTAATATACCAACTCATTTCATCAATTACAAATTTATTCTGCTCACCAAAAGCACTACCAACACCAAAAAGTATCTATTTTCATTATCATTCCTTTGTAGTTTGAAATCTAATTTTAAGACCATACAGAACTTTATCATGATCACAAAATCCAAATATACCTTAAGAGGAACTGCCACAGTAAAACTATTACCTGCTTTTGTATCATCATTATACATTCCTTTCCTTTGATTATATCCAGGGTCTGTGTTTGTTCCCGTTGACATATCAAGAATAAAACTTCGACAGCCCCCTTCCCATTCTATCACCGAATGAATATAGTGTAAATTCATCATTTCAGATACAGCAGAGACATAATCAACCGCTTCAACTTCTTGTGTTCCAATGTACAAACGAACACTATCAAACATTTTCCAGAAGAAATCATTACGAGTGTGGCGTTTGTGTTATTTCCAGCCTTAGTGAATGTAAATTTACACAACAAGAACTTTCGGATAGATTCAAATAGGTTTGTTGATTATTTATATTCAAAAACTTTTGTACCATTTGTATTCCAGTCTGTTCCAGTTATTGCATTTACCTTGAAGTAATCTTCTTTTTTAGTGGAGTTTGAGATAATTAATAGTATCATCCAAATCATAGATACTATCAATTGCTTCCATACTTGTATTATTTTAGGAAAAAAGATGTTAAAACTTTTGAAACCCTGATCCAAGTATTCGAATTATTTTCTGTCGTTCTTGGGGAGACAACTGAGTTTTGCCTTTCTTAATTTCTTTTTTATGCTGTAATTATAGACTTTGAGGATATTCCTTTTTATTTTCATACCTTTTATAGCACCTTGCTACATTTCCCACAGCAGAAGCAGTTGAACCAATTAGGTCTTTATGTTTAAGAATAGTTGAACCGATACCCATTTAGAGTATCAATTATCCCATCTCCTCGAAATTGATGTCCGACACCCCTTTGTCTCATAGGTTTATAGTATCCTCTTACCAAGATACATACCTTCGTCCTTGTAGTATGGGGAAAGGAACATCCCATCCCCTGTAATTATTTTATATTCCCAACTCGTGTTTCCTCACAATAAAACCATCGTATTTATTATTTGGAAAACTTCACGTAGGTGATTTCTGATGGAATATAACTTCTCCATTAAAAGAATCATACGATTATCTTGGTCGGTTATCCTAAAATTTACTCTGTGTATGTTTTTCCTGACACAGGGAGATTAAACCAAATTTTTGGGTTCCATATTGAATTTATAACCAATTGGGGTTGAGTATGCGCTGAATGAAAATATTTATTTGTTTTTATTCATCATATATAAGCACCATCAATCAAATCACAGTGAATTAATACCGAATTTATTCCTGAGGATTATTTGAATGACATTATCACTGTAAACGTCCCATTAGTTTCAATCTTTTTGAGAGAAAACCCAATAACTCTCTAAATGAATTATCAATTGTGAAATCAACCTTGTAGTTATTTTTAAGTTTAATCGTTGATTTTGAAGTATGTTTTTGAATGTCTATGACAATATTTTTTGGTTCATCAACCCTGTTCTTTCATAAGACGAGCAATTTCGGAAGATATTTGAGAAATCTCATATGCTCCGGGTGAGACTGTTATCGTTTTGTATCCACTTCCCGGATTATAACTAAACTTGTCATTTTTATCAGTTATATTAAATAAGGTATTATAAGTTTCCATGGACAATAAAGATGCCTTCATATTCTGTTGTTGTGTCAAGTTGTAGTGGGTATGGAATGAAGATGTGTGGTCGCTTGTTGTGAATTGAAACTAAGGATTGTGCTTTCTCATCTTATTTAATATTGAGATAAAATGTCTTTATATTGATGTTTATTAATTATTTTCATGTTCATCAACTGGTCTAAAATGGCTGATGCTTCATTAAAACAATTGTTATTTCCAGCCTTCTTACTGCTACAACAATAACAGTCTATTAACTAATTGTGATGGGTCATTTGGAAGAAAACTAACACCTGAACCAAGGATACTTAAAGCCTGAATAATGTGTTTCTCCTTCTCATTCTTCCTACTTTTACCAGAAAGAATAACCCTATAATCAACAGAGTTCAGCAGATCAATAATATTTTATCATCATTATTTCTCATATCCAATGGTTTATCAATATACTTTGATTCATCCCTCACAGTTGACCTTGTCTTCCATCTTTTGTGAAAGAAATAATACTCTGAGTTATTGACAGGGGGTCGATCAAATTTCAAGACCTAATCATCTATTAAATCAATCTTTCAAAATAAATACATGCTCTGTTGGAATGAGCCTGCTTTGGTTTATCCCTATATTCTGAAGAGCATTCACACATAATCAGGGGGTCGATTCATCTCTTCCATTTGTTGAAATAATCCTTCATCATCATATTCTAATCTCCTATATGCCTCTAATTCTTCCTCCGTCATTTGACTGAAATCTTTTAACATTTGGAGCTTTCTAGGAGTATATTTATTGTGGGAACTGTGGAAACATCATAATTTTTTCTTGGGAAGTTTTTAAAATGGTTTAAAAAAATTCTCTTGTTTTCTTTCAAATGCTTCTTCACCCGTTAGTTTTTGCCTGCGTTTCTTCTTTATGTCTTCCTGTTGTTTTACAACTTTTGAAACCAACTCTTGATGTTCCCTAAATCTTCTTGCTCTTCTTTCGCATCCATTTATTTATTGAAAAATATCATTTAATATCTCATCTTGTTTCACAACAATATTTTATTTTTTCAGTCGTGTGTTTCATGTAACCCCAAATTCCTTTTTACTACATAATGAGAACAATTGTCTCTCCAAAATTGTTAATAATTCTATTGAATTTAACTTGAATAAAATAAAGTATTAGCATTGTTTCTGATGGAACGACGAGGAATTGAAATACTTGACTAAGATAAATCAATTACAAGAAGAATGTCTCCCTCTTGTGTAGTAGCTGTCCATATCCTTGGTTTCTCTCTATTAACAATCATCAAAGATAATGAGGTTCTTTTTGGATTTATCCAATCTTGGGAGACGGTATATCATCCTATTATCACTAGAATACAAGTTATCGGTTTTGATTTCTTTTTACATCTCTGTGTATCACAAAATAGTTGTATTATATCTTCTTTATAATCATTTAGTTTTTTTGAAGTTTTAATAAACCAATTATATCTTCTTTTGAAGACCAGCATTAAAACCTTGTGAGAGTAGTTGATACTCTGGTTGAAAACTCGACTGTTGAAAATTATTAATTATCATAATCTATAAAAGTTGGGAGTGAGGAGCATCTTTAAAAGTAAGCAGGTTCCACATCCACTTGAACAACTATGGCATCTTAAAATTTGGAGATTTTTATAAATTTTATTTATTCCCAAATGGGTAAAAATCATTCATTTATATATTGGAAAACAGTTATTAAATTATGGCTTTTTTAGAAACTCTATATTTTATCCTAAGTTCAGGTTTTATTTCAAGATAATCCATTATTTATTTATGCAATATCTTGTGTTGATATTTCCCTGAAAATCACATCCATGAATAATATATAACAGCCAATCCTTTGAACATTTCTCTAATACGTTCAGTTTCTTCCCTTGTAAGGAAAGGTGTGTTATCACCCTCATACTTTACATTCATTTCTCTAATCAATCTTGTAAAGTAATTCATTTTGGTGTAAATCTAAAAGAATTATCCTTTTTATATTTTTATTATCATTAATTAGAAGATAATCACAGAATATACATTGTTTATAGGCTTTTGACTCTGTGTTTAATCCCCGTCTTTCACACGCAGGACAATTCTCAAACTTGTCATATGGAGAATCAGGGAATTCAAGAGGCTCAAATCGAGTAAACTATTCATATTTATAAAGTAAAACTTTACTTAAACTAAAATTCATCTATACTTTCAGTTGCATATTGACTCATATTTAATAATATTACCATCGATATCTATATACTTTTTTTCATTACCAGATTCAACTACAACATTTTTATATTTAAAGGTAATTTTAAAATGATCCTTAACTACTATTGAACGAAATGTCATTTCACCTGATATATTAACATCCTTTATTTCATCAGGATTTACATCTTTAGGGTTGTTGAAAAAATACAAATTTCTCCTTGCATATTACAGATGGTCTTATCTTTTCTTTCTAAAGCTTCATCCATAAGGTTTTGTTTTTTGATACTTTTCTTGTTTCATTGCTTTTTCTAGTTTTGAATATATTACCAAAAGGAGAGGAGAAACTTTTGTTAGAGATACTTTAATGATGTTCTACCAGGTATACTAAAAGCCCTTCCACTGAAGTAAATTGAAGAACTCATATCATTCGCCATAATTGTTTTTATCCAATAGTTGTTATATTTATCTTTGTTCAATTTTACATCCTTGACAATATTTTTCAGTATCTTTAACAAATGAAGAGATTGATTGAAACTTGTCTTTTGTGTCTTGAAACATTGTATTATTAAGTGAAAAAAGTTGGAGGATAAAATGGTTTTAAGCACAGATTCACCTGTAAAATAAACGAAATTTTCATCAAGAAAATTTTAGTTTAAGCACAGATTCACCTGTAAAATAAACGAAATTTTCATCAAGAAAATTTTAGTTTAAGCAGAGATTCACCTGTAAAATCAACGAAATTTTCATCAAGAAAATTTTAGTTTAAGCACAGATTCACCTGTAAAATAAACGAAATTTTCATCAAGAAAATTTTAGTTTAAGCAGAGATTCACCTGTAAAATCAACGAAATTTCATCAAGGAATTTTAGTTTAAGCACAGATTCACCTGTAAAATAAACGAAATTTTCATCAAGAAATTTTAGTTTAAGCAGAGATTCACCTGTAAAATCAACAAATTTTCATCAAGAAAATTTTAGTTTAAGCAGAGATTCACCTGTAAAATCAACGAAATTTTCATCAAGAAAATTTTAGTTTAAGCACAGATTCACCTGTAAAATAAACGAAATTTTCATCAAGAAAATTTTAGTTTAAGCAGAGATTCACCTGTAAAATCAACGAAATTTTCATCAAGAAAATTTTAGTTTAAGCACAGATTCACCTGTAAATAAACGAAATTTTCATCAAGAAATTTTAGTTTCAGCAAAGTTTTATTATATAAATATGGTGAATACAACGTACTGCGATGTTTGTAATCCGAATATAAACATTATAGAAAACACCTCCGAACCAACAAACACACATTTAATCTATTTCATAAAATATCTCCTCTTGAGTTGGAAAGAAAACATTGTGATATCTGCTCAAAGGATGTTTTGAAGAGTAGTTATAATAGACATCTTCAAACACAAACACAAGAAAAATGAGTTTAAAGTAAAGGGAGACTATCATATTGAAAACACTGATGGGGCATTTAAAGGGCATATAAAAAAAAGGATTTTTCAATTTGGAGAACCCGGTCCATCATCAATAGCTGAATCAATTGAAATAGTGAAACCTGATGTTGAAAAAGTTATTAAAAAGACATAAAAGAAATGAAAACTTTAAAGTTTTATATGGGAGTGAAAATGAATATGAAAAGACAAGATGAAGAACAAACTCCTTATATGAGAACAGATCTTCATTTTATAACATCATTTCAAGATTTTTTGAATAGTGGGGTTTATGAAGAACTATCAAGACAAGAGGAGGATGTTGATAATACAGTGGTAGGAAGTGGATTCAATATTAAAAAAATCATCTTTTTAGATATACACATTCTAAAATCAAACCCTCTTAAAGCTTCTTCTTATATTGAATTACCAAAAAAATAAAACTAAAGAAGGCAGTTGTTAATATTAAGAACAATGATAATAAATGTTTCTCTGGTCTGTTCTTGCTCACTTACATCCACCAAAATGTAATTCAGAAGAGTAAAACAATATATGAAATATGAGAATACTTGACATTAAAGATTTTAAATTCCCAATGCCACTAACAGATATTCCTAAATTTGAGAAAAGAATAATCTTTCTATTAATGTATATGGATTAACGGATACAAACAAAGTTCAAATATTAAAAATTTCAACAACTATAAAAAATGAAGAAACACACATTGATCTTTTATATTTTAGTGTTGGAAAGAATTCACATTACACATACATCAATAATTTATCAAGATTAATCTCTTCTCAGGTATCAGAACAGCAAACAAAATATATCCTTGTAAGCGATGTCTTAATTCATTTCATACAAAAGAACGATTAGAACAACATTCAAAATATTGTAGTAATCATAAATCAGCTGTAATTACAATGCTTAAACCTGGTGAAAAGATTTCTTTTGAAGATTATAATAAATCTATCATGCACCCATTTGTAATATACGCTGATTTTGAGTGTATCCTTAAAAGATAAATACTGCTTCTCCTAATCCAAAGAATCATATACAAATAAATATCAAAAACATATTCCTTGTGGCTTCTGTTATTATATCAAATCATCTGTTGGAGAAAACTATAATAAACTTGAACATTATCGTGGAAAAAATGCTTCACAAGAGTTTGTAAAACGATTAGAAAAGGATTGTATAAGACTAACTAAATTAATGAAAGAAACAAATGAACCGATGAAATTAACCAAAGAGAAAAATTAGAATTTAGAAAGAACAATATCTGTCATATTTGTGAGGAGGAAATTGAGGAGTCTAAAGTTAGGGATCATTGTCATCTTACTGGTAAATATAGAGGTCCCGCTCATTCCTGTTGTAATCTTAATTATAAATTACCTTCTTTTATTCCAGTCTTTCTTCACAACAGCGCCAACTATGATACACATCTATTTATAAATGAACTTTCAAAAACACCAGGGATATTTCTGCCATAACAAACACAAATCAAAAGTATATTTCATTTGCAAAAATGATATTCACAAAACCTATAACTCGTATTAGGTTTCTAGATTCTTACAAGTTTATGGGAACACCACTAGCCAACCTAGCATCAAATCTAAGCTCCACAGGCTCTTTTCCAAATCTTAATTCATTCTTTCCAAAAGAGGAAATTCTAACTAAAGAGGAAATTCAGATTAAAGAGAGAATTCAAAGTAAAGAGGAAATTCTAATTAATGAGGAAATTAATGAAGAAATTCTTACTGAAGATGAAATTCTAATTGTAAAGAAAATTCAAACAATGAATGAAATTCTAACTAAAGAGGAATTCTGATTAAAGATGAAATTCTGATTAAAGAGGAAATTCTAACTCGAGAGAAATTCAAACAAGGAATGAAATTCAAAGTAAAGAGAAAATTCTTACAAGGAAGGGAATTTATCCTTATGATTATATGAATTCATTTATGAGATTTAAAGAAACACAACTTCCTTCAAAGAAAGTTTCTATAATAACCTTTATGAAGAAGAGATAAGTGATAAGGAATATAAACACGCAAAAGAAATTTGGAAAATATTTAAGATAAAGAACCTGGAGAATATCATGATTTGTATCTAAAAACAGATGTTTTATTGTTAGCTGATGTGTTTGAAGCATTTAGATCACTCTGTCATAATAAAATGTTATGGATTAGATCCTGCCCACTATTTCACAGCTCCTGTTTAGCTTGGAGTGCAATGTTGAAAATGACAAAACAAGATTTGATTTAATCAGTGATGTAGATATGCTTTTGATGATTGAGAAGTCTAAGAGAGGTGGAATATCACAAGTATGTTCAAAAAGATATGCTAAAGCAAATAATAAATATCTTCCAATTATAAGAGTGAAAAAGATAATTATTTGATGTATTTTGATGCTAATAATTTGTATGGATGGGCAATGTCTCAATCTCTACCTTATGGTAAATTAGAGTGGGTGGAAGAAAAGGATTATGAAAAGGCTTTGATGAATATCGTTATTTCTTCTCAAGAGGAATTGAATGAGGAGGAAGAAGGTTATTATTTTGAAGTTGATTTGAAGTACCCAAGTAATCTTCATAATAAGCATAAAGATCTTCCTTTTGCATGTGAGAAAGAAACCCCAAAGAAAGAATGGTTAAGTGATTATCATAAAAGTTTATATTTAAAGGAAAATCAACGAAAAGTTATTAACAACATTTTATGATAAAAGAGGATATGTTTTGCATCAAAGGAACTTGAGACAATATTTATCTGCTGGTTGAGAGTAGCTAAAATTCATAGAGTTTTAAAATTTAAACAAAGTCCTTGGATGAAAAAGTATATTAAATTCAATACAGATATGAGAGCAAATACAAAAGTAAAATTTGAAGAGGACTTTTATAAATTAATGAATAATGCTGTATTTGGAAAGACTATGGAAAATGTTAGAAACAGGCAAAACATTAGATTCGCAACATCTTGGAAAGAAGCTTCTAGATTGATAAATAACCAAGTTTTGAGAGAGAAGAGGTTTTTTCAGAGAACTTTTCTGCTATTCATATGAAAAAGAAAGTATTGTAATGGATAAACCAATTTATATTGAACAGCAGTTCTTGATTTATCAAAGATATTGATGTATGATTATTTGTATAATGACTTAAAGAAAGAGTATGGCGAAAATGTTTCATTGTTGTATATGGACACTGATAGCTTTATTTAAGATAAAAACTGATGATGTTTATAACGATATGAAGAAAAATATTGGAGTGTATGATACAAGTAATTTTAGTAAGAAGAGTGAGTTATTTTCAAAAAGAATGAAAGGTTATTGGTAAGTTTAAGGATGAGTTGGGTGGAAAAGTAATGAGTGAGTTTATTGGATTGAGAGCAAAGGCATATGCTTATAAGTATGGTGAACAGATTGATAAAGGTTAAAGGGAATAAAGAAATATGTAATAAAGAAATCAATAACTTTTAGAAATTATTATAATTGTTTGATGAATAAGAAAAGAGAATATAGGAAAATGAATACAATAAGAAGTTATAAACATAAGATATATAGTGAAGAAGTAAATAAAAAGGCATTAGGAGCCTTTGATGATAAGAGATTTATTTTAGAAAATGGAATAGATTGTGTTCCATATGGATATTGTATGATAGAGTGAATAGAATAGATTGTGTTCCATATGGACACAAGTTTAACGATGGGAAGATGGGTTAGGGTTTTTAAGGGCTACCGCCACGTTTTTCACGGTATATAAATGGTCGAACCAAGTATTAATCAAACTAAAGAGTGGAGAAAATCTCAGTCTTGGTATATAAATGGAAAACATAATGAATGTGGAAAATATCAAATAAGTCTTATTGAAAAATAACTAAAACAAAGGTAAATAAAACAAATAAGCGAATCAATTTAAAACCAATGAGTTAGAGGATGTAAAGAAAATAATAAATATCCTTGAATGGACTGAAAAATTGATGGTTATCAATGAACAATGGAAAAACAATTTACTATAATCTCAAAATGATATGCAACTCAGGAGGTGGTCAGATGAGATCATTAAGAGAAGTATATCATTTCATAATGGCACAAAAGGGGTATCTTGAAAAATATAAAGATTCAAATGTTTTGTTTTTAAATATTTAGATGGGGATTATTGTGCAAAGAAAATTAAACTATTGAAGGAATTTGAGAATGAACAAATCTTTATAGGTTCAATGTGTGAGCTAAACAATATACATTGGTTATTTGAATAGCTAGGCTCCCTAGGTTAAAAAGGGAGACAAACAAATATACCTTGGGATAAAAAGGGTGTAATTTTAGGAAAAAAAAATGTGAATCGCGTGAAAATCCCCCATTCATTTACATGGGGAAAAGTGAGCCAGAATCAGTATATCCACCCTACTACCATGCTTCCCCATTGTCTCAGGTCACTCATCTGCATTTTTTTCATTTATATATCTTTTCATTTATGGATGTTTTCTGAAGATTATGTGAATTTTTCTGGTGTACCGGCTTCGATATCCATCGGCATGCAAAATTTCAGCTTTCTACATCACCCGCAAGGTACCGATCTGTTATATCAGTAAGTGAGTGAGTGAGTGGTTAGAAAGAGCTATATATTATATATACATATACATATACATACAGTATAATATATATATATATATATATATATATATATATATATATATATATACATAATGTCTGTTTGAATTCCGATAGTAAAATGAAGCAGGAGCGCATTTGCCTCCGAGATGTTTGGTGTGGGTTACAGTGTCTACCCTCATATAAAACTGTCGGTTTGGTTTTCACAGGCAGGGCGTTTCCTGAATGAGTGAATCATCCTTTAGATGGACGTTAAACTGGGAACCTGTCTGCCAGCATTTGCAAGTGGGGGTTTAAGATACCACTGTGCTTTGGATGAAGAATAGGCAAGTTATCGCCAGCACCCGAAAGGAATTTCAAGTTCCTGCTGTCACTACCATTGGGAAGGCAATGGCAAACCACCCAGTAATTTCCTTTCCTACAAACTGTTTCCTTAGTACTGATGCTTTGGGCAGGGTATGGTATTTCTGATGAGGATACAGTCATCACAAAACATTGAGTGATTGAATGGATGCAGTACCATGAAAATGAAAGCAAGAAATTTAATGCCAAAACTGTATTCTAACATCTACACAAAATGGATATAAACTGGTGAAGTTTTGAAAATGTTCACAAATATGGCTGGACATGTTAATAAACCAGAAAGTTCAAATCTCTCACCTTTTTGAAGAGAGCTATAAATGAAAAGCTCTGAGAAAAGTCACTCTTGAAACTAACAACAGCGTAGTGCAGAATTATCTCATATGTTATATAGGCAATCAAAAACCAGTAAAGCTGGAGAAAGAGAAATGAAGTTAAATGTCATGGCACCATGAGTTTAGCTCTCATAAGTATTAATATTAAACATGAATTTGTTTCGGGTATTAATACGAAACTGGCAATAACTCACCTACTCTTAGCAAAATAAGCTGTGGGATCTAACAACTACCCACATCCAGTGCTGGCAGACAGGTCAGCTGGCTTAATGACCTTCCGATGGACAGAACACACAGATGCAAACACCCTGCCTATGAACCACCAGGATGACAGTTTATAGCTGGGTCAGCATTCAAACCCACGCTAGAGGGCTTAGAGGCTATTGTGCATACCTCTAGGCCATCCTGCCAGTCCATTCATCATCATCTTCCTTAACAGTCACTATTATCCCACCTTTCTTGTGGGATAGACCATGGGAAGCTTGGCTTGAGTCTTCGTGAACTAGCTGGCGAGGAACGACGTTCGACGAGTTCAGGCAGGAATTTGGAATTTGGCCATGGTGCTGGCGATAGCTTGCCTACTCTTCACAAATGACACCATAGGATCTTTAACGTCCACCAACAAATGCTGTGAAATGTGACATCTGGTTTAACGTCCCTCCAAAAGACGGCGCACACATTGATGAATTACCCTGCCTATGAACTACCAGGATGACAGTTTATAGCTGGGTTGGGATTCAAAGCCAGGCGAGACAACTTTGAGGCGAGTGTGCATACCTCAAGGCCATCCTGTCCGCTAAATAAAGAGATATAGAAGATGAATAACAAGTAAAAAAGACATAAAAGGTTATCTCCCCCGTTGTTTTCGTAATTTTGCTCTACGCAGTTAAAGGGCTAGCCCATATTTTTGTACAACTAAAATGGCTGCCAGTCTACCAGTCAGCCATATTTGATCAGATCGCAAAATAAAGTTATGTGCATGTGTATGCTATCATTTACTGTGCTTGTGTCAAGTTTGACCAAAATCTGACTCTATGTCTGAGAAATGGTCGGGGACACATTTAAGTGACAAAATGGCCACCAGTCAGCCAGCTTATATCTGATGTCAAAAAAAAGGACATGTACATATAACCCATCATTCAATATCTGTGTGCCAAGTTTGAACAACATCGGCAAATGAATGTCCGAAAAATGGTTGAGGAAGTGTTCAAAATCGGGGTTTTTTACAACTAAAATGGCCGCCAGTTGGCCATCTTGGATCTGTTCTCAAACAAAAATGATGTGCATATGTACGTCATCATTCTTTATCTGTTTGTCAAGTTTGAACAACATTGGTAAATGCATGTCCAAGAAATGGTTGAGGACGTGTTCAACATCGGATTTCTTATAACTAAAATAGCTGCCTGTTGACCATCTTGGATTTTATCCGCAAAAAAAAAAAATGACGTGCACATGTAAGCCATCATTTCATATCTGCTTGCCAAGTTTGAACAGCATCGGCAAATGCTTGTCCGAGAAATGTTGGAGGACGTGTTGAACATTAGGTTTTTTCACAACTAAAATGGCCGCCAGTCAGCCATCTTGGATCTGATCGCAAAAAAGAAAATGACATTCTTATGTAAACCTTAATTCCTTATATGTGTGCCAAGTTTGAACACGATCGGTAAATGCATGTTCGAGAAATGGTTGAGGACGTGTTCAACACCTGTTGTTGTTAAACAACTAAAATGGCCGCCTGTCAGCCATCCTTGATCACATTTTGAAACAAGATGATGTGCATATGAATACCATCATGAGTTGTCTTTGTGCCAAGTATGAATAAAATCGATCCATACATGTCCGAGATATGGTTGTGGATGCATGCGCGTGCGCACACACACACACACACACACACACACAAATCGAGACGAAATCCATAAGCCCCCGTTTCAGACTAAGCCCAACGGGGGCTAATAATGCGATGGTTCTGGATGGGAATAAATGCTGCTGTTCTAAAACGAATAAAAACCTGGTTATGTTGGCTTACCGGACAAAAGAGAGGTGAGCGCAACTCAGAATATGATTTTATAATGTCTTGGATACAAGGAAGACCGAGTTAACACAATCACGTCCAGGAGAGTAAACTTTTCTGTGAGCAAAACTCAATGTGGAGAACACTCCGAACAATGTTCGGCTTGGCAAAGATGCCAGACAAAACAATGTCCGCCGAACACAAATTGCATTACTCAAAAAGGGACAATGTCTATTTCTATCAGGGACATTTTAATTTCATGCATAAATAGAGTATGACGGATGAGAAGAACATGAAGATACAGAACGTGGTTCAACCTACAATTAAAATGTCTGTGTTAAAAATGAATATTGTCGGCATTGAACGATGCAACCCATGTTGGGTGGACACTGCTGAACAATGCAACCTATTTCGAGCAGAGTTGATTATTGTTGAGATTAAATGATCAATTTTTTTTTGTATACATAGTCGAGGCTCGTGGAAGAGCTAGTTCAATTGAGCAAAGTACAGGTAAAATAAAACTTCACTCATTAAAAATGATGTCATACTTAATGAAATAAACAGTGGACTGTTACGAGTACACAGCTATTTCAGTTGTGTTCATCCACAGTTGGGATTGATACAGTTCAAACATCGTCGCCTAATGGTGTGAATGAAACTTCCGATGATTTATTGAGGGACTTGGTGCCATTTATCATCCAGAGCATCTGCCAACTCATCCAACGTTGCTGGTGGTTCTGGCAACGATGGATGATTGCTCCATCCAGGACATTCCAGACGTGTTCTGCTCAAGGGTCATTTGAAGCCATTAAACAATATGAATACCATTAATACAGACAGATATATAATTTATGTGAGGCCCATCAAGCCTGCACAATGGTTGTTTGTCCACACTCCATCCTTTTTAAATGCTGATGTCAAGCAAGGAAGCAAAACGTACCATTTTTAGCTCACCTGGAACGTAGTTCCGAGGAGCTTATGCGACCGAGCAGTGTCCTTAGGTGAGTCAGTCAGTCCGTAAACACTCCAGTCATTATCGCTTGAACCAAACACACGATTTTGATGAAACTTGAGCACAACAGTCATCACCCATGACGGACCAAAGTGGATCGACCAGAACAAAATCTGCACTCATTAACGGGGTCGACAGGGGTTTTTTTGACCCCCAAAATAGGTATTTGCTCTTTTCTCCGGTGCTACACACACAACTTCGATGAAACTTGACCACAACCTTCATCACCCGTGTTTTACCAAAGTTTATCAACCGCATCAAAATCTGCACTCATTAAGGGGTATACCGGCAGGGGGGAGGGGTGAGTTGAGCTCCCAAAAATAGGTATTTGCTTTCTTTTCCAAAACTACACACATAATTTTACGATTTTGATGAAACTTCACCACAGCATTCATCACCCATGATGGACCTAAGTTTATCATCTGCATAAAATCTGCGCTCCTCAAGGTGGTCTACGAGGGGGGGGGAGTGGTGTGCCCCAAAAATAGGTATTTTCTTCTTGGAAACTACACAAACAGTTTGATGAAACTTGACTACAACCTTCATCACCCGTGATGTACCAACGTGTTACGACCGCATCAAAATCTGCGCTCATTAAGGGGGTCGACAGGAGGGTTGTTGAACCCCCAAAATTGGTATTTGCTCTCTTCTCTGAACTACGCACACAATTTCAATGAAACTTGACCACAACCTTCATCACCCATGATGTACCTAAGTTTGTTCATGACATCAAAATATTCAGGGTCTAAGGAGGTCTGCAGGGGGTTTGAGTGATTTGCTCCTGATACAGGTGAGCGTCAGGACAGGCGGTGTGATGTATGAAGTTTTTGGTAAGACCAGGGCTCTAAATGACCTCCTCGAGTCAGAACAGATGCTCTAACCATCACACCAACAAGTCCAGTTAAGATGCCCTCATATAGGTACTGCTTATTGTGGAAAACAAACTGTTGTCCACTATATCTGTAAATCCCACAATGCATTTGCAAAGTCAATTCTAACACCTCCATTGATAAAGAATCCATTATCAGAAGTGCCTTTGTTTGAGGATGTGGGTTACACATGGGTATACCTGGTTATCTGGTGCACAAACTGCTCTACACATTGACACCACGGTTTTTGTTCATAGTTTGCATGAATGGCGCTGTTCTTCTTGCTTATGTCTTCGTTGAATCAACAAGTAATCGAAAATGCTTAAAATGTCTGAAGCGATCTTTGATTGCTTTTATAATCAACTGTTTTGGCCAGTTTGATGGTCTCATCTGAGCACATACTGCTCAGAGAGTCCCTTAATAGTTACCCATTTTTCTTATTTATTAAATGCAATAAGCATAAACAAATTTCCAAGTTGAATATGGAATAGTTAGAGGAATGTTTGAAGTTTTGTTTAGCACTGTATTCAACATGTCCACCTTCTCTTTCAATACATGTCTGGAGATGTTGGACGAAATTGTCCACAACCATTGCACAGATGGCACGGGATGTGCCCTGAACGGCATTAGGGATCTGATCTTGGAGCTCATCCAAGGACTATTGACGCATGGCATAAACTTTGTCCTTGAGAAAACCCCACATGGAGTCAGATACAGGGATCTTTGCAGCCAAACAATGGGTCCACCACAGCTAAAATCCATTTGTTGGGGAAACGTTGAATCAAGGAATTCAAGAACACATTGTTCAGGAATTTTTTTTTTTTTTTTTAAAGAACGTTAATTGAAAATGAAGGTAAACATTTTTAGCACAAAACAAAACTTAAAACATGACTCCAACTGTTCCATATAGGTTTCGACTGGAAAACTGTGTATGCTTCTTCGATTCAATAAATAACTGGAACGGCCACTTGGAAGAGCAATACCTCCACCAGGCTGATTAGTTTACGTTTTGTATCCCACTGATAGGCCGGATCTGGATTCGGACTTGAACTAAAATTCAATTGGCTTGTTCTTGCCATCCAACCAACTCATCCACTAAATTTTGTCCGAATCCGTCCATAATTTTTTGAGATATCGTGCGACTATATATAATTTTAGCCCAATCATTCAATGGTGAAGAATCACTTTAAAAATTCTCAGATCCGGTTCTGGATGCAGATCTTCACCAAAATCTAACCATTTTGTCTGTGTCACATCCCCAACATCTCCACCAACCTGGGTTTAATTGATTAGGTGAGAGATGATTGGCTATTCCCTCCATTCACAGGTGAGAGATGTGGGTGGGTCTTTCCATATATATGTATATGTATATATATATATATACATATATATATATTTATATATATACACATATATATGTACATATATATGTTATACAAAGCTCTTTTTTTAACAACTGACAGACTGACTGATATTAAAGATTGGTGCATTCCGGGTGACGTAGAAAGCTGAAATTTTGCTTGCCAATGGACAAAGCTAGTACACTGGAAAAAGTCACCGAATCATCGGACAACAATACACAAATTAAAATATAAATAAATGAAAACAAAAAAATGAACAAAAGAAATGAAAGAAAATTCAGGTGAATGACCTGAGACAATGGGGAAGCACAGTAATTTTGTGTGCTGATGAACATCAAAGCCAATACACCAGGAAAAATCACAGAACCGTCGTAAAGCATCTGTAAATGAAAATATATACTAGAAAGAGCAATCAGAGATCCCTTGCCAGAACTTGTTTTGTGTGATGTATTTTGTGTGGCGTTTGTATACTGGTGTGTTACATAATTAAGAGACATAATTAGAACTGCCACTATAAAACTGCTGGCAGGGATGACCGGGTACCAAGATGTCCTGCTTTGAAGCAACCCACTTTGATTGGACTCCTGACGCTGAGCCATGACGTTTTTCATTATTATTCAATTGAATTTAGAATTGGATTAAAATAAATTCAATTTAAATCAAATGAAACACCAAATAGGTACAGTCCTGCATTGAAGTCATCAGGAGGAACCTGGATAGGATTCACATTTCAGCTTTCAATTATATCAATTAACATGCCTTTATGGTCACAAATAAACAAAAGTTTCAATTTTTCCTTGGTGCGGTTTCAGAGATACAGAGATCCAAAATTTTGCCTTTTGTTCCAAAATGGTTTGCTACACCATGTGACCTATGACATCAGAATCATGATTACTACATTCCACATTTGTAGTTGCACCGATGATGAAAATTCGTCTCAATCTGACAAGTGGTTGCGCAGAAAAACATGAAAGTTCTGTGCGGGCAAACAAACAAACAAATGGACGCCAATGCAATACCCTCTCCTTTGGCGAGGGGAATACTTAAAAAAAAAAATGAAAATAAATAAATGAAAATCAAATGTAGGTGAGCGACCAAGACAATGGGGAAAATCAGTTCATATGCTTACACAAAGTGTAAACATACCCACTAGTGTGTGGTGTGTGTGTGTGTTGTTGGTGTGTGTGTGCATAGTCATGTACAGAGAGTTAGCCCCTACCTGGACGGATGGCCAAACGATTCTCTCTTGGAGGATTACAGCCGAGATTGTCGGAGATTATGGCGTACTGGGAAAGAAACAGCCACAAGGACGAAGCAATGGATGCACAGCACAAGGGGTTTATCTCGACACCACAACAAATACATGGACACCAGTAAATGAAATAAATCAAGAAGAGAGAGAGAGAGAGAGAGAGAGAGAAGAGAGAGAGAGAAGAGAGAGAGAGAGAGAGAGAGAGAGAGAGAGATATATATATATTATATATATATTATATTATATATATATATATATTGGGCACCACTCTGTGCAGAGCGTTGGTGCTGCTTCAGCAGTCTCCTTGGCTATTGGCACAATCCTGGACGGGTCGCCACTCCGACAACAGTATATCGGCAAGCTGGCAATTATTTGCCGATCTCGAAGGATGACAGGCCGAGTTAACCCACCTGGATGCAATTCACAGTCTGAGCAGGATTTGAACTCAGGACCGTCAGATCCAAAGCCCACCACCCTTACCATGAAGCCAACACCAGGCGTGCGAGGTAACCTAAATCTAAATTCCTATTTGAGGGGCCTCCACACTCAGACACAAAAAGAGACAAGGGGGAAAGATAAAGCAAAATAAAAATCCCTCCTTTATTCTGGCACTTAGCTTTGGGTTCAGAAGTCATTTTTTTATGAGCTTTGGGGTCGAGCTGCGTCATCCTGCGCAGTTGGACAACGTGCCCAAAATGGCGCCAAGCCGCTCTCATTGCGGGAAGCATATGGGAGGTAATTTGTGTGGATGGTCCCTTTGTTAAGAGAGCCACAAGGTGTCGTGAAAGTCCTCCTCATGGTTTATGCAGGCGACGCCGCTCCTCTGCAGAATGCCGGGCTCGGTCGTCCAGAATGGCACAACACGAGTCTTCGAGGGTTTGTCTCACACGATGCAGCCCAACAGTCGATGACTAACATCTTGCTCCATCATGCGGGCAAATTCACAGCACGACACGAGAATTATGTTGCTGTATTTCATCGCATCTAGGCGGAACCAGCCATTAAGACCACCTTACTCGATCATGTCCTCCAACATTGTGTCCTCATTCTCCCACTCCGAACGTCATTTTTCACCGGCTCTCTTGAACCTTCTTCATGCCTCAACCACATTCTTCACAAAACCTCCATCTCCCTCATGTTCCACTCCAAACTACACCCCCCTTTTTTTACGCCACGCCTATCAATTTTCCACTCCGTGGGTGTGTTTTGCTCGCTGTCCCCTGGGTGGGGCTTTCTGCCTGCTTGGACGTGCAGCTTGCTTGTTATTGTTTTAAGGACCTGAGCCTTTTTATCACTGGTCTTGAAATACAAAAACATACGAAAATGTCACAGGGGGTGATTCCATACTGGTGGAAATTATCCTTAATCCCTAGCTAATTAACACAGCACCTCCCCCCCCCCCCCCCCCGGCCGTATGGTAAAACATCGCACTTGAGCTCACAGTTTCCCTACTTAATTTACATCGAGACGTTTCCGACGTGTTCACGGACCAAGTAGTGTAGTAGATAGTAGAAAAATCGTGCAAATTATGATACAAGCATCAAATTTGGCATTTCTGTTTAGCAGGGCTTTCTGATCAAATCTGCCGATTGGCCATTTGAAAATACAAATTTTGAAAAATTTGAAAAAAAAATTTTTTTCAAAAATTTGAGTCACAGCTGGCTAAATTTTTGAAGCGCAAGTGAACATCCCAGACAGAGAACCCAGGGGAGATGCAGTCATCATTGATGCTCAGCACTTATCAATGCCCTACCTCCACACACTTCAAAGATATTTGGTGACTATGCTAAAGAAGACATCATCCCAAGGTGGAATCCTATGGTGCCAGGTACGAGAGGGGACGTAGTGTTTGATCTGTACAAGAAGTCAAGTCTGAAGTCCGAGGCAAGGTCGAAAAGGGGCAAGGAATCAGAAGAAGAGTGACAGGAACCAGTAAGACCCCAAGTAACTGGAGAAGCTTTCTTCGAGATGACAGCAACAAGACTGAGCTGTTCACTTCCTTGCGGAAAGACGTGTGAAGCACAGACGACAAGCACAGTCATTGTCACAAAAGAGAAGATGCCATTAGCAACACAAGGAATGACTGGATGCTGTGTCTCCATGTTGTCATGAAGAAGCTGACACTTGAATATTTGTACACGCCAGGGATGCAACGACGGATGGTAGCAAGTCCATTATCATTAAGGCTAATGACACACGACGTACTAGTCATAGCAATATCTGTACTGCCATCCTTACAGGAACTAGGTCTTGAGAACATGTGGATTGCCTTTGGCCAAGGAGCCAAGGCGCGATGGATTCCAGTCCATGAGGTAGTTTCTGCAATAGGGCCTGAGAAAGCTAGAGGATCCCATACTTCCATGCGTCACTGGATGTGACGTTGTGTCTGCCTTCCGCGGTAAAGGAAGAAAACTGCATGGCAGAGTTGGAACGTCTTTGATGATGTTCTGAAACATTCACCAATCTCAGCCAGCATCCAACATTGATTCGTGATCTTGACTTTTTAATTTTTTTTCAAATGTTTCAAAATTTGGATTTTCAAATGGCCAATCAGGCAGATTTGTTAGAACCCTGGAGAACAAAAGGCCTAATTTGATGCTTGTATCATCATTTGCACGATTCCTCTCAAAAATTGCTGTTTTCTGCCCCACTAAAGCTACTCTATACAATTTCCAATGAAATTCCTCATGAATTTTCATGAAAGGAGCACACTGACTCTATGAGATGACACTGAAGTCATGCACATCACTTTATGCCAACACGTCACTTTGAAACTAGGATGGCATCCGTGTGTCACTCATGTCTTTGCAAACTGAGACATGCCTTTTATGGTCACAAATAAACAAAAGTAGAGTTGCCTATCCAGATTTTGTCCCTATTTTTTTGCTCATCAGGACAACATACCGCTAAATCGTTTATTCAAGACCATACCAAGCTCGGTAATAAATGCAGATCGAACCTCCTAACTTGGCGAGGCAACAGGGCTAACTAACTCTTTCATTTATTCGTGACCATAAAGGCCATCCTGCTTGCTCCATTATTTTAGACCAGTGTTAATAAAAATTTGCACATGAAAACATACAGAATGAGGGTTATGTGTCCTCAATATAACAAGGATGCAATGTATGTTTTTTTTAATTACATTACGCAGCAGAATTTTTATGGAAGCGCAACTGATTTGTTGAGGATCGTATATATTGTGATAAAGATGAGGTTTGATCCACGCTGTCCAGAGTTACAGAAATAAATTGTATATTATTTGTACTCTTCTTCACTGCCACCCCCCCCTGCCCCCACACCCAGGTTTTCCCACATAAGTACCCATAGACAAATTATTTATGAAAAAAGACCATCGACCCACCCCCATGCCCCCTCCTTTCCCCTCGCACATATTTTCTTTCCCAACATCCTTTACTCTTCATCTCATCCACCCTCCTTTATCACTCTTATCCTCTGACCCTTCTCTTCCTTTTGCCAAATTTATTTTCAGAACTTACCCCTCTCCCCTCTGCGGTAAATATAACGCTGAACATGTTTAAAAGAAGAGGACGTTAGAATAATCACACATGTCCCACAGTAATAAACGAAATGTCAGAGATGGAGCATGCGTCCTTAGTGGAATCGCACCTTCCATTTGGTTACTGAATTTACATTGGAATATTTTTTCAGAGTTGTGCATTTGAAATGGATTGCATCAATCTACATTGCTGTCAAGCAGGTAATATTCCTTTTTAAGCAGCAATTTTGAAGTGTTTCAAAGACAGTAATTCAAAGCAGCAGGAAAGTGCGTGTGCAACTGGATTCTCGTGCTTGTGCCCAAGCACGAGTACATATCTCTACCATCTCAGGGGGTAAGTTTCTCCCTTTGCGGGCACATTCCTCTCTTCCATGCCAACCCCAAACACCGCTCATACCACGCTCCATGTGTGATGGAGGTTCTCATAATTGAAGGAATGTTCCGCAATTCCAAGAAGCTCACCTGATCAGATAATATGATCGAGATATACCTGATAAATGTGACAGAACAACAACAAAAAAAACCATGAGGTGCTCTGGGGTTATTCCCACCCAATGTTGCAGTTTGAAACCATTTTCTGCCAACTGGGGCGTAAAACTAACTTAACAAGGAAATTATCATAATAATCAATGTCAGAAAATGGAAGCAATTAAAGACAAAGGTGCAAAGCTTGATCTCCATGACAGTGCAGACCTGTAAAAAAAGAAAAAAGAAATCGCCATACGAGGAAGCGAAAAACGACCGATTCCACATTCAAAATGGCAACTTATTCCAACAGTCGTCGTATCCTCAAAGCAAAGGCAAATATATCTTTGGTCACGTGAGCTGTGTGACGATGAATTATTTATAGAACTTAAACTTCAAATTCATTTCATCTGGATTTCAAAATATTGACATGGTTCATTCCCATCCGCTTCCATTCATGACCTGGAGTGCTGCTTTGTCCCAAAAGGTCTGTGTGTTTCTCCTTGGTTCGCAAGACATGATCTTGGCATCGACCCAGCACACTTACAAAAACACGAACCAACCTCGAGGCAACACATCACCTTTGCTCCCATTGTGTGCTGTCACGTAGTTCAAAGGTCAGACTACTAGGTCATCTCATTGCCTCCTTCTATAAACCATTTGCTGATTTATTTATTTGCCTGTCTTCTCCTCCGCTTCTCTATCGATTAAATATCAGCTTGACGCTGGCCATGGAGATATCGGACAGCCAAACGTTTATGGCCAAGGACAAGTATGATGACCCATATCCCGTTTGGTGAGAACTAGACACAATTAAAGAAGAGAGGAAAGACAGATTCTTAAAACATTGAACAACAACAACAGCAAAAACATTCCTTGGCAATCATTGCACGAAAAAAATATAACGTTTGATGTTTATTTGGACAAGGCAACATCGATCTCCGCTGAAAACTCTATTCATCTAACCATATTGTCATTGATGTAATGAGGTTTGGAAGATGTACGCAGAGGCGTCACTCCGCAGAAATGGGGCGAGGGAGCGATGGAAGGCTCAAAGTGGTCTCAAAAGAATCATGGCAATCAGGTCTCGTTTCCATGGAAATAGGTACATAAAAGATGAAATAGCAGCGAGGTGGAATCCAGCTCTACAAAAGCCCTTCCACATTGTGATCTATGTCACAAGTCTAGTGAAGTCTCATGAGCTCAATTTCAAGCCAGGATTTGCATGTCACCACCACCAATTGTCCTTTGATCTATGAATTTGCACTTTTGAATGACACTTATTACTGTGGCTAAAATTTACCACTGCAGAAAAACGTATATTCCCTCTTTTTCCCCTTATTTGACTCACTTAATACACCAAACTTAACACCAGATGTCACTTTGTACTCAACACTACACAGCATTAATTTTTTTTTTCACTGAAAGAAAGTACCATTAAAGCATCTCTGAGCAATTTTTCCACAATGTGACCACATGCCCCGGGAAAATGACAAAAGGCAGAAAGAGGTTGTTTTATATGAACCGAAATGGTACTTTGCTGCACACTGAGAGGAATGGGATGGCCGGCTGGGGAAGGGGGGAGGAGGTGGGATTTTGAATGCATACTTCTTGGAGCCAAAACATTTGCTGCACAAATATAGCGACACAGGTGGAACTAGAACAGCACTCGGTAGAGCGCAGACCTCCACCAGGCTGAACGGTTTATGTTTTGTATCCCACTGATAGGCCGGATCTGGATCCGGACCATTCGTCCATGTCACACACACCAAAATCTAATCGGCTTGTTCTTGTCACCAACCCAACTCATCCACCAAGTTTTTTCATAATCCGTACATAACCTTTTGAAACATCATGCTATGTATCGTTTTTGAAACGATCTCTTGATGCTGAAGCGAATCACTTAAACAATCTCGTATCTATCTCGTATCACGCACCCAACCTGTCCATCAAGTTTCGTCCGAATTTGTCCTTAACTTTTTGAGATATCCTGCTCACAGACAGACAAATAGACAGACAGGGGTGAAAACATAACCTCTGTCCACCTTCGGTGGTGGTGGTAACTAGACAGCATCTCAAAATGCAAAACACGTCTGCATCCACGTTGTTCTCGAACTAAACTTGTCAGAAACAACAGCTAAAAAAAAATATTGTAAAATTCATTTATTAGTGTTCTTCATATTCTCATAATAAAGGTTTTTACCCTGCGCTCGTGAAACAAAAGGCAGCAGGGTTAAACGATCGGTCGCGTACGTGTGTCGTATGTACATGCATACGTATGTACGTACGTGTGTACATACATGTCTGCATTTATAAAATTCATTTTTTCAGCAACCATTAGTCTGATTGACACGAAAATTTCCAAATAGGTGCACCTCGTCCTGGAGAATTTTTTTAGTCGAATTATGACATCATAGGTGATGTGATACAGGCGCCATCTTTGAAAAACCGAAAAACTTTGCACCTCCATCTCTGAAACCACTCCACGGAAAAAATTTACACATGGCTCATTGTCAAGTACTCCCCATGGGGAATAATACATGTTAATTATGATGCTATCTGTGCCTTCATTATGACATCATAATTCGATAAGTGCAACGTGGCAGCCATATTGTATCCAAGCAAAAATCTTTGAAAATCCTATTCTCTTAAACCGCTTAGTCGATCAATGCAAAACTTTAACTAATTCATAAACTATCCATGATAAATATAGTTTGATAAAAGTTACATCATTGGTAACTAGTCTGGCAGCCATATTGGATCAGAAAAAAAAACCTTAAAAAACAGAAGAGTTGGCTTGCACCAAGTCCTTCTCAAGAATGCACGTAGTAAGTATTCGATGAATACCATCTAGTTTGAAAATTTAATGACAAGAGCTCAAGAGGAAAAAATGTTATGGTCTGGCCATACACACTGAAGCTCAATGATAAATAAATAAATAAATAAATAAATACGGAGGCAATTCCAAAATCCGGCCATCTCACGCTGATGGGCGACAGACGAGTACTAAGGCCAATTTGTACTTACTGTAACTTTGCCCTTTGCCATTTTCACCCAATTATTAATTCGTCTTCTCCATATTATCATAAAAAAGGTTTGTTGAAAATTTAATGACAAATATTCAAATGGCAAAAAAAAAAAGTTATGGCCTGGACAAACGGACACATGCACGAGCACAAAATCCTATCTCTCGCTGCATGGGCGGATGGGCTAACAATGAAATTACAACAAATTGTTTTATCCTAATAATCATCATCATCATTATCATCATCATGTATGATGAGCCTTGGTGCTGAGCCCATGCAGAGCCTTGGTGCTGCTGAAGCAGTTATGAGGCTACAATCCTGGTCGGGTCACCACTCTGACTCAGGAAGTCAGGGAAGGTATTTGGAATTTGTTCAGGGTGCTGGCAATAGCTTGCTTACTCTCCATGAAGGACACAATGGGATCTTTAACGTCCACGTTGAATTAATACGAGCATAAGGCACACGCAGTTTAACGTCCATCCGAGGTCGCCCATGCATTAATGAATCAGGCTGCCTGTGAAACACGGGGATGGCACACACATAATGGATAACGGAGGTGGATACTATGAAACCTCGTCGGTCTCCATTCCATCTCCTGAAACTCACCCATGTATGGAGATAGAAGCCAACAACAGCAATTTGCACGCACACACACACAGAAATATTGTTGCGGTTCTACGAAGCCAACACTCCCCCGAGGCAACGACATACAACATATAGCTGTTCCGAAGCAATTATTTAATTCGTATTCATTTTAGATAGCCCTTCCATCATGTCTAGTGGGTTTATGGGACAAAATGCATTGTGAGGGCTTCTTGGCAGGTCTATATTTCTGTCCTTTAACTATTTTATTTATTTGCTGCTCACACAAACTCCTCTTCACGCATGTATGGCCGCATAGTAACAAGAGACAGCTCATTAACATATGCCGCAAAAACTTCATTCAAACTTTGCGCCATTCCCGAACCGACCATCACATCAGATCTCCAGACTCAAACCACAATGCTACAACATTCATATAACCATCACAACGCCCTAATAAAAATCCCTACATCCATTCAAGCTTGCTCACCTCACAATAACCGCTAAAACGCCTCGCTCACCTCACCATAACTGCTACAACGCTTCAACCACCTCACCAAAACTGCCACAGTGCTTCAACCACCTCATGACAGCCTCTACATATTCCACAACCACAGTCACCACCCCGGACACTCACCACTGTCCTTTGAATATATTGGGGAACCATGGATGCTACCTATCATTGCAGATGCTTGTTTGGAACCTTCTGGCATGTAGCTTGAAGTACAAGTATGCGCCAGAATCCATGCAACATCACCTGAATAGCCCTAGCGATCCGCTCAATCACAACCCCCATTTGGTGTCCAGTGTACGTTCATGGCTGGAAAGCGCCCCCAGAAACCCGCACCCCATGTTAAACTTGGAGCTCTGTCGCGTGACCAAGTTCGGGGGCGAATGGGGGCATTTTCAGCATGGGGTCCTCGCAGGGGCGGGGCTAATATGTGGAAAAGTGTTCGTGCACCAATGGGGGACTGCGGAATGCCTACCGACCATCCTGATCTGACTTTGGGCTCCTCCCTCGTCAAATGTCTATAAAATACCCTGCAAAGGAGTTCAGTTGAGAGTTCTGGGAGAGAGACACTTTTGGCTTGATCGGCGGTAAGGGGCGGAAGGCGGAGCAGAGCGCTGGGTGGGCGAGCAAACCAAGCGCCAAACCGATTGCAGTTATCAAAGCATTAGCAGTTACACTTACAGACTTTTCTCACACTTCATTGGGAGGCTATCTTCTCACACATTCTGTCTCATCTGCTGTGGACGCAGAAGAGCAATCAGCGATGGCAATTCCCGACAACTGTTCTTTTCAGGGCGACTCCACAGACATGCAACTCTTCCAACTTTTCCTTCTCTGCACCTCATCTGTATTCCATTGCACCTCATTGCATCTCTTCAAATTACACATCTTAGACACTCAGTTTTCTTTCCTGATCCCCCTCCCAAGCGACTAGGAAGCATGGGTCCGGCGGCCACGCCAGGTACAATAGAGGTCGGCAACACTTCATTCTCTCTCTCTCTCTCTCTCTCTCCCCTGCTCTCTAACTTTCCTCAGGGTATGTTTCTGATGGCGCACGTCTTGTATATTGTAAAGTTAAGATTGTAGAAGTTTTTTATATCGGTATAAGTCTGCACTGTGCCCTTCATTATGTCTTTGTAAATATTTGCATGCTCTTTACTTCATTTGTATCATAAATTGGTTGTGTTACAAATGTACCCAGCTCGTCATGTCTTTTCCTCAATTGGTTCAGCAAGGTCTGCACATGAGTGTTAGCCAGGAAGTTGTACCCTGTGTGATTTGCTCTTGTTAGCCAGTGCACACTCACTGGATCACTTGGCAGTAATCCGGGTGTGCGCTGAGGAAACAAGAACACCCTTGTTGCGGCCGTCCACACATAAGGTATCACGCGAAGTAGTGTAACCCTGTCAGGATTGGCAGTACCAATCGGCGTTCATGATTGCTTCGCAACCCACCAGCGCGCGAGTTATCTGTGCCTGGTGGCCTCAAGATCGGGCGTTCGGAAGGGACCCGAGTGTTTCCTCTTGTGGCAATCCTCAAACCCCAGATATGCAACAATATGCATCCACGGGGTTCCCACAAGAAGTCTCCCTGCTATCTGTCGTTTCATATATAAGTCCAGAAGTTACTTCGGAACATTTTCTCTGTCCAAACATTCCCTTCACTATCGTCCATTGGACAGAACACCAGTTACCAGACGTTCCAACCCGCAATGCACTGCGCCCTCTCCCTCTCAGACTCAATCTCACACTGTGCATTGTTTTACTGAATGCCACTGTGTACAGTACAGTACTGCACTATATTTTTTATTTTCGTGTTCTTCACTGCAGTAATCATTGAACAATGAGTGGTAAATGAAATGGTAACACTAAATTATCATTACAAAATAGTTAAAATATATGATAAGATAAAAAGGTGTTTGGATTTTAAAATTTGCTTAATTTATTGGATTTTTTCTCCTATATTTTGTATGGTTCATACGTATTGTTTTGATTGATAGGCTTGTTGAGTGGTTTTGTATTGGACGTAAACGAAGTATTGGAACACATCCCCCTTTAATGACACTAATTGTTATGGGGAAAAATTCACCACTATCCATTGTTTCATTACAAGTCCAACTTTACTGGAACATATCTTGGACATATAGTGAGGTACACACACACACACACACATACACACACACACACACACACACACACCACAACACACACACACACACGGATAGTTGAGACCTGCGAGGGTCTGTTCCACCTTGTGAAACCCACAAATGGAGACAACAACCAATGACACACCCAGACAACTCACTCATAATATATATATAATATATATAATATATTATATATATATATAATATATATATATATATATATATATATATTGCCATAATATTATATGTTATATGTATGTGTGTATATATATGTATATGTTATATGTATGTGTATATATATATTATATATATATATATATTATATATTATAATAAATATATATATTATATATTGTTACGGCTGTGGAAATTCGCAAACACCATTCAGGTCCGTAGGTAGGTATTTCTGAAGTACATGTTATAGTTAGCCCAAACCCATTGTTTAGAGGGAATTAATGTGATTCATTCGGGCTGCGACACTTTGAGTTAGGCGTTTTTCTGTTCTTGCTTTATTTTCGAACCAACTACAACAACGCCAACCACGCCACCACTACAACGCCAACCACGCCACCACTACAACAACGCAACCACGCCACCACTACAACAACGCCAACCACGCCGCCATTACAACAACGCCAACCACGCCACCACTGCAACAACCACGGCGTTCCGACTCGGCACACGGTTGCCAGAGGCCTGGCCTTCAAAGGGAAGCAGGCGCCCGGCCCCCGTTCCCCCTCCTCCCCCGAACGAATGGCACCGATTGGACGGAGGACCGCCCCTTCTGGAAGTTCCAGCATGTTCTGGAAGAGGGGTGGAGCCGAAAACGGGGGCGAGAGTGGAGGCGGGGCCCCGGCGATAAAAGAGGCGACGGAGTAGGAAGAAGAGAGAAGGAGAATCGCGCGCGTAAAAGGGACGGCGAAGGCGGCGGAGGATCTCGCGGCGAGTGGAGCGGGGATTCGCGGCCGAGTGGAGCGGAGGATCTCGCGTCCGAGTGGAGCGGAGGAGCTCGCGTCCGAGTGGAGCGGAGGATCTCGCGTCCGAGTGGAGCGGAGGATCTCGCGTCCGAGTGGAGCGGAGGATCTCGCGTCCGAGTGGAGCGGAGGATCTCGCGTCCGAGTGAGCGGAGATCTCGCGTCGAGTGGAGCGGAGGATCTCGCGTCGAGTGGAGCGGAGGATCTCGCGTCGAGTGGAGCGGAGGATCTCGCGTCCGAGTGGAGCGGAGGATCTCGCGTCCGTGGAGCGAGGATCTCGCGTCGAGTGGAGCGGAGGATCTCGCGTCCGAGTGGAGCGGAGGATCTCGCGTCCGAGTGGAGCGGAGGATCTCGCGTCGAGTGGAGCGGAGGATCTCGCGTCGAGTGGAGCGGAGGATCTCGCGTCGAGGAGCGGAGGATCTCGCGTCGAGTGAGCGGAGGATCTCGCGTCGAGTAGACGGAGGATCGCGTCGAGTGGAGCGAGACTCGCGTCGAGTGGGCGAGGATCGCGTCGAGTGGAGCGGAGGATCTCGCGTCGAGTGGAGCGGAGGATCTCGCGTCGAGTGGAGCGGAGGATCTCGCGTCGAGTGGAGCGGAGGATCGTCGGCGAGTCGGAGTGAGCGGAGACTCGCAGACCGCGAGAGGAGGACGGTCGCCAAGGACTCAAACGCAGGGAAGTCGCGACTTCCATTTTCTTTTGGGGTTCTGTGTGAACGTGTTGTGTTGGCGCCATGTCCGAACGTAGTATTGTATAAGTGTTGCCGAGTGTTCGCGTTTAGTCGGTCGTAGCTCTGCGTTGCTTTCATTGTGTTGCTTTTGTTCTATGTAATATATGGCATTTTGCCAATTGTGGCTGTAAATACGTGCTATATGTGTGCTCTATGTGAGGTGTGAAATAAATGTGCTTTCTTGTTGAATTGTTGCCCGTTTCGCTGCGTCCTTTCTTTGTGGTCTCCATCTTGCTTTACGTAAGGGTTTGAGTGGGGCGCGGATGCCCGATAATTAATCGGAACCGTCGAGGCCGACGATAACACCGCTCGGTTATCCCGATAGCACGGAACGGATCGCTAAGCGGCCCGTGTCCGAAGTCGACCTGCGGCGAGGTGCGATGCCGGTTTACCATCCGCGTGGGTACTTAGGTAGGTCGATTTGCGAACAACCCTATCCCACGCGGGTGGCGATTGGCACGATCGTGGTGAGGCGAAAGGCCCACCCGTGACTGGATCCCGGCGTTAGTCCGGAGGGTCACGACGGAATTGTCCGTCCGGTGGGCGACGTACCGCGATTCGAGTCACGTGGTCGTTCGCACGCCGGCGGGCGCGAATTCGCACAATATGTAATATATATATATTTTATGTACATTACACACTATATATATATATATATATATATTATATATATATATATATATATATATATATTGTGTGTACCATACACACATGAAACAAAAAGTGGGGTTTTAAGCAATTGGTTCACTTTTGTCTGTCTGTCTGTCTGTCCTTCTGTCTACACACGTCAGTTTATGATCGAGAAACAACTTAATTTTAATTGAATGTTATATTTTGATCATGAGTCGGAAAACAAACCTGCAATTTAACAGGACTTTGAATTTTCCCCGATCGCACATGTGCAGAGTCGTGAGAGACTTTTTTTTACTCTGTCTGCCTATCTGGCGGTCAAATAAAATTGAAAATCATCAGAAAGTAAGTTATGGTGTTTAAGGACGTCATAAAGGACAAAAACAGCAGGCACGAAGAACTAATGAAATGTGTTTTTAGGGTGTTATGTAAGACGCTGCATCAATGGCGATAAACATCCAGAATTGTTTTTTTTCTCCAACCATTAACATTTTAATTTTATTTCGAATGAATTATATACCTGAACACAGTAGAAAACAATTCACCTTTTTAGTACTTTCAAACCATTTCCATTTAGCAGTACTTGGACATGTTAAATAAGGTGGTGTATAAGACACCGCATCAATGGTGGTAATTTCTGGAATTTTTTTTAACAACCTTTAAAATCCTTATTTTATTTGAATTGAACTTTATACCTGACCAATGGAGAACACATTACCTCTTTAGCACTTTCAAAACCCTTCCGTATAGCAGTAATTTCACAAAATATTACGGCATTTTACATCATCACGACCAATCAAATTTTCCGCTCGTTAGAGATGTACTTTTAAACTGCTTTAAGACAAAGCACTCGTTTCATAAGACAGTGGTTGTTGGTGTCTGTTAAATATCCCATTGGTGTCTTGTGCAGAGTAGCATACCATAGGTGATCGAGTTTTCACCAGAATCTTGAACAAATCACAAAAGTGCTGGCGATAACACGCCTACTTTTCAAGGAAGACACCGTGGGATATTTGACTTTCACCAAGAACCAGTATTGGCAGACAGATCCTCTGGTTTGACTTTCTTCCATTGGATGCTGGACTGATTGATGTATTGCCCTGCATATGAAACACCAGGATGACAGTTCATAGCTGGGTCGAGATATTTCCTGTTGTCTCTCTTTCTCGTTTATTCTCTTCTCTGTCTCCCTATTCCCTCATTCCTTGTTTCTTGCATCTTCCTGTTGCCCCCCCACCCCACAACCACTCCACCATTGCCCTAATCACACTTTGTTGTTGTCTTTTTTTGTCACATCACTCTTCCTTGAGCCTAGAATCTGTCGAAAAAGGATAAAAGGAGCACATTGCCTGCCAAGATTAAGTTGAAGTTTCTGAAAATCATTGGAATTACCACCAATGATGACCAATCCAAATCACATCACATCTCAAAAGTAGTCTAATAAAAAAGATGCAGTCTGCATACATACTCGAACAGCCTATAAATTTTTACGCATAGCCTTCAGCTCCCACAACATAAGGAAGAATTGCTATGCAGCATAAGTGGGGGACATCTATTTTGCTACATGTGCCTGGAGTTAGAGCATGGAGTGGGGGAGTTTGTGGTGGTAAATTGAAAAACAGAAGAGAAAGGGGGAAGATAAAAGAGAGAAGGGAGGGTAATGGAGTGTGGGGATGGGGAGGAGAGAGAAGGAAGGGAAAGTTGGAAGGAGATAGCTATAAAGGGGCATGTCTGATGCATGCTGGGGGAATGAGGTAGGAGGGAGGGGGTGGTGGGGGAGTATAGGGTGTTAAAATTCTGCCATTATGGATGTCTAATAAATATATGACCACCCAAATAACACATCTCATCACTGTAAGCCAAGTCCTTTTTATAACTCATAAAACATTGACACTGCAAATTCCAAAGCTGTATGGTGATACGTCCTTTGAGAAGGATAAGACAAAATGCTTGCTGCTGTCTCCATATAGGTTAATGGGTGATCTCTCATTTTTCTTCTCACTGTCTTACAATCCAGTCCTTCCAGATTTCATCACTGTAAGCCAAACTTCGATTATTTCGGGCTACACAAACCGATAACTCATTCCTTATCCCTCTTCCAAAATCCAGACTGCATAAAAGTTCTCACTATTTTATTGCTCATTCATTTTGTATGGAAGAAATCGAATATGAGTAAAAATGGCATCTGGTGTAAGGCGAGCAGAGGAGCACATCATCCTTTAGAGTGGACATTACACTGATTGTTTTATCTGAAATCTGAACGTAAAAGGCTTTTATATATCGTGTGCCTCCGAGTCTCTACACCGATCAAGCATAGTGCCATTACACCTTACCTAATTCGAATATACATCCAGTTTATCACCGCCATATTTTCCTCCTGTAGCCTTCAATGGGAAATCAGATCACATTCAGTGGTCCATCTTCCTGAACCTCTGTCAAGTCCAATTGTTCCCACAAGTACTTTAAAAGTTGAATGTCCAATATTATCTCAAGTTAACACAATAAATGTTCTCACTACTATTTCTACCCATAACCTATAAATATTGGGCAACCTTCCTTCCCCATCCACCTCATATCTTTATCCTTCAACAGTATGTCCTCGTTCTTTATTTACCCAGTCTACATTTCATAACCATGGCTTCAAGACCATGTATAACCACTGCTTCCATGTATAACCATATATAACCATGTATAACCATGTATAACCATGTATATATAACCATATATAACCATGTATAACCACTTCATTATATAACCACTGCTTCAAGACCCAAACAATCAACTAATTACTGATTGTAAGCATATAGAACCACACTTTTAGAACTGATCAGCCGAATATATTTTGTCAGAGTCTTGATCAACTATGCTGAGAACTTCTATAACCAGTGCATGTGCTCGTATGCGCACACACGCACACACACGTTACTGAGTTGTGTAGACCAGATGCAATGAGCAATTTTCTACAATCTGATTATTTGGTAAGATTTTCCATGGCAAAAGATTCGATCACATCAAACAGATTTTTAATACACATCAAAATTCCTTTTGGAGGGCAGCGCAACAAAGTTTTACAATCGAAGAGTGGTTCAAACATGATGAACAACACAGAATGGTGAGAAGCATACGAGTGCAGAAGATAACTATCAGAATTCGTATCGAGCAGGTGGCTGGCTGTACCAGGTGCATGGCAATGTGCAAATTGTGTGCAGTGTGGTTCGAGGTTAGACAAACCACACTGGTGATTGAGCAATTCCTTTGGCAGAACAATGGCATGTCAATGTCACACACGATTATTCCACAAAATTATACATTCATATTATTTGCTAATTTCCACATGTGCCAATCTATGTGCTCTATTAAATGAGTTCTGTAATGGATGTTAGTTTAATCAAGTGAGAAATTATGAACAGGGGTTACACCGTCAATGGGGACAATTGGAATGTGGCGGTGCGAGCATTTAAGTTGTAGTTTGAGAATAACCGGTTAAACCGTGGAACCCCACAAGGCTATAACAAAATTGACAAAAAAACAACTATTTAAAGTCTCTGTGAAGCTCCGAATGTCATGCTGATTGTCATCCGAATCAATGTTCTTGCATTCGCCTCGATACGGAAATTTTTGTGGTTAAATAATAATTTGTCATTGCTTTTCACTCGAACAATGGAAAACAGCAACAAACACAGATACAAACTAGAAGGGCACTCGGTAAAGAACATACCTCCGCCCGGAACTGGATCGTCACCAAAATCGAATCGATTCGTCCTTATCACACACCAAACATGTCCACCAAGTTGTGTCTGAATCCGTTGATAACTTTATGAGATATCGTGCTCGATGTTGCTTTTGACCAAATCTCTCAATGTTGAAGAATCGCTGAAAAAAATTATCGGATTCGGATTCGGATTCGGATCTTCATCAAAATCGAATCAATTCATCCTTGTGACACACCTTGTCACACATCCGAATCCGTCCACAACTTTTTAAAATATCCTGCACACAAACAGACATACAAACAAGAAAAGACGTTGTGCAGAGCACGATACTTGCAAAATCCAAAAAACAAATTTGACCTCAACAATAATTGGTGGTTGAATTCAATGACCAAATATGCAACTTCTCTTAAAATTTCAAGTCAATCGGATGAAAATCGACAATTTTAGAAATTTGGCCAATGTTGACCTCAAATATAATTGGCTGGTTGAATTCAGTGACGTGAAATATAAATCCTCTTCAAATTTCAAGTCAATCGGACGAAAAATGAGGATTTTAGAAACCTCACCTAAGTTGTTGACCTTTGGCCTCTGTTGACCTTTTGGCCAATGTTGACCTCAAAAATAATTAGTGGTTGAATTCAGTAAGCTGATATGAAAATCCTGTTCAAATTTCTAGTCAATCAAGTGAAAACTGAGGATCTTAGAAACTTGATAAATTTGTTGACCATTGGCCTATGTTTACCTTTTGTCCTAAAACAATAAGCTTCTTGCTGATGACAAATTCTACCATGTGGTGAGGTTTCATGAAGATCAGTTTAAAATTGTGACCTGTAGGCGATTGACAGACAGACAGACAGACAAAATAACAAACTCGACTGACCCATATGCTTGAAAACTCTTCGATTTTACAAGT
Source organism: Eptatretus atami (assembly GCA_035128595.1). Classification (NCBI taxonomy): domain Eukaryota; kingdom Metazoa; phylum Chordata; class Myxini; order Myxiniformes; family Myxinidae; genus Eptatretus; species Eptatretus atami. The sequence goes on from CM068957.1 coordinate 43,564,723, forward strand.
AACAAACAGACAGACAGGGGTGAAAACAATGTCTGTCCGCCTTCCTTCAGTGGGCGGAGGTAATAAACCAAATAAAAAACTATTGAATCAAAATTGAGTAACACTAGTATTTTCTGGGCACTTGATTTTTGTGGCCACAACCCCCATGCTGGAATATGAAAATTGTTATTAATAACAATCCAGATTCTGCACGAGTCACTTGTTTTCAGACGAGCACTTTTACAAGACGTGTAGGGAAATTACATAATGCAGTGTGCATATTCTGATGTTCTGCCCGGAAGCAGGTTCAGGACTGCCGGAGCAGTTTGTATGCAAGGGATATCCTGGGTGGTTTGCCATTGCAGTCCCAGATAATGCAGTATACACTGTAAAATAAATGGCATGTTTGTGCCAGGTCAATGCAAACCTTTATCACATGATCGTCATCAAACCAGACAAATAATGCCTGCAAAAGGAGAAGGTGAATTTACTGGTTTCTTTCATATTGGGCTCTTCCTATATTATGATAATTATAATTATAATAATAACAATAATAATAATCATGATAACTAGAACAGCACTCGGTGGAGTGCATACCTCCGCCACGTAATGCCTGATCCACGAGAACATAACGGGCCCAATGCAATTTTGAAATATCATGCCATATTTCGTTGTTGGTCATATCTCTTAATGGTGAAGAATCACTTAAAAAATTAAATAATTCCCGTATCCACATGCGGCTTTGGATATTCACCAAAATCGAAACAATTCGTCCTTGCCACACACCTAACCCGTCCACCAAGTTTCATCTGAATCCGTGCACAACTTTTTGAGATATACTGCACAAAATCAAACAAACAAACAGACAAACAAACAAGCCGGTAGGCGACGAGGGATTCGCTAGATCGAAGCGCTGGATACAGTGCTTTTCATTTGACCGATCCACCGACGAAGATTCATTGCCAAGACGTATTGGTTCACATACAATTGTTCCTCTCCTGGCAAGATTTTTCCTATTGCGTATTTTGCCAACTGGCACTCCTCATAAAAAATGAACGGTAAATAGACACCCTATTTTTGAAGGACTACCATTTGAAAAATAATTGGTTTGCTGGTTTGTGCTGTGGAGCCTCGCTTGCACACACACACACACACACCACACACACACACACACACACACACACACACACACACACACACACACACGGAAAACCGATAAACTTCTCTCAATGCTCTTGTTTGACCACACCTCCTGAGCACACAAATATTTTTCATAAGCCACGCCCACTTAAATAATAATAATGGAGGTGGTGTGTGGGTCTTGATCGTTTTCGGTAAATAAATAAATAATTGAAGGTGGTGTGGTGGAGAATCGTTTTCGGTAAATAAATAATAATTGGGGTGGTGTGTGGGTCGTGGAATCGTTTTCGGTAAATAAATAAATAATTGGAGTGGTGTGTGGGTCGTGGAATCGTTTTCGGTAAATAAATAATTGGAGGTGGTGTGTGGGGTCGTGGAATCGTTTTCGGTAAATAAATAATTGAAGGTGGTGTGGGTGGGGAATCGTTTTCGGTAAATAAATAAATAATTGGAGGTGGTGTGTGGGTGGGAATCGTTTTCGTAAATATAATAATTGGAGGTGGTGTGTGGGGTCGTGAATCGTTTTCGGTAAATAAATAAATAATTGAAGGTGGTGTGTGGGTGGGGAATCGTTTTCGTAAATAAATAAATAATTGAAGGTGTGTGTGGGTGGGAATCGTTTTCGGTAAATAAATAATAATTGGAGGTGGTGTGTGGGTCGTGGAATCGTTTTCGGTAATAAAATAAATAATTGAAGTGGTGTGTGGGTGGGAATCGTTTTCGTAAATAAATAAATAATTGGAGGTGGTGTGTGGGTCGTGGAATCGTTTTCGTAATAAATAAATAATTGAGGTGGTGGTGTGTGGGTGGGGAATCGTTTTCGGTAAATAAATAATAATTGGAGGTGGTGTGTGGGTGTGAATCGTTTTCAGTAAATAAATAAATAATTGAAGGTGGTGTGTGGATCGTGGAATGTTTTCGGTAAATAAATAATTGGAGGTGGGAGTGGGTGTGGAATCGTTTTCAGTAAATAAATAAATAATTGAAGGTGGTGTGTGGGTCGTGGAATCGTTTTTCGGTAAATAATAAATAATTAAGGTGGTGTGTGGTGGATAATCGTTTACGGTAAATAAATAAATAATTGGAGGCGGAGTGTGGGTAGGGAATCGTTTTCGGTAAAAAATAATTGGAGGTGGTGTGTGGGTAGGGAATCGTTTTCGGTAAATAAATAAATAATTGGAGGTGGTGTGTGGGTGGGAATCGTTTTCGGTAAATAATAAATAATTGGAGGTGGTGTGGGGTAGGGAATCGTTTTCGGTAAAGAAATAATTGAAGTGGTGTGTGGGTAGGGAATCGTTTTCGGTAATAAATAAACATATTATTAGAAATCCACAAAGACAGAAATGCCGGTGATTCATTTATTTTAGATCCTTTTCACTTTGGTCAATAACGTTTGGATCGAGGAGAGATCGAAGGTGAACGACGGTGTAGTTTCTTACAAACACTGTATACACACTTAAATGACGGTAAATAGACACCCGATTTTTGAAGACTACATTTGAAAATAAAACCTCAATCAAAAATCGGCTCGAGTAAATTTTCTAAATATCTCGAAGTGTTCAATTCCGAAGTCTCGCTTCTCTACATTCAAAACTGAAGGACAAGTATTGAAAATATGTACGGGTTTTCGGCCGCTGTACAGCAACGGGTGGTTGCTAGGCAACGAAATTCAAACGCGCACATTCCCAGTATATATTCCACCTTTTGGCAAATTTCATCGAAATCGGTTTGCTGGTTCGTGCTGTGGAGCCTCGCGTTGCAGACACACATACACCACAAACACACACACACACACACACACACACACACACACACAACGCTTGGCACACACACACACGGAAAACCCGACAATAAGGGATATCTCATATATAGCGAATCCAACAGACAAACAAACAGACCAACAAACAACGACAGAAAGGGATGAAAACATAACCTCCTTCACCATCGGTAGTGGAGTTCATTAGAATAGAACCGCGAGCAGTGCTGTCTGCTTCCAAGCTATCCGAATCTGCCACCCACATGGAGCCTGATTCATATGTTTTCTGGGAAAATGGAGGCCAAATCCATCGTCGGTAGGAAAAAATACATAGAGTATGTTACTTTTGTGCCCCATTCAGCATCAGTTGGCCAAACTAAATATAGTAAGCAACTTCTTTTGTTACATTTCAATGTTTTGTGATTACCTAACATATTTGACCAACAGTGATCTTCCAGAGTTTTTAGAGCAGAAACTTCAACCTCACACTTCAGTTCTGCCTCGGGGTATCTTAAGCTGTCTGCCAAATTTAATGGCAATTGCTTTAGTATTTCTGTAGAAGAAGATTGTTTTATGTTTGGGATAAAATCCAAGATGGCCACCAATATAGGACAAAATTCAAAAAACAAATCAGTGAGGATCAAGTTCCAAGGGTGTGCTATGAGCATGTGCAGATAGGACAACCAAATCTCTGACAGATTTTTCAAAAGTCGTTTCACAAAAATCGACGGAACTGGAATGGTTTTTTTTATGCAGCCTGTGGCTGCTGGTTGCATCATTTTCTGGGAGTATGGCTGTGCCACCAATACAGTGCCCCTGTTACCTGTACGCTGATACTCATTTTGCCCACCTTGGAAGGATGACAGGCTGAGTCAACTCAACTGATGTTATTTAATGGCCCGACAGGGACTCAAACTCAACTTTTAGACTATTCTCTCTTTTCTTACTTTTATATTCATGCAGTTCTTTTATTTAAGGCTTGGCCTCGATGAGGACTATTCAGTCCGTGCCTGTAGCCTTTAACATTAAAAAAAAAGACCCGAAGATCATGACAAGTCAAGAAATGATTCAAGGCTAGAACCAATCCTTGACAGCTGATCACTCCGTTTCAGGCTCATATAATTGCCCAGCACATTGTAAGAGTTTGACAGGGCTTTGCACAAAATATACAGTATTTCTAAAATGTAACCAAAGCTGGAATAAAAAGTAGCACGTTAATGGGATGCAATCATATCCGAGCTAACCATGTACTTCCCGAGATGAAATGACACCCCAGGCAAGGGTTATTTCCGGTGCCCTCTCTCCATTTGTTCAACTTTTGAAAACCTTATGAGGTTGTAGCGAGTGCAGGTAGTGGTGAGGGGGTAGCAAGTGCAGGCAGTGATGAGGGGGTAGCAAGGACGTGCAGTGTTAAAGGGATAGTGAGGGCATGTAGTGATCAGGGGGTGGTGATGTCAGGTAGTGGTGAGGGTAGCAAGTGCAGGCAGTGATGAGGGGGTAGCAAGGACGTGCAGTGTTGAAGGGATAGTGAGGGCATGTAGTGATCAGGAGGTGGTGATGTCAGGTAGTGGTGAGGGGTGGTGACATCAGGTAGTGTTGAGGGGGTGGTGATGTCAGGTAGTGGTGAGGTGGTAGTGAGGGCAGGCAGTGGTGAGGGGTAGCGAGTGCAGGCAGTGGTGAAAGGATAGTGAGTGCAGGCAGTGGTAAGGGCACAGTGAGTGCAGGCAGTGATGATGGGGTCGTGAGGGCAGGCAGTGGTGAAGGGGAAACGAGGGTCTTGCCAAGGTATAGTGTGTGTGGTTGGTGCTGTGTATTCGTCACCCCAAAACCTCCTTTACCCAACCTCTCCAAAAAAACGTTTTTCATTTTTAGCTCACCTGGAACGTAATTCCGGGGAGCTTATGGGATGGCACGTCATCCATTCATCAGTCCGTCCATCCATCCATCTACAAATACTTTCAACTTCTTCTCTCAAACTACACATTGGATTTCGATGAAACTTTACCACAATGTTCATCACCATGTATACATCACCATTACATATTTTGTGGGTCACTCATGCCTACCAGTTGTTCCCTGGTTTTCTTATCCAGCCGCTACCAGGTGAGCGCCCAGAGGTATTGCCCCAATGTATATATTAACACCCTGGTGATATCCCCATAATCACCCCACTTTTCTCATCCCCATTCTCCCCTCCCAAACCCCAAAATTACACGGTCATTAGCTTCACGGATTTATTTAACTGGTAGTGGTGTCAGTGTAGCCTATGCATGATTGGTTGAATCTGAATGGCCTCCTCATGCACCATATTTCCTTGTTACTGCCACCACTTAAGGTGGATGGAGGTTGTTTTCATCCATGCCTGTTTGTCTGCATATCTGTCTGTGAGTATGATATACAAAAAGTTGTGGATGGATTTGGACGAAACTTGGTGGACAGGTTGGAGGTGTCACAATAATGGATTGATTTGATTTTGGTGAAGATACAGATCTGGATCCGAATTCCAGAATTTTTGTATTTTTAAAGTGACTCTTCACCATTGACAGAATGGACCAAAAATAATTTATGACGTGATATTTCAAAAAGTTCAAGATGGATTAGGACAAAACTTGGTGGATGAGTTGGGTAGGTGACAAGAACAAGCCAATAAGATTTTGGTTCAGGTCCAGACACAGACCCGGCCTATCAGTGGGATACAAAAAAAGGTAAACTTTAGGCTGGCGGAGGTATGTGTTCTACCAAGTGCCGTTCTAGTTATTCCTTATTATCTTCATATTCCAAGTGTTATCTTCATATATCTTCATAGCAGGCTCACCCCAAGCCTGGCGCCTCCCCGGAGCCCTGCCCATGCCTCCGGCAGTCACCTGGGTCATCTGCCCCTAAATGCGGCCCTGCGTGTACTCGTAAAAAGCTCATGTGAAGCGCCACCTTCATAATGAGAGCTGGAATTATTAGTCAAGACAGCCATCCTAACGGAGAGTGGAGTATAGTATCGATTTGGTGAAAATAAATATGGATGGAGCGATGCAAAATGAGCATGCAAGCTTATTGATGAATGACCTATGGCTTTCGAGGGCACGTAAATTGCATTGTTCAAAGTTGAATTAGAAGGTCACCATGCTAAAATGTAATGCATTTACTGCATAATCCTGGTTTTACCTGAGGTTTAAAACCAGGCAATGAAAAGGGACATGAAAGGAAACAGCATGAAAGGAAAAAACAAACAATGCTGTGTATATTTCTACAAACATAGAAAAAAAAGAAAAGAAGCTACATGATATATATATATATATATATATATATATATATATATA
>CM068957.1:43583059-43598042 GCA_035128595.1 Eptatretus atami
ATTTTTTTTTTCGACTAGATCGACTACCCAACATATCGACGGAAATACTGATAATAAGGGTAGAAAAAAAAATCTCAAATTTTTTTTTTCGACTAGATCGACTACCCAACATATCGACGGAAATACTGATAATAAGGGTAGAAAAAAAATCTCAAAAAATTTTTTTTTTCGACTAGATCGACTACCCAATAACAAAATCGACTAACCAATATACTTGAAAAATCTTTGGTTTTGCAAGTAACAAACGGACCCAAATGCAATATCCTCTCCTCTGACAAGGGTAAGAATTCTCGTATCCGTATCCGTGTCCGTATCTTCAACAAAATCAAATAATTTAGTCCTCGTCACACACCGAACCTATCCACCAAATTTTGTCTGAATCCATCCACAATATTTTAAGATATTCTGTTCACAAACAAATAAGCAGACACACAGGGGTTCACAGACAAACAACAAACAGACAAGCCGGTTGGCGACATGGCTGCTCGCTCTAGATGGAAAGCTGGCCGATGCGACTAGCCGATATTCATGTACATGCTATCAATCAATTTAGCACAATAAATATGATTATCACAGCCCTCTTAGTTTGCACCCAGAAACCCGCCTTGTGAAATTTCAGGCATGTTTCCAAAGAGACTCTAACAAATGGCAGCCCTGGTAATTCCATTTATCAATTCGCTAAATATTATTTTTTTTATATGATGCTGTAAGACATTCTCCTTGGGCACAAAAAAAAACAGGTCCCTCGGAGGTCCAGTTTCGGAGGTATTGATTTTTTTGTACAGTCCACAATAAGTGTACGATGTACGATAAAGTATTTTAGCTGTTGCTAAGCAACGGAGGTGTGCATAGCAACCATTCATTTTTGTGTACATGCTAGCCACATTGTACACATTTCACCAAAGTTTCATCAAAATCAGACTCTTTCTCTTAGAGATATTCGCAATTAACCATTTCTGAAATGTTCGACATGTACTCGCCCAAACCTATCTCCTCCTATTATTTTTTTGTTAGGGCTGCAATTGGCATGAAGGGAGCTAGATAGATTGCGCACAGAACTCTAAGCTTCGATTTTTCGATTTTTTTCGATTTTTTGACCACTTTAAAGGGCGTTGCTATGCCGTTGCTAGGGCCTCGGGTCCCATATTCGAAAGCACATGATTCCCAGAAATATTTGTCCTACCTACCAAATTTCATTGGAATCGGTTGAGTGGTTTAGCCCCTAGGCTTGACCAAAGTTTCGCGGACAGACAGACAGATGGAAATGTCCAGAATAAGGGTGCTCTAAGAGCAGCCAACAGACATTTTTATTTTGTAAACATGGTCGAGGCTCGTGGAAGAGCAAGTACACTGTACAGATCGGGATGCAACAGGACAAGGAGAGAGAGAGAGAGAGAGAGAGAGAGAGAGAGAGAGAGAGAGAGAGAGAGAAGAGAGAGAGAGAGAGAGAGAGAGAGAGAGAGAGAGAGAGAGGAGAGAGAGAGAGAGGAAACACCAACAGCAGAACTGAAGGCCAAGGCAGAGGGAGACCCAGACAAACAATGGATGTGGAAGGAATCAGGAGAAGGAGAGGACGCATAGTTTGGAAAAGATGGATACAGAAGGAAACTTTCAGGAGAAAAACTGGAAATTTGGAAGGAGGAGTGATTGGAGAGAGGCTTAACGAGGGTAGAAAAGATCATGGTTTTGAATTGGGGACAATCTGAGATGGTGGTGAACAGCTGTCTTGAAGACATTGAGAGAAGAATGAGATTGAAGAAAATGTGGAAGTTGCTGCAACAGGTGGAAAAAAAAAGAGAACAAATGAGTGGATATGAGCAGTGATCCTAGATTTAGGTAGTTTCACCAGAAGTGAGTTGATAGTGGACTGTGTGTGCCCTGCAGAAAACTGGAAGGGGGACAAAGCACTGAAAGAGCAGAGGGTGCAAGATCAGAAAGGAGGTGGTAGAAGACAGAGAGACCACCGACCTGTTTGCGATGACGAAGTGAAAGGCCAATAGACTCAGATTCATCACAGGAGATTCCAATAATCTTGAAGGCTTTATTTTCCATGGCATCAAGCTGAGCAAGATGTGAGGCAGGGAAATCAACCCAAAGGGGGAGAGCAGTACTCCATCAAACTGTCGATGAAGGCCTTTTGATGTGTATAGGCTTCAGGTGTGCCAAGGAAGGACTGTATGCCCATCTCTATTTCAATGACGTGACGTGTCAAGCAGAAAAGAAGGCATACAGCACAATGTGGGCATGGACTGTGCATGTGCATTACCAGTCATGGGGGTCGTTAAAACAAGTCACCCACCAAAAAAATTGTGACAGAATAGTTGGGCAGATTTATTCCAGAAGAAGCAAGGCAATGGTGAGCTCAGATTTTAACATCTATGAACAGAGTTTTTTGTGCACAAGCTTTGTCAAGATATAGATTGAAGCTGTTGTGGAATTTACACTTCAGCACTAGCAGACTCGCAGTGCAGTTAGGCCCGAACGTTGAAACAAATCTATGAATTTATACTCTTATTATTCCGTCCATCCGTCTGTCTGTCTGTCTGTCTGTCTGTGCATAACATTCCATTCCACCATTGGTTGGACAGTTTGCCTGACGCCACCCACAATTTCATCCTGAAAAATCATATGTCTGCCACGTTGGTGGGTGCTTACTGCAATGCGAAGCCGAAGCCATCTTCACAACTGTCATATTCACAATCTCCATGTCCTCCCTAGTTTTCCCTTCAGTGTAAAATGACCAAAACGACAGTTAAAAGGATTTTGAGCTGATAGGTGTCACAGGTCTTGTGAAGATATGCCTCAGTGACCAAGCCAGTAGTCTGTTGTCTATAACACCGCCCAAATAATCTATGTGGCATTCCCTCATGCAGGGCTTTTACCGTGGAGTTGGAAGGGGAGGGTGAGGATTTGGGGTTGGAGGGGAGATTGAGGAATTGGGGTTTGGAATAAAAATTTTTAGAGACATCAAAATGAATGTACTCATTCCATAACGGTTTTATTTTGTCCCAGCTAAGGTGGTTCATGATTGAGAACAATAAGGTTAGCGTTGAACTTCCCTGCTGACATATATAATTTGGCAGGAGTTTGCTCCCCTTGATGCCAAGTTTTGGATGTGCCACTGGTAGGAGGGGCCAGAAACACTTAAAGACTAAGTGGACTCTTTAGAGAAAGAGAGGCCCTCTTGATGGAGTCATTCACTTTCCAACCACATGTTTAAATTGCATCCGGATGTCGTAGTTTAAGTGACGTGTACTAGCAGGTGAGTCAGTAGCTATAGTGGAGCGACACATTCACACAAGGAAATTAACTGTTTGATTTTTTTTTAACTTTGATGTACATGTGTGACTTCAGACTAGGGTAGAGAGTAGTCCTGTATGATAAATGGGATCATGCCCAGCATTGCCCCATCCCTTTGGAGTGAAGCCTCGAGAGAGGAATGCGAAGGTAGTTTTGCAGATATGGTTCCTAGGGGTTTATAAATGCTTAATAAATTGCAAAGTTATTTCCATATTGAGTGTTTAGAATAAGCAGGAAGTAATTAAATGTCATTTTAGATATGCGACACTAATTAGTCGAGATGGAAACGTCAGACCCACCTCAGTGTGTGTCTAACAACCCTTATTCCTGTGAGCCTTCACTTGATGTTTTATACCTCTGTTTTCTGTGTGTGTGTGTTTACCCCTTTTATTTCTGTGTAAACCCTTTTTGTGTACAAGTCGGCCTCCAGCCTTTAGATTAGGCGGGAAAAGGCACCATGATTATCCGGCCTTGTTGCAGCATCAACTCGGCAAGGTGAGGGCTCCAGCAAGGCTGGTTCCTCCACCAGACCAGACCGACAACCAATGGTGAGCGAGATGGCAGACGCACAGCTTCACCGATGACGTGTGGGCCTGATGTGATAAAGGGGCGTGGCATCATAAGAATGACGGAGATGCCCGGTCTCAAGTTGCAGCAAGGCTGCCTCAAGTCAGCAAAGCTGTTGAGCAACACAATGCCTCCGCAAGACCTGCCACACCTCGCTCTACCAGTGCCATGTCCACTCTGCTGGAAATCGCGAATCTTCCTTCGACTACCCAACATATCGACGGAAATACTGATAATAAGGGTAGAAAAAAAATCTCAAAAAATTTTTTTTTTCGACTAGATCGACTACCCAATAACAAAATCGACTAACCAATATACTTGAAAAATCTTTGGTTTTGCAAGTAACAAACGGACCCAAATGCAATATCCTCTCCTCTGACAAGGGTAAGAATTCTCGTATCCGTATCCGTGTCCGTATCTTCAACAAAATCAAATAATTTAGTCCTCGTCACACACCGAACCTATCCACCAAATTTTGTCTGAATCCATCCACAATATTTTAAGATATTCTGTTCACAAACAAATAAGCAGACACACAGGGGTTCACAGACAAACAAACAAACAGACAAGCCGGTAGGCGACATGGCTGCTCGCTCTAGATGGAAAGCTGGCCGATGCGACTAGCGATATTCATGTACATGCTATCAATCAATTTAGCACAATAAATATGATTATCACAGCCCTCTTAGTTTGCCACCAGAAACCCGCCTTGTGAAATTTCAGGCATGTTTCCAAAGAGACTCTAACAAATGCAGCCCTGGTAATTCCATTTATCAATTCGCTAAATATTTTATTTTTTTATATGATGCTGTAAGACATTCTCCTTGGGCACAAAAAAAAACAGGTCCCTCGGAGGTCCAGTTTCGGAGGTATTGATTTTTTTTACAGTCCACAATAAGTGTACGATGTACGATAAAGTATTTTAGCTGTTGCTAAGCAACGGAGGTGTGCATAGCAACCATTCATTTTTGTGTACATGCTAGCCACATTGTACACATTTCACCAAAGTTTCATCAAAATCAGACTCTTTCTCTTAGAGATATTCGCAATTAACCATTTCTGAAATGTTCGACATGTACTCGCCCAAAACCTATCTCCTCCTATTATTTTTTTGTTAGGGCTGCAAATTGGCATGAAGGAGGCTAGATAGATTGCGCACAGAAACTCTAAGCTTCGATTTTTTCGATTTTTTTCGATTTTTTTGACCACTTTAAAGGGCCGTTGCTATGCCGTTGCTAGGGCCTCGGGTCCCATATTCGAAAGCACATGATTCCCAGAAATATTTGTCCTACCTACCAAATTTCATTGGAATCGGTTGAGTGGTTTAGCCCCTAGGCTTGACCAAAGTTTCGCGGACAGACAGACAGATGGAAATGTCCAGAATAAGGGTGCTCTAAGAGCAGCCAACAGACATTTTTATTTTGTAAACATGGTCGAGGCTCGTGGAAGAGCAAGTACACTGTACAGATCGGGATGCAACAGGACAAGGAGAGAGAGAGAGAGAGAGAGAGAGAGAGAGAGAGAGAGAGAGAGAGAGAGAGAGAGAGAGAGAGAGAGAGAGAGAGAGAGAGAGGAAACACCAACAGCAGAACTGAAGGCCAAGGCAGAGGGAGACCCAGACAAACAATGGATGTGGGAAGGAATCAGGAGAAGGAGAGGACGCATAGTTTGGAAAAGATGGATACAGAAGGAAACTTTCAGGAGAGAAAACTGGAAATTTGGAAGGAGGAGTGATTGGAGAGAGGCTTAACGAGGGTAGAAAAGATCATGGTTTTGAATTGGGGACAATCTGAGATGGTGGTGAACAGCTGTCTTGAAGACATTGAGAGAAGAATGAGATTGAAGAAAATGTGGAAGTTGCTGCAACAGGTGGAAAAAAAGAAGAACAAATGAGTGGATATGAGCAGTGATCCTAGATTTAGGTAGTTTCACCAGAAGTGAGTTGATAGTGGACTGTGTGTGCCCTGCAGAAAACTGGAAGGGGGACAAAGCACTGAAAGAGCAGAGGGTGCAAGATCAGAAAGGAGGTGGTAGAAGACAGAGAGACCACCGACCTGTTTGCGATGACGAAGTGAAAGGCCAATAGACTCAGATTCATCACAGGAGATTCCAATAATCTTGAAGGCTTTATTTTCCATGGCATCAAGCTGAGCAAGATGTGAGGCAGGGAAATCAACCCAAAGGGGGAGAGCAGTACTCCATCAAACTGTCGATGAAGGCCTTGGATGTGTATAGGCGTTCAGGTGTGCCAAGGAAGGACTGTATGCCCATCTCTATTTCAATGACGTGACGTGTCAAGCAGAAAAGAAGGCATACAGCACAATGTGGGCATGGACTGTGCATGTGCATTACCAGTCATGGGGGTCGTTAAAACAAGTCACCCACCAAAAAAATTGTGACAGAATAGTTGGGCAGATTTATTCCAGAAGAAGCAAGGCAATGGTGAGCTCAGATTTTAACATCTATGAACAGAGTTTTTTGTTGCACAAGCTTTGTCAAGATATAGATTGAAGCTGTTGTGGAATTTACACTTCAGCACTAGCAGACTCGCAGTGCAGTTAGGCCCGAACGTTGAAACAAATCTATGAATTTATACTCTTATTATTCCGTCCATCCGTCTGTCTGTCTGTCTGTCTGTCTGTGCATAACATTCCATTCCACCCATTGGTTGGACAGTTTGCCTGACGCCACCCACAATTTCATCCTGAAAAATCATATGTCTGCCACGTTGGTGGGTGCTTACTGCAATGCGAAGCCGAAGCCATCTTCACAACTGTCATATTCACAATCTCCATGTCCTCCCTAGTTTTCCCTTCAGTGTAAAATGACCAAAACGACAGTTAAAAGGATTTTGAGCTGATAGGCGTCACAGGTCTTGTGAAGATATGCCTCAGTGACCAAGCCAGTAGTCTGTTGTCTATAACACCGCCCAAATAATCTATGTGGCATTCCCTCATGCAGGGCTTTTACCGTGGAGGTTGGAAGGGGGAGGGTGAGGATTTGGGGTTGGGAGGTGGAGATTGAGGAATTGGGGTTTGGGAATAAAATTTTTTAGAGACATCAAAATGAATGTACTCATTCCATAACGGTTTTATTTTGTCCCAGCTAAGGTGGTTCATGATTGAGAACAATAAGGGTTAGCGTTGAACTTCCCTGCTGACATATATAATTTGGCAGGAGTTTGCTCCCCTTGATGCCAAGTTTTGGATGTGCCACTGGTAGGAGGGGCCAGAAACACTTAAAGACTAAGTGGACTCTTTAGAGAAAGAAGAGGCCCTCTTGATGGAGTCATTCACTTTCCCAACCACATGTTTAAATTGCATCCGGATGTCGTAGTTTAAGTGACGTGTACTAGCAGGTGAGTCAGTAGCTATAGTGGAGCGACACATTCACACAAGGAAATTAACTGTTTGATTTTTTTTTTAACTTTGATGTACATGTGTGACTTCAGACTAGGGTAGAGAGTAGTCCTGTATGATAAATGGGATCATGCCCAGCATTGCCCCATCCCTTTGGAGTGAAGCCTCGAGAGAGGAATGCGAAGGTAGTTTTGCAGATATGGTTCCTAGGGGTTTATAAATGCTTAATAAATTGCAAAGTTATTTCCATATTGAGTGTTTAGAATAAGCAGGAAGTAATTAAATGTCATTTTAGATATGCGACACTAATTAGTCGAGATGGAAACGTCAGACCCACCTCAGTGTGTGTCTAACAACCCTTATTCCTGTGAGCCTTCACTTGATGTTTTATACCTCTGTTTTCTGTGTGTGTGTGTTTACCCCTTTTATTTTCTGTGTAAACCCTTTTTTGTGTACAAGTCGGCCTCCAGCCTTTAGATTAGGCGGGAAAAGGCACCATGATTATCCGGGCCTTGTTGCAGCATCAACTCGGCAAGGTGAGGGCTCCAGCAAGGCTGGTTCCTCCACCAGACCAGACCGACAACCAATGGTGAGCGAGATGGCAGACGCACAGCTTCACCGATGACGTGTGGGCCTGATGTGATAAAGGGGCGTGGCATCATAAGAATGACGGAGATGCCCGGTCTCAAGTTGCAGCAAGGCTGCCTCAAGTCAGCAAAGCTGTTGAGCAACACAATGCCTCCGCAAGACCTGCCACACCTCGCTCTACCAGTGCCATGTCCACTCTGCTGAATCGGACCTCCCTCCTTAAACTCAGGCCGGTGTGGTGGACAGACCAGAGCAGGCAACTGAACACAACACTATCGATTTTGCCCTAGTGACTCCGATTGTCCTGAGGCGTCCTATGCCCTCTATCATGTGTGTCTGTAGGCCTAAGGCGTAAGATAATGAAGTTCTCGATCGTCATTTGACTGTTCTGAGGGGCACGTATCAGTAGGAGTTAATTATTGGGATATATGATTTGCGATCACTGCCTGTCTTTGGTCTTTGGCCTTACTTGGTCTTTGGCTTACCTTGCTCGCCTGTGACGGTTTCATCTGGTGGCTCTGGGGGAATCTGAATGAAATATAGATTGGCCGTGGATTTGTCCTGCTACCCAGCAATTACGCAGATCATTGGGACGCTTGGCCAAAGGTAAGATTTCTCCCATGATTGCGCTATTCGCCAAGTACAGAAATTTCAATCTGCACAGTAACATGACATTAGATGTGGGTTCCTACAGTAAATCTCAGTTGTGTGTGTGTGTGTGTGCGTGCGTGCGTGCGTGCGTGCGTGCGTGCGTGTGTGTGTGTGTGTGTGTGATGGGATTTTGGGCTGTCACTTGAAGTTTCAAATCCAACCATTAAATAATGAAACAGCAATAATGCATGCACACAGGTGTTTAAAAATTACAGCAATTCAATGAAGTACTCAGACGCACCTTGTCCGACCCTCATGATAAGCCTCATGCCATGTGTGTGGCAGACACCACCACGCAGACGAGCCAGCCCATGCCGTGTTCCCGTTGATGTTGCTGCCGAGACATGTGAAACGACATTGTTGGTTATAACGGCCAATGTGACGGCACGGTGGACCATCACAACTAACTTGTAAACCTCAAAGACATCAGTTTTATCCAATTGTACGACCAAAAATGGACAACAAAAACCTCACTTGTTCACTATAGAAATCAAAATTGAAATAATCAGCATACACATGATGTTATAGATAGCACAACTTAATACTGCAACCGTTATTGATTTCAAAGATATGAACAAACAGTTATGGAAGTGGTGGGGTTTGTGTAATAAGCCGCGTGCACGCAAAGATGTACAACTGCAACGTGTTTGAACAGTGTGGGTCCATTAGAGGTTCGGATCAACCAGGGGATCCCATGAAGCTACTATTCTGGTCATTACATTGTGGTTTTATTGTATTTCCTTTTAATGTGTAATGAAGGGTGAGGGGCCGAGGACTGCGAGTGGCATGCCAAGGTCTTTCATCATCCATTTTCCCTCTATACTCATTCATCTCGTAGAAACTTTGTTATTTTACTTTATAGTCTGGCTACTGGCTTGGTTTGCATTTCTTTTGTTAGCGTTGCTTAATCTGAAATAATAAGCAATATTAAACTATTCCATCTGCATGGCCAAGAGGTACGCACACTTGCTTCTAAGCTGTCTCACCTGGGTTTGAATCTTGGCCCAGCTGTAGACATCATTCCTGTGTTTCACAGGAAGGGTGATTCATCAATGTGTGTGCCACCCCTCCGATGAATGTTAAACTGGGCGTCCTGTCTAGTGGTATTATTTGGTGGAGGTAAAAGATCGCACAGTGTCCTTCATGAAGATTTGTCGAGCTATCACTGGCACAATGGCCAAATTCTAAATTCTTGCCCGAACCTTAGTCAAACGTCGGACCGCTGGTTCGTGAAAGATTTGGGCTACGCTTCCCCCAGTCAACCCCACAAGAACGTGAGAATAATATTATCGCTGTTAAAGAAGAAAAAACTATTCCATCTGCAATATCCCTTTTGGTGGTGATCCATAGCCTTTGGAGAATGCTTTACCACTTACAGTGCAAGTCCACACCCTGAGCAAGCATCATGAGATTCCACCTTTGTGGAATTCCATCTGTAGGCCCAACGCTCCCCAAGCGGTTGTTTTCCATCTGTGTTTATCAGCCAGCAAATCCCCACCATTTGGTGGGAGGAAGACCGAAAGTACCCCAAAATTGTTCCCAAAAGAAATCTTGCCACTGCTTGGCTTCAACCTCCGAGACCTGACATCTGTCCTGAAGAAACTGTCCCCTGTTCAATTCATACCATAAACGGAGAAAAAAATAGGGTAAACCATTTATTGAGGCACAAACCACGACGTCACTTGTTTCCTGCCTCGATGAGCACATAAGGCGAGGCAGCATCGATAGTTCATTAAATATACAAATTCATAAAACATCCAAAGCAATCAGCTTTGATTTCCAAGAACCAGCCAAGCCAGTTATATTATCGTGAAATAGCCTTTGGCAAAAACAATTATTGTAATTAGAATTATTTTCCTCCCTCCCCCACCCCCTTGTTCAGGAATCTCATCATCACTACTGATGTGGTTACAAAATGTGTGACCACAGTTTTATTTTTATTTTTTTTAACCCCAATTTTATTTTAATGCATGGCACTTAGACCTACAGCAGCAGGATATTAGAGGAGTTCTGAGGAAAAGGAACATACCTTAAATTTCGCTTAAATAAATAAATCAATTAAAAGACACAGCTATTTCAAAATAGAATATAAAATTCATAAAATGTGATACGTTTACATAAATTATAATGACTTGCTTCTGCACCATTGGTCTGTGACCAAACCTCTCCAATGCTCGTGGCACGAGATGCAGCATACGAGAAGGATCAAAAAAATAAATTCCATCCTTCATGGCAGCATTCGTGTGGGCGACGCCGTACGCTTTTGTGGTCACAATACGCGTGGTCACAATACGCGTGGTCACAATACGCGTGGCAAGAGCTCGTGCGTGGAAGCCTCAGGAATCTTCATCTACATACCAATGGCAATTCATCTCAACCGCAACTTGTCAAGCAATAACAGAAACTCTGTGCAACATTTTTTGTTGATCAGTCATATGAAGACCAACAAAAAAGGGAATAACAAACAGCTCAGCTTAGGGAGTAGATTGACAAAGCTATAACCAGAAGTGAGAACTAATTTACATGAGTTAAGCATGATAATGAACCAAGATGACATGCACCACAGTGCCTCAAATATAACATGGACTTTGTTCAGAAAACGATACAAGGTGTTCAGGTTTTGGGCTCACACTTGCCCCATCTGAGTAAAACCTTTTCATATGCCCTCAGCATGGAATTATTTGAGGCATATACAAGGAGCCTTCAAAAATGTATATGACTGATTTTTTCACAATACTTCGATGGACGAGACAAGGTACCTCGTGGCTTGATAGACAAAGCTACGAGGAATGGCTGAGGGAGCCTGGACTTTTACTTTCAAAAGGGGGCGATTATGAGATCTTGAAAATGTTTAAAATAATGAAGGGGATCTTTACTTTAACAGAATAGGAAGCAAGATGAAACAAGGGGCATAGGCTAAGAGTAAATAAGAGGAGAGTTATGACAGTATTAAGGCGGGATAGTTCACATTAATGTACGCAATGGTATTCCTGAGAAGGAGGTAGCAGCAGGGACAGTTTATATGTTTAAAATATAATTGGATATGGGGATATAGAAGAAGCAATGGAGATAGAGCAGTACAGTGATATCGGTGAATAAAGAATGTACACCAGAATTAAATTGGGTGATCTGTGGATTTTGCATGAATGCTATGCTGTCTATATACCTTGAAAGATTAACTCCTTCAGTTGTAGGAATGGGAATTGCCAAGCGTATTTCATATGGTCTGCATTAATACAGCCCTCAAACCTCAACTGCTCTCACCCACCCCCTTCCCCCAATTATCATTTTAAACGAGGAGGGAGTTTGGGAGGAGGTAAGAGGGAGAGGAGGGGGTTGGTCGTGGGACTTGTGGAGAAAAGGGGGGGGGGGTGGTAGGACAGGATTGACAAAATGGGGTACGTTAAAACAGCATGTTAATACAGCACGTGGAGACAACCCAGAGATGTCCATGGGAGTGGAAAACGGAGGAGTAAGCAGGAGCAGAGAGGGAGGGAAGGCAGCGTGATGGAAAGTGAAGGCTGTGTGATGGGAAGGGAAGGCTGTGTGAGGGGAGTGGAAGGAAAGCAGCATGATGGGAAGGGAAGGCTGTGTGAGAGGAGGGGAAGGGAAAGCAGCATGATGGGAAGGAAGGCTGTGTGAGAGGAGGGGAAGGGAAGGCAGCATGATGGGAAGGGAAGGCTGTGTGAGGGGAGGGGAAGGGAGGCAGCATAAGGGGAATGGAAGGTGGTATGAGGAGGAAGGGAGAAAAGCAGTGTGAGGGGAGGGGAAGGGTGATAAAACATGTCCAACAGCAACATTTTCTATTTAACTGCCGGGTTCTATATAAAACCTGGCAGGAGCATGTAAAGCTGATGCTATCTACCTGGAAAAGGCCTGCCTGCATGTATGCATGCTCGCATATGCAGCGACCTTTGCATCCCTCCGGTCGGCTCACTCCGAATCTGATTCGCACATGCCTCACGATGGGGGAAATTGTTTTAAATTCAAACAAAATCGTCAGTCCTTAACAGCCCCTTAACAGAGGGTGAAGGGATAAGGGGAGTAGGGGGGTGGAGAGAGAAGGAGAGCATGGGAGAGAGAGAGGTGGGAGAGAGAATAGAGGGAGAGGGGTAGGGGGGGAGAGAGAGAGAGAGAGAGAGAGAGAGAGAGAGAGAGAGAGAGAGAGAGAGAGAGAGAGAGAGAGGTGATATAGGGAGAGGGGTGAGAGAGGGAGAGGGGTTGGGGAGAGAAGTGGGGTGGGGATTCCTGCAGATGTGATGCCCAGTTTAACGTTCATCTGAGTGACATCGCACACACTAATGAATCACTCTGCCTGTGAAATACTAGGTTGACAGTTTATAGCTGGGTCGGGATTCAAACACAAACTAGACAGGTTAGTGTGAGCATGCGTACCTCTCGTGTATCCTGGCGTGATATGGCGATTCATGCTTTGTAAACATTGAAAACATTTTTTACTCATTGTAATCCTCTAATTTATTTTGCCTTCCTAACTTTGGATATGTCCACATGGAGAACCGAGTCACAGTATTGCCATGGAAGCTTGTAAAGATCGAAGCTTGTGGAGCAGTTGCCATGTGGGTTAAGTAGTTAAGCAAGCACTCCAATGAAATGGTTGAAGAAACTTTTTTTAAATGAAACATTTAATTTTTGATACGTATCTATCTATGTGGAAGTGATGGGTCGTATAATGAAAGCAGATCACACAAAAAGGGGAAACATCATGTAAAATTAAATTGCACATTTTCAGTGGGCGAGCCACCGCCTGACAACACGGGGCCAAACGCAGGCGAGTGGGGCATGAAGTGAACTTCAGGCTGAACTTTGTTCAAGTTGATCGAGATATTCAGTGACGGTGCAAATAATTTTGCCATGTATCATGTCTTGCAAATGAGCGCTTGCTAAGTGGCTTAAGCACTTATGCAAGCACTCAAATGAAATGGTTGATATGGAACGGCTGGCTTGGAAAGTTGTTTGGTAATGGGGCATACAAAAAAACCAAAACATCGCCAATTTCTTCACAATTTCAGATTTCACTCCAGATTTCGACAAGCGTTGTCGTGCAGTGCCTCGGGCGGTGGCTCACCCGCAGAAAATGTGCAATTTAATTTTACATGATGTTTCCCCTTTTTGTGTGATCTGCTTTCATTATACGACCTGTCACTTCGACATAGATAGATACATATTAAAAATTTAATGTTTCGTTTTTTAAAGTTTCTTCAACCATTTCATTGCAGTGCTTCCTTAAGTACTTAACCCACTTGGCGATTGCTCCACAAGCTTCAATCTTTACAAGCTTTCATGGCGATACTGTGACTCAGTTCTCCAAGTGGACATGTCTGAAGAAAAGGGAAATCATCACCATACTACATGCGATCCATGTGATCCGATCCTCAAAGCCAAAATCATATTTTGATGATATACTTGAATTAGTCCGTGAGAGTACATCCTGGAAAATCATCTCATATAATGCATGAAATCGCTCCAAGCTCATAATTTGAAAACGAAAGCACTTACAAAAGTGATGTACGAAAGAATCATGATGTACGATGAAAACGATGTACGATGAAAAGTGATGTACGATGAAAATGAAAGAATCACTTACAGTGATTAGGAGGTCTGAAGAGGAGGCATTCGATGATTTGAGTGAGGAAAGTGAAAGAAAAAAATTGAGTGCTTTATCATTAAGAAACCGTTGCAGAAGAATTAAATGAAATGAAATAGCTTTAAAAAAAAAAAGAGTAAAATCTGGCTTTGGAACAAAGAATGAAATAGGTGTAACATGTATTGTGGCTCTTAATATGTTGCATTTTTGACCGAATTTGGAAAAATGGCTCTTCTTGTTACTTGGGGTGCTGACCCCTGGCTTAGAGGGCACTCCCTTTTGAGCTTGCTTGGGTTTGAACCTCAGCCCAGCTATAAACTGTAACCTTGGTATCCCGGTTCATATAAAATCGGATTCGTACATAAACCCAGCTAGAAACTATATCAGCCCAGCTATAAACCTCAGCCCAGCTATAAACTGTAACCAGGCAGGGTGAATAATCACAGCGTGTGCCATCCCTCAGATGAACGTTAAGCTGGGTGTCCCATCTGCTAGCATTAGTTGGTGGTAGTTAAAAATTCCATGGTGTCCTTCACAAGGAATAGGGGAGCTACATCGCCAGCATCCTGAACAAATTAGAAAGTCCTGTCACTTTTATTGCCTGTGCAAAAGCCTGGCTTGTGAGAAAAGTTCATCAAACACTTGGGTGAATAATGTTCCCTGGCCAACCCCTCAAAAAGGTAGGAATAATTCGCCTTTCCTGAAAGGGGAAATCATCACCATACTACATGCGTTTTTAAGTTTCAACAGCATTGATGTTTCCAGTTGTCAGAAATTTCAAAATTAATCTTTGTTCCACCCTTTTTAGTTATTATCTAAATCACTACCATCCAAATTTTCAGCAATAGTTAATCTGAAGGATACAATTCTGGCACGATGCCTGTAGACTAGTCAAGTTTTCTGAATATAACAA
>CM068957.1:43601226-43618797 GCA_035128595.1 Eptatretus atami
GTCCATCAGTGCGCCACGAAAGGCTTTGTATGGGTTTAGAGCTCATGGTGGGTGAAGAAGGATTTGCAGCGGAGGATTCCCAGTTCAACTGGCTTTGGAGTCCAGTTGGAAATGTGGCTCTTTCAGGGAAAGATCATGGCGATATGAGACCCAGACTGTTGAATGGAAAGATTTCACCAGAGATGTTTCGTTGAAAGTAGATGGGGAGGGGGGGGGTTCCAAACGGTCCTTTCGAAGAGACATCGTGGAGGTGAATTTGTCAGGAATTGAAAAATGTTTCCACGTCTTGGACCAGTTGTGATTTTACCCAAGATCTGCGACAGCAAAGAAGTGCTGCTTGCTTCCGGTCAGAGGGATGACAGGATAGGCAGAGGGTGGATCATTCAAGCAAAGAGATAAAGAAGATTTTCCAGAGAGTCGGGAGAAGCATGTGATGAAACCAGAAAAAGACAGGCCTAGAACGCTGCTTGAGAACTCCAGCCTCCCGGACAGGAAGGTGATGAGGAGAACTCCATTTAGCCACATGTTGGCTCGACAGAGGAGGAAGTCTGCGAGCCATGAGTGGAGATGGCCTTGATACCATCGGGAAGAGAGGTTTGGTGAGCAGGCAGGGTGCCAGACTTGTTCAAAGCATCGAATATGTCAGGGATACGGGCTCTGATTTCACGTCTGCATTGAGGACCCCATCCATCGTTGGAGAGCAGAAGCAGCATATTTCCAAGTAGTTAGAGCAACTGGTCTGAAACCAAATTGTATCGGAAACAAGCCATTGGAGAATGAGGGAGGATTAATGTCTGAAAGCGATGATGGAATTCCATAACCTGCTGATATTGTGCAAGGCTGATTGTTCTATAGTTTGCAGGGTATCTGATTTGCACCTTTTTAGCAGGCAGTAATGTTTGCTGATGTCCACAGATGGAGATGACCTTGAGGCAAAATGAGAGGAATGAATAAACAGAGAGAGGGTGAGCAAGAGCAGAGGAAACATTTTTTTAGGAAACATATGGCTGATGCCGTCTGGACCGGTTGCAGAATCTGAGTCAGGTTGGACAGGCAAGCTCTCCACTTTCTCAAGAAGAAAAGGACACAGAATCCAGAGACCAGTGCGTTGTGACAGTTGTAAGGTGGGTACAGAAGCAATGGGTTCGGACACAATTTTGATGCAACACCAGGTTTAGGCAATTCGCCTTTTTCAGTGCGATATCAGCAGTTGTTGGCCATTTGAGGTAAGGGATGGGATGGAGGGAACATACATCAGAAACGATTGATTAGATGCCACCAGATTTGAGAGAGAGAGAGAGAGGTTGGAGAGTTCAGCTTGAGCTTCGAAAGATGTTGTTTCTGCTCTCCTGAGGTGGACACACACTTGTCCGAGCTTATGGAAGAACTTGAGATTACCCTAGTGGTTTGCTTCCATGAGGCAAAGGGCAAGTTGTTTCAGGACAACTGCTTCGCCACAAGCTTCATTTGAACCCATTGGTGAGGAGGAAGGTTAGGGCAACTGAGGACGAGAGTGGATAATATGTGCATAAGAGAGAGCAGTTTCTTTGAAAGATTTTCCCAGGATTAGTTGTGTGTTGGGGAAAGAGCGATAGGAGGACAGGTCTAGAAGTTTGATGGCTGCTTGGTGACCCTGCCAGTCGGCCTGAGTGAATGCCAGATCGACGGCGCTGAGGTGGTTCTCTGATTAACTAGCTCAGAGAGAGATTGTCCACTTTGACAAGACGTGGTCAGCAAGAAAACGATTGGAGCGGAGGAAAGAACAGCAGATATTGTCAGGATTTCTGATCTAGCCAAAAATCAGATCAGAAGAGATTAGAGTGCCAGTTGTTTGAGATCCGGCTCGGAAAGTTGACCGATTGAGTCAAATCCCAATGAATCGCCAGAATCTTTTTGCTGAAGTGCCTGACAGGTGAGCAGAAGTACCCACACCCTAGCCAACTGGCATGATGAAAATTTTGAAGTCGCCGCAATGAGGAAGAGAGTGAGTTGGATGAGAGGATAGAAGTTGGTCCATGTTTTCGGATAGTGAGGTGTAAATGGATCCATCACTTTGGTGGAATGTACAGCACCACATATAAACATAGGTGGGAGTGGAGGGGAAAGCCGTAGCCCAGAGTATTTCCGGGTGGGGTGCGGGGGAGTGAGAGCAGTGCATGGAGAGTTAGGAATGGGAGTCTTTGATGAAATGAGAGCCAACCCTCCACAGGACGAGGCTAGGCTGTCATTCCGGAGGAGGAGTAACCAGGGAGAGCATTATGGAGTTCAGAGACATCTTGATGGAGGAAAGATTCTGTTCGGCAGAGTTTTGTCTGGTTTGTCAGTGGCATTCCTGTATGGAAAATCTGTAAGTTTAGTTAAAGCCCTGGATATTTGAGGTCCACATTGTTAAAAGAGGAGGGAGGAGGCTTTGGGTGCAGGGATGGGAGTGGAGGGGGAGGAGGACAAGCGAGGAGGGGGCTGGGAGAGTTAGCGGTGGTTGAAAGAGTGTGGGATTTGCAGAAAGAAGAGGGGAAGGGGGCGGATGAGGAGGAGAACAGGCTCTGTGTTGCTGAGGTTGAGTTACAGTGGGGAGTAATAAGAGAGGGGCAGAAGCAGTTAGGATTTGACGGAGTGTGAGTGATGAGATCTTGGTGAGTCAAGGGCAGGGAAGGAGGAGCTTTTGTGGAGTGGGGGGGGGCAACTTGAGAAGGGAGTGGAGGAGCGTGAAATGGTGGGCAGAAGGTGAGTGGGAGAAGTTGAGAGAGAAAGTGAGGGGGAGTTTTGAGAAAGGTGAGAGGGAATCTTGGGAGAGAGAGTGTGATGTTGCTTCGGAGTGAGGGGTGAGCAGGGTGAGACTTGGTCCACTCATGTCAATATCAGTCCTCGCTTCAAAATGTGCTTGAGATATTGCCCAAGAGAATTGGAAATAAATAAATAAAGAATTAGTAAATGGATAATAACATGCGGTTTCAATAAAACAGGACATTTCAAAAGCTTTTTCGACTTGCACTCCTCAGGATAAAACCCGCAAGCAAATGAATAAGAGCAGCAAAACCCTCATTTTAACGTTGCAATTAATGTCTCAACGTTGATTGGTGAGAGAAAGGAAAGGATGGGATTACCTGATTTGGTGAACCATAGAGCATCATGAATAATATTGTAGGGTGGAAAATTAACCATCAGGAATAAATATTAGGCGGAGATGAATCACCAAAGTCCTGTCGAAAACGTAATGCTAATTCCTGAGGGGGAGGGGGTAGAGTGGTTGGGAGGGGGTAGAGTGCGTTGGCGGGGGGGGTGGGTGGTTTCATGATGACTTAACGTTGATTTGTGTACATTGCTGGGGTATGAATGTGGTACTCAACCTTGACAACTGTACTTACGGTCATCGTTGAGTCATCATGAACCCCCCCCCCTCTCCCCCCACCCCCCCCAACTAGCTCTCGGCTAATAGCATTACATTTAGTATTGATGATTCATCTATATCTATTAGTCATTGATGGTCATTTTTGCCTACTCATTATTCATGATTGCTCTATGGTTCCACAATTCGGTAATCCTGTCCTTTCTTTCTTTCAACAATTCAACCGTTGAGGACATCACATGTAACTTTATAAATTGAGAGCTTTGGTGCTTCGTTCTTCGTCCGCTTGCGTTTTATCCTGTGGAGTGCAAGTCGAAAAGCTTTGATATGTCTATTTTATTGAAACGCATATTTAAATTATGTTGTACTAATCGAATCGATAACAATGAAGTAATTCACCAATTACTGATTAATCAAAAAAATTAAAATATTATTTTTGTCAAAGCACATCTGTACTTTGTCCCCAAATTTCAGCTTCCGAGCTCAAGGATGACTGGAGATATTGTCCGACAAACAAGAAAGCAAGAAAGAAAGAAAACGGAGTAAAAACTGAGTACTCCCATCCTTCGGCGCCCAGCGAAGACATCATGATCACCTGGATGTAGAATTGAAAGGAGCGTGAACAACAGCACAATTCGAGATAGAGAGGAGGTTGTGGTGTCATTTGATGTTGTGTCACTTTTTACGAATGTCCCAGTGGACTTGGTAGTGAGAGTGATGTGTGTGTGCTCTTGGATAAATCTGAGGATTGGAAAACGCGTGTACGAACAGCCGGTTAACTGCGGATGATGTTGCCGGCTTGTTGAGGTTATGTTGGATAGTGCGACATTTGTTTATGATACGTTCACGACAAACAAATTTATGGAACAGCATTGGGTTCACCCATGTCGGCAGTCGTGGCTAATCTGGTAATGAGGAGCTGGAATGTAACGTGCTCAAACATGATGAGGACTGGTTACTGCGTCTTTGGCTCAGTACGTGGATGAGACATTTGCCATTATACTTCTGGAAAAAGTCTATCACCTCTTGAAAAACTGTGCCTGGTGTATACGAGTGTTAAATTCATGAAAGAAATGGGAGAAGAGGGTAAATGGCTTTTTGGATGTTGAGGTGCACCGCTATAGCACGGGCATTAACATCCCATACGTGGACAATTCATCATCAGTAAGGGTGAAATTTATGAACTAAAACAGGCAGATGAAATCTTAAGAAACAACGGCTATGACAGGAGATTATTCCGGGGGTTTAGAGGGTATAGTACATCAACCAAAAACAAAACAGGAGCTGATTGTAGGTGTGTTACCTTATTCCAGATCTCTCAGAGAAGAACTGCAAAATAATGGAGGTGCACACTATTGGAGTGGCCCAAAATTGCTATGTACTATTTGGGGGTTTTAACTAAACTGAAAGATGAAATACCGATAGTGACTCGTCAGGTGTTGTGTACCATCACCAATGTGCAAGGATTGTGTGGAGACATATATTGGAGAATCAGGGAGAAGTCTCCATACACGGCTGGATAGCATACAAGGGCGATGCGATTGGTAACACAGATCAGTCAGCAATTGCACGCACCCACATACATTGGAGCATCAACTGGATCCGAGGGGGAACCCGAGTACGGATGTCACGCCAACAAACACCGCGTGATTAATGCTAAAGCCTGATGTGTGTAAAAACAGAGAGGTGTCTCACAAACGAAACCATTGACCTCCCTATACAGTACAACCTGGTGGTTAAAACACTTTTAAGGCATGGTGTAAGAGCAAGGTACATGTAGGTTCAACAATAGTCATGGTACCACACAGCCACCACAAGGTATCCCATGCCACTATAACGCACTACCCCACACACTGCTTTCAGTGTACTACCCCACACACTAGCCCACATGCCATCAAGCACCGACGCACACTCACACCTTTCACAGTACATGCAGTGCATCAACCGCACCCCCACCCTGACCCACACGCCAAAAGAGAAGACCGTCTTTCAATAATCTGAAGGTACTGGGGTATACTCAGTTGGTGTGCATCCACATAATTACAATAGTAGATCTAAAAAAAAAACATAATGAATGATCAGGAATCAGTGGGAATCCAATGACGAGTGCATTGCCGTATTCTGATAACCAAAAGATGTGTGCATGCCAACACACATGTGACCAGAAGGTGGTTTTCCACAATTGGCCGCATGTGGTTGGCTGGGCCTCTTGGCTTGAGAAGGTTGCGGACCGCAAGTGAAATGTCACCTGAGGAGGATTCTCTTTCCTGTTTGTTTTAAAAATCTGGGGAGGCAGAGTTTACTCGGACTTTGTTCGACCGGTTGGCTGTGTTGTGCAGCTGAATGATGTATTGTCCCAAACAGCATCAATTTAATGTTTAATAATACAACAAATATGTGTGATATATTCGTCGACATTGTGTTGGGACAGTTGGGATCCCTAATTCAAGATTAAATTTATTTTTCATTCGAGAGAAAAAAAAACATTCTTTCAATTACACTTTTCAATTTTAACATTGATCTTTGATTCATGCTGTGCCAAACAAACTTTAACAACTATGTCACATCCACAATCACTCATGTTTGTGCATAATTTGCTTGCAGGTTCTTGATTACACACTCCAAGTTATATATATATATTATATATATAGTATATATATATCATATATGGCAGCACATGCTGGGAACATAATGATCAAATTGAAAAGTGCACTTTCACTTTAAAATGTTCATTTTTTTTTTTCCAAGGAAGAAATGATGACAAGTAAACATAAGGCTGACAGGATAGCCGTAGAAGTATTGCACACTCACCTCTGAGCAGTCTCACCTGGTTAAAATCTCGACCCAGCTAAAACTGTCATTCCAGTGTTTTTCAGGCAGGGCGATTTCATCAACGTGCGTGCCGCCTCGATGGACGTTAAACTGGGTTCATGTCTCTGGCATTCGTTACTGATCATTATGTATCCCATGTGTCCATCTTGAAGAGTAGGTTTGCTATCATGGGAAAATTCCAACCTCCGCTCCAACTTGCAGGGGCACTCCATCAGCAGCACAGCTGCACCCCAGCAAAATGATGCACCCACAGGCATGTGCTGCATATGAGAAGACAAAAAAGATGAAGAAGAAAAGGAAGAATAAGTAAACTTGGACACAGTTATGATGCCCTTGCTCCACTCATTTAGTTCAAGTGTTCACAAATTTTGATTTTCTTCAAGTAATACACCTGCACCACATGCCCCCTTCTCTCCCATTACCCTTCCAGTTTTGTGTTTTTCCTTGTGGGCTTCATTGCTTTAATCAATTTTTTTTGTTGTCGTTGCATGTTTTTGATTGTTGGAGTGGGATTTACAACTTGTGATAAAACAATTGTTTATTGAAATGCCACTATTCTCATCATGCAATTTGAAACACTCTCTTGCTTTCACTTCAGCTTAATTATTGAACATCGCGATTATTATTATAAGTTCATTACAAAGGAGATAAAATATTTTGTATTTATATGTGCAGAAACTTCGTTGATGAAAAAAGAAGTAATTATTATTGACTAACTACATGTTTGTTTTTTTAACTACATTACAGTTTGTAAGCTTATCACACAAATCATGCACACATGCAGACAGACATCAACAACACAGGATTTCAATTCAGATAAACACTGCCTTGGACCGTGACCCTGGGGTAATGATGTAACTCCCTTCCAGGGTACACTAACGAATCTTTTTGATGTTGCCTCTCCATAGCCAGTGGGTAATTAAAGGAAATTCTACTTCCCCCCCCCCCCCCGTCCCCTGAGGTGCCAACCCACAAAGGCTGGATTTAGCCTAAGTGACCCAGATGATGAGGCACCGGGCTCAGGGGTATTGGGGGCACTTGCTGCCAGACTTGGGGTGCCCTGCCACAGAGCAATAACAAGGAAATTTGACACTGGAGACCATT
Organism: Eptatretus atami; assembly: GCA_035128595.1. Lineage (NCBI taxonomy): Eukaryota > Metazoa > Chordata > Myxini > Myxiniformes > Myxinidae > Eptatretus > Eptatretus atami. The sequence goes on from CM068957.1 coordinate 43,608,509, forward strand.
CGGCTCATCTTGCCTTCACCACACAACACCAGATTAAACTAGAGAGTCCATAGAACACCTTACCATATGTAGTGTTCCAGTGTATTTTGATGGGGATCAGGTTTCTATCTTGACCCCATGTGACGGGCGTCGCCTCCGGATAACTCTGAGAGGACAGGATGTCTTCTTTGACCATTGATCCCAGTCAGCCCAAACTCCGCGCTGGGTCCCACGCCCAAAGTCGTTTACATACAAAAACGTTTGAGTATGAGCAGGTACCGTGCAGATGATTACGTAACTAATCTTAACTAGTAGCCGAGCGTGACCATTAGTTACCTGTCCTGGCACTTACCAAGCCCAATTTACGCTTTGGTTATCCTCTGCTGCAATCAGAACTGACAAAAATCAGGACAGTTCTCAAGGAAATGGCTTTTCATGGCAGTAACCAGAAAATCTCAAAGTACATACAAAAACTAAACACCAGTGGTACGTATATTCCAGGTATGTTCAGCAGCGTATACATCCCCTTATCATCTATGTGACAAACCTGCCTTCGAATTCTTAACAGTGACTTGCAACTCTGCAGTAGCTGGCGCGCATGCATCTGGGAAAGGAGAGATGGGAAGTGGGCCAAGAGAGTGGGAGAGAAAGATAAAAGCTGGGTCATGCCCCATGCCCTTCACACGTGCGCCGGCTCGTAGAGCTGGCGCCACCAATGATTCTGAAGATGGTTTGGTGTCGGACCCCTCGGAGTCGCTCCTCACGTCCCCATGCATGCCTTCTCCGTGCCGCTCTGGTGTATCATTTGCAGCATGAACTGGGTGTTGGTTTTGGCAGTTAAGTGCGGGAGTTGTACAGGCGAAGCGAGTGTCAATGGTTGATTCAGGTGGCGCAGTTTAAGGAACAGGGAGGGCTTGGTGCAAACCTGCGAGAGGATGGAGGTGTTGAATGTGTAAGAAGAAATAAACATGGGAATGACAGAAAAGTCAACAAAGAAATGAAATAGAAGATGAAAGCAGACTGAGAACAAAAAGAAAGACAGAGGAATGAGGAGAAAGCAGGATGAAGCCGGTCAGACGAGTATATGTACCCGGAGAATTTGCAAAGAGGTTTGAGTCAGGCTGGTGTCTCTGAGCGTTCACCCCCCTCGGAGTCTCCCTCTCCTCTCGTCTTCTTCCTCGATGCGTTCACTCTTGCCTTGTATTGCATCTGTGTCCCCCCTGCTTGTGTCCCCCTCTCCTCAGTCCATTGGAGGAGCTCGCCCACCGACCAATTGTGCCTGATTGGTGTTCCAGTACTCCCACCCTTGGTGACACCTGGTGATTGCCCTTATAGTTTTAGCATGTTGTGTATGTTGGATGATTGATCGATCCCAGGTGTTCACCAAACTTGTCTGAGGCAGCTGCGCTTCGTGTTGAGGCCAGGGTTAATGAATGGCGCTGCGAGTTAGGACAATTTAGCGGAGGGACTGTAGCTAATGTGTAGTATGCGGAGAGCGTGTGGAGTAGGATGAAGTACATCTAGGAAACTACAGTTTGTTTTCCGATTCATGTTCCAATTCATGTTCAAATAATAATATTCAATCAAAATTAAGTTATTCCTTGATTATAAACTGACGTTTGTAGACACATGAACAGCCAGACAGACAGACTGATGTGAAACCAATTACTTGACTCCACTTTTCGCTTCGCATGTGTGGGGGTAATAAATCTGGCAAGCTAATGACTGAATTTAATTGGGGTATTGGGAGGAAGAGTGGGGATGAGAAAAGTGAGGCGGCTCAGGGGACATCACCAGGGTCTTAAATACAATAAACTTTTTTTTTCATTGGGGGGAGGTGGGCATGTGGTGGACAAGGGCGGTTTAAGGGTGAATAATGTACAACATCGACCACACACTATCCCTTGTTGAGACCCTCTCACATACATCACAATCAGTACAGATGTACACAATCACCCATCCATCCTGCAAATATCCTGTACCCCTCTATCTCTTATGCCTAAAGTACCTACCTAATTCAAATGTTAACCTATCTATTGTGTTTCTGCTTCCACTACCTTTTCAGTGTGAAACCATTCCATGCATGAACTATTCCCCTCTAGTGAAGACCCCTGCCTTACTACCATCTTCACTCACATCTTCTTTACGCTCAGGATATGGCCCTTGTTCCTATCACTGTCTATTCTGCTGAAGAACTCTTCTGCACTTATTTTGTCCATACCCTTCATTACCTTAAACATCTTTTAACATATCCCCTCATCATCACCTCCTTTCTAATGTATAAAGTCCGTCTTCTTCAGCCTGGAAACACCAATCCCTTTCCCCCGAAATGATTCCCATTGCTTCCTAAATGAAAAACCTTCTTCTCTACACCGTTGCTCCATCCATAGGTTGACATATATCACTCTGCTCATAAATTCTATTCATGTCCTTGTCTTGGGAAAATACCAGAAAAAATTACCCTAAAACCCTTTGCTTTCAGTCACTTACCCAATATCATGTACCTATTTTCAAATCCTCCGAGTAAACTTTCCGCCATAATTTGGTGCTCGGTGTTCCACAACCAACGTCTTCCTGCCGTGACTCAATATGATGTCATTTACCTTCCTTCGATGTCCCTAACTCCTCCACCTTTGAAACTGCACACAACTCTATGTCTATGATCCTTCCGGCAGAAAGAAAAACTAACATAAAGTATTTAATCGCCAACAAAAAGTCCCTATCCTCATTCCTACCTATCCTCTGTGCTGCACCCCCACCCTGCTTGCACTCGCTACACCCTCACCCCAACCTGCACTCACTACCACCTCACCACTACCTGCCTTCGGTACCCCCTCATAAGCTATTCGTAATTTAAATAAAATGGAGAGGAGGTGCCAAAATGGCATCGTGTGATCTAGGGCTGCCCTGTCCATCCTCGGGGTTTATTCATGCTCTCTCCTCTACATACTGGGGGTTAAGCAAGAAAACCGCACGTAACATTTTTTCATCTTTGGTATAACTCGGCAAGGATCTGAATCGAACCACCGACTTCCCAGACTCAAAGCAGACTCTCTAACCATATTAACACATAGTCTGGTTAATATGTAAGAAATTAAAAAATAAATTGAAAATGTTGACGTTTTTTGGACTATTGTGAGTATCTTATTCGAGAACATTTTTGAAGAGTCCTCGTACCATTGCACTCACATTTTGCATCGTGTGATGTACTGGAAGAGCAAATGATCACTTCATTTAACAGGTCCAACGATTGTTTTTAAGATGGTGTAACGTTGAAAATAATATGATTCCCAAGTGCTGAGAACATAATTATGTGACAGACCATTTCCTTTCACTCTGTTTTGTTATTTTATGCCATTGTGAGGATGTAAAGCCGTTTAATTTGCGACCTCTCACAACCCACTGATAATTTCATATTGAACAAAGAATAACAATTTATATGAACATATTGAATGAGATGTCTTATATTCACAAAACTCGAATCAGAAAATTGCAGAGAGAGTTGAACATTGATCTGCAGCTTGCAATGATTCTGTCGATTGAGACTTTATTGGTTCACGAAAAAGTAAGTGACCACTATATTCGTTATTGGTGTCTGTCTGTCTGTCTGTCTGTCTGTCTGTCTGTCCCGAGCATAGCTCCGTGGGTTTTGATCAGATCCTGATAAAAATTTGGTGGGAGGTTTATATCATATATAGTTGTGTTTTCCTGAGAATGGGCGTGGTGCGCCCATTATGGCGGAGACCACGCCAAAAAAACGTGTTTTAGGGGGTAGCCGATTTCAATTACATCTTCCCGAGGGGGTTTTTCGAATCTGGCAGGGGTTTCGGTATTTGGTTAGCCCAATGGCACCTGCATAGCCCACGGAGCTCGATTTTTCATTTTCGTCCCAAGGTCAAGGTCACAAGGTCACGTGCTTAGAAATTGCGAATTTTGACATAAAAATCATACGACCGCCAAACTTTGAGAGCTAGAATGACAATAATTTTTATGCATAATCTTTAGGTATCATCCCCACCTAAAGTCTTGAAACCATTTTCTCTATCTCGAACACCTTGCCTGTGGCGCCCCCGTCAAGTTTGTTTTTACGCTGATTTCATCAAAGTATGGATAATCCGAGGAGTGCGAAATGCATATAGCCTATATGACGTTATATTATTCCTGGAATGTTCCAGAGGAAGTTTGCACCAAAGGTCATAATCCTTGACCTTTGACCTTTAAAGGTCACAAAGGTCAAATTTCAAAGTTGTGGGAATCGAACCGGTGTTTCGACCTCTTCGACGAACTAACTCCAATAAGCTATAGCACGTATCCTGGTTCCTTATTTTAATGTCCACAACATTGTTTTGTGACCTTTAAAGTTTATGCAAAGGTCAAATTGTAAAGTTTGTGAACGAAACTGGGTTTTCGACATTTTGCAGCTAATAACCTGTCACTCGTACCACATCATGTTGATCATTTTTATAACTTGTCAAAAATTATCACATTGTCTCATCCTTGACTTCTGAAACAATCACATCGTCAATACCGCTCGTGAACCATCGTCGTCTCCAGACTTTATTCATTATTTGCATTAGTTACGGTTTTCCTTGCTGTTAGAATCACAATCACGTATTTATTTCTGTAAGTGTATGAAACTCATGGACGACGCACTGAAGTTGGCAATGGACAAATCCATCCACATGGTATGTGGGATATTCAACCTGGAGAGACATAATGTTAAAAAATTGATCGAATAACCAACTCTCAGGAAGCAGGAGTTATCTTGGCTGCTCTGAGTCTGGGATGCCATAAGTTTTATTCTTACTGAGCTGAGTCGTACTGAAGACTTTAAAAATTACATGCCACTTCCTTGCTTTATGCTAAGCATTTCGAGCATAAAGCATGGATAGACTATTTGGGCTGGAATCTGATATGGAAGGGGGTGGGGGAGAGAGAGGGGGGATTGGGGATTTCTCCTTGATTACCCGCTAATTGTGTAGAGAAAAAGTGACCTCCCAAACATAGTGGCACCTACACCAAAATGCCACAGCAAGTTACATCACTTCCCCAAGGTCAGCGGCTATTTGCCTGAAGTCAAGTCCTCTGTTGTCTGGTGTCTCTCTCTTGTGTGTGTGTGTGTGTGTGTGTGTGTGTGTGTGTGTGTGTGGTGCTGCGCATGATTTATGTTAAAGATCATCCTCAACCATGTAAAAAACAGGAATCGTACTATATATAATTTAGCTCGTGTGTTTATGTGTTTTACTTTCTGCACTCCGATACACTCCGAGACCGCTGGACGGAATTTGTCAATGTGTGAAGTGTGCTTGGGGGTGTGCCCGAGATGATCTTAGGAGTTAAAATATTCAGTCACGGAGGTTCGGGAGGTGGGAGACAACGTAAATTCTCGATGTAAACTTGTATCCTGTAGCGCCACTCTCGGTGGAGAGAGTATTGCAAGTCCCAGATGTTCCAGTATTTTCATAGTATTTCTATATGAAAACCTTATAGAATCAAAATCTACTGGCCAATATATATACATGCTCTTTATTTATGCACTCCTAAATCACCGGATTAAATATGAAAAAATGGTGGTTGTACTCTGGGTTCTTCAAAGTTATAGGTTCATGGGAAAGTCCTACAAAGTTGGGATGGCCACCTCCAACTTCGATTTTTACTTTTATGTGAAAGTGGGGAATTGTCATAAGAAGTGGTCAATTCTCATACCTTCTAATGCACTCCTGACCGCTAGACAGAATAGCTTAAAAACTGGATGTTATCACGAAAAACAATCAAAATCCCAGAAGTTGTACAAATCACCACTAAAATATGCCAATTCTCTGTTTGATAGTGAAATGAAAACTATACTCATCATAGATTGGGGAGGGTGGGTGGTGTGCACATGCTACATGTTTGTTTGCTTGCTTGTGGAAGAATTGCATTGAAACTTGGTGTTGTACTCAGAGGGTGCGGGTGAATATTTCCAAAAACGCATTAAAATCCTGTATTGACATCGTTTAAACCTTAATGTTTTTTGTAAGCACATAATTTTCGAGGACATTCTTTTTTGTTATTTCTTCTCCAAATTCCATGCTTCCGTTAGTGGAAGATGATTATGTCTGGGAAAGTCATACCTGTCATGTTCTACCATATTAGAGAAAATTATAATCGGTATTGTAGCAGAAGAACCTGGTGTTAGCTTAACGGTTAAAGTGATTGGCTAAAAATCTTAGTATCTTGAGTTCAAGTCCTGATTGTGCTGTTGAAATAACACTCGGTGGGTTGACTCAGCCTGTTATCCTTCTGAGGTTGGCAAAATGCGTACCAGCTTACTGGGGTAATAAACCAATTGAGCATCCTGTGTCAATGTGGTGACTCATCTAGAACTGTACTCCTAAGCCAATGAAACTTATTTGGCAGCCCTATGTACCTTTATGGCATGAAAGGAATGGTTATTATTTCTATGCGGCGGAAGACAAGTAAAGCTCCGTCGGTATCGATTTTTTTCCTCCAACATCGAAATATCGGTGGGCTCATACCGTTATATTATCGATATCAACAGGTTTTTTTTATGGGTGAGACCACAGAGACAGCCAGTAAGGCCGCCATGTATTTTACGTTGGACGTTGTTTGTGTAAAATGCACACACAAACGTGCACATGCTTCTCACTAAATAAAATGTAATGTCTTACTGACTGCGTGTGTGTTGCTCAGCGACAATTGGCACATGCGATGACGACATGTACACACGATGACAACATATTATATGCACGCTTGAATTGGAACATGCAAAGATGACATATACACTATCGATATCGGTATCAGTAATCGACACTGACCGATCTCGGTAATCGCCCACAGGCCGATATCGCGTATCAGTAATCGCCGAAGGCTGATATCGGTATCAGTAATCGCCGAAGGCTGATATCGGTATCATAATTGCCGAAGGCTGATATCGGTATCAGTAATCGCCGAAGGCATATAGGTATCAGTAATCGCCGAAGGCTGATATAGTATCAGTAATCGCGAGGGATATCGGTATCAGTAATCGCCGAAGGCGATACGGTATCATAATCGCGAAGGCCGATATCGGTATCAGTAATCGCCGAAGGCCGATATCGGTATCAGTAATCGCCGAAGGCCGATATCGGTATCAGTAATCGCCGAAGGCCGATATCGCGTATCAGTAATCGCCGAAGGCCGATATCGGTATCAGTAATCGCCGAAGGCATATCGTATCGGTATTCGCCACAGTCCAATATCGGTTTCGGTAATCGCGTATCGAAAATTTCCACATGCATTCTCAAGCACACTGATTCATATAAAATAACAAATGCTTTAGAAACAGCTATGAGACAAAGGAAAATGTGAGTTGCTCTTCCATGCTGAGGTTAAAAGTTAAAACTCACTGTACCTACTTTCTGGCCAAGTACGTCTTGACGTCTTACATTCCAGGCGTATCCGAGTGCATCACAGTATCAGTTAAATGTGTTGTTTCACATTTCAAAGGCAGGCTGAAAGTATTCTGGGCTCCCAAGCAAAGGGGCACATTTCACATGCAGTCTTTAACAGCCCCATTATATTGTTGCGAATTTGGAAGCTTACTGCACACAACAGCCAGGTCTTATAGATCAGCTATATCGGTAAGTACTGTATGTGTTTCTAGTTAGGGTCCCATCCTATGTTTAATGGGTGATTAATTGTACGTGCGCTGTGAGTTATTTTATAGTTAGGATTTTTACATTTTAAACTACAACAACGACACCTCCTTCGCTTCCTTCCACATCATCCACCGGCACCCTGCACGTGTGCGTGTCAGCACGTACGTGGGTGGAGTCCAATGTGCCAGGCGGGGTTTCTTTGGACATTGGCGTCTTGGATCTCACTCCAAATACGGGCATGGCGCCCTCTCAGCCAATCGGAGGGTGCAAGCACGTCTGGCGCCTCTCGGCCAATGGGGAGCCAACGCAACATGTTGCTGCTCGACTTCCTGGTCGAGGGTGTGAGACATGAGCACCCCCCCCTCCCCGACCAATCTCGAACGCGGAGAGATAGCCCGACACACCTGTCCAATGTGGAGGGATGAAACGTAACGGATCCCTCCCACCTGTGAAGAAAGAGGGATAATTGTGTGGTGGCGACTGGCTGAGAGAGTCTTCCCCATGAATCGCCTGCCTGCGAGCCGGAGGGGAATTGCTTGCCTGCCTGCCTAGCTGACTTGCTTTGCCTGCCTCATCGCCTTGTTTGCCGGTGGAGCGTGCCAGCGCCCGGCGCTACCCTCCGTACCTGGTGCTTGGAGCGGCATCGTGTTGTGGGTTCGAGTCCCGCCGGCCAGATCGTCGAGAACCGCACGAAGCTGGAAGTCCAAGCCAGATTCTTACCTCCAGGCTGTTAGTATCAATTAGCTGGGTATCAATAAAGGCTGCAAGCCATCATTTCTTTTTGGGGTGTGTCTGTGTGTGGGCCCGTCTTTTAAGTAGAAACGTTAAGTGCCTTGTGTGTAAATTGCATTCCTTTTATTCGGTTAACTCTGCCTTCTTGCGTGCTCCCCTGCCCATTATAAATAAATGTCCCTTTTGTTAAATGTTCCAGCTCGTTTCTGTGTTTCTTTCATTGGATTGGCACTGTGTGTTGAGAAATAGCGAGGCCGTAAATTGTTCATTTGGTCCGACGGGCCTTGGTAACCTCGCTCGGGTTACACACGGTTCGGGCACGGTAACGGCTCGTTTCACTCGAGGTCCGTCGAGGGTGTCAATCCCGGTAGCTTTGCCCAGTGGGTAATTAGGTATATTCAAGTTTGCCAATTGACCTTACCCCACGCGGTCGAATTATTGGCGATCTATGGTCGAGTAAGGGACCCGTGCCTTTCGGACTTATCCGAGAGTCACGACCTAAATTCCGGGTGTTCGGTGGAGACGACTCCACTGCTCTACCTGGCGGTCATGCTCGCCACCGATACCCGGCCCCGCCAACATATAACATGTTAACTAAAAGGAAGAGTGGTCAGTGTTGCTTCTGCAGCATATGATAACAAATTAAACTCTTTAATCTGACAAAGCAGAGAACTCATCTTTCTCAGATGAATATAACCATTATGGACTTTAAATATTAAAATTCTTAAACGTGGCATTTTCCACATTTTGAACTGTGCAAGCATGGGTAAGAAGTATTGGTTGGTCTCTCGGTGTGCTTGTTAAATCACCAGGTGAGTAGCTCCCACCTGTGCACTGATACCACCATTTACAAAACCGAGTCAATGGCCGATCAATTTCCTTACTGGTGTGAACGATTGTTCAGAACAGAATCCCTTTGTAACCCTAGGAACTCCCTGCACTGTATTTTGTATAAAACTTACTTTTCACACAACCAGACAAGTATGAAACTGATTTTTTGTTTATATACCGATTTATTTTTTTAATTTTTTTTTGGGGGGGGGGGGGGTGTGTACACAAATCCCTGATGGATCACTGTGAATGGACTGTGTATCTGGATTAGGTGCTTCTGACCACTGATAGGAAGGGCATACTGTATCTGTCCTTGTTTATGAGTGAACATACCTGGCTTGTGAATGTACAGGTTAAGTTTAAAGTGATTATATATTCTTTAATCATGTTGCAAATGGGGTGGGAGGGACGGGAGCTGTGGAGGGCTGTTGGAAAATATTGTTTGTTTGAGCTACAAGAGAAATTATACTCGACTTTTGCATCTATTGGTAAAAGTTGAAGCGTGTTGTGTGTGTGTGTGTGTGTGTGTGTGTCGGGTTGTGGTGTGAACATATTGCAAATCAATCTCATATACACTCCTATACGGTTTTCGGTAATCCAACGTCCGAGTAATCAGAGATCTAAACCGCCATCAGTGATGTTCCTTGTCGTGTGTGTGTTTTTTTTTTTTTGTACACTGCTTCAAATTAAAAAAATAAATCGGTATATAAACAAAAAATCAGTTTCATACTTGTCTGGTTGTGTGAAAAGTAAGTTTTATACAAAATACAGTGCAGGGAGTTCCTAGGGTTACAAAGGGATTCTGTTCTGAACAATCGTTCACCAGTAAGGAAATTGATCGGCCATTGACTCGGTTTTGTAAATGGTGGTATCAGTGCACAGGTGGGAGCTACTCACCTGGTGATTTAACAAGCACACCGAGAGACCAACCAATACTTCTTACCCATGCTTGCACAGTTCAAAATGTGGAAAATGCCACGTTTAAGAATTTTAATATTTAAAGTCCATAATGGTTATATTCATCTTGAGAAAGATGAGTTTCTCTGCCTTGTCAGATTAAAGAGTTTAATTTGTTATCATATGCTGCAGAAGCAACACTGACCACTC
>CM068957.1:43618822-43636766 GCA_035128595.1 Eptatretus atami
TTTCCTTTTAGTTAACATGTTATATGTTGGCGGGCCGGGTATCGGTGGCGAGCATGACCGCAGGTAGAGCAGTGGAGTCGTCTCCCACCGAACACCCCGGAATTTAGGTCGTGACTCTCGGATAAGTCCGAAAGGCACGGGTCCCTTACTCGACCATGGATCGCCAATAATTCGACCGCGTGGGGTAAGGTCAATTGGCAAACTTGAATATACCTAATTACCCACTTGGCGCAAAGCTACCGGGGATTGACACCCTCGACGGACCTCGAGTGGAACGAGCCGTTACCGTGCCCGAACCGTGTTAACCCGAGCGGAGGTTACCAAGGCCCGTCGGACCAAATGAAAATTTACGGCCTCGCTATTTCTCAACACACAGTGCCAATCCAATGAAAGAAACACAGAAACGACTGGAACATTTAACAAAAGGGACATTTATTTATAATGGGCAGGGGAGCACGCAAGAAGGCAGAGTTAACCGAATAAAAGGAATGCATTTACACACAAGGCACTTAAACGTTTCCTACTTAAAAGACGGGCCCACACACAAGACACACCCCCAAAAAGAAATGATGGCTTGCAGCCTTTATTGATACCCAAGCTAATTGATACTAACAGCCTGGAGGTAAGAATCTGGCTTGGACCTTCCAGCTTCGTGCGGTTCTCGACGATTTGGCCGGCGGGACTCGAACCCACAACACGATGCCGCTCCAAGCACCAGGTACGGAGGGGTAGCGCCGGGCGCTGGCACGCTCCACCGGCAAAACAGCGCGATGAGGCAGGCAAAGCAAGTCAGCTAGGCAGGCAGGCAAGCAATTCCCCTCCGGCTCGCAGGCAGGCGATTCATGGTGGGAAGACTCTCTCAGCCAGTCGCCACCACAATTATCCCTCTTTCTTCACAGGTGGGAGGGATCCGTTACGTTTCATCCCCTCCACATTGGACAGGTGTGTCGGGCTATCTCTCCGCGTTCGAGATTGGTCGGGGAGGGGGGGTGCTCATGTCTCCACCCTCGACCAGGAAGTCGAGCAGCAACATGTTGCGTTGGCTCCCCATTGGCCGAGAGGCGCAGACGTGCTTGCACCCTCCGATTGGCTGAGAGGGCGCCATGCCCGTATTTGGAGTGAGATCAAGACGCCAATGTCCAAAGAAACCCCGCCTGGCACATTGGACTCCACCCACGTACGTGCTGACACGCACACGTGCAAGGGTGCCGGTGGATGATGGTGGAAGGAAGCGAAGGCAGGTGTCGTTGTTGTAGTTTAAAATGTAAAAATCCTAAACTATAAAATAACTAACTCACAGCGCACGTACAATTAATCACCCATTAAACATAGGATGGGACCCTAACTAGAAACACATACAGTACTTACCGATATAGCTGATCTATAAGACCTGGCTGTTGTGTGCAGTAAGCTTCCAAATTCGCAACAATATAATGGGGCTGTTAAAGACTGCATGTGAAATGTGCCCCTTTGCTTGGGAGCCCAGAATACTTTCAGCCTGCCTTTGAAATGTGAACACACAATTTAACTGATACTGTGATGCACTCGGATACGCCTGGAATGTAAGACGTCAAGACGTACTTGGCCAGAAAGTAGGTACAGTGAGTTTTAACTTTTAACCTCAGCAGTGGAAGAGCAATCACATTTTCCTTTGTCTCATAGCTGTTTCTAAAGCATTGGTTTTTTATATGAATCAGTGTGCTTGAAGATGCATGTGGAAATTTCGATACCGATTACCGAAACCGATATTGGACTGTGGCGAATACCGATACGATATCGGCCTTCGGCGATTACTGATACCGATATCGGCCTTCGGCGATTACTGATACCGATATCGGCCTTCGGCGATTACTGATACCGATATCGCCCTTCGGCGATTACTGATACCGATATCGGCCTTCGGCGATTACTGATACCGATATCGGCCTTCGGCGATTACTGATACCGATATCGGCCTTTCGGCGATTACTGATACCTATATCAGCCTTCGCGATTACTGATACCGATATGAGCCTTCGGCGATTACTGATACCGATATCAGCCTTCGGCAATTACTGATACCGATATCAGCCTTCGGCGATTACTGATACCGATATCAGCCTTCGGCGATTACTGATACCGATATCGGCCTGTGGCGATTACCGAGATCGGTCAGTGTCGATTACTGATACCGATATCGATAGTGTATATGTCATCTTTGCATGTTCCATTATCACGCGTGCATATAATATGTTGTCATCGTGTGTACATGTCGTCATCGCATGTGCCAATTGTCGCTGAGCAACACACACGCAGTCAGTAAGACATTACATTTTATTTAGTGAGAAGCATGTGCACGTTTGTGTGTGCATTTTACACAAACAACGTCGCAACGTAAAATACATGGCGGCCTTACTGGCTGTCTCTGTGGTCTCACCCATAAAAAACCTGTTGATATCGATATACCGGTATCGGTATGAGCCCACCGATATTTCGATGTTGAGGAAAAAAAATCGATACGCGACGGAGCTTACTTGTCTTCCGCCGCAATAGAAATAATAACCATTCCTTTCATGCCATAAAGGTACATAGGGCTGCCAAATAAGTTTCATTGGCTTAGGAGTACAGTTCTAGATGAGTCACCACATTGACACAGGATGCTCAATTGGTTTATTACCCCAGTAAGCTGGTACGCATTTTGCCAACCTCAGAAGGATAACAGGCTGAGTCAACCACCGAGTGTTATTTCAACAGCACAATCAGGACTTGAACTCAAGATACTAAGATTTTTAGCCAATCACTTTAACCGTTAAGCTAACACCAGGTTTCTTCTGCTACAATACCGATTATAATTTTCTCTAATATGGTAGAACATGACAGGTATGACTTTCCCCAGACATAATCATCTTCCACTAACGGAAGCATGGAATTTGGAGAAGAAAATAACAAAAAAGAATGTCCTCGAAAATTATGTGCTTACAAAAAAACATTAAGGTTTAAAACGATGTCAATACAGGATTTTAATGCGTTTTTGGAATATTCACCCGCACCTCTGAGTACAACCACCAAGTTTCAATGCAATTCTTCCACAAGCAAGCAAACAAACATGTAGCATGTGCACACACCACCCCCCTCCCCAATCTATGATGAGTATAGTTTTCATTTCACTATCACACAGAGAATTGGCATATTTTAGTGTGATTTGTACAACTTCTGGGATTTTGATTGTTTTTCGTGATAACATCCAGTTTTTAAGCTATTCTGTCTAGCGTGCAGGAGTGCATTAGCAGGTATGAGAATTGACCACTTCTTATGACAATTCCCCACTTTCACATAAAAGTAAAAATCGAAGTTGGAGGTGGCCATCCCAACTTTGTAGGACTTTCCCATGAACCTATAACTTTGAAGAACCCAGAGTACAACCACCATTTTTTCATATTTAATCCGGTGATTTAGGAGTGCATAAAATAAAGAGCATGTATATATATTGGCCAAGTAGATTTTGATTCTATAAGGTTTTCATATAGAAATACTATGAAAATACTGGAAACATCTGGGACTTGCAATACTCTCTCCCACCGAGAGTGGCGCTACAGGATACAAGTTTACATCGAGAATTTACGTTGTCTCCCACCTCCCGAACCTCCGTGACTGAATATTTTTAACTCCTAAGATCATCTCGGGCACACCCCAAGCACACTTACCACATTTTGACAAATTCCGTCCAGCGGTCTCGGAGTGTATCGGAGTGCAGAAAGTAAAACACATAAACACACGAGCTAAATTATATATAGTACGATTCCTGTTTTTACATGGTTGAGGATGATCTTTAACATAAATCATCGCGCGCACACACACACACACACCACACACACACACACACACACACACACACACACACACAAAGAGAGAGACACCAGACAACAGAGGACTTGACTTCAGGCAAATAGCCGCTGACCTTGGGGAAGTGATGTAACTTGCTGTGGCATTTTGGGTATAGGTGCCACTATGTTTGGGAGGTCACTTTTCTCTACACACAATTAGCAGGGTAATCAAGGAGAAATCCCCAATCCCCCCTCTCTCTCCCCCACCCCCTTCCAATTAGATTCCAGCCCAAATAGTCTATCCATGCTTTATGCTCGAAATGCTTAGCATAAAGCAAGGAAGTGGCATGTAATTTTTAAAGTCTTCAGTACGAATCAGCTCAGATAAGAATAAAACTTATGGCATCCCAGACTCAGAGCAGCCAAGATAACTCCTGCTTCCTGAGAGTTGGTTATTCGATCAATTTTTTAAACATTATGTCTCTCCAGGTTGATATCCCACATACCATGTGGATGGATTTGTCCATTGCCATTCAGTGCGTCGTCCATGAGTTTCATACACTTACAGAAATAAATACGTGATTGTGATTCTACAGCAAGGAAAACCGTAACTAATGCAAATAATGAATAAAGTCTGGAGACGACGATGGTTCACGAGCGGTATTTGACGATGTGATTGTTTCAGAAGTCAAGGATGAGACAATGTGATAATTTTTTGACCAAGTTATAAAAATGATCAACATGATGTGGTACGAGTGACAGGTTATTAGCTGCAAAATGTCGAAAACCCAGTTTCGTTCAACAACTTTACAAATTTGACCTTTGCATAAACTTTAAAGGTCACAAAACAATGTTGTGGACATTAAAATAAGGAAACAGGATACGTGCTATAGCTTATTGGAGTTAGTTCGTCGAAGAAGGTCGAAAACCCGGTTCGATTCCCACAACTTTGAAATTTGACCTTTGTGACCTTTAAAGGTCAAAGGTCAAGGATTATGACCTTTGGTGCAAAACTTCCTCTGGAACATTCCAGGAATAATATAACGTCATATAGGCTATATGGCATTTCGCACTCCTCGGATTATCCATACTTTGATGAAATCAGCGTAAAAACAAACTTGACGGGGGCGCCACAGGCAAGGTGTTCGAGATAGAGCAAAATGGTTTCAAGACTTTAGTGGGGAATGACCTAAAGATTATGCATAAAAATTATTGTCATTCTAGCTCTCAAAGTTTGGCGGTCGTATGATTTTTATGTCAAAATTCGCAATATTTCTAAGCACGTGACCTTGTGACCTTGACCTTGGGACGAAAATGAAAAATCGAGCTCCGTGGGCTATGCAGGTGCCATTGGGCTAACCAAATACCGAAACCCTGCCAGATTCGAAAAACCCCCTCGGAGAAGATGTAATTGAAAATCGGCTACCCCAAAAAACACGTTTTTTGGCGTGGCTCCGCCCATAATGGGCGCACCACGCCCATTCTCAGGAAAACACAACTATATCATGATATAAACCTCCCACCAAAATTTTATCAGGATCTGATCAAAACCCACGGAGCTATGCTCGGGAAACAGACAGACAGACAGACAGACAGACAGACACCAATAACGAATATAGTGGTCACTTACTTTTCGTGAACCAATAAAGTCTCAATCGACAGAATCATTGCAAGCTGCAGATCAATGTTCAACTCTCTCTGCAATTTTCTGATTCGAGTTTTGTGATATAAGACATCTCATTCAATAATGTTCATATAAATTGTTATTCTTTGTTCAATATGAAATATCAGTGGTTGTGAGAGGTCGCAAATATAAACGGCTTTACATCCTCACAATGGCATAAAATAACAAAACAGAGTGAAAGGAAATGGTCTGTCACATAATTATGTTCTCAGCACTTGGGAATCATATTATTTTCAACGTTACACCATCTTAAAAACAATCGTTGGACCTGTTAAAATGAGTGATCTTTGCTCTTCCAGTACATCACACGATGCAAAATGTGAGTGCAATGGTACGAGGACTCTTCAAAAATGTTCTCGGAATAAGATACTCACAATAGTCCAAAAAACGTCAACATTTTCAATTTATTTTAAATTTCTTACATATTAACCAGACTATCTGTGTTAATATGGTTAGAGAGTCTGCTTTGAGTCTGGGAAGTCGGTGGTTCGATTCAGATCCTTGCCGAGTTAATACCAAAGATGAAAAAATGTTACGTGCGGTTTTCTTGCTTAACCCCCAGTATGTAGAGAGAGAGCATGAATAAACCCCGAGGATGGACAGGGCAGCCTAGATCACACGATGCCATCTTTGGCACCTCCTCTCCATTTATTTAAATTACGAATAGCTTATGAGGGGTACCGAAGGCAGGTAGTGGTGAGGTGGTAGTGAGTGCAGGTTGGGGTGAGGGTGTAGCGAGTGCAAGCAGGGTGGGGGTGCAGCACACAGAGATAGGTAGGAATGAGGATAGGGACTTTTTGTTGGCGATTAAATACTTAAATATGTTAGTTTTTCTTTCTGCCGGAAGGATCATAGACATAGAGTTGTGTGCAGTTTCAAAGGTGGAGGAGTTAGGGACATCGAAGGAAGGTTAAATGACATCATATTGAGTCACGGCAGGAAGACGTTGGTTGTGGAACACCGAGCACCAAATTATGGCGGAAAAGTTTACTCGGAGGATTTGAAAATAGGTACATGATATTGGGTAAGTGACTGAAAGCAAAGGGTTTTGGGTAATTTTTTCTGGTATTTTCCCAAGACAAGGACATGGAATAGAATTTATGAGCAGAGTGATATATGTCAACCTATGGATGGAGCAACGGTGTAGAGAAGAAGGTTTTTCATTTAGGAAGCAATGGGAATCATTTCGGGGGGAAAGGGATTGGTGTTTCCAGGCTGAAGAAGACGGACTTTATACATTAGAAAGGAGGTGATGATGAGGGGATATGTTAAAGATGTTTAAGGTAATGAAGGGTATGGACAAAATAAGTGCAGAAGAGTTCTTCAGCAGAATAGACAGTGATAGGAACAAGGGCCATATCCTGAGCGTAAAGAAGATGTGAGTGAAGATGGTAGTAAGGCAGGGGTCTTTCACTCAGAGGGAATAGTTCATGCATGGAATGGTTTCAACTGAAAAGGTAGTGGAAGCAGAAAACAATAGATAGGTTAACATTTGAATTAGGTAGGTACTTTAGGCATAAGAGATAGAGGGGTACAGGATATTTGCAGGATGGATGGGTGATTGTGTACATCTGTACTGATTGTGATGTATGTGAGAGGGTCTCAACAAGGGATAGTGTGTGGTCGATGTTGTACATTATTCACCCTTAAACCGCCCTTGTCCACCACATGCCCACCTCCCCCCAATGAAAAAAAAAGTTTATTGTATTTTAAGACCCTGGTGATGTCCCCTGAGCCTGCCTCACTTTTCTCATCCCCACTCTTCCTCCCAATCCCCAATTAAATTCAGTCATTAGCTTGCCAGATTTATTACCCCACACATGCGAAGCGAAAAGTGGAGTCAAGTAATTGGTTTCACATCAGTCTGTCTGTCTGGCTGTTCATGTGTCTACAAACGTCAGTTTATAATCAAGGAATAACTTAATTTTGATTGAATATTATATATTTGAACATGAATTGGAACATGAATCGGAAAACAAACTGTAGTTTCCTAGATGTACTTCATCCTACTCCACAACGCTCTCCGCATACTACACATTAGCTACAGTCCCTCCTCCGCTAAATTGTCCTAACTCGCAGCTGCCATTCATTAACCCTGGCCTCAACACGAAGCGCAGCTGCCTCAGACAAGTTTGGTGAACACTGGGATCGATCAATCATCCAACATACACAACATGCTAAAACTATAAGGGCAATCACCAGGTGTCACCAAGGGTGGGAGTACTGGAACACCAATCAGGCACAATTGGTCGGTGGGCGAGCTCCTCCAATGGACTGAGGAGAGGGGGAACACAAGCAGGGGGGACACAGATGCAATACAAGGCAAGAGTGAACGCATCGAGGAAAGAAGACGAGAGAGAGAGGAGACTCCGAGGGGAGTGAACGCTCAGAGACACCAGCCTGACTCAAACTCTTGCAAATTCTCCGGGTACATATACTCGTCTGACCGGCTTCATCCCTGCTTTCTCCTCATTCCTCTGTCTTTCTTTTTGTTCTCAGTCTGCTTTCACATCTTCTATTTCATTTCTTTGTTGACTTTTCTGTCATTCCCATGTTTATTTCTTCTTACACATTCAACACCTCTCATCCCTTCGCAGGTTTGCACCAAGCCCTCCCTGTTCCTTAAACTGCGCCACACTGAATCAACCATTGACACTCGCTTCGCCTTGTACACCTCCCGCACTTAACTGCCAAAACCAACACCCAGTTCATGCTGCAAATGATACACCAGAGTGCACGGAGAAGGCAGTGCATGGGCGACGATGAGGAGCGACTCCGAGGGGTCCGACACCAAACCATCTTCAGAATCATTGGTGGCGCCAGCTCTACTGAGCCGGCGCAACGTGTGAAGGGCATGGGTGCATGACCCAGCTTTTATCTTTCTCTCCCACTCTCTTGGCCCACTTCCCATCTCTCCTTTCCCAGATGCATGCGCGCCAGCTACTGCAGAGTTGCTAAGTCACTGTTAAGATTCCGAAGGCAGGTTTGTCACATAGATGTAAGGGGAATGTATACGTGCTGAACATACCTGGAATATACGTACCACTGGTGTTTAGTTTTTGTATGTACTTTGAGATTTTCTGGTTACTGCCATGAAAAGCCATTTCCTTGAGAACTGTCCTGATTTATTGTCAGTTCTGATTGCAGCAGAGGATAACCAAAGCGTAAATTGGGCTTGGTAAGTGCCAGGTCAGGTAACTAATGGTCACGCTCGGCCTACTAGTTAAGATTAGTTACGTAATCATCTGCACGGTACCTCTCATACTCAACGTTTTTGTATGATAAGACGACTTTGGGCGTGGGACCCCAGCGCGGAGTTCTGGGTGACTGGCGATCAATGGTCTATAAAGAAGACATCCTGTCCTCATCAGATTATCCGGAGGCGACGCCCGTCACATTGGGGTCAAGATAGAAAACCTGATCCGCCCATCAAAATACACTGGAAACACTACATTGGTAAGGTGTTCTATGGACTCTCTAGTTTAATCTGGTGTTGGTGTGGTGAAGGCAAGATGAGCCGAATGGTCTCCAGTGTCAAATTTCCTTGTTATTGCTCTGTGGCAGGGCGACCCAAGTCTGGCAGCAAGTGCCCCCAATACCCCTGAGCCCGGTGCCTCATCATCTGGGTCACTAGGCATAAATCCAGCCTTGTGGGTTGGCACCTCAGGGGACGGGGGGGGGGGGGGGGAAGTAGATTTCTTTTAATTGACCCACTGGCTATGGAGAGGCAACATCAAAAGATCGCTAGTAGTTACCCTGGAAGGGAGTTACATCATTACCCCAAGGTCACGGTCAAAGGCAGTGTTTATCTGAATTGAAATCCTGTGTTGTTTGATGTCTGTCTGCATGTGTGCATGATTTGTGTGATAGCCTTACAAACTGTAATGTAGTTAAAAAAAACAAACATGTAGTTAGTCAATAATAAATACTTCTTTTTTCATCAACGAAGTTTCTGCACATATAAATAACAAAATATTTTATCTCCTTTGTAATGAACTTATAATAATAATCGCGATGTTCATAATTAAGCTGAAGTGGAAGCAAGAGAGTTGTTTCAAATTGCATGATGAGAATAGTGGCATTTCAATAAACAATTGTTATCACAAGTTGTAAATCCCACTCCAACAAAATCAAAAACATGCAACGACAACAAAAAAAAATTGATTAAAGCAATGAGAAAGCCCACAAGGAAAAACACAACTGGAAAGGGTAATGGGAGAGAAGGGGATATGTTGGTGGCAGGTGTATTACATTGAAGAAAATTAAAATTTGTGAACACTTGAACTAAATGAGTGGAGCAAGGGCATCATACTGTGTCCAAGTTTACTTATTCTTCCTTTTCTTCTTCATCTTTTTTGTCTTTCATAATGCAGCACATGCCTGTGGGTAGCATCATTTTGCTGGGGGTGCAGCTGTGCTGCTGATGGAGTGCCCCTGCAAGTTGGAGCAGGAGGTTGGAATTTTCCCATGATAGCAAACACTCTTCAAGATGGACACACATGGGATAACATAATGATCAGTAACGAATGCCAGGCAGACATGAACCCAGTTTAACGTCCATCGAGGGACGGCACGCACGTTGATGAAATCGCCCTGCCTGAAAAACACTGGAATGACAGTTTTATAGCTGGGTCGAGATTTTTAACCACCAGGTGAGCGCTCAGAGGTGAGTGTGCATACTTCTACGGCTATCCTGTCAGCCTTAATGTTTACTTGTCATCATTTCTTCCTTGAAAAAAAAAAAATGAACATTTTAAAAGTGAAAGTGCACTTTTCAATTTGATCATTTATGTCCCAGCATGTGCTGCCATATATGTATATATATATATATATAAATATATATATATATATATATATATATATATATATATAATATATATAAAACTTGGAGTGTGTAATCAAGAACCTGCAGCAAATTATGCACAAACATGAGTGATTGTGGATGTGACAATAGTTGTTAAAGTTGTTTGGCACAGCATGATCAAGATCAATGTTAAAATTGAAAAGTGTAATTGAAGAATGTTTTTTTTTCTCGAGAATGAAAAATAAATTTAATCTTGAATATAGGGATCCCAACTGTCCCAAACAAATGTCGACGAATATATCACACCATATTTGTTGTATTATTAAACATTAAATTGATGCTGTTTGGGACAATACATCATTCAGCTGCACACACAGCCAACCGGTCGAAACAAAGTCCGAGTAAACTCTGCTCCCCAGATTTTTAAAAAAACAAACAGGAAAGAGAATCCTCCCAGGTGACATTTCACTTGCGGTCCGCAAACCTTCTCAAGCCAAAGAGGCCCAGCCAACCACATGCGGCCAAATTGTGGAAAACCACTTCTGGTCACATGTGTGTTGGCATGCACACATCTTTTGGTTATCAGAATACGGCAATGCCACTCGTCATTGGATTCCCACTGATTCCTGACTCATTCATTATGTTTTTTTTAGATCTACTATTGTAATTATGTGGATCACACCCAACTGAGTATACCCAGTACCTTCAGATTATTGAAAGACGGTCTTTCTCTTTGGCGTGTGGGTCAGGGTGGGGGTGCGGTTGATGCACTGCATGTACTGGTGAAAGGTGTGAGTGTGGCGTCGGTGCTTGAATGCGTGTGGGCTAGTGTGTGGGGTAGTACACTGAAAGCAGTGTGTGGGGTAGTGGCGTTAAGTGCGCATAGGATACCTTGTGGTGGCGTTGGTGTACCATGACTATTGTTGAACCTACATGTACCTTGCCTTACACCATGCCTTAAAAAAGTGTTTTAACCACCAGGTTGTACTGTATAGGGAGGTCAATGTTTCGTTTGTGAGACACCTCTCTGTTATTTAACACATCAGGCTTTAGCATTATCACGGTGTTTTGTTGGCGTGACATCCAGTACTCGGGTTCCTCCCTCGGACCAGTTGATGCTCCCATGTATGTGGTGCGTGCAATTGCTGACTGATCTGTGTTACCCAACGCATCGCCCTTGTATGCTAAATCCAGCCGTGTATGGAGACTTCTCCCTGATTCTCAATATATGTCTCCACACAAGTCCTTGCACATTGGTGATGTACACAAACACCTGACGAGTCAACTATCTGTATTTCATCTTTCAGTTTAGTTAAAACCCCCCAAATATACATAGCAATTTTGGGCCACTCCAATATGTGCACCTCGCATTATTTGGCAGTTTCTCTGAGAGATCTGGATAATAAGGTAACACACACCTACAATCAGCTCCTGTTTTGTTTTTGGTTGATGTACTATACCCTCTAAACCCCGGATAATCTCCTGTCATAGCCGTTGTTCTTTAAGATTTCATCTGCCTGTTTTAGTTCAATAAATTTCACCCTTACTGATGATGAGATTGTCCACGTATGGGATGTTAATGCCCGTGCTATAGCCGGTGCACCTCAACATCCAAAAAGCCAATTTACCCTCATTCTCCATTTCTTTCATGAATTTAACACTCGTATACACCAGGCACAGTTTTTCAAGAGGTGATAGACTTTTTTCCAGAAGTATAATGGCAAATGTCTCATCCACGTACCTGAGCCAAAGACGCAGTAACCAGTCCTCATCATGTTTGAGCACGTTACATTCCAGCTCCTCCATTACCAGATTAGCCACGACTGCCGACATGGGTGAACCCAATGCTGTTCCATAAATTTGTTTGTCTGAACGGTATCATAAACAAATGTCGCACTATCCAACATAACCTCAACAAGCCGGCAACATCATCCGCAGTTAACGCGCTGTTCGTACACGCCGTTTTCCACATCCTCAGATTTATCCAAGAGCACACACACATCACTCTCACTACCAAGTCCACTGGGACATTCGTAAAAAGTGACACAACATCAAATGACACCACAACCTCCTCATCTCGAATTGTGCTGTTGTTCACGGCTCCTTCCATTCTACATCCAGGTGATGCATGATGTCTTCGCTGGGCGCCGAAGGATGGGAGTACTCAGTTTTTACTCCGTTTTCTTTCTTCTTGCTTTCTTGTTTTGTCCGGGCAATATCTCAGTCATCCTTTGAGCTCGGAAGCTGAAATTTGGGGAAAAGTACAGATGTGCTTTGAACAAAAATAATATTTTAATTTTTTTGATTAATCAGTAAATTGGTGAATTACTTCATTGTTATCGATTCGATTAGTACAACATAATTTAAATATGCGTTTCATAAAATAGACATATCAAAGCTTTTCGACTTGCACTCCACAGGATAAAACGCAAGCGGAACGAAGACGAAGCACCAAAGCTCTCAATTTATAAAGTTACATGTGATGTCCTCAACGTTGAATTGTTGAAAGAAAGAAAGGACAGGATTACCGAATTGTGGAACCATAGAGCATCATGAATAATGAGTAGGCAAAAATGACCATCAATGAACTAATGATATAGATGAATCATCAAAGTACTAATGTAATGCTAATTAGCCGAGAGCTAGTTGGGGGGGGTGGGGGGAGAGGGGGGGGGGTTCATGATGACTCAACGATGACCGTAAGTACAGTTGTCAAGGTTGAGTACCACATTCATACCCCAGCAATGTACCAAAGTCACCGTTAAGTCATCATGAAACCACCCACCCCCCCCGCCAACCACTCTACCCCTCCCCAACACTCTACCCCCCTCCCCTCAGCTGAATTTAGCATTACGTTTTCGCAGGATTTGGTGATTCATCTCCGCCTAATATTTATTCATGATGGTTAATTTTCCACCCTAACTCATTATTCATGATGCTCTATGGTTCACCAATCAGGTAATCCCATCGCTTTCCTTTCTCTCAACCAATCACGTTGAGACATTACATTGCAACGTTAAAATGAGGGTTTTGCTGCTTCTTATTCATTTGCTTGCGGGTTTTATCCTGAGGAGTGCAAGTCGAAAAGCTTTGACAAATGTCCTGTTTTATTGAAAACCGCATGTTATTATCCATTTACTAATTCTTTATTTATTTTTCATTCTCATTGCGGCAATATCTACAGCCATTATGAGCGAGGAAGCGATATGGACATGACAGTGACCAAGTTCACCCCTGCTCCCCCTCACTCTCGAAGCAACATCACACTCTCTCTCCCAAGATTCCGTCTCAACCTTTCCTCAAAACTCCCCCTCACTTTCTCCTCTCAACTCTCCCCACTCACCTTCTCCCACATTCACGACTCCTCACTCCCTTCTCAAAGTTGCCCCCCCCCACTCCACAAAAGCTCTCTTCCTGCCTCTCTACCTAAGATCTATCACTCCACTCCTCAAATCCTCAACTGCTTCTGCCCCTCTCCTTTATTACTCCACTGTAAACCTCAACCCAGCAACACAGAGCCTGTTCTCCTCCTCACCGCGCCCTTACCCTCGTTCTTCTGCAATCCCACACCTTTCACAACTCGCTTACTACTCCCCTCCCACCTCCTCGCTTGTCCTCCTCTCCCCTCCACTCCCATCCCTGCAGCCCAAGCCTCCTCCCTCCTCTTATTAACAATGTGGACCTCAAATATCCAGGGCTTTACTCAAAACTTACAGATTTTCCATACGAGATGCCACTGACAACACCAGACACAAATCTGCCGACACAGCAAACTTTCTCTCATCAAGAGTCTCTGAACTCACTATATATGCTTCCCTGGTACTCCTCCTCCGGAATGACAGCCTGACCCTCGTCCTGTGGAGGGTTGGCTCTCATCTCAAAGACCCCATTCCTAACTCTCCCATGCACTGCTCATCACTCCCCGCACCCCCGGAAATACTCTGGGCTACGGCTTCCCCTCACTCCCACCTCATGTTTATGTGGTGCTGTCATCCACCAACAGTGATGGACTCCATTTACAGCCTCACTATCCGAAACATGGACCAACTTTCTATCCTCATCCAAACTCTCTTCTTCTCATTGCGGCGACTTAAAATTTTCTCATGCCAGTTGGCTGGTGTGGGTACTTCTCTCACCTGTCAGGCACTTCAGCAAAAGAACTTCTGGCGATTCATTGGGATTTGACTCAATCGGTCAACTTCCGACCCGGATCTCAAACAATGGCACTCTAATTCTTCTGACTGATTTTTGGCAGATCCAGAAATCCCTGAAATATCTGCCTGTTCTTTCCTCCGCTCCAATCGGTTTCTTCTGACCACATGTCTTGTCAAAGTGGACAATCTTCTCTGGCTGATTAATCAGAGAACCACCTCAGCGCCGTCGAGTCTGGGCATATTCACTCAGGCCCGCCTGGCAGGGTCACCAAGCAGGCCATCAACTCTAGACTGTCTCCTACTCGCTACTTTCCTCAACACCTCAAACTAATCCTGGAATTTTCAAAGAAACTTGCTTCTCTTATGCACATATTATCCACTCATCGTCCTCAGTTGGCCCTACCTTACCTCCCACCAATGGTTCAATGAACAGCTTGTGGCGAAGCAGTTGTTCCTGAAACAACTTGCCTTTGCCTCATGGAAGCAAACACACTGAGGGTAATCTCAAGTTCTTCCATAAAGCTCGAACAATTGTGTTCCACCTCAGGAGAGGCCAGAAAACAACATCTTTCGAGCTCAAGCTGAACTCTCAAACCTCTCTCTCTCTCTCCTCCAAATCCTGGTGGCATCTAATCAATCGTTTCTGATGTATGTTCCCCTCCATCCCATCCCTTACCTCAATGGCCAACACTGCTGACTATCGCACGTGAAAAGGCGAATGCCTAAACTCGGTGTTGCATCAAAATTGTGTCCGAAACCCATTGCTCTTCTGTACCCACTTTACAACTGGTCACAACGCACTGGTCTCTGGATTCTTGTCTTTTCTTCTTGAGAAAGTGGAGAGCTTGCCTGTCAAACCTCGACTCAGATTCTGCAACCGGTCCAGACGGCATCAGCCATATGTTCCTAAAAAAATATGTTTCCTCTGCTCTTGCTCACGCCTCTCTCTGTTTATTCATCCTCTCATTTTGCTCAAGTCATCTACCATCTGTTGGAAATCAGCAAACATTACTGCCCTGCAAAAAGGTGCAAAATCAGATCCTGCAACTATAGAACAATCAGCCTTTCACAATATCAGCAAGGTTTATGGAATCCATCATGCTTCAGACATTAAATCCTCCCTATTCTCCAATGGCTTGTTTCCGATCAATTTGGTTTCAGACCAGGTTGCTCTACTACTTGGAATATGCTGCTTCTGCTCGTCCAACGATGGATGGGGTCCCTCAATGCAGACGTGAAATTCAGAGCCCGTATCCCTGACATATCGATGCTTTTGAACACAGTCTGGCAACCCTGCCTGCTCACCAAACCTCTCTTCCGATGGTATCCAAGGCCATCTCCACTCAATGGCTCGCAGACTTCTCTCCCTGTCGAGCCAACATGTGGCTAAATGGAGTTCTCGCTCATCACCTTCCTGTCCAGGCTGGAGTTTCAAGCAGCGTTTCTAGGCCTGTCTTTTTCTGGTTTTCATCACATGCTTCTCCGACTCTCTGGAAAATCCTCTTTATCTCTTTGCTGATGACCTCCACCCTCTGCCTATCACTGTCACCTCTGACGGCAAGCAGCAGCGTTCTTGCGTCTGCAGATCTGGGTAAAATCACAACTGGTCCAAGACGTGGAAAGTTTTTCAATCCTGACAAATCTCACCTCCAAGATGTTCTCTCGAAAGGAACCGTTTGGACCCCCCCCTCCCCATCACTTCACGAACAACCTCTGGTGAAATCTTTTCAATTCAACGTTTTCTGGGTCTCATTATCGCATGATCTTTCCTGGAAAGGCCACATTTCCAACTGGACTCCAAGCCAGTTGCAACTGGGAATCTCCGCTGCAAATCTCTTCACCACCATGAGTCCTAAACCTACAAGCCTTTCGTCGCCACTGATGACTCCCTGCTCTTCAATTCTTTGCTGGTGCTCCTGCTCTCACCTTTCTCTGGCTTCACGCTGTGGAAATCAGGCATTAGGAAATCATTGGTATCTCCCGCGATGAGGCTGAGTCTTTGGGCCCTCACTCTCTCACCATGGGCAGGTCGGTGGTCCTTTCTGTTCTCTACTGTCTTCTCCCAGTCTCGCCCTCACCTGCTCTGTCTGCGATATGGTCCCAGGCTGTCCCACCCCCATATTTCCAGCCAGGAACGCTCAAGGTCGCGCCATGCAACCCCGTTCTGGTAAAACTACCCAAAATCCACAAATACTGCTCACCTTCACTCCTTTTTCTTCCTCTTTTTCCCCACCTTTGGAATAAACTCCCACACTCTCTTCATCCCATGCTTCCCTCCAGGCCCTTCAAAACAGCCATTCACACCACCCTCTTATCCGTCTCCCATCCACCTCGAATCTATTCTACCCCTGTTATCCACCCCAAACTCTCACCTTCACAAACTCCAAACCTCCCTTCAAATTCCCTGCTTTCCTTCCTGGAAAAGTCCCTGTGTGTCCCCATCTTATTTACCTCCGTGTTCCCCCCCAATCCCTCTCCTTCTACAGATCTCAAAGTCTCTATTTTCCCTGTTTTGTCCTTCCTCTCCAACCCCCTCTTGTTCATGCCCCTTGCTGTGCATTTGTGTGTTCGTCTCATACGAGCCTGACAGTGTACACCACAACACAAAAAGTGTTTTTGTTCTATAAAGGTATTTTAATGATTGAATTGATTAATCAATTAATGATTAATTATTCATTTTTCGATGGATTACTTATTTTCAAAAAAGTTTCATTTCAGATGAAACAGTGGCGGTTTCGGTATGCTATTCGGCAGTTGATTGAGAATTAATTAATTACAGGATTAATTAATTTATTTTTTGAATTTGCATATTAATCAATCATTATTGTACACTGCCCCCTCAAACAATTCTGTCTCCCTGTGCTGCATGGGGCATAGTCGCCCGCTGTTTAGGATTGTTATTTATTTATTTGGCATGGGGGTGGTGTACTTTGGAATGTACCTACTTGTTGTTACACGCTCCTTCCCAATATTGCATATTAAGGCATTGCATGACGTCATCGACCAGGCGTCCAGGAAAGCGGAGACATCAGTTTTTTACTCGTTTTCTTGTTGCTTTCTTTTTTGTCCGGCGTTGATATCTCAAGCCATCCTTTTGGCTAGGAAGCTGAAATTTGGGGACTAAAGTGAAATATGCTTTTGCCATAAAGCTGTTTTTTTTGGATTAAATCAAATTAATACTTATTATACTTAACTTATATCAATTTAATTTATACTTATTTCTTTCTCATCTTGGCCAATCATCTCAGGCACCTTTTAGTGAGTGAAATACTATATTGGAATAAGACAGTTGACACAAGTGATTTGGCTATAAAGGGTATTTTTGATTTAATGATAATCACAATTAATCGGGGCAAAGCTACCGGGGAATTGACACCCTCGACGGACCTCGAGTGGAACGAGCCGTTACCGTGCCCGAACCGTGTGTAACCCGAGCGGAGGTTACCAAGGCCCGTCGGACCAAATGAACAATTTACGGCCTCGCTATTTCTCAACACAC
>CM068957.1:43663232-43674098 GCA_035128595.1 Eptatretus atami
AGTACAAAAATACAGAAACATATGGAGGAAAACCTGCTGCCATCTTCAAGAAACCTGAAATTGGGACTGAAGTTCACCTTTCAGCATATATATATATATATAATATATATATATATATATATATATATATATATATATATATATTATATATTAGCCGGGAGGTGACGATGTGTTCGCGGGCATTATTGAACAATGCCACGATAGGTACAATACAATTGAGTTAGTGGATGCTTTGAGGAAGCCCTACCATAAAAACCTATCTCTTCCGTCAAAATTGACCAAAATCAAATCGGATTTTTTTATGTTGTACTTATGGACATTATGCACAGCTTCTAGGAAATGAAATTGCGAGAAAAAAAATCGAGAAAAAATAAATAAATAAATAAAAAATAAATAAAAAGTGCAAGTGGGCATGGCTCCGCCCATAAGGGGCGTGGGACAGCCCTCATACAACAAGACACAACTAGACCATGATATCTAGCTTGTGTCCAATTTCATCAAGATCGCATCAAACGTCACGGATCTATGCTCTGGAGAGAGTCACAAACAGACAGACACACAGACACAACGAAACGAAAATAGTGGTCATTGCTGGTGCCCGCGAACCTATATATATATATGGAGCCTTGCAGAATTTTTCAAAGTTATTGTTTGATTAACAGTGACATCCCGAACCAGTTTCCTGCTTTCTGGCTGCTGAGTTGTATGGGCTCCCTGATCTGGGTCGAGTCTGGCAGTACGATACGTCTTCCACTCCTGAATGATGGATTTCACCGTGCTCAAAGGGATAATGACACTTTAAAATCTTCTATAACCCTCTCCTGAGCGGTGCTTCTCCACCACTTTATGTCTGACTTTTTGGAAAGCTCCTTGGTCATCATGTTTGCCTTGTTGTTGATTGACCAAGTGAGTTGCACCTTAAAACTCTTTAGATAAGTGGGGGAGCTTAAGTTTTAACTTAAGCCACCGATTACATGCAGGAGAAACCTATTACACTTATTTTATAACAATTCTAATAAATAATTTGCTCCTGAAGTGATTTAGGTTTAATTCGATAAATGGTTTAATACTTATGCAACTGAGAATCATCTGAATTTCTCTGTGAATCAAATTATTCACATTTTTTATCTGTATTTTTAAAGCTTTATCACTTTGGAGTAGTTTATGAAGACTCTACCTGGATATATCAAGTTTGATTTGAAAGCATCATGAAATAAGCTCAGGTGGCATTAAAATGTGAAAACTTTGGAAGGCAGGGGGTGAATACTTTTGCAGGCCACTGTACATTTAAATGCATCATCTGTCTTGCAAGAGAGATACGTTTTCATAATTCAGAGGAAAGGAAATAGTCATTATTAATATCTGAAGTCTCTCTGTGTGGTAATAAAAATAAATGTGCATGGACATGTAATCACATATTACATGAAGTGAAAAGCAACGTGGCAAGTTAAAGGCGATGAAAAGTGAATTGGAAGGAATCAAAAGTGGGTTTGTTTTCTTTATTTACTCTTACCAAACGTGGTAAAACCTCTATTTGAGAGATGAATAAATATATGACATTATGTAAGATTTCTCTCTTGCTTTGAAGAATGGGAAGAAAGGGGTATGGGAGGACAGATTTGGGTGGCGGGAAGGAGGGGGTCTTGACTTGTGGCCGGTGGGGGGGGGGGAGGTGTATGTTTTCATAATAGGCTTGAGGACTTGGTTGGGGGTTGAGGACTTTGGGTGGGAGTGGGTTTGAAGACTTGCAGTGGGGAGGGTTTGAAGACTTGGTATGGGGAGTGGGTGTGTGTGGTTGAGGACTTGGTGTTGGGAGGGAGACACTCTGTCTCCTCTCTCACGCCCCCCACCACCTCAACTCTATGTCCTCTCTTCCCCCTTTCTTGTGTCCTCAACCCCCTACCCCAACCCAAGTCCACATACTAACCCCCTCCCCCAACCCAAGTCTGCAAGCCCCTCCCAACCCCAAATCCTCAATCAACCCCCTTTCCCAACTCTGTCCCTTCTTTGCCCTCCCCCACTCAAACTCTGTCCTCCACTCCACCTTTCTTCATCATATCCCCCACCAGGTCCACAGCTCCCCTTTCTTCTTCAGGTCCTCAAGCCCCCTCCCACTCAAGATGAAGTAATCAATGAAAAATAAATTATTCCTTTGACAGAATTGGCTGAATAATTTGTGGTTATATTATTTTTTTTTTTTACTTCTGGTAGGTGTGGAATATGTATGGAGTGTGCTATGACTATCCTTTGACAGCATAATAGTCACTAATTGGTTAAGACTGCTAAGCTTTCGCAGTGAGGTAAATCAACAGAAATGATAATTATAGGCTGATAGAATTGATGGAATAGTTTGTGGTTATATTCTGTCCCTTACTGGCTTCACTTGAGGAGACTATAGGTTTGCTCTATGTCTGTTTGTCCATCCACCTGTGGTTTTCAGACTTTTTTCTCCCACACCCTTTAACATATTCAAATGAAACTTGGTACATGGCTTTATTATAATTTACAGAACAAGGTGAGTTTCAGGGTGTTTCGTCAATTTTCCAGTTATGCCATTTTGGACTTAGAAAGGATCACACCAATAGGGGACACGGATTGCAAAGCAATTCTCATTCTTGTTTTTTTTTTTTTACTTCCGGTCGGTGTGTGAACCAACGACTCAGATCATATACACCACGTGCGCAACAAAATTAATACAGCAGGCTCGCCCCGAACGGGGGTTTCCGCATCAATGGTTTCTTTAATAGCGGTTGAATTATTGTGGCAAAATGTGCCAATTTCCGTGCAGGTCCCTCGCTCTATCGCAGTCTGGCAACAGAGGAAGACCCACCCCGCATCTCCGTCTCACCTCATAGCCCCACGCTGCCCTCCATCACAAACTCAGTTGCTCTTTCAATATCGTGGCACATGGACTGTATATCACGTGATATCACATGATTTAGTTTGCTATTGGTGTGATATCACGTGATATTGCGTGAATTAGTTTTTCCCAGTCTTTTCATTACATTGTAGGGTGTTTGTGATAGTAAAGTTATGAAGAAGAAGAAGGACATGTGGGGTTTGAGTGAAAAAGCAAATGAAAACATTATAAAATGTTATTAAAAGCTTTTAATGTAGAAGCAAATGAATTCAAATATGAGGAATGTTTGATCAATTGGGAGATAATGAGAAAGGAAGAAATAAAGAATGAACCAAGGAAAGAAATGAGGCATAACGAGTTCGTGATTTTTTTGAGCAAAAATATTTGTTTGTTCGTTTTGAAGCGTCAGGAGGGGGGGGGGGAATAAAATAAAGTTTAGGAGCGTCAAAGAGAACACTTGGGATAAAGCAGAATGAGGGACATATCTTGAAGGGTTTTCGCTCGCCTTCATGGAGAGGTGCTTGAAATTTAAGTGTGAGATGGAATGGACCGCTGTCATGGCACCTTACACAGAGGACTATAAGGACATGCAGAACAATGCAAAGCAGACAAAGATCACCTCATTCTTCACAAAGTCTGATGACCCTGTCAACCCGAAGCCAGGGACATCGACGTCATCTCAAACACCTCCAACGCCCATCACCATCATCATCATCATCATAAGTATAATTTAAGTGTTTTTCATTTTTACGACTGGAATTTGGGTAAAATAAAGTCAATAAATATTAAATTGGTTCCCTAACCCTATTTTCCCCATAAGGTCTTGACTTTGCGCATCGTGGTTTTGAACCAACGCAGGGTTTTTCAAGAACGTAACCCCCGCAAACAGGAGGGAGGGTCTGTTGTACAACAACAAAATGCATGAATATCGATATTTGTAAACCTCCACATACACTATACAGACGAAAGAGCTCTGAAATGAGGTATCGTTCAGCATTATAAAGTGCTGTGGTTCATCCATTTACCCCGTTCAGACACATTCGTTCAACTTGCATTTATACAGAGTGTCCCAAAAATTAGTTTACCGAGGTGTATAAAGCCAAAATATACATATTTACACATACATTTTTGTAAATATATTAAAGCACACTGTTTTTATTTTCGTTTCCATCACGAGAAAATATTTTTTATTTTTGGTCAGCAACATTCAACAACGGCTCTGAAGGATGGCTGAAAAGGCACCTAAATGAGGAACAACATATTTTTAACTTAAAACAATGGTTGGAAAACTGGAAAGAATTGAAGAGAAGTTTCTACTGCACTTTAAAATCAGTTTCCAAGCATAAATGCCTCATCAACACAAACAATACACAAGAATAGCTAAGAAGTTTGATGTAACAGGAAACATTGCAGATGCCCCAAGGAGTGGTCAGTCTAAGGCAGCCTCATCAAGGGGAAACCGGCACATCGTAGCAGAATCCTTCGGAAAAAAAGTTCTCAAAAGTCTGTTAGGAGGGCTCGCTTGAATCTTGAATCACAAAATCCAGCTGTTCATCGCATATTAAGGAATCTTAAAATTTGTATATATATGGAGCCTTGCAGATATTTCAAAGTTATTGTTTGATTAACAGTGACATCCCGAACCAGTTTCCTGCTTTCTGGCTGCTGAGTTTGTATGGGCTCCCTGATCTGGGTCGAGTCTGGGCAGTACGATACGTCTTCCACTCCTGAATGATGGATTTCACCGTGCTCAAAGGGATAATGATCACTTTAAAATCTTCTTATAACCCTCTCCTGAGCGGTGCTTCTCCACCACTTTATGTCTGACTTTTTTGGAAAGCTCCTTGGTCATCATGTTTGCCTTGTTGTTGATTGACCAAGTGAGTTGCACCTTAAAACTCTTTAGATAAGTGGGGGAGCTTAAGTTTTAACTTAAGCCACCGATTACATGCAGGAGAAACCTATTACACTTATTTTATAACAATTCTAATAAATAATTTGCTCCTGAAGTGATTTAGGTTTAATTCGATAAATGGTTTAAATACTTATGCAACTGAGAATCATCTGAATTTCTCTGTGAATCAAATTATTCACATTTTTATCTGTATTTTTAAAGCTTTTATCACTTTGGAGTAGTTTATGAAGACTCTACTGGATATATCAAGTTTGATTTGAAAGCATCATGAAATAAGCTCAGGTGGCATTAAAATGTGAAAACTTTGGAAGGGCAGGGGGTGAATACTTTTGCAGGCCACTGTACATTTAAATGCATCATCTGTCTTGCAAGAGAGATACGTTTTCATAATTCAGAGGAAAGGAAATAGTCATTATTAATATCTGAAGTCTTCTCTGTGTGGTAATAAAAATAAATGTGCATGGACATGTAATTCACATATTACATGAAGTGAATAAGCAAACGTGGCAAGTTAAAGGCGATGAAAAGTGAATTGGAAGGAATCAAAAGTGGGTTTGTTTTCTTTATTTACTCTTACCAAACGTGGTAAAACCTCTATTTGAGAGATGAATAAATAATATGACATTATGTAAGATTTTCTCTCTTGCTTTGAAGAATGGGAAGAAAGGGGTATGGGAGGACAGATTTGGGTGGCGGGAAGGAGGGGGTCTTGACTTGTGGCCGGTGGGGGGGGGGGAGGGTATGTTTTCATAATAGGCTGAGGACTTGGTTGGGGGTTGAGGACTTTGGGTGGAGAGTGGGTTTGAAGACTTGCAGTGGGGAGGGGTTTGAAGACTTGGTATGGGGAGTGGGGTGTGTGGTTGAGGACTTGGTGTTGGGAGGGAGACACTCTGTCTCCTCTCTCACGCCCCCACCACCTCAACTCTATGTCCTCTCTTCCCCCTTTCTTGTGTCCTCAACCCCCTACCCCAACCCAAGTCCACATACTAACCCCCTCCCCCAACCCCAAGTCTGCAAGCCCCTCCCAACCCCAAATCCTCAATCAACCCCCTTTCCCAACTCTGTCCCTTCTTTGCCCTCCCCCACTCAAACTCTGTCCTCCACTCCACCTTTTCTTCATCATATCCCCCATACCAGGTCCACAGCTCCCCCTTTCTTCTTCAGGTCCTCAAGCCCCCCTCCCAACTCCAAGATGAAGTAAATCAATGAAAAATAAATTATTCCTTTGACAGAATTGGCTGAATAATTTGTGGTTATATTATTATTTTTTTTAACTTCTGGTAGGTGTGGAATATGTATGGAGTGTGCTATGACTATCCTTTGACAGCATAATAGTCACTAATTGTTAAGACTGCTAAGCTTTCGCAGTGAGGTAAATCAACAGAAAGATAATTATAGGCTGATAGAATTGATGGAATAGTTTGTGGTTATATTCTGTCCCTTACTGGCTTCACTTGAGGAGACTATAGGTTTGCTCTATGTCTGTTTGTCCATCCCACCTGTGGTTTTTCAGACTTTTTTCTCCCACACCCTTTAACATATTCAAATGAAACTTGGTACATGGCTTTATTATAATTTACAGAACAAGCGTGAGTTTCAGGGTGTTTCGTCAATTTTTCAGTTATGCCATTTTTGGACTTAGAAAGGATCACACCAATAGGGGACACGGATTGCAAAGCAATTCTCATTCTTGTTTTTTTTTTTTACTTCCGGTCGGTGTGTGAACCAACGACTCAGATCATATACACCACGTGCGCAACAAAAATTAATACAGCAGGCTCGCCCCGAACGGGGGTTTCCGCATCATGGTTTCGTTTAATAGCGGTTGAATTATTGTGGCAAAATGTGCCAATTTCCGTGCAGGTCCCTCGCTCTATCGCAGTCTGGCAAAGAGGAAGACCCAACCCCGCATCTCCGTCTCACCTCATAGCCCCACGCTGCCCTCCATCACAAACTCAGTTGCTCTTTCAATATCGTGGCACATGGACTGTTATCACGTGATATCACATGATTTAGTTTGCTATTGTGTGATATCACGTGATATTGCGTGAATTAGTTTTTACCAGTCTTTTCATTACATTGTAGGGTGTTTGTGATAGTAAAGTTATGAAGAAGAAGAAGGACATGTGGGGTTTGAGTGAACAAAGCAAATGAAACATTATAAAATGTTATTAAAAGCTTTTAATGTAAGAAGCAAATGAATTCAAATATGAGGAATGTTTGATCAATTGGGAGATAATGAGAAAGGAAGAAATAAAGAATGAACCAAGGAAAGAAATGAGGCATAACGAGTTCGTGACCTTTTTTGGCAAATATTTGTTTGTTCGTTTTGAAAGGTCGTCAGGAGGGGGGGGGGGGAATAAAATAAAGTTTAGGAGCGTCAAAGAGAACACTTGGGATAAAGCAGAATGAGGGACATATCTTGAAGGGTTTTCGCTCGCCTTCATGGAGAGGTGCTTGAAATTTAAGTGTGAGATGGATGGACGCTGTCATGGCACCTTACACAGAGGACTATAAGGACATGCAGAACAATGCAAAGCAGACAAAGATCACCTCATTCTTCACAAAGTCTGATGACCCTGTCAACCCGAAGCCAGGGACATCGACGTCATCTCAACAACCTCCAACGCCCATCACCATCATCATCATCATCATAAGTATAATTTTAAGTGTTTTTCATTTTTACGACTGGAATTTGGGTAAAATAAAGTCAATAAATATTAAAGTTGGTTCCCCTAACCCTATTTTCCCCATAAGGTCTTGACTTTGCGCATCGTGGTTTTGACCAACGCAGGGTTTTTCAAGAACGTAACCCCCGCAAACAGGAGGGAGGGTCTGTTGTACAACAAAAATGCATGAATATCGATATTTGTAAACCTCCACATACACTATACAGACGAAAGAGCTCTGAAATGAGGTATCGTTCAGCATTATAAGTGCTGTGGTTCATCCATTTACCCCGTTCAGACACATTCGTTCAACTTGCATTTATACAGAGTGTCCCAAAAATTAGTTTACCGAGGTGTATAAAGCCAAAATATACATATTTACACATACATTTTTGTAAATATATTTTAAAGCACACTGTTTTTCTATTTTCGTTTCCATCACGAGAAAATATTTTTTATTTTTGGTCAGCAACATTCAACAACGGCTCTGAAGGATGGCTGAAAAGGCACCTAAATGAGGAACAACATATTTTTACTTTAAAACAATGGTTGAAAACTGGAAAGAATTGAAGAGAAGTTTCTACTGCACTTTAAAATCAGTTTCCAAGCATAAATGCCTCATCAACACAAACAATACACAAGATAGCTAAGAAGTTTGATGTAACAGGAAACATTGCAGATGCCCCAAGGAGTGGTCAGTCTAAGGCAGCCTCATCAAGGGGAAACCGGCACATCGTAGCAGAATCCTTCGGAAAAAAATCAAAAGTCTGTTAGGAGGGCCTCGCTTGAATCTTGAATCACAAAATCCAGCTTTCATCGCATATTAAGGAATCTAAAATTGAAACCTTACAACTCGTGCTTATTACAAGCTTTAAATGAAGCAGCAGAAAATTACAATCTTCCTCTGCCACCTAATTATTACCTCTGCCACCGAACGTGAAGGAGGTTATGTTTTCTCCCCTTTCTGTCTGTTTGTCTGTCTGTGTGCAGGATATCCCAAAATTTGTGGACGGATCCGGATGAAATTTTGTGGACAGTTTGGGCGTGTGAAAAGGAATAACTGATTAGATTTTTGTGAAGATCCAGATCCGGATCTGACTACGATAATTTTTATAGTGATTCTTCACCATTGAGAGATAGGGCCAAAAACGATATAGTTCTGTATAACATGATATTTCAAAAATGTATTGAGCCCGATATGTTCTCATGGATCAGGCATTACTGGGTGGAGGTATGTGCTCTACCGAGTGCCCTTCTAGTTCTCAATGTAACCCTATTCTCTTACGTTTTGCACTAATACCTTCTACTTGTTTAATGTACCGGTATGTAGGAAGTATTGGGCGACAAAGGTGTTCATTTGGTATCTCCATTATTTATACAAAGGACTACACCACTGCCACCCCCCAGACTCACAATCTACCCACAAACTTACTGTTATTGTTATTTTTATTCATCCTTCTTGTTCACCTCTGATGTCCTCCCATTGCCCCAATTCCTCCCCACATCACTTATTTTTCCAAGAATCCCTCTATTTTGTCCCTCAACCCTGCTGATCATGTGCTCCCCTCTCTTTCTACTGTTCCTTTTGTTCTGTTCCGTCCCGATCCATTCTATGTTCTTGCTCCTCCACTGGCCTCATATATTGTGTACAAAGAGCACCCTTCCCATGAACAATACAGCTATAAAGAGAGGAAAATCTAACTTTAGATGTTCCTCTCTTTATAATTGTGTTTGTAAACTAGATGCAATCCATACCTCATCCGCAGTGTTTGTGAAGAGCAATGATGATGAGGTATGTATCGTACAGGATGCTGAGACAGTCAATTCAAACAAACACACACACATGGCTATTCTGAACACTCAGATAATCCTATCTTGCATGTAGGAAAATAACAGCAGGTGGAGGAGAAACGGGTGAGAGCAAGAGAGAGGGAAAAGCAAAGGGAAACATTTAATAAGCCCATGTGCTGGTGTAATAGGATCCACAGCAACACAGCTGGCTTGTTGTTACTCCAGATAGCCAAGAACAGCAAAAGTTGACACATGCCACCAGGGACTAATGCCAAACAGTTTCAGCTTTGAAAAGTGTACAACATTTAGCTAAAGGTTCCTGCAGCACATTCCACACTTCATAAAATATTTGCTCTGCAACAGATGGATGTAGGAGAAAGATAATGCGCGAAGAGTGCAAGATCGCTGCGGGTAGGTGCATGGAAAATGGCTCAAAGCAGCATTTGACTGATACTTTAAGAAATAATCCCACTGCCTTGCGTGTCCACAATGATGTGTGTATTATCATTTGGGAGTGCAATTGTGCGATGGTTGCGAGTTACTCTCCTCCCATCCAAGAGGATGCTCATTCCCGAATCCTTCTGGGGTGGCAGAATAATATGAACTGAAATACATATGGTGTCTAAAGTGAACACCAGCTAAATAGCCTATAATCACACCGGATAAATTGGCTGAATTGGCCGTTGGCACTGTTGGCAAATCCAGTTCACTAATGTGGTTCAGGGTGAGAAATCTTACCACATGAAAGTATGGTTGGTCATACTCGTGCGTCATGTAATTGACTCTTGTTAAATAAGTTTGGCTTAAGGAATGCTGAAACAAAACAAAACAAAGGATTGCAGTGACTGACACAGGGGAAATATATCCAACAACCTTTTTCTGTTTGTATTGACTGGTCTGTTTTGCCACATCATGATCACCTCAAAAGTGAATCAGGCCGTGGGATATCCTTTACTCCACCAAGGCTCTCAATTTGTGTGCGCAGCATGTTATAGTCATTTTAAAATCTCCCTCACACTGACATTTCCATCAGACCTCATTTTACTCATTCATTGTAGCTTCTTGACCCTTCATACGGGTCACAGATTGACTGCGACAGCTGTGCAAATCGAAATTGGATGGTATAAGTCTGACAATTCTCAAATGTCATCCTCACACTGTCACACACCTTAATGATCGGAGAATATGTCCATAATGCATTCGCATGCATGCACATGTTAATTGGACCCTTGCTCAACTTCCCAACTGCATCCTGGCTCCAAGCAAAAGTTTACGATGACAGCGGAAGTTGACAAGCATAGTGACACGCACTGGCAATTTTACAAACTAAAAATATTGGTGTGTGTGTGCGTATTTCCAGGCTGCTTGGACTGCTTAAGTCAATTGTAGCATACCAGAGTAGTACCATATTGTATACGGTGCATCATCATATCCTGTTCGGTTGCCAGTCCTTTGAATCAATGAGAATGCCTCAAGGGCCACCACTAGACAGACACAGGCATTGGCATCCACCACCCCACTGTGCTTGACACCTCCTGTCAGACAGGAATTTGTCATTTGTAATTTGGTCAGGATGCCGGCAACAAATGCCGACAACTCTTTGTGAAAGATACCATGGAATTTTAACGTCT
>CM068957.1:43684053-43696287 GCA_035128595.1 Eptatretus atami
AGGAGCAGAAAAATGGATCCTGCAAAGAAGTTGCAGGTGTCAGAAACTGGTGTGACAGCGATTATCAGGCAGCTGGCCTAATGCATGTGCACGAGAAGACAACTTACAACATCAATAGCTGGAGCAGCGGGACAGTTCTCAAGTAGAAAGGCGATTTTTCATGCACCTTCACACCTGTCATTTCTTCCTTTTTTGCAGCACCACCTGGGTAGCAGTTGATGCAAGAAACAATTCTATAGCGGAGGATGTTTTGTGTGGAAGTTTTCCTGGTCACCAAGTACATATTCCTGAATAGTGACAAACTTTGGAGACAAGAAATGTCAGGTGCATTCCTTGACAATTTTATTTGGTGATCTTTCTCATAGTTTCGTTTGACATGCTCGAAGCTTTGATTCTGCAAAAAAGAATGTCCTGCATTCTTGTCTCATCCAACACCATATATCTTTGAGTAAAATACCAATGGAAGGACCAAACGTCTTTTGAAGCAATTCAAAAGTTGTCCGAGTACAATGTACAATTCCACAATGGTGGACAATTTTGCCCGTTGACCTGGACAGCCTTCACTTCACCATGTTCTGACGTGCATCCCATGCTTTCTTTTTTGCCCGAGTTAAAAGCATTGTTTTTCATGATCCATTTCTGTGACTTTTTGTCAGCCGTCCTACACTGTAATGACATCGCCTGACAGAGAGACACAGACAGGAAACTGCTGCTACTTTAATGTATAGATGATCAACACATGGCATGAAGGTGCAAGAGCAGTGTCAGTTTGGTTCCGCCCACTGGGGCATGATCAAAAGGTCAAATAGCGAAAAATGTAATTACGGGCACATTCTTAAACATTTTAAAATGAAAATTGGTATATGCAATCAACATTGGGAGACACATGAAATATGTAATGATTTTCGTTGGAATTGTCCTCTAGTTCATGTGGCAGGGGGTGGGGACTTGTGGTCACAGGGGTCAAAACAGGAAAAAAAACAAATTTAACTCAAAATTTGATATTGGGTCATTCCTGTTGGAACTTTTTTTGCCATCTTTCAACTTTGCTTTTTGTGGAAAGTGTGGGGATTTGCGATGGCGCGCTCTCGACTTCGCCCTAGTCTTCATTTCATTTGGTGAAGGAGGAAAGTAGGGGTAAAAGATGGGTGGTGGCAGAAGTGAGACAATGGATCAATAAAAAATTAATTTTGACAATCAAAAATATTAAATATATTCATAATAGTGAACATTACACTATGGACTGGAAGAACACACTTGCCAACCGACAACACGCAGTGATGCTTTCGAGATTATTGCAAGAACGAGCCTGCATTGGATGTCTGAAATGCAGAAACGCTGTGCTAATCGAGAACAGTATGTTTTGGACTTTCAATGCAATGCGCTCTCAACATGATAAATGCTTGAGTTTAACGCAGCAAATGCACTGAGATAAAACAAGGAGAGTCGGCATTGCTCAATAAACTTTCTACAGAGTCAAATGTCTGCTTGCAGTGGATAATTCAACGGGTGTTTCAGGAGGAAACGTTTTGGCCTAAGCCACAGTAACGGAACCTGTTCCCCCCATTCTGCTTGGTTTCTCCATTGTTTCTACTCTGTACTGTCAAAACAATAATTGCAGGTGGCACGTGCAGGAAATGAGTTTCCACGAACACTAATGATCGATTCCCGTTAGGTCAACATGCAGGGAGCACTCTAACTTTATATGGTGCTGAACTTGAATGCTGACAAGGAAGAGGATGGGTGTGCCTGGAAACCATCAAAATATGGAAATAATAATGGAAGGATGTTAATTTTAAAAATTTCCAAAGAGTTAAAATGTCATCAACAATGACATTATTGTAATGAGTGACAAGCAGTAACAAAAACATCCATTCTGACATTTCAGGTGTTGGACCTAATGCTCACTGCAATCAGATCCGAATAAAACTGCAATCTGGTGCATTACCAGCAAGAAACGGTGCATCAAGAAGTTCACCATCTTTCAGAGGGAACACTAAACAAACTGTAATCCACTTGCATTAAATTACACAATTGGACCAAGACTACAAGGGCATTGAAAAAGTCCGGCGAACGACCAACAGATACTTTTAAAAGTCCAAGACACATCAGAAAGTATAATGCCACATATGATATGATATATGTGTAATATATATTCCATAAAAAATACATATATATATATATATATCCATAAAAAATACATATTTATATTATAATATATATATATATATATATATATATATCCATAAAAAATACATATATTGTTACGAATTCTGGCCCGCCTGGCGTGCGAGCGATTGCGTAACGCCAATCGCAACCGCGTCGCCCACCGGACGGACAATTCAGTCGTGACTTCCTGGAACTACCGCCAGGAGCCAGTCACGGTGGGGGGTTAACCTCACCACGATCGTGCCAATT
Source organism: Eptatretus atami (assembly GCA_035128595.1). NCBI lineage: Eukaryota > Metazoa > Chordata > Myxini > Myxiniformes > Myxinidae > Eptatretus > Eptatretus atami. The sequence continues at coordinate 43,686,472 of CM068957.1, forward strand.
GCCCACCCGCGAGGATAGGGTTGCTCGCCAATTCGACCTCCTAAGTACCTGCGCGAGTAGTCGACCGGTGATCGTACCTCGCTGCAGGTCGGCCTAGGACACGAACCGCTTAGCAGTCCGTTCCGTGCTACAGTGATAACCGAGCGGTGTTATCGCCGACCTCGACGGATGTGATTCTGTTTTTTACGGCGTCAAAACCCCTACTAATTATTCCGGCGATTCAAGATGGCACTTTCAAAAGGGAAAAAGACGAACGGGATACATTTCACACAAGGACATTTATTTAAAGCACCTATTGCACACACAACACAAGCAAGAAATAGAAAACAAAAGCAATACGACCGACTATAAGCAAGGATCAAATTTAACATGCTACAGTTAGCTATACAGACAGTTTCTACTTGGCAGGACACGGCGCCACAGCATGCATACAAAAACAAAGAAAAACCCTCCCCATAGGCAGGGAGGTAGACGGGGTTCGTAAACCTTTATGGCACGGGACCTGGAGGACCGAACGGGTCCCATGAGACCGAAGGTCTTACCCGCGCCCTCGTGGCGGACGGTGGCAGGTCGCGACGTCGACTCCACACGCCTTGCGTAGCCGCGCCTGACCTTGGGCCCCTGGCGTGGTAGCGAGCTCTCTCGCGCGTTGCTGCTGGTGCTTCCACGACCCACGACCAAACAAGCAAAAGACTGAAGGCAGAAGGGCTTCAGGACCAGAGAGAGAGAAGCCCAAAACGAAGAGGTCCAAACGAAGGGAGGGAGAAGAGAAGCCCAAGGGTGACCAGCGCCACGAGACCCAGAACGTACGAGCCAGCATGAACCGAGAAGAGAGACCCAGAACGAACGAGCCTCGCGTCTGTTCGCCTTTTGTAAAGCGGGGCTCCGCCCTTTGCCCCGCCCCGTTTCTGGCTCCACCTCCCTTCTGGAAGCTTTCCAAAAAGGGGCGTGCCCTCTCGCTCCCCCTCCCCGCGCCGTGCGGGGAGGAGAAAGTCAGTTTTGGCTCGGGCCAGGGAATTATTCCCCAAAATCAGACCCTCCTTTACATGACCTTTGACCCCCGCTCGGATCGCACCGCCCCCACACCAAGCGCGGGAAGAACAGGCGGGAGAATCAGGCGGGAAAAAAAAACCCCACAGGCTTCACGAGTGCTTTTTGTTCTGCCATTCGGAAGCGGTTGTTGAGAGCGACGTTGGTGGTGGTTGGTTGTGGGGGTGGTGTGAGCGTGGTTGCGTTGTGGCGTAGTTGGTGGTGGCGCTATTATGGTGTATTGCGAATTTCCACAGCCGTAATAATATCCCATAAAAATAAATATTTATATATTTATATATATATATATATATATATCCATAAAAATACAAATATTTAATATATATATATATTCCATAAAAATACATATTTATATATATCCATAAAAATACATATTTATATATATATATTATATATATAATATCCATAAAAAATACATTTTAGCCTGGTGTTGGCGCAGTGTTAGGGCAGCGGCTTGGATCCAAAAGGTCCTGAGTTCAAGCCCCGTTGGGCCACTGAATTAATACACCAGGGGGTTGACTCAGCCTGTCATCCTTCCGAGGTCGGCGAAATGAGTACCAGTGTACAGGGCTGGTGTATACCCGCGGTTAAAATAGGTGTACCATATCCCTGTGTTGTAAGAGGCGACCAGGTTGCGTCAGGAAGGGCATCCGGCGTAAAACATTGTGCCAAATCACTATGCGGATCATACGGATGATCCGCTGTGGCGACCCGAACGGGAGCAGCAAAGAAGAAGAAGATATATCCATAAAAATACATATTTTTATATATATATATCCATAAAATACATATTTATATATATATATATATCCATAAAAATACATATTTATATATATCCATAAAAATACATATTTATATATATCCATAAATACATATTATATATATATATATATATATCCATAAAAATACATATTTATATATATATATCCATAAAACATATTTTTATATATATATATATATATATCCATAAAATACATATTTATATATATATCTATAAAAATACATATTTTCTTCCGACGTACATCAACTTAAATATCTTCGTCGATTGTGAGTTTTTCGTTCGCTTTAAGTTATTGAATGCGCTGAAAAGTGGAAAGTACACCAATAATAAAAAAATAACCTTTCCCAAGTAGCATCTCGTTTCCTCCCCCATGGTACAATTGCAAAGCAGCACATGTCTTATGCGAGTGTGCAGCCGGTATCGATACTCAATTGTACTCAAAATCCCAAGAGGTAAATGACTGACTGAACTTCAACATCAGATTATTTTAGAATGCCATAGGTTTGGCACACTTCCGTTATGTTGAGTCTCCCCAAATCAACTGCTGGGTAATGTCTTCAGTAAATGGAAGACAATATGTCGTGACAATGTTATAAAGAGGATAGGCCTGCAGGCCAAAATCATTCACCGATTGGGAGAATTTAACAGAGAAGCTTAAAAAAAACAATGGAATGGCACAGCATTATGTCTGATATATCTCTTACGATTAGGGTTAGAGTGAATATATTGGTTACACAAAGGGATTCCTGCTATTCAGCACACAGCTGTAGTGCTGACATGAGTTCGGCTGTAAGGAAAATTACTCGACCTTCTGCTCTCTGATTGATCGGAATGGGCAGGTTTCTAAAGCTGGAGTTGAAACCTCTTTCAAAACTAAGGTGATTACTGGGACCCATCACTCTGTTAGCATCACACTGACTGACTAGGGTTAGACTATTGAAGAGGAGAAAAAAAGAGAGAGAGGGGGGAGAGAAAATTGCTTGAAATACCTTTCTTTAAGCACTTTGCTCTTCAGCAGCTATTCCTATTAATTCGGCCGAGGCTGAGCGAAGAAGGTTGAGGTCGTTTATTCCTGGTAGGTGAAACATCCTGCAACTCATGGCTGCAGAAAATGGAGTTTTTGGAACGTCGGCTCGGCTGCATTTTCATTTTCCATCCAATCATCATATAACTGTGTATGACGTTTCTTATTTAGTCAACTTTAACCATTGCACATGTTTCTTATTTAGTCAACTTGGTTGTGGGATGGCTTTGAAGCCCATAAAATACAAGTTGATGAGTCTTTCCTTCGTGTTGGGAAAGGAGGTGCACAGAAAACACTGCAAAAGCACATCTACACTCGTCACTGGAGATGGTTCGAGCCCAAATTTACTGAGCCTGAACCAAAATAAAACGGGAAAAGGCAGGAATCTCAAATCAATTTCCTGCAATTTTCTAGGAATTCCCAGGAAACAATTTACCAGGAAGGAACCAGAGCTTGGGTACTATTGTTGTGGTGCCGGGTTCGGTGGTGAGGACGACCGCTAGATGGAGCTTCCCTCCCCCCGCCGCGGGTCGAGGGAATCTCTCTGAGGTAACTCACCTCCGGATTGGACGAGGGGTTGTCGGGCGATCAGTGGGCTCCCCTTATTGGTCGGGCCGAACACTCCATCTGGCTAAGGCGGAGTCGGCCCTGAGGTGATGAGCCTCCTGATTGGTTCGGTGGGGGAAATTGTGGCCATCCGTGATTGGAGAGGTCCCGTGGGAGGGGACAATGACCACCCTACCCCCACCCCCCCCCCCCCCCCGTGCATGTCTGAAACCCAGACGGAACAACCAGGGGAGCACCCTATTCTCCATCCACCCTTGTAGCGGGAGGGGCGATCCCGGTCGGCTGTTGGGCCGGCCGCTGTCGATTGGACGAGCTCACGGTGGGCGGAGGGAACCTCACCCCTGTGCGTGACACGTTGCACGTGGCGATGGTGCGAGAACGAAGGATGGATTTGTTGGCGTTGGGTATTGCAAAAATCTAACTAGAAAATAACTCGCAGCGCACACATGTAATTCCCTTTAGACATAGGGAGGAATCTAACTATACACATACTTATTGAAATAACTAAGCTGAGGGACTGCTGTCTGTTTGTGGGCAAATGGCTTCCAGATTCGTAACACTATTTGTTTGAAAGCTTTTCTCAGCTAAATTTTGAGAAAATTAAGCTTGCCCTATCTCTAATCTCGATCACACGTGGTGTGTCAGCGGTGTGGCACAATTTCTGCCGGTGTGGTGCAATAGACAACATAGAAGATAATGAGCATGAAAATATTATAATTAACTTTGTGTTGACCGGAACTTTCAATGGAGTCCTTTTTCATCTTATCTGCACAAGGGCCTCAGCCGACATTCCACAACATGGTCAAGGATGGTTGTGGACACCTTTTTCTAGTTCAAGCAATAAAAAACCTTTTTTTTAATGTGAAAGGATTTAGGGATGGTACACCAAAAGTATGTAAACAAGGAAGGGATTGTCACAAGAAAATTATCAGGTGAAACCATCCCTACATCTTTCTTTGAATAATGGTTGTTGCCTGAAAATGAAACAATACATCTCTTGATTTGGGTTCACAATCCGCACAAACAACTGACTCCAGTGTGTGTGTGTGTGTGTGTGTGTGTGTGTGTGTGTGTGTGTGTGTGTGTGTGTGTGTGTGCTGTTGGTTGTTATCTCCACATGCGGGTTTTGAAAGTGGAATGGAGTCCTCCCAGGTCTTGAAGTATCCACTTCCGTTTCAGTAAGGGATCATGATTCATGGACCAAACTATGAAGTTTTCTTCTTCGTAAAGTGTTGTGCCGAGGGCTCTCTTTGGGATCTCCTCTTTAGGATCGTCACTGAGTCCCAGACAGCTTCCAAGTGTAGTTCTTTTGTGGTAATATTCCAAGGGATGCTTTTTGGTCTCTCCAAAAGGTTATTATTAATCATTCTCGTTGCTCCAATTATCACTGGTGCAATTTCAGCATTCTTCAGTTTCCAGGCTCTTTTCACTTCATTTTTGAAATCTTGGTATTTGGTCATTTTTTTGATTTCTGCATTGTTTCGGTCAAAATCATTGGGTACTGACACCTGAATTAACAATGCCGTCTTTTCTTTTTTTACCTAAGTACGATATCTGGTCATAATGCTTTGTTTTCTATGTTCAGTGTTCACACTCGATGGGATTATTCGGTCGTACGTGAGCATAACTTCCTTTTTTTTCAATGACTGCTTTTGGTTCACGTTTCCACGAATTTTCTGGAACAGGGATATCAAAGTTTTTCAGATGTGCCAGCAGATCACTCTACAAATTATGTTGTGCCTTTGTGTATACCGCTGTTCTGGCATGAATTTTTTTACACCTCCATAGGAGGTGGCTCGTGTTTTCTGTTTCTACCTTGCAGAATCTATACTTGTCTGATTAATTCAGTCCTACCATCTTCGTAAAGCCATTTGTGTAGTGTCCCTGGTCTTGGGCATTTATTATGTTTCGTTCTCCATCCCAGTTGAGCTGACCTATTCTGAGCTATTCCAAAGAGCCTTGTTTGTCGATGCCCAGTCTGTCCAATTATTTTTTCTGCTCTTTTGTCATTCTCACATTTGTCGGTGTAAATCTATTGATGTTTTCATTATATTTTTCTTTTGTCTTTTTTTTTACAATCGTTGGGGCTGTATTCCTTATCGTTTCAGTTTCATGTGTGAAGCACATTTCCTGTGCACATGGATACAGGGATGGTGTTTGGAAATGTTTTGCTCGGTGGGTTAGGGATACATTTTCTGGTTTGCTGTCTTCATGTTTGCATACAAATTGGATTTGGACTTTTCCTGTCACATTTATCGTTCTTTTATTTGTTGGCTTCGTATTTGATGTCTTATTATTATATTTGCTGTCTTCATTTCTTCTGACTTCGTGTTTCCATACAAATTGGATTTGGACTTTTGCTCTCACTTTGGACGTTCTTTTATTGGATGTCGAGGTATATCCGTGTCCTTACTATCCCTGGAAGATCCCTTGACGAATGTGTTTGTGTGTGTGTGTGTGTGTGTTTTTTTTTACAGTTCGATGCTTTATTGGTCAAATTCATACATGGAAACAATCAACATACACTATCATTGCTTATGGATACAAGGATGGACAAGCAACAACTATTATTCAAAGAAAGATGTAGGGATGGTTTCATATCATAATTTTCTTGTGACAATCCCTACCTTATTTACATACTGTTTGGTATCACATCCCTCAATTTGCATTTTTTAAATGTTTTGTTTTTATTACTCGTTTCTGTGCTTTAAAAAAAGTATTTAGATGGTGGAGAATTTTATTTTGACTGCACGATGAAATATCTTGTCAATGATGTGTGAAAATACTGCATTAAAGTCATACTATTATATCATTGGCTGCAATAATATTCCACCATTAATCACACCCATACAGGTGTGATTGTCCCTCAGCCAATAAGGGACTTTCAAAATGATGTAATCTGCCTTAAAATGCTCGGTGCGCATACACAGAAATCCAGGAAGCTGAAGAGTTTGGGACAAAATAAAATGTAGTATGTGTCCGGGATAAGGATTTTCACTTGAAGTGGCTCACTAAGCTTCTGAAAGAAGCTGAAAATACTTGGAAAAGTAACTGAGAGAAAGGCTGTGCTTCTGCACAACGATAGACTGAAATAACTTTCTCAGCTCGCTGAACGGGCACCTGCTCATACTGCAAACTACCGACCACATGAACCAGTGTAAGGCCCGAGTGGAGGGACGTTTACTATACAAACCCTCTGGCAGATCGCTACCAGTGAATGGACTATGTATATGGATTTGGTTCTTCTAAACACCGATGAGAAGGACATATCTGGGGCTTTTGCATGTACAGGGTAAGTTTAAAATAATATTTACTAATAATCATTTTGGGAGGGGGAGAGGGGACTACGGGAGCTGTGAGGGGTGTTCTAAATATTGTCACGGGGTGGCATGTTCGGATGAACATGATGTCATGTTCATCACCTTTATTACCTGGCTTGAAATATAAAAACATAGGGAAAAATCACAGAGGGCAATCACATTTTCGGGAACTTACTTTTACTCCCTAAAGGGGCTGTCACACCTTGACGATTTAGCGAACGTATGCCGTTTTTTTTACAAATTTTTGCCGAATACGCTGGCACACGTCGAATACGTTATTGGTAAGTTTTGTATACGTTAGGAATACCTGAAAAACACTGCCATAAGTCGTTGTACGCTGGCTTTAATCGTTGACTTTTGTGCTTGTTCTCTCTTTTTCGAATGCTTAAAATTTTACGACGTACTCGGCGTTTGGCTCACACGTTCCGCTACGCCGGCCATAAGGTTTAGGCACGTTATGCGATCGTTGACACACGTTAATTGTATGTTACTCATAAGTCGAAACATGTAGAGGTAACATTCGCGTACCCGAAACTTATTTCTAACCTATGAGTAACGTTTTGTAAGCACGCTACACAAACGTTGTTCACACTTCGCAACACGCTACTTGAAAGTTCCTCATACGTCGAAACACATCAAAGTAATGTTTAGGGTACCCGTGACTTATTATAACCTATGAATAATGTGCTTGGGAATTATTACGCTATGCATACGCTGGACTATCGTTGGGCATAGGTTGTGGACGCCTAAAACACGATAAACAATCGTTGGTATAACTTATGTATAAGTTCTCGAAGCGTTCTGTGTTCATTTTTTTAATTCACAAGTCGTTTTTAATACTTTAAAAAGTAAAAAAAGAATATTTCATCGTGGGAGTGAGGAAAAAAATTAGCCGAAAGAACATCGAACAATGGTGCAAAGTAGTCTCCTATTCGTGGACGATAAGAGGATCCATCATCACCCACACCCTCCCCATCACGCTCACATCATACTACTGAATGGACTACTACTAACTACAACTACTACTACCACTACTACTGACATAGACATACTACTACTACTACTACTACTACTACTACTGACATAGACATACTACTACTACTACTACTACTATGACATAGACATACTACTACTGACATGGACCTACTACTACTACCAATACTACTACTACAACTACTACTACTACTACTGGCATAGACATACTACTACTACTACTACTACTGGCTTAGACATACTACTACTACTACTACTATACTGACATAGACATACTACTACTACTACTGACATAGACATACCACTACTACTACTGATGTAGACATTCTACTACTACCAATGCTACTACTACAACTACTACTACTATTACTACTGTCATGCACACCAACTACTGCTAATAGTATTACTACTACTGATACTACTGGCATTGACATCTACTCAACATGGAGTCTGGAACAATGATGGGTTCCTCTTGTGAAGCCCATTTGTATGTACCAATTCCCCTAAACGCTGCCAATACGTCAGTACACGGTAGATGTAAGTTAGAAACACTTTCAGTAGTTCTGTGGTTGTCCGGAGACGTCAATTTAATTCGTCTACATACGACAATGTGCGTTATACATACGTTACAATAGGTTCATAGCATGTTATTCACTGGTTAGATGCACGTTTTACTTAGGTTCAAACATGCTACACATAGTTAACGCACGTTACTCTTACGTTCATAGCACGGTAGCCATTGGTTCAAGGCCAGTTATACATAGTTTCAATGCACGTTACTCATACTTTCCAGCACGTTAAACATAGGCTAAGCTGACGTTACTCATTTGTTCAAAGCACGTTACTCAACGGTTATAAATTGGGTTTCAAGTATGGTTGCCATTAACTTGACGTGCTTCGACTTATGACTAACCTACAAGTAACGTGTGTTCGCCGTGTTTAAACGATCGCGGAACGTGCAAGAACAGATGCCAACGCATGCGAAACGTGTGGCCTTACGTCGAGTACGTCTTAAAATTTTCAGCATGCTTGAAATTTCACGACGTATCAAACGGACTAGGTAATATGCCAGCGTACTTCAATGATTTCGAGCATAATCTTAACGTATACTCAACTTTCCTATAGCGTATTTGACGTGTGCCTAGCGTTGTAAACCCATTTTTCATAGAATGGCATACGCTGGCAAAATCGTCAAGGTGTGACTGCAATGTTGACAATTCAAAATCTCGGGCAGTTTTGATTTCAATCGGCGTCCGGCAAGTTCTCAACAGGCTACGCCACGAGTTCGCCGGCGATACGTATAGCGCGCAAAGGGTAAGTTGAACTATCGCTTGTCTTAGGTTTTGAACGCCGATCACAAGGTAAGCATTCGTTGGTAAAAGTTATGTATAACACAATGAAACGTTCTGTGCCCGTTACTAATATGTTATGCAACGACCAACACGTTTTGAATACGCCAAAAACTCAAAAAAAACCATCAAAATTTCAGCGTACGTCAACGTTTTATAGATCAATTTTTATACGTTGCCATTGCTGGCTTAAACGTCAAGGTGTGACAGGGCCCTAAGCTAATTAACACCGCACCGCCCGTGTGTGGTGACACGGAACACTTAAGCTCACAGATTCCCAACTTACTGCATCGAGATGCTTTCAACTCGTCCATGGACCAAGCAACTCTACACAATGCTAAATTCCCTATTAAATTCCTCCATCTTCCCCCACAACCATAACAATATATTGTTTGTTTGTTTCCGAGATCACAAGAGAAATTATACTATATTTTTGCATCTAGTGTATGAATGTATGTGAGTGTTATATCCACGGCCCCGATGCTAGAATGCACGAACAGTAAGTAGTATGACTACAACACCTCTCAATCAAGGACATTCCTCATATTCCTATATTCTCTTGAGTCCGATTTACACATTCAGGAACACAATTACAGTTAACCATTTTGAAATTGCACCTCTTTCGTTGAAATGCTGAAAATTATATTTAAAAGACGATATGAATTGCACATTTTCACGCTACAATTGACAGGTTAAAATAACTGATGAACAGAACTGAACCAGTGTAAACAC
>CM068957.1:43696297-43709447 GCA_035128595.1 Eptatretus atami
ACAGCTCATGCACAAAAAGCCTCATTTCGCATTCATACGTCATTTTGAAAGTCGTGTATTGCGTCGCCGTGAGTTTGCCCCCACCAGCTCATTGAAAGGCATTGTCCCATCCACCACTCTTGGCCCTTCATTGCTCTATGCATGGGTATGCACAAATGCTAACCGTTACTTTGTGGAATCCTTTCAAGTTATGAAAAATTTGAGTAGTCATGTAAAATGCAGTAAATTTGCATCTAAACCAAGTATTGAGCTTCCCATTCTTGAGTTAGACTGTCTGAAAAGAATGATAAAAATTAGGATCGCCTGTCCTGAAGCTCATCTGGATCAACAGCAACAGGCACTGTTTTGGGTCTGTCAGTTTTGTATCTCAGAAATGCTGTCAAATAATTTCATGAATATTGTTAAAAGTGAAATCCTCCGCCGATGACTGTTCGGTACTTTATTAATTTTATAAGTTGACATCTTGGTAGATTTTTTTTAATGATTTGTTGTGTTATTAGTTAAACTTATATGGAATGTCCGTGTCATCCCCACATACATGTAGTGGACAAAAATAATAATGAATAGTCCCAAGTGGGACAGACAGTCATCTCCCAGTGGAGGGTGGTCGTAGTCAGGCTGCATTAGGTGATAAAGAGGGTATTAAGGGGACTTAAAGGGTCTTTGGATTATGTAGGGTCTACAGAGTCTTGGGGTCTCAAGCGTCTTAATGATCTTAGGGGTCTTCGGGTTCTTAGTGTTATGAAGGGTCAAGAGGCTCTTCGGAGCCTTTCAGGGCCTTGAATGGTCTTGAAGGGTCTTAGGGTTTGAAAGGGTGTTGAAGGGTATTAGTGTTCTAAAGGGTCTAAAGGGTCTTAAGGGGTCTAAAGGGATCCAAAGTGTTGAAAGAAGGACTAAAAGGGACAAAAAGAGATTGCCCCCTCACTGTCTCCCACTTGGGGCTGTTGAGCTCCCTGGGATGTTGCCACGTGTGCATGCACATGTCCATTCACCGAGAACATGGTGAAGGATGACTTATCAGACCATATCACATTCCTCCATTGCTTGGCAGTCCATTGCCAATGCTCCTTGGACCACTGGACCTGCAAACGGGTGTTGCCAGGTGTTATGGTATCAACCCGCCCTGGAATGTGCACAGCAACCCGGCTATGGTATCCCGCCCTGCAATGTGAACAACTAAACCTTCAAGTTGGTGTGCAATTTTTAGTATTTTGAATCGAAAAGTATTGAAAACTATGAGGTGAAGAAATAACTTTAATTATAGTGGACAGAGGTTATGTTGAATTAGTGTTTGTCTGTTTGTCTGTGAGCAGGATATCTCAAAAAGTTATCGACGGAATCGGACGAAACTTGGTGGGCAGGTCGGGTGTGTGACAAGGACAAATTCATTACATTTTGGTGAAGATCCAGATCCAGATTCAGATACCAGAATTCTAAAGTGATTTTTCACCATTGAGAGATTGGGCCAAAAACGATATATCGCAGTATATTTCAAAAAGTTATAGACAGATTCAAACAAAACTAGGTGGGTGAGCTTGTTAGATGATACGAACAAGCTGATTCGATTTTGATTATGGTACAGATGCAGATCCTGCCTATCAGTGGGCTACAAAATGTAAACTGTTCAGCCTTGTGGAGATCTGCGCTCTACCGAGTGTCGTTCTAGTTTAAAGCTGTTTTGAGACATCTACAAATAGCACAGAGATGAAATGTTGTTCATTTGTTCATTATCCTGTTCAATTTTACTTTTTACTATTTATTTATAGCCAATATATAAGCATTGCTCTGTATTACATCATAGGTGTGGAATTATTTATTTGTCGTGCTCTTGAAAGGTCAGTTGCTCATTTTGAAGATCTGCTGCTGTGTAAGTCAGTAGCTCATGAGAACAAACTGGGTTACGTTCACTTATTAAACAATGAAACGTGTATTTTGCAGCAATTCATTAATGGTGAGAATGGCTGACAAACATAAAGGCAAATTTTGTAATGATATAAATCAACTCGAGCCTGGTGTTGACTTAGTGGCTAGGGTGGCTGTCTGAGGATCCTAGGATCCTGAGTTCGAGTGCCGTTGGCTGCTGAATGAACACCAGGTGCAGTTGACTCAGCCTGCCATCTTTCTGAAGTCGGTGAAATGCGTACTAGCGTACTGGTAGGATCAGCAGCACAGTTGCACTTCCAAGAAATGATAGCTACCCAGCAGCCAAGCTACCACATGCAAGAACAGAACAGTTCAACTCTGTTGAAGTCCCTGGCTTCCTTTCAGTTAGATAATTTTTGATTGAAGAATTTCACTAAGCCCGGCACACCTTGACAATGATCGCTCGGTCTGACAATGGCGGTCACAAACAGCTTGATGACAGATACCTCACCCAAAATATCCCATAAACATTCACCATGATAGTGCCAAAAAGTGAGAAACTGTCACTGAAGTCAGATGAAAAGGGTATGCTCACGATGTTGGAGTTGAATGGAAGGAAACATGCTGACGTGAGTGGGAAGTGCTGGCAATGCATGTTTGGAATTTGAACATTATCATCACAGGAGAACGGCACATTAATTATAATCAGACCTGTAGCTATGACTGATAGTGTCGAATGACTCAAAGTTAAGCTCAGTCCATGAAATACTAACCCTTGTGTTCCATCACCGATACTATCTGGATTTTTTCGAAGGAAACACTTCAAATGCTATTTATTCAGCTTAAGGAATCAAATAAATGTCCCAATGACCCTCTCCTAAAGATTCCAGGAAGATTTATAAACACATTTGAGATGTATTATTTATTTTGTAAGTGTTGTATACGTTGCTCTGGGGGCTGACAAGATATCTCAGAGGTGTACACAGTTGCTTTTGAGCTGTCTAGATGAGGTTCAAATGTCCACCTAGTTATAAACCATCACCCTGGTGTTTCACATGCAGGGCAATTCATCAATATGTGAGCTGTCCATCAGAAAGACATTAAGCGGGAAGACCCGGCAGTCTGCCAGCACTGTTTGTTGATGGACATTCAATATCCCATGTTGCCATTCGTGAGAGTAGGTGAATTATCTCCGGCACCTGAAACAAATTTTAAATTCCTCTCCAACCCAGCTTCATTCGAGCGTCAGACCGGGCTTGCCCATTTGTGAAAGACTCGAGCCACAAATGTTCCCTGGATAACCCAACAAGAAGGTGGGATTAATTGGGGCCATTAAAAGTCATAGTGGTGATCATAGTAGTAGTAGTAGTAGTAGAATACAAAATGTAAATATTATACCCACGTTAACTCCAAAACAATTCACAATGGAGTTTGGAGAAGCTGATTTCAATGAGAAGTCTGGATAATTTAATGGTCTGAGTATTTCCTCCAAATGCATAATATGCAAGTTCAAATATACGTACAATGTTAATTTTTAAAATATATAATTATTTTATTTAATAAATTGATTTATAAACGACGTTATAATGTCACCACTTGTGTAATATATTTACAAGTTCTTCCTTTTGATCATTTTTGGAGAAAGTAAAAAAATTCCATCTCAACAAATGGTACTGGAACTAAAGAGAAAATAATTACAAACCAGGTGTGGCGATGGAGTGAAAATCCTGCCAATTAAACCTATGAAAGTGGACATCAACACAGCCAGACTAATCAAATACAAAGACGATCTATATTCACATCATACACAAAGAAAAAAGTTTTAAAAATGCCTTTGATGGTATATGTTTGGAAGCTTGTTAAGAATGATTTCTTATCTTTGTATGAAGGAGTTTATTTAATTTAAAGTTTTGTTTAGCTTTCAATACAATGTTCTGACTCATCATAGTTAAGTGAGTTAGTGCTTTTGCAGTTTCATGGCTTTCTTTGTAGATTTACTGTGAGATATAGAAGGAGAATTAGAGATAGTCCTGTTTCTGGGTTTGATTCCTGAAAGAATACAAATCGATTATAAACTCTTCAGGTGCTTTCATCACCAACGAGCTGCGTCACGTGGTATTCCTTCTTATGCAGGCTGTCCTGTTTAAAATGTAGAAGAATCTTTAGAATTCCACAGAACGTGGATCTCACAAAATTCTCAAAAATTTGAGGCTACCGTGAGTCTTGTAACATGGTCAAATTCCAAATTCCAACTCATGGGTTCTCTCACCATTGACTGCTCTCGCTGACTTGAAAGGTGTGCAGAAGGCAGTCTGAATAACAAGGTTACTAAACTTGAAGCTACAAATATCGCAACACTGAAACATTGAAGTTCGTTTTAGCAAACTGACCAAAAATTTCCCAGGAAGAGGAATGAACACAATTAGCATCAAAGACGACAAGGGCAATCAGTAGAGCACATACTTAGAACCAGATCCGGATTCGGATGTTCACCAAAATCTAAACATTTCTTCCTTGTCACATACTCAAGCTCTCCTCCAAATTTCATCCAAATCCGTCGACAACTTTTTGAGATATTTTGTTAACAAACAAACAGACAGACAGACAGGACCGAAAACATAACCTCCATCCACCTTTGGTGGTGGAGGCAATAATATTGCAAATGTATTTATGTTTAACATGTTCACTTGCACTCTTCCTTCCAGGGCCACAACGGAGTGATGCACTATTATCACGTCACCACCTCTCCCGACCCCACTCACAATATTTTCTACTACCATTAACCACATGTAGATAAAGCCTCTTCGTTGAAGGTGACTACGTTTTCAACCATCTTCTCTTTTCCTGTTTCTTAATTCCCATTTTTGTTCCATCCTACTATTTCTCCACTGCCCCACTGCTCAGTGATGTCGTTTACCCTCTAGCATCTCGCTCTACCATGAGCTTACATTTTGTTAAAAAAAACAAAACCCATACTTCACCTTCAGAAGTGAAACACCACATCAATATCATCATATGATAGCATATGCAATTTCAATGTGTCTATGAATGTTTTTCATTGAATTCATAAAATGAATAGTCAAGATATCAGATCTAAAACAATCGCAACATCAATCATATTTTCAGAAAGCATAGACAAATGCTTCATAATATCCCATGTTAATGTTATCTTTGGAATCCATCATATATCTTGACAATTATGAATGCCAATGAGACCACTTGCACTTTTTCACTCAAGGACGTCAGCTTAATGAATATCCAAGCATTCCTTTTGCACAGTTTGATTTCTGCTTCCGATGATGTATTCTGTGACGCCCATAAACAAAGTAGTACGTGCGAATGCTCAGAGGTCCCAGCACTCAAAAACCCGACACATTTTACAAAATTCAATTGAACTACTCGTGTTGCATTTCCGAGTCCAGCAAGCTTCCAACAACCACTTTGTCAATTAACTGAACAATGTGTGTTGCTGTATCAGGTGATTACATAGCTGGTGTGTTATATTTGCTTTCCAAAGTAATTTTCCTGGTAAATTTAAAGGATTGCAATTTCTACTTAAATGAGAGGCAATGATCAGGAAATAAATTTGATTTGCACCTTGATAGAAGATGAGTCTTTTACCGAAACAAATTTTTAGTCAACAATCTCCCCAGTGTACTCACATATGATGTAATAGTCGTGTTTATCACGGAACTCCAGGCCCACAACGCTGGGACTGAACTCCTGGAACTTGAGTGTATACTTCACGTGTTGCAATGGGCGGTTACACGTCAGTAGAGCACTCGTTGCCGTGCCAGCATCACAGCGAAGAGCGGCTTCTCGGCTCACGAGGAAAAGCCGGTAATACTCCCCGGGAACATCGGCATCCCCTAAAGGTGGAATGCTGGCAGAATGGGTGGCTGTCCATGCTCGGGAGGAATTGGTGGCCAAACCTGGAGCGTGGCCAAACTTTACAAAGCTCCTAACCGTCGGAGGAATGGTCGGAGGAAACGTGGGAATCTGTGGACACACAATGTCCAGCTTGTCGCCCAGGCGAGGATATACGACGATACCTCCTTTGGATGACGCAAAGCTTTAGGGAGCAGTGATGGAGAGAGGATGGGGAAAGAATAAAGAGAGAGTGAGAGAGAGAGAGAGAGAGAGAGGGGATGCAGAAAAACAATGTTAGCACTGCTTGACTTTGTTAAATTGATTGATTTCTTGTTTTTGTCATAAAAAAACGAATTATGCAAGCATCCTTAGTGCCAGGGCAGGACATCAGATCATTCGCTTGAAAAGAAAACTCTTTTTGACAATAGTTGAAATCATGATGGTTAAGTCATGTGATTTAATCACAACACTTAAACCAAGCTCTTGCCCTCATTATTGGAGAATCATTAAACCCATATTTCAGAGCTCAAGATATTATGTAACTACAAAACAATTCCATTCCATAGTAATGACACGTGAAAGCAGCTAAAGCAAAATATAATTTTTCTGGTCGCTTGTCAGCAGAGAAAATCTTTAAAAACAGGTCATTCATACCTATGTGAGCTTTCATTTACTCAAACGCAAGTTTCGACGAGGCTATTATGCGCCATGTCATAATTCAAATACAGCTGGAGATTACAGAACACATTTTTCTCTTTAAGAAATCTTAAAGGTTTCACAAGTCACTGCAATAAAAACAATGGCATATTGAGAAGCAATTTGTTATTTATAGGAGCAAGTTTCAAGTTTTTTTTCTTCCTCTGTAATTACTATATATTGCGTACCACTTCACACCACGACCCAGGCACTTGGTATTATAAGCTTTGACCAAGAAGTTCTATCAGTTAACTGAAACATTAAATGTTGTATTATGTATGAAAAATATGACCCGGTCGAGCAATATAATCGAACCCATTCTGACAAATTACAATACAGGGTCAATCAAATTCCCTGAATAAATGTTTTTCCTCAATCTAAAAGTGAAGTTCACAAAGCTGGAGTGTGGAAATTTATAGGAATCAATTATTGAAAATTGTTTTTCTATAAGCCCTTTTTGTTGGACTAGAAAGATACTTTAGAAAAGGTACCTCTGGCAGGAAAGGTGGGGCTATATCACTCCTCCCCTCTCCCCATAGGTATAAGCCATACAGTCCAGCATATATGTGCTGAACATCCACAGAGGGTGACACTCTAGTTGAAAGCATATTGGGAAATTTCAAATGATTAATGCACTGAAGTAAAGGAAGGAGGAGAATATTATAATATTGTTGCGGACCCAGGGTCGGGGGCGAAGACCACGAGGGGTGAAATACCTTGGGTTCCCACCAGACTCACCGGAATCGCAGGCCATCACACACGAATAACTTCGTGACATGGCGGTCGTTAATCGACCGTGAATGTCAATAACTCGACCACGTGACTTCGGGTCCTCCGTCTCATAACGTTTACCTAAAGGTCACGTGACCTAATTACCGGGGAACACACCCTCGGGACGCACTTGCTTAAACCGGATCACCTTCCCAGATCAGATGCAGCTGAGCGGAACTGCCAAGCACGTACCGGCTCGGAAACAGCTCGTTAGGGAATAACGTCCCGGCTAAACTAGGGTGTGGGTCATGCTGGACCAATGAAAGAAAACACGAAAACGAGCTGGGAACATGTCTATAGAACGCATTTATTTACAACCAAGCGAGGAAAAGTATGTGGCACCGTGAATGGGGTGTTATTTTATGAACAGCAGGAGATAGCAAGGAATTTGTGGGGTGCCGCAAAAGACAACAACGTACAAAAGTAGACACAGAGCAGGATTATCTCGACTATCTTCTGCAATCTTACTTAATCTAAGACAGGCACCATCACACACACACACACACACACACACACACACACACACACACACACACACACACACACACAGAAAGTTATATAGCCAAGAAAGAGAGAGAAAGTTGAGGATGAGCGCCCTCTAAATACCTGGCATGGACAGCTGACCAACGTGGCCCAGGACACTTAGGGAGGGATAAGTGGGAAAGATACTGGTGTCTACGGTGTGGGAGTGGGAGGTGCGATGTATGTGACATGAGGGGTGCAGTGTCGTGCGAGAGGAAAATGTGATTGCGAATCAGTAACGCGTTCTTCTTTGTGCATCCACAGGAGACGGGATAGAGGGGAGTTTAGAGAGAGAGAGAGAGGAGAATAGATGTATGAGAATGAAGATCTCTAACCTCACCGTGTAATGACCTGTATATGTAAGTTTGTACCTCCATGGGATGCTCCGCCTGAGCATGCCCACCTCTTGATATGGCACGATATTTCCTCCTTATATATTTGCAGGGACTCGTGGCAATATGCGCTCCGCCGTCTGTGGCTGGTGGTGAACCCGTCTGGCTTCGCGGGGGTGAAAGCATATTGAAACCATGGCAGGGAGTCCAAAGGACGGCAGTCGCACACGGATAATGTTCTCGAAGAAGAAGCTCTTTAAATGGCTCCGCATTGCCCCCTTTTATAAGCCCCAGGTGAAGGATTGGGTGAGGACCGGAAAGCGATGCACTGTGGCCCAAATCCCACTCCTCTATTTGGCCATAGTGGCTCCAGCCACGCCCTGCCAGGCCAGACCAGAAACCGGCTCAGATGCCCACCAGCTTTGGCAAGGCCCACAGCTCCCGGCTTAGCATGGTGAGCACGCACCTCAAGCTGGCACCCCGGCCCCAAACGTTCATTGAGTGTAGTTTGTATGTCGGATGTTAGCGGACTTTCTCCACCACCCATGGTCTCCTTCCAGAGCCACAATGCACATTCGGGACCAAAACCAAATCACTGGATCGCCCTTCCCACGACCCCTCCTCATTGCTTACGGTCTTGCCATGGTCAGATGACTGGATGGGGGCTGTAATAATTCTGGACGCTCACCCGGGATGTTCCTGGTGAAATGCGGTTGGAGAATATTAGCGTCTCTTGCGTGGTTGAGCATCGCGCGGTGCCAAGAACAATGGCTGACGCCATGCGGTGCTCGAAATAGAATGGTGAATTGTAGCGATGCAGAGGACGATGGGGGGGGGGGGGTGTTGCGGGAGTATTTTTCCCGTGTGAGGGAGGCATTTGTGGTCAAAGTGGTGAGATTTGGTGAGTGAGGTGAGGAGTAAGGTGAGATGCTGGTTGGGAATTGATGCACAAATTTGAATGGAAAATGGTGTGCAAATTCCCGGGGAAGGTTGTCTTGTGTGCAATGGGGACAATCCGAGCCACAGGAGGCACCGCGGTGTGCCTATTAAACAATTTTCTGTTGAATGGCGTGTGTGCTTGCATGCTTGTTTGTGTATTATGGCTAAAAGGAAAGGGTTCGAGTAGAGGTCAGAGTAGGGATCAAAGAGATATTTATTAGACCTAACTATGGGTCCCACACAATGCAATTTGCCCCGTTAACCCACCAGACATGAGGGAAGGACTAACTACACGAATAATAATGAAATAACTGCCTGGGGATCACTGAATGTTGGGTGCCATTACCTTAGAGGCATGCAGTTTTACAGAACTACACCAATATTATATGAGGCGCCGCGAGGAGGAGTGATGTAAGGGACACATCGGCCATTTTGGAGTTAATGCCATATAGCACTATTTTAACCCTTCCCCTATCATCCGAGCCTATCATCATCATATCATTAAAAAATGTCGCTTACATCACTCCTCCTCGCGGGGCCTCATAATTGTAACGGTCTCTCAGTCCGATCCGTTTGTCAAGGTTCAAATCTGGTGAGTTGCTGAGGGACCACGTCAGTTCCCCTCCTCAGAGACCACCCCCCCCCCTTCCCGACTCTTGCCGGATTATCATGCCAAAAGGCCATGTTACCATACAGATTGGGATCTCTGTGCCAGGTGAGTGCCATGCCGACAGCAATCACGAGACAGATCTTATCTTTGGCTGAGCAACCAAAATCCACATAACCCACAAGGACCATAACCAATCTTTACCTCACATAGTTTGTATTGGATCCACCAGATGAAACCGTAGGGACAAGCAGGAAGAGCTGGAGACCAAGTCAGGTTTATACATATACTAGCAGGGTGTGCTTACACATTGTGTAAGCATACCAACCGTCCTTCCCCATTGTCTCAGGCCGCTCACCTGCATTCAATTTTTCATTTATTTGTATTTTCATTTACGGATGCTTTCTGATGGTTCTGAGATTTTTTTCCTGGGGTATCAGCTTCAAAGTCCATTGGCACACAAAATGACCGTGCTTCCCCATTGTCTCGGGTCACTCACCTGCATTTTTTTCTTTTTTTTCCCCATTTATTTATATTTTCGTTTATGGATGTTGTCCGATGATTCTGCGATTTTTTTTTTTCTGATGTACCGGCTTCGATGTCCATCGGACATCGAACAGGCCCATGCATCGCTACAGGCCCATGTCTGCCAGCTGTATCTTTGTAATGACCACCTGAGGATCAGGTCCAAAGAGCTGCAATTAGAGGGCATGGGGAGACTAGGAAGTGAAGTTGCAAGGGGTTGTGATGAGTCTAAGAGGTCATCGGTTCGAACCACTGGTGAGTCCTACCAAAGACGAAAAATAGTATGTCCAGCTTCCTTGCTTGACACTCAGCACGGATAAACAACCATAGGTTGGCGATGCTCGTGCAGCCTTTGATGGGCCTCATGGCCTCCTCCTGCATCGAAGTTCCTTGCACAGAAACTCAACATAATATTATTATATTATTATAACATGATACATAACGTCAACTTTAGTATCAGCAAAAAAGGTGCATGCCTCATATGATAGATGGCAGATTTGTATGAATCTGGAACAAGAGGTGGATCTCGATGACAATGATAAATTGGTTTAAAAAGCAATGATGGTGTCATGCACATTAAACCATGAAAGCTCTCTAAAGCAAAGAATTTCACCAAATTTAGCTGCTACATCGTCGCTTTGCTTTTACAGCTGCACTCTTTTAACTCCTGCTATTTCCTCTGTTTCCAAATGAAAATAACTTTGGATGCAATTTGATCGGATTTTTATTTATTTATCGTAGATGATGTATGACAAGGTATTATAAGGAGTTTCGATTAAATAGAGCTCCTTTAAAACACCGGCTTACAAGGTCAAGAACACCACTCCAGTTGTCAACCAGTTGGTCGACTCCCAATAGATCTTCAAGGATCGCGTCAGATTTAATGTCAAGAGAACCATACCTGCTGACATAACACATGGTGCAGTATATAACAAAGAAAGCTTTTTCTGTATAATCGATTTGAATTTCAGACATTTATATACACATCCCAAAGGGTTTTTTTTTGTCTTAAACCAGTAAAGAAACAACATGCCCAGAGGTTCAGAAACGTGAAACATGTGGAAAAGCCTCATTCAGCTCAACACGAGAAGAGACAATGTGGCAAGTGAGTAATAGAATTTTAAATTGCATTAGCTGTAAAACTAGAAAGCACTGTAAATCTACCCAACTGCTTAAAAATCCCTTCATTAAGAAGTACACTGGTATGTTTATGGCCACGGACTAGTGAGAAATTAATTGGATAACTAGACTTAGCATCACCTGCTTCCTGCTGTCCATCTGCTTTTGGCATATATACTGTACATTAGGAAGAGTACCCGTCCCAAGTGCTGGCAAAAGCCAGCACAAAAAAAGAAAATCCAAAAACATCCAACTTTTTTTTTTCTTTCAAATTTTTGAAAAACCTTTTTGCCTAAAACACTCCCTAGCACTCACTGATGAACCTCTGGTTTGACGAAGATCCGTTCTGCCATCTCTGATAAAAAAAAACAAGAAGCGAA
The DNA here is from genome assembly GCA_035128595.1 of Eptatretus atami. Classification (NCBI taxonomy): domain Eukaryota; kingdom Metazoa; phylum Chordata; class Myxini; order Myxiniformes; family Myxinidae; genus Eptatretus; species Eptatretus atami. The sequence goes on from CM068957.1 coordinate 43,707,922, forward strand.
TACTTCGATATCGCGCGGCTGGGGGCAGTAAAAGGTTAAGAATGATGAAACAATTTTTTAGTTATAAAATTTAAATGTAGACACGGTGAATTAGCATGCATGATGGGAAGAGTTGTGACGTTGGACAAATATATATATTTATAGCCCTCAGATCAAAGGGACGTACGCGGCCATAAGTGTGACAGAAGACACAGGACAGAATAGCCAATTATATAACAGCGCGATGTCGCCGTGCTATAAAAATGCTGACACAGACACAGACAAACAGCTCTCTTGTAGAATGGATTCGATGATGCATTTGAGGAACATCCTGCATCCGGGTCTGTGTGGGTTGAACAGAGCAACAACGCATTTTATGTTATATTCGAGCAAAAAAGTTGGGGGGGGGGGGGTTTAGGGACAATCAATATGTTGTCTCCCCCCTTCGTTAAAAAGTGGTTGGGGACATATCCCCCCCATCCCCCACCCATAATTCTACAAGAGTGTAAAGCCAGGCCGTGTGTTGTCATGCCAACATGATGTTATCCCTTCAGTGCATTTTTGTGGTGTATCTATGCATATGAAGTTGTATTTTCTGTCTGTCCGTGTGTCTGTCTGTCTGTCTGTCCATTAATAGAATCGGTTCCACCGGTACTGGTAGCAACCCCATCATAATGCATACTGTTGGTATCCTCTTGACAAATGGAGATGCTAAAAAATATTTTCAAACCTTCAGGGTAGGGGGATCAGGGTGGGGGAAAGACCCCAATTCTCTCTGTGTCAATGTGTATCGTATACCGCCACCCAGTGGTAGGCAGTATGTATTACAAATCCTCCTCGATCTAAATTCTAAACTCTAAATTCCTTCCACACAAGGTATGGATGGGTACCTCTGCTAGTTATTTATAATATCCGATGAAAAATTTTTTTGTTGTTATTTTCCAGGTGCAATACCCAAGAGAGAATGTCGCTTCCTTCAGTTGGAATCATTGTAATTGCTTCAGCCATAATTGTGTGAGGCACGGTGACATTTGTCAACACTTTTAGGATGAACAAACTCTGATTTTGCGATCTCTCGATCTGGTATCTCAGTATCTGGTATTTTGGTGTATTTTATTATTCTTGTTAGTTGTGAAAACGTTTGCGAATAAAAGGTTCGCCTTGTAAAATCCTTATGACCACTCAAGTAGTTATTAAGTGTAACGTTTTGTACACATTCAAATGGGTGGCCATTTTCCCCCGTGCCACCCCTACATATGGGTTGCGATCATACTCCATGAAACATCAAAAGCTATGAAAGTTCAAACTTGCACAAGGCCTTTATGGACACCCTTTACTATTTATTTTATCTAAAGCTCATGAAGGAGCTTATAGATAAATTTAATGCAGTACAAAGACATGAGTAGACGTGAGTGTACTTTTTCATGAATTGCAAGGACATTCGTAGATAATGGATGAATGAACCTGGTTTATGAGATCTGCACTTGGATTCTGTTAACACATGAGCCAGGTGTTCAGAATAAACACCAAAGAGGTCAACTTTTTAT
>CM068957.1:43712630-43723798 GCA_035128595.1 Eptatretus atami
TGCCATTGGCCGCTTGGTGGCCTCTCTGATCAGTCTTCTCCTCACTTGGTCATCCAGTTTGGAGGGATGGCTTGATCTCGGCAGGGTTTTGGTGCTACAAAACACCTTCCACTACTTAATGATTGTCTTGAGTGTGCTCAAAAGGATATTCAAGGTCATTGATATATTTTTGTTCCCATCCCCTGATCTGTGCCTTTCCACAACTTTATCCTGGAGGCCTTTTGAAAGCTCAGTGGTGCTCACGGTTGAGTCTTTGCTGTGAAATGCACTACCCAGCAGAGGACACCTACAGAAACAGCTGATTGTATTCTAAAATAATCAGAATCACTACAATTTAACACAGTTGGAAGGCCAACAAACTTAGTGTGTGATTTTGAAGGTGATTGGTTACACCGAAGCTAATTTACAATTGATATTACAAGGGCGGGGAGGGGGGGCAGGAGGTAAGTCGGGCAGGTCGACACTTATCCAACCAAGACATTCTATTTTTGTATTTTTAAAATTAATTTTCTGAAATTTGTAGAATTTGTTTTTCATTTGGGAAGTTGTGGGTTATGATGTGTAAATAAAGGTGGAAAAAGTGTGATTTAATGCAATTTAATTCCAGGCTATAAGGGAATAAAAGGTGAAAAATTTCAAAGGGGGTGCAGACTTTCTATAGGCACTCTGTATATTACAAACAAGGCTAGCAGGATGGCCCAGAGGTATGAAGACTCAACCCCAAGCTGTTTTGCCTCAGTTTGAATCCCGACCCAGCTATAAACTGGCATCCCTGTGTTTCACTGGTGGGGTTTCATCAAAATGTGTGCTGTCCCTTGGATGGACATGTACATTAAACTGGGTTTCCCATCTACCGGCATTAGTTGGTGGATGTTAAAGATCCCACAGTGTCCTTCATGAAGAGGAGGAAAGCTATCACCAACATCCTGAACAAAATTCCAAATTCCTGTCTGAACCTTTATCAAACGTTGGGTCTGGCTAGCCAGTTTATGATGAACTTCAGCCAAGCTTCCCTTGGCCAACCCCACCACGAACGTGGGAATAACTGTGGCTGTTAAGAAGAAGAATATGATGTGGAGTGATTATCCATCCATTGGGACCATACTATGTGCAGAGCATTGGTACTGCCAAAGCAGTCTCCTTGGCTATTGGGCACAATCCTGGATGGGTCACCACTCCAACACAGGATACCAGCAAGCTGGCACTCATTTTGCTGACGTCAGAAGGATGACAGGCAGTCAACACCACCTGGTATTAATTTAACAGCCGAGTAGGATTTTAACTCAGGATCCTAGGATCCCAAGCCCACTACCCTAACCATTAAGCCAACACCAGGCATAGAGTGTTTATAGTTGTGATTAATATACATTTGCATTTCCCTGCAGAGTAAAGGTAAGTTAGGCAAGTTAAATGATGGAGAACATGACATGATATATCCCACAAAATGATGACTGCTTTGTTTTCTTGGCAGGTTGATGATCAATGGGTGCTTGTGGTGTACAATGCAGACCATCTAGATTCTAGAGAATCATTTTGGAAAAAAACACGCTCTGTACATTCTTGGACAGAGTCATTGAAGGTCATCCATCAACAGTCCCAAATGGTGGGATCATGTTACGCAATTTGGATCCTGTGTTGCCATGATTTGAAACGACTTTTCACCGTGTTTGTGAAATAAGAGCTAAAGACACGGACATGGTGTGGTTTGTGGAATAAGAGCTAAAGACACGGGCATGCTGTGGTTTGTGGAATAAGGCTTTAGACATGGACACACGGTGGTTTGTGGAAGAAGACCTGAGACGTGGACACGCGGTGGTTTGTGGAAGAAGACCTGAGACATGGACACATGGTGGTTTGTGGACGATGACCTGAGAAGTGGACATGCGGTGATTTGTAGAATAAGGCCTTAGACATTGACACACCGTGGTTTGTAAAATCAGGCCTTATACTTGGACAAGTGGTGGTATGTGGAATAAGTCCTTAGATATGGACACAGGGTGGTTTGTGGAATAAGGCTTTAGACATGGACACACGGTGGTTTGTGGAAGAAGACCTGAGACATGGACATGCGGTGGTTTGTAGAATAAGGCCTTAGACATGGACACATGGTGGTTTGTGGTATAAGGCCGTAGACATGGACACAGGGTGGTTTGTGGTATAAGGCCTGAGACATGGACACATGGTAGTTTGTGGAAGAAGACCTGAGACATGACACAATGGTGGTTTGTGGAATAAGCCTAGACATGGACACATGGGTGGTTGTGAATAAGGCCTTAGACATGGACACAGGGTGGTTTGTGTATAAGGCCGTTAGACATGGACACAGGTGGTTTGTGGGTATAAGCCTTAGACATGGACACATGGTGGTTTGGGGAATAGGCCTTAGACATGGACACAGGTGGTTTGTGTATAAGGCCTTAGACATGGACACAGGGTGGTTGTGGTATAAGCCGTAGACATGGCACACGGTGGTTTGTGGTATAAGGCCTTAGACATGACAAAGGTGGTTGTGGACATCAGGCCTTAGACATGGACACAGGGTGGTATGTGGAATAAGGCCTTAGACATGGACACAGGTGGTTTGTGGAATAAGGCCTGAGACATGGACACAGGGTGGATTGTGGAATAAGGCCTGAGACATGGACACAGGGTGGATTGTGGAAGAAGACCTGAGACACGGACACAGGGTGGATTGTGGAATAAGGCCTGAGACATGGACAAGCAGTGGTTTGTGGTATAAGGCCTTAGACATGGACAAGTGGTGGTTTGTGGAATAAGGCCTTAGATGTGGACATGAGGTAGTTTGTAGAATAAGAGCTTAGACATGAACTTGCGGTAGTTTGTACAATAAGACCTCAGACATTGAATTGAGGAAGTTTGAACAATCAGAGCTTAGACATGGAATTGAGGTAGTTTGTGCAATAAGGGCTTAGACATGGACACAATGGTTTGTGGAATAAGGTCATAAATGTGGATAAACAGTTGTTTATGGAATAACTTTAGACGTGTATAAACAGTGGTTTGTGGAATGAGTCGTAGTAGTGGATAAACAGTGGTATGTGGAATAAGGTCATAGATGTGGATAAACAGTGGTTTGTGGAATAAGGTCCTAGATATGGATAAACAGTGGTATGTGGAATAAGGTCATTGATGTGGATAAACAACGGTTTGTGGAATATTGTCAGAGATGTGGATTAACAGTGATTCGTGGAATAAGGTCATAGATATGGATAAACAATGAATTGTGGAATGAGGTCATAGAAGTGGATAAACAACGGTTTGTGGAATATGGTCAGAGATGTGGATAAACAGTGATTCGTGGAATAAGGTCATAGATGTGGATAAACAGTGGTTTGTGGAATAAAGTCAGAGACGTAGATAAATATTGTTTTATGGAATAATGTCATAGATGTCGATAAACAGTGAATTGTGGGAAAAGGTCAAAGGCATGGATAAACAGTGAATTGTGGAATGAGGTCATAGATGTGGATAAACAGTGGTTTGTGGAATAAGGTCATAGACATGGATAAACAGTGGTTTGTGGAATAAGGTCATAGACATGGATAAACAGTGGCATGTGGAATAAGGTCATTGATGTGGATAAACAACGGTTTGTGGAATATGGTCAGAGATGTGGATAAACAGTGATTCGTGGAATACGGTCATAGACATGGATAAAAAGTGAATTGTGGAATGAGGTCATAGATGTGGATAAACAGTGGCTTGTGGAATAATGTCATAGACATGGATAAACAGTGGTATGTGGAATAAGGTCATTGATGTGGATAAACAATGGTTTGTGGAATATGGTCAGAGATGTGGATAAACAGTGATTCGTGGAATAAGGTCTTAGACGTGGATAAACAGTGGTTTGTGGAATAAGGCCTTAGATGTGGATATACAGTGGTTTGTGGAATAAGGTCATAGATGTGGATAAACAGTGGTTTGTGGAATAAGGCCTTAGACGTGGATATACAGTGGTTTGTGGAATAAGGTCATAGATGTGGATATACAGTGATTCGTGGAATAAGGTCTTAGACGTGGATAAACAGTGGTTTGTGGAATAAGGTCTTAGACGTGGATAAACAGTGGTTTGTGGAATAAGGCCTTCGACGTGGATAAACAGTGGTTTGTGTTAATTAAGGTTATAGACGTGGATATACAGTGGTTTGTGGAATAAGGTCATAGATGTGGATAAACATTGATTCGTGGAATAAGGTCATAGACGTGGAAAAAACCAGTGGTTTGTGAAATAAGGTCATAGATGTGGATAAACAGTGATTTGTGGAATAAGGTTAGACGTGGATATACAGTGGTTTGTGTAAAGGTTATAGATGTGTTAAACAGTGATTTGTGGAATAAGATATAGCATGGATATACAGTGGTTTGTGTAATAAGGTTTTAGACGTGGTTAAACAGTGATTTGTGGAATAAGGTCATAGACGTGGATATACAGTGGTTGTGTAATAAGGTTATAGATGTGGTTAACAGTGATTGTGGAATAAGTTATCATGGATATAAGTGGTTTGTGTAATAAGGTTTTAGATGTGGTTAACGTGATTTGTGGAATAAGGTCATAGACATGGATATACAGTGGTTTGTGGAATAAGGTCTTAGACGTGGATAAACAGTGGTTTGTGGAATAAGGCCTTAGACGTGGATAAACAGTGGTTTGTGTAATAAGGTTATAGACGTGGATATACAGTGGTTTGTGGAATAAGGTCATAGACGTGGAAAAAAACAGTGATTTGTGGATAAGGTCATAGATGTGGATAAACAGTGATTTGTGAATAGGTCGTAGACGTGATATACATGTGGTTTGTGTAATAAGGTTATAGATGTGGTTAAACAGTGATTTGTGGAATAAGGTCGGAGACGTGTATAAACAGTGGTTTGTGGAATAAGGTCATTGACGTGGTTAAACAGTGGTTTGTGGAATAAGGTCATTAACGTGTATAAACAGTGGTTCGTGCAGGTGTGGATAGCTCTCCATGATGCTTCAATGGTTGTCCTCAAATTTATCCACAAAACCTTTGAAGATCATGTCCTCTCTCGAGTTTCCAGGTAAGCACGGACGTGGATAGATATGGGTCGCTCGTATCCCCGGTTCATATCCATGGGATTATTTTCTCTTTGGACATATGAAGAGTCATGTCTTTACACAAAGGTCACAGACACTCATGCAGCTGATTGAGAGAGTTGTGGAATTTTACAATTCAATCGATGAGTTGTCACCGCCGTGAAGGAAGGATGGAGGAGCGGATGCACGGAGGAAACGCTGGTGACTATGACCTTGTTTTTCAGGATAAATATGATTCCAAAAAAACGATTGTTCATTACTCGTGTAGTGAAGTACCTTGTTACACTCTGTACACAAAAAAAGATCAATGGCATTTGTAAATTGCTCATCGTTTCCAGGGCAACAATGTACAATTCACAAATGGACGTGTAAGAAGTTGTTTAATGAAGGAATACGTTTAATTAAACGGTGATCAGTAAGTTCAGACTTGAAAGTTATTTTGACACAAGTTGGCGACATGTCGTCCTTTTCCAATAATTTTGACCTTTTCCTTTTAAGATCACACAAATTTTACAATAATTATTTTTCTACATTGAGACAAGGAGTTAACTGATGAAGCCTCATGAATAACGCATGTGGACCACAGTTGCTACCATGACGTAAGCTGAGTGTGAGTCCCAAAAGCAGACAACGAACACAGATAGACAGGCATTTTCAGAGCAAGGTCACGTCGGAGTGGTCGGTCGGACCACGATGCAAAACAGACGGTGTACGACGGTCACGTGGCTTCGCAAAAAGTTTCTACCAGCAGCAGTTTTCCGCAGCTACAGCTTCGGCCGAACTGATGTATGAGGAAGAACCCGGGACAAGACTCATAAATGATGTCACAAGTGACAGCAAAGCCTCGTCGACGGAGCGTGAAGACCACACTTACCCAGGGTTCGAGGCGCTCCAGTAGACTGGTGGCAATGCCGGGCCGTCCGCAGCCAGGCACGGGAGGCACGGGAGGAAAGCGAGGCACGCGAGGCACGGGAGGCACGTGAGGCACGCGGACAGCGGGCTGGCCATCGCGCCGAGAGCAACGCAAACCCTAGACTGGGCATCAGCGCTCCACATACGCGTCTGGTTTCCCTGCACTCCCGTCACTCATATCCCCAGAGAACGGATCATTACATCCTCACATCCTCACGGATTCCCAGAGCCATCGGAGCAGAGTCTGCCTCTCGCTGGAACACCCGAAGTTATGCAACGAGTTTCAGGGTTCCGCCCACTGTGGTCGCGCTTTGGGTGCTCGGGATACAGCAAGGACAAGCGAAAGCGACGGAGGCGCAGACGGAGCGAGATTCCGCTGCTTCAGACCGCACCTGGAGTGGGAAGGAAGGGAGCCAGTCGGTGGGTCCGTCCCACCTCTAAAGGGGCAACGTATGGACGGCCAATCCTCACGTGGGATATCTACACATCGGACCAACGCGGACTCGGGTTGCAAACAGTGGAACTCCAGACGAACCGGGATATTTAATCACAGATTATAACATTCTATGAACGTCATATACGTGAGCTTAAACTCATGTGTTTACCTAAAACAGAATATGCGACAATATATACATTATATATATATATATGTATAAATATATATGGATATATAACACGTATATATATATATATATATATGTATAAATATATATGGATATATACACGTATATGTATATATATATATATGTATAAATATATATGGATATATACACGTATTATATATATATATATGGATATATACACGTGTATATGTATATATATATATATTATATATGTATAAAATATATATGGATATATACACGTATATATATATATATATACATTCATATATATATTCATCCATATATACATATATATATACACACACACACACACACACACACACACACACCACACACACACCACACACAACACACACACACCACACACACACACCACGAAGGCATTATGATGTGATTTTGATGGATTTGGAGCCCGGCGTGCCGCACGAACTCTCCGAGGGCAGGGTCGTGGGGGTCGTGGGGTCCCTGGGGGTCGTGTTCAGGTAACTTCTCTCAACGGGACATGGTTGTTATATGCAGTAGCTGGAAGACCACCATCTCTCTGCGTCACTCTCCCTCGCCCCCGGTAGCACTAAGGTTATCTTTTCAAAATGTCATTCAAGTCCCGATATTCTGGAAGTACATCGCGGTAAACGTGAAGGCACCTCCAAGCCCAACACTGACCCACACCGCACACCTGCATCCTCCTCCTGCCGCGCAGTGAGTGTCCCACTCTGCCGTCAATGTAATTCCGAGAAGCTCTCAGCTTGGTTCGCGGTATGCACTTTATCGAGTGGAGCCGTGCTTGTTTGTAGCACCTTGTGGTTGTTGGTAGTGTTGTAGGGTAGTGCTTATTTATGCTTGTTAAGAGATGCACCCGCTCCCTGCACAGGAGCAGCCAAGGGAGTCATGTTATTATCCCTATTCAAACGTGTAATTCAAAATTCCTCTCCAAAATACCTCTCTCTGTGTTATTCAAAAGACCTCACTGCACTGGAAAACGTGGGGACAGGAATTCTGTGCAGTGCTGTGAAGGGTGCGAATTGTAATACCCTCTCCCACCTGGAGGCGGTACTAAACGATACACATTTACCGAGAAAATTTGCTCCTTTCCACCACGACCACAAAGACCACCGGCAAAGATAAGAGCACCCCGGTACACAAATTGGGGTCATTCTGATCCAATGTAGCAAGTCTGGATGTAATCAACCCAGAACTGTAGGAGGGGTAGCGTAACAAACAAACACACAAACAAACACTGGTCCGTGAATTATCATAAGGATGACTCTTGACATGATGATCATCGGATGATTATTTCAAAATTCTGTAGGTTTATATTATGACCTCCACCACCGAAGGTGGGTGGAGGTTATGTTTTCGCCCCTGTACGTCTGTTTGTTACTTGGCGAAATAATTTTGCTGTAACTTGTCCGTTTGTCACACAATTTTTGTCCAGAGTTTTTGAAACAATCGTTCTGACATTTTTTTGTGTATGTAGATGACCGGCTTAGGACAACAAACGAGCGTTTTTGCTCAGGATCCGGATTCCAGAATTTTTCAGAGAGATTCTTCACCGTTGAGAGATAATTGATATCTCTAAAGGTTATGGATGGATTCGGACGAAACTTGGTGGACACGTCGGGTGTATGACAAGAACGGCTCGACTCGATGTTGCTGAAGATCCACATCCAGATCCGCATTCGAGATTTTTTTTATTTTTAAGTGATTTTTCGCAATTGAGAGATGGTGCTCAACAAGGATATATAGCATGATATCGCAAAACGTGGATGGATTCGGAAAAATCTTGGTGGATGAGTTGGGTAGGCGACAAGAACAATCCGATTTGATGTTATTTCGCCTCTGGATCCAGATCCAACCCATCAGTGAGATACAAAATGTAAACTGTTCAGCCTGGTGGAGGTATGTGCTCCACCCAGTGCCCGTTGTAGTTGTTGGAGTGTTATTTATAATTTCTACCTCCGCTGCCCCATCCGTTCTTATAATTATATGAACCATTGGTCTAATTGTTCTCTTTCAGTTGCAGGCCTACTTAATATAGTTGCATGAACTTACTTCAATATGTCTCATCGCTTCCTATAATTTGGCCGAGAGTGGAACCCAGGCCCAGGTATGCATATGCTTAAGTTTGTGTGCCATGTCAATGCATTAATTTTGATAGAAAGGTTTAAAAGTTTAAATTAATCTCTCCTTTCCCACATATGAGGTGCACCTGCTGTAAACAGCACAAGGTACATTTTAAAAGCGAGTGGGAGCTGTTATTTATTCTTCTTCACTGATTTTTGTTTTTTTTACCTTACAATATAATATTTTAGTGCGATAATTTTAATGTGATGAAATTGGTACCATTTATGGGGTACGACCCCATCTAGATAGAAGGGAACGATGGCCGGCAGGGGCAGGGTCCAGTGCGAGAGGTCTCTTCCTGTCTGTGCCAGGTTATCTCTGTATATTTGTTCCCAATGGGCAATTCACACTGTAACAGAAAACCAAAATCAAACTGGCGAACCATTGGCTACAATCGTAATTATACAGTAGTTATAATGAGTTATGGCTAAATATTTAATAATCGTATCGAGTTCCACGAGGTTAACACACAAGGAGTAAGAATTCTGGAGCGGAGTAAGAATTAGCGTTTTCGATCGCTTTGCTGAATAATCACCCCCTCTAGTGGTTGGATCAGTCATGAGATCCTGGGGCATTCCATGGATTTGTAAACCCAAGCCTGTAACTGTGTCAACATGTCACAGAAGTTTCCAAGCGTGAATGGAAAACAGAACTGGAAATGCAGTTTGGTCTTGAACAACCTCTTAACACTCAAACTTACCTTATTGTTCACGGCTTCTACAAACAACGCTTCTCAATATATTCTACAAAATATTAGGGAGAAAAATCGTTGAGACAATAGGTTGTGTCACCAAATGCATTGGGGCAGGACAATGACAATATGCAGGGGTTGCTATAGGTAGGAATTCACAAACGTTTCATTGGTTTATCTTAAATATGGTATCACTGTTGCAAACACTTCCTACCAATTGGTAGTTTTCATACAAACTTCATTCGTATTTGCAGGTTCAGTGTTGGATTGGGTTCTATTGACTCAAACAGCATTTCAAGATGTACCGGAGTAGTTCTATTCGATTGAATTTAGGGTTCTGGGCTGCCCGCTGAAAATCATCAATGTTGTTCTCTTCAAACCCATTCGAAACGTCCACAACACTATGTGTGATGTAACCAAGTTTGAATGTAAAATGTACAGGGTGTTTCAAAAAGACCCAGACAATTTTGATTGTTAATATATTTAGAACTACAAATGCTACAACGATACACTTTAGTTTATATGATACAGAAACTCATGAAGTTGTGTGCACACCATCAATAAACTTCAATGGGATCTCCGTTTGTCGCGTGCAGGACATCGAGGTGCTACAAGAGTTCTTGTCATGTTCGGCTCAGCATGTTTGAGTTTACCAGTGAGCATGCAGCTGTGATCCGAGAACGAAGATCCCACAGGTTATGCCGTGGTGTTGTAGACAACATCTTTGACAAACCCCCACAGAAAAAATTATCAAGTGAGGTTATGTCTGGTGATCGTGGGGGCCACTTGATTGGTCCATCTTGGCCAAATCAGTGACCTGGAAATTTTTCATTCTGGATGGCTTGAACGACTAAAGACCAGAGAAGGAGCCTGTTGAAAAATGATATGGGGTTGCAGGTCTTCAATCCTTTCAACACGTTCATCTAAATTGCTGAGGTCACTGTATCCTACACAAAGAAAAAAAGACTTTCCAAGTGGTCATGGAGAAGGCCACACCACACATTGACCTTTGGACTGTCACGTATGTGTTCAATGACCACGTGGGGGTTTTCAGAGCCCCTGATCCTCACATTATGCTGGTTGACCTTCCCCATTACAGGAAAGAAAGCTTCGATTGTGAACATGACCCTTTTCAGGTAATCTTCATCATCCTCTATGCGACTGAGCATTTCCAAGGCAAACACCGTGCATTTGGGTCTGTCATTTCGTTTGAGTTTCTGCAGAATCCGCACCTTATAGACATAAAGCTTCAGTCTTAATGCAAAATCCTGTGTATAGTGGTGGTTGGTAATCCCACTTCACTGGATGCGCATCAGATTGATTTTCTGGGACTTTGTTGAAATGATTCACAGACTCGTTCAACATCTGCTGCACTTGTGCTTGGTCGACCGGTACTTTTATGTTTCTGACAACTTCCAGTCCCCTCAAACCTCTTGTACCACTCTCTGATACTAGTCCACGATGGCGGATTCCTTCCATACCTTGGACGGAAGTTACGCTGAACTTGCATGTCGGATCTCGTCTCGATGAACCATTTGACGCCTGAGCTTTCTCCTGTGGAGTCGCCATTTTGTTTTACATTAAACCACCAGACCTGAAATTGAAGAAATTTATGAGTTTCTGTATCATATAAAATAAAGCTTATCATTGTTTCATTTGTGGTACGAAATATATTGTTACGGCTGTGGAAATTCTCAGAACACCATAAAGGTCCTTAGTTCAGTTAGATCGATAAGTC
>CM068957.1:43729993-43744319 GCA_035128595.1 Eptatretus atami
CTGCTTCACAGTTGGGATTGATGTTCTTTGGGTGATGTGCTGTTTGGGTTTGCACCAAATGTAACGTTGTGGCATTTAGGTCAAAAAGTTCCATCTTGGTTTCATCAGACCACAAAAACGTTTTGCCACATGGCTTCAGGATCTCCAGAGTGTCTTTTTCATACCTTAAATGGGACTCAAGTTGGGCTTTTCTTGAGTAATGGCTTTTCTGCTTGCCACCCTTACCGTATAGGCCAGACTTGTGGAGTGTTTTTGGATATTGTTGTACATGCACACAGTGACCAGTCTCCATAAAGCATGTAGCTCTTTCAAAGTGCCATTGGCCCGCTTGTGGCCTCTCTGATCAGTCTTCTCCTCACTTGGTCATCCGGTTTGGAGGATGCTTGATCTCGGCAGGGTTTTGGGCTACAAAACACTTCCACTACTTAATGATTGTCTGAGTGTGCTCAAAAGGATATTTCAAGGTCATTGATATATTTTGTTCCCAATCCCCGATCTGTGCCTTTCCACAACTTGTATTCCTGGGGCCTTTTTGAAAGCTCAGTGGTGCTCACGGGCTTGAGTCTTTGCTGTGAAAGTTGCACTACCCAGCAGAGGACACTACAGAACAGCTGATTGTATTCTAAAAAATCAGAATCACTACAATTTAACACAGTTGAAGGCCAACAAACTTAGTGTGTGATTTTGAAGGTGATTGGTTACACCGAAGCTAATTACAAATTGTATTACAAGGGCGGGAGGGTGGGCAGGAGGCAGTCGGGCAGGTCGACACTTATCCAACCAAGACATTCTATTTGTTGTATGGGTTAAAATTAAATTTCTGAAATTTGTTAGAATTTGTTTTTCATTGGAAGTTGTGGGTTTTATATGATGTGTTAAATAAAGGTGGAAAAAAGGGGTGATTTAATGCATTAATTCCAGCTATAAGGGAATAAAGGTGAAAATTTCAAAGGGGGGTGCAGACTTCTATAGGCACTCTGTATATTACAAACAAGGCTAGCAGGATGGCCCAGAGGTATGGAGACTCAACCCAATCTGTTTTGCCTCAGTTTGAATTTCCCGGACCCAGCTATAACTGCATTCCCTGTGTTTCACTGGTGGGGTTTCTTCAAAATGTGTGCTGTCCCTTGGATGGACATGACATTAAACTGGGTTGTCCATCTACGGCATTAGTGGTGGATGTTAAAGATCCACGTGTCCTTCATAGAAGAGGAGGAAAGCTATCACAACATCTGAGATCTGAACAAAATTCCAAATTCCTGTCTTGAACTTTAATCAAACGTTGGGTCTGGCTAAGGCCAGTTTATGATGAACTTCAGCCAAGCTTCCCTTGGCCAACCCCACCACGAACGTGGGAATAACTGTGGCTGTTAAGAAGAAGAATATGATGTGGAGTGATTATCCATCCATTGGGACCATACTATGTGCAGAGCATTGGTACTGCCAAAGCAGTCTCCTTGGCTATTGGGGCACAATCCTGGATGGGTCACCACTCCAACACAGGATACCAGCAAGCTGGCACTCATTTTGCTGACGTCAGAAGGATGACAGGCAGTCAACACCACCTGGTATTAATTTAACAGCCGAGTAGGATTTAACTCAGGATCCTAGGATCCCAAGCCCACTACCCTAACCATTAAGCCAACACAGGCATAGAGTGTTATAGTTGTGATTAATATACATTTGCATTTCCCTGCAGAGTAAAGGTAAGTTAGGCAAGTTAAATTGATGGAGAACATGACATGATATATCCACAAAATATGACTGCTTTGTTTCTTGCGGTATGATCAATGGGTGGCTTGTGGTGTACAATGCAGACCATCTAGATTCTAGAGAATCATTTTGGAAAAAAACACGCTCTGTACATTCTTGGACAGAGTCATTGAAGGTCATCCATCAACAGTCCCAAATGGTGGGATCATGTACGCAATTTGGATCCTGTGTTGCCATTGATTTGAAACGACTTTTCACCGTGTTGTGAAATAAGAGCTAAAGACACGGACATGGTGTGGTTTGTGGATAAGAGCTAAAGAACACGGGCATGCTGTGGTTGTGGAATAAGGCTTAGACATGGACACACGGTGGTTTGTGGAAGAAGACCTGAGACGTGGACACGCGGTGTCTTTGTGGAAAAAGACCTGAGACATGGACACATGGTGGTGTGACGATGACCTGAGAAGTGGACATGCGGTGAATTTGTAGAATAAGGCCTTAGACATTGACACACCGTGGTTTGTAAAATCAGGCCTTATTACTTGGACAAGTGGTGGTATGTGGAATAAGTCCTTAGATATGGACACAGGGTGGTTTGTGGAATAAGGCTCTTAGACATGGACACACGGTGGTTTGTGGAAGAAGACCTGAGACATGGACATGCGGTGGTTTGTAGAATAAGGCCTTAACCATGGACACATGGTGGTTGTGGTATAAGGCCGTAGACATGGACACAGGTGGTTGTGGTATAAGCCTGAGACATGGACACATGGTAGTTTGTGGAAGAAGACCTGAGACATCACACATGTGTGGTTGTTGGAATAAGCCTGAGACATGGACATTGCTGGTTTGTAGAATAAGGCTTAGACATGGACACAGCCGGTGGTGGTATAGGAGACATGGACACAGGTGGTTGTGGTATAAGCCTTGACATGGAACTGGTGTTGTGGAATCAGGCCTTAACATGGACACAGGGTGGTTTGTGGTATAAGGCCTTAGACATGGACACAGGGTGGTTGTGGTATAAGGCCGTAGACTGGACACAGGGTGGTTGTGGTATAAGCCTTAGACATGGACACAGGTGGTTTGTGGAATCAGGCCTTAGACATGGACACAGGGTGTTTGTGGTATAAGGCCTTAGACATGGACACAGGGTGGTTATATGGTATAGGCCAGACATGGACACACGGTGGTTTGTGGTATAGCCGTAGACATGGACACAGGGTGGTTTGTGGTATAAGGCCTTAGACATGGACACATGGGTGGTGTTGTGGAATCAGGCCTTAGACATGGACACAGGGTGGTTGTGGTATATAGGCCTAGACATGGACACAGGGTGTTTGTGGTATAAGGCCGTTAGACATGGACACAGGGTGGTTTGTGGATAAGGCCTTAGCATGGACACAGGGTGGTAGTGCGAATAAGGCCTTAGACATGGACACAGTGGTGTGTTGTGTAATAAGCCTAGACATGGACACAGGGTGGTTTGTGGTATAGAGGCCGTAGACATGGAAACAGAGGTGGTTTGTGGTATAAGGCCTTAGACATGGACACAGGGGTTTTGGAATAAGGCCTTAGACATGGACACAGGTGTTTGTGGTATAAGCCTTAGACATGGACACATGGGTGGGTTTGTGGAATCAGGCCTTAGACATGGGACACAGGGTGGTTTGTGTAATAAGCCGTTAGACATGGACAACAGGTGGTTTTGGAATCAGGCACTTAGACATGACACAGGTGGTTGTGGTATAAGGCCTTAGAATGGACACAGGGTGGTATGTGGAATAAGGCCTCTAGACATGGACACAGGTGGTTGTGGAATAGCCTGAGACATGGACACAGGTGATTGTGGAATAAGCCTGAACATGGACACAGGCGTGATTGTTGGGAAGAAGACCTGAGACACGGACACAGGGTGGAGTGTGGAATAAGGCCTGAGACATGGACAAGCACGTGGTTTGTGGTATAAGGCTTAGACATGGACAAGTGGTGGTTTGTGGAATAAGGCCTAGATGTGGACATGAGGGAGTTTGTAGAATAAGAGCTTAGACATGAACTTGTGGTATAGTTCTGTACAATAAGACTCAGACATTGAATTGAGGAAGTTTTGAACAATCAGAGCTTTAGACATGAATTGAGGTAGTTGTGTGCAATAAGGCATTAGACATGGACAACAATGGTTTGTGGAATAAGGTCATAAATGTGGATAAACATTGTTATGGAATAACTTAGACGGTATAAAACAGTGGTTTGTGGAATGAGTACGTAGTAGTGGATAACAGTGGTATGTGGAATAAGGTCATAGATGTGGATAAACAGTGGTTTGTGAGAATAAGGTCCTATATAGCGATAAACAGTGGTATGTGGGAATAAGGTCATTGATGTGGATAACACGTTGTGGAATATTGTCAGAGATGTGGATTAACAGTGATTCGTGGAATAAGGTCATAGATGTGGATAAACAATGAATTGTGGAATGAGGTCATAGAAGTGGATAAACAACGGTTTGTGGAATATGGTTCAGAGAGTGGATAAACAGTATTCGTGGAATAAGGTCATAGATGTGGATAAACAGTTGTTTGTGGAATAAAGTCAGAGAGTAGATTAAATATTGTTTATGGAATAGTCATAGATGTCGATAAACAGTGAATTGTGGGAAAAGGTCAAAGGCATGGATAACAGTGAATTGGAATGAGGTCATAGATGTGGATAAACAGTGGTTTGTGGAATAAGGTCATAGACATGGATAAACAGTTGGTTTGTGGAATAAGGTCATAGACATGGATAAACAGTGGCATGTGGAATAGGTCATTGATGTGGATAAACAACGGTTTGTGGAATATGGTCAGAGATGTGGATAAACAGTGATTCGTGGAATACGGTCATAGACATGGATAAAAAGTGAATTGTGGACATGAGGTCACATAGATGTGGATAAACAGTGGCTTGTGGAATAATGTCATAGACATGGATAAACAGTGGTATGTGGAATAAGGTCATTGATGTGGTAAACAATGGTTTGTGGAATATGTCAAATGTGGATAAACATGTGATTCGTGGAATAAGGTCTTAGACGTGGATAAACAGTGGTTTGTGGAATAAGGCCTTAGATGTGGATATACAGTGGTTTGTGGATAAGGTCATAGATGTGGATAAACAGGTTTGTGGATCAAGGCTTAGAGTGGATATACAGGCGTTTGGGAATAAGTCATAGAGTGGATATACAGTTTGTTGAATAAGGTCTTAGAGTGGATAAAACAGTGGTTTGTGGAATAAGGTCTTAGACGGGATAAACATGGTTTGGATAAGGCTTCACGTGGATAAACAGTGGTTTGTGGAATAAGGCCTTCGACGTGGATAAACAGTGGTTTGTGTAATAAGTGTTATAGACGTGGATTACAGGGGTTGTGGAATAAGGTCATAGATGTGGATAAACATTGATCGTGAATAAGGGTCATAGATGTGGAAAAAAACCATGGTTTGTGGAATAATGTCATCGATGTGGATAACACGTATTTGTGGTGAATAGGTCGTAGACGTGATATACAGTGGTTTGGTGTAATAAGGTTTATAGACATGGACATATACAGTAGTGTTTGTGTATATCAGGCTTTAGACGTGGGTTAAACAGTGATTGTTGTGGAATAAGGTCATAGGACGTGGATAACAGTGGTTGCTTAATAGGTTATAACTGTGGTTAACAGTGATTTGTGGAATAAAGTCATAGACGTGAAAAAAAACAGTGTTTGTGGAATAAGGTTCATAGATGTGGATAAACAGTGATTTGTGGAATTAAGGTCGTAGACGTGGATATACAGTGGTTGTGTAATAAGGTTATAGATGGTTAACAGTGATTTGTGTGGAAAGTCGGAGACGTGTATACAGTGGTTTGTGGAATAAGGTCATTGACGGGTTAAAACAGTGGCTTGTGAATTAAGGTCATTAACGTGTATAAACAGTGCGTTCGTGCAGGGTGGATAGCTCTCCATGATGCTTCAATGGTGTCTCAAATTTATCCACAAAACCTTTTGAAGATCATGTCCTCTCTCGAGTTTCCAAGGTAAGCACGGACGTGGATAGATATGGGTCGCTCGTATCCCCGGTTCTATCCATGGGCATTATTTTCTCTTGGACATATGAAGAGTCATGTCTGTTACACAAAGGTCACAGACACTCATGCAGTGATCTGAAGAGAGTTGTGGAATTCTTACAATTCATCGATGAGTGTTCACCGCGTGAAGGAAGGATGGAGGAGCGGATCACGGAAACGCTGTGACTATGACCTTGTTTTCAGGATAAATATGATCCAAAAAACGATTGTCTACTCGTGTAGTGAAGTACCTGTACACTCTGTACACAAAAAAATCAATGGCATTTGTAAATGCGCACGTTTCAGGCAACAATGTCAATTCACAAATGGACGTAAGAATTGTTAATGAAGAATACGTTTATAAACGGTGATCGTAAGTCAGACTGAAGTTTATTTTGACACAAGTTGGCGACATCGTCCTTCCAATAATTTGACCTTTCCTTTAAGATCACACAATTTTACAATAATATTTTTCTAATTGACAAGGAGTTAACTGATGAAGCCTCATGAATAACGCATGTGGACCACAGTGCTACCATGACGTAAGCTGAGTGTGAGTTCCAAAAGCAGACAACGAACAAGATAACAGGCATTTTCAGAGCAAGGTCACGTCGGAGTGGTCGGTCGGACCACGATGCAAACAGACGGTGTAACGCGGTCACGTGGCTTCGCAAAAGTTTTCTACCAGCAGCAGTTTTCCGCAGCACAGCTTCGGCCAACTGATGTGATGAGAAGAACCCGGGACAAGATCATAAATGATGCACAAGTGACAGCAAAGCCTCGTCGACGGAGCGTAAGACCACACTTACCCGGTGTCGAGGCGCTCCAGTAGACTGGTGGCAACGCCGGGCTCGCAGCAGCACGGGAGGCACGGGAGGAAAGCGAGCACCGAGGACGTGAGGCACGGAGACGTGAGGCACGCGGACAGCGGCTGGCCATGCGCCGAGAGCAACGCAAACCCCAGACTGGCATCAGCGCTCCACATACGCGTCTGGTTCCCTGCACTCCGTCACTCATATCCCAGAGAACGGATCATTACATCCTCACATCCTCACGGATTCCAGAGCCATCGGAGCAGAGTCTGCCTCTCGCTGGTAACACCGAAGTTATGCAACGATTTCAGGTTCCGGCCCACTGGTCCGCTTGGTGCTCGGATACAGCAAGGACAAGCGAAACGACGGAGCGCAGACGGAGCGAGATTCCGCTGCTTCAGACCGCACCTGAGTGGGAAGGAAGGGAGCCATCGTGGGGTCCGTCCCACTCTAAAGGGGCAACGTATGACGGCCAATCCTCACGGGGATATCTACACATCGGCCAACGCGACTCGGGTTGCAACATGAACTCCAGACGAACGGGATATTAATCACAGTATAACATTCTATGACTCAAATACGTGAGCTTAAACTCATGTGTTACCTTAAACAGAATATGCGACAATATATACATAATATATAATATATATGTATAAATATATATGGATATATACACGTATATATATATATATATATATGTATAATATATATGGATATATACACGTATATTGTATATATATATATATGTATATATATTATGGATATATAACGTATATATTTATATATATATGGATATATACAGTGTATATGTATATATATATATATATATATATGTATAAATATATATGGATATATACACGTATATATATATATATATACATTCATATATATATTCATCCATATATACATATATATAACACACACACACACACACACACACACACACACACACACACACACACACACAACACACACACACACACACACACACACACCACGAGGATTATTGTGTGATTTGATGGATTTGGAGCCCGGCGTGCGCACGAACTCTCGAGGCAGGGTCGTGGGGTCGTGGGGTCCCTGGGGTCGTGTTCAGGTAACTTCTCTCAACGGACATGGTTTGTTATATGCAGTAGCTGGAAGACCACCATCTCTCTGCGTCACTCTCCCTCGCCCCCGTAGCACTAAGGTTATCTTTTCAAAATGTCATTCAAGTCCCGATATTCTGGAAGTACATCGCGGTTAAACGTGAAGGCACCTCCAAGCCCAACACTGACCCACACCGCACACCTGCATCCTCCTCCTGCCGCGCAGTGAGTGTCCCACTCTGCCGTCAATGTAATTCCGAGAAGCTCTCAGCTTGGTTGCGGTATGGCACTTTATCGAGTGGAGCCGTAGCTTGTTTGTAGCACCTTGTGGTTGTGGTTAGTGTTGTAGGGTAGTGCTTATTTATGCTTGTTAAGAGATGCACCCGTCCCTCGCACAGAGCAGCCAAGGGAGTCATGTTATTATCCCTATTCAAACGTGTAATTCAAAATTCCTCTCCAAAAATACCTCTCTCTGTGTTATTCAAAAGACCTCACTGCACGGGAAAACGTGGGGACAGGAATTCTGTGCAGTGGCTGTGAAGGGTGCGAATTGTAATACCCTCTCCCACCTGGAGGCGGTACTAAACGATACACATTTACCGAGAAAATTTGCTCCTTTCCACACGACCACAAAGACCACCGGCAAAGATAAGAGCACCCCGGTACACAAATTGGGGTCTTCTGATCCAATGTAGCAAAGTCTGGATGTAATCAACCCAGAACTGTAGAGGGGTAGCGTAACAAAACAAACACACAAACAAACACTGCGTCCGTGAATTATCATAAGGATGACTCTTGACATGATGATCATCGGATGATTATTTCAAAATTCTGTAGGTTATATTATGACCTCACCACCGAAGGTGGGGGGAGGTTATGTTTTCGCCCCTGTACGTTGTTTGTTACTTGGCGAAATAATTTTGCTGTAACTTGTCCGTTTGTCACACAATTTTTGTTCCAGAGTTTTGAAACAATCGTTCTGACATTTTTTTGTGTATGTAGATGACCGGTTAGGACAACAAACGAGCGTTTTTGCTCAGGATCCGGATTCCAGAATTTTCAGAGAGATTCTTCACCGTTGAGAGATAATTGATATCTCTAAAGTTATGGATGATTCGGACGGAAACTTGGTGGACACGTCGGGTGTATGACAAGAACGGCTCACTCGATGTTGCTGAAGATCCACATCCAGATCGCGATTCGAGATTTTTTTTATTTTTAAGTGATTTTTCGCAATTGAGAAGATGGTGCTCAACAAGATATATAGCATGATATCGCAAAACGTGGATGATTCGGAGAAATCTTGGTGGATGAGTTGGGTAGGCGACAAGAACAATCCGATTTGATGTTATTTCGCCTCGGATCCAGATCCAACCCATCAGTGAGATACAAAATGTAAACTGTTCAGCCTGGTGGAGGTATGTGCTCACCCAGTGCCCGTTGTAGTTGTTGGAGGTTATTTTAATTTCTACCTCCGCTGCCCCATCCGTTCTTATAATATATGAACCATTGGTCTAATGTTCTCTTTCAGTTGCAGGCCTACTTAATATAGTTGCATGAACTTACTTCAATATGTCTCATCGCTTCCTATAATTTGGCCGAGAGTGGAACCCAGGCCCAGGTATGCATATGCTTAAGTTTGTGTGCCATGTCAATGCATTAAATTTTGATAGAAAGGTTTAAAAGTTTAAATTAATCTCTCCTTCCCACATATGAGGTGCACCTGCTGTAAACAGCACAAGGTACATTTTAAAAGCAGTGGGAGCTGTTATTTATTCTTCTTCACTGATTTTTGTTTTTTTTTACCTTACAATATAATATTTTAGTTGCGATAATTTTAATGTGATGAAATTGGTACCATTTATGGGGTACGACCCCATCTAGATAGAAGGGAACGATGGCCGGCAGGGGCAGGGTCCAGTGCGAGAGGTCTCTTCCTGTCTGTGCCAGGTATACTCTGTTATATTTGTTTCCCAATGGGCAATTCACACTGTAACAGAAAACCAAAATCAAACTGGCGAACCATTGGCTTACAATCGTAATTATACAGTAGTTATAATGAGTATGGCTAAATATTTAATAATCGTATCGAGTTCCACGAGGTAACACACAAGGAGTAAGAATTCTGGGGCGAGGTAAGAATTAGCGTTTTCGATCGCTTTGCTGAATAATCACCCCTCTAGTGGTTGGATCAGTCATGAGATCCTGGGGCATTCCATGATTTGTAAAACCCAAGCCTGTAACTGTGTCAACATGCACAGAAGTTTCCAAGCGTGAATGGAAAACAGAACTGGAAATGCAGTTTGGTCTTGAAAACCTCTTAACACTCAAACTTACCTTATTGTTCACGGCTTCTACAAAACAACGGCTTCTCATATATTCTACAAAATATTAGGGAGAAAAATCGTTGAGACAATAGTGTGTCACCAAATGCATTGGGGCAGGACAATGACAATATGCAGGGTTGCTATAGTAGGAATTCACAAACGTTTCATTGGTTTATCTTAAATATGGTGAATAAAATAGTTATCACTGTTGCAAAACTCCTACCAATGTAGTTTCATACAAACTTCATTCGTATTTGCAGGTTCAGTGTTGATTGGGTTCTATTGACTCAAACAGCATTTCAAGATGTACCGGAGTAGTTCTATTCGATTGAATTTAGGTTCTGGGCTGCCCGCTGAAAATCATCAATGTTGTTCTCTTCAAACCCATTCGAAACGTCCACAACACTATGTGTGATGTAACCAAGTTTGAATGTAAAATGTACAGGGTGTTTCAAAAAGACCCAGACAATTTTGATTGTTAATATATTTAGAACTACAAATGCTACAACGATACACTTAGTTTATATGATACAGAAACTCATGAAGTTGTGTGCCACACCATCAATAAACTTCAATGGGATCTCCGTTTGTCCCGTGCAGGACATCGAGTGCTACAAGAGTTTCTTGTCATGTTCGGCCTCAGCATGTTTGATTTACCAGGAGCATGCAGCTGTGATCCGAGAACGAAGATTCGCCACAGGTTATCCGTGGTGTTGTAGACAACATCTTTGACAAACCCCACAGAAAAAATTATCAAGTGAGGTTATGTCTGGTGATCGTTGGGGCCACTTGATTGGTCCATCTTGGCCAAATCAGTGACCTGGAAATTTTTCATTCTGGATGGCTTGAACGACTAAAGACCAGAGAAGGAGCCTGTTGAAAATGATATGGGGTTGCAGGTCTTCATCCTTTCAACACGTTCATCTAAATTGCTGAGGTCACTGATCCTACACAAAGAAAAAAAGACTTTCCAAAGTGGTCATGGAGAAGGCACACCACACATTGCCTTTGGACTGTCACGTATGTGTTCAATGACCACAGTGGGGTTTTCAGACCCTGATCCTCACATTATGTGGTTGACCTTCCCCATTACAGGAAAGAAAGCTTCGATTGTGAACATGACCCTTTTCAGGTAATCTTCATCATCCTCTATGCGACTGAGCATTTTCCAAGGCAAACACCGTGCATTTTGGGTCTTCATTTCGTTTTGAGTTTCTGCAGAATCCGCCACCTTATAGACATAAAGCTTCAGTCTTAATGCCAAATCCTGTTGTATAGTGGTGGTTGGTGAATCCCACTTCACTGATGCGCATCAGATTGATTTTCTGGGACTTTGTTGAAATGATTCACAGACTCGTTCAACATCTGCTGCACTTGTGCTTGGTTCGACCGGTACTTTTTGTTTCTGACAACTTCCAGTCCCCTCAAACCTCTTGTACCACTCTCTGATACTAGTCCACGATGGCGGATTCCTTCCATACCTTGGACGGAAGTTACGCTGAACTTGCATGTCGGATTCGTCTCGATGAACCATTTGACGCCTGAGCTTTCTCCTGTGGAGTCGCCATTTTGTTTACATTAAACCACCAGACCTGAAATTGAAGAAATTTATGAGTTTCTGTCATATAAAATAAAGCTTATCATTGTTTCATTTGTGGTACGAAATATATTGTTACGGCTGTGGAAATTCTCAGAACACCATAAAGGTCCTTAGTTCAGTTAGATCGATAGTCTGTGTTTCAGTTAGATTTCCCCACCGTTGTTAATGGGAATTATTCGTGGTCACAGGGCTGTGATCTTGAGATAGCCGTTTTCTTTACTTCGTTATTTTGGACCAACCACCAACATCACTCTCATCAACTGCTTCACAACAAACCACAACCACACCTGCCTCTCAACAACCACGCCATCCTCACCACTCTGCCAGCAACTGTCAACACTCCCACACCACAAACATCGCCTCACCTTCGTCTCCGAAACGACGCCATCTTTGCACCAGCCGCGCCGAGTCCCAGCGAACAGCATCGCTGCAGGCACACGCGGGGGTTCGCTCATCGAGCAAGTCTGGTGATTTCTACCACGTCCGCTCTGTGTGAAGCTTCGCCTCGGAAAACGGATCACAGGAGAGGAAGGGGCGGGGCCCTGTGGGGGTCGAAGGGTGATGATTTCAAACACGTCGGCTCGCTCTCGGAGAATCGGATCCAGAGGGTCGGTGATTTTCCGCGACGCCCGCTTTCCGCGCAGAGGCAGAGGTCAGAGATCAGATCTCATCTCACCAGCCCTATAAAACGCCGCGCACAGAGCGCCAGTTCAACGATCAAGTCGGGTCTGGAGGCGAGTCTCGGAGAGGTCGAGGAGCTGTGCGGAAGTCTGGAGCCTGGCGCTTGAGCCTTCAGTCGGTTGAAGGTTCGGACACCAGGAGGAGACGCGAGCTGGGAGCGGCAGCCCCACCTGCTGTGCCGCGCAGACCTGCGCGCTCGTGTACGAGCCGAGAGAACTCGCCAACCAGCTGCGAACGGTCCGAGGTGATCGGGCTTCGGACAGTCCGAGCAGCGCAGGGACGGACGGGCTCTTAACGAGAGCATCAACTCGAAAAGAGCGAAGGCCCGTTCGTTCCTCTGAGGCGTTGCCAGCTGGGCCGAATCACCGGGCCGTCAGACGAGGCCTGGGCCGGACCGCGGTTACGCTAGCTGCATGTGGGAAGGAGCGTCGTGGGTCGCCCAGCGAGGAAGGTAACCTGTGGCGGCCTCGCGGAGCCTCTGCGGTCTAAACAGTCCACGTTATAAAGGCCCACGGGCCCAGTCTGACTCCCCTGTCTGTGGGGTGGTCTTTTCCTTGGGGTTTGCTTTCGAATGCATGTTGTGGCGCCGTGTCTTGTAAGTAAAACCTGTATAAGTGGCTGTACATAATTGCTCATAGACGTCGCTAGCACCTTTTGCTTTCGCTTTTATTGATGCATACGTGCATGCCTGTATACGTGCTGTGTATAATAAATGTGCTTGTGTGAATGTTAACCCGTTCGTCGTGTCTTTTTCCCCCATTGGAC
Organism: Eptatretus atami; assembly: GCA_035128595.1. Classification (NCBI taxonomy): domain Eukaryota; kingdom Metazoa; phylum Chordata; class Myxini; order Myxiniformes; family Myxinidae; genus Eptatretus; species Eptatretus atami. The sequence continues at coordinate 43,743,070 of CM068957.1, forward strand.
TGCTATCTTGCTTTCGGAATAATAGTTGGTTGTTAAATATCGATAAATAGAATCGGGTCCGGCGAGGTCTGGCAATAATACCCGCTCGCGTTATCCCAGAACGGAACGGACCGCTTAAGCGGTCGTGTCCCAAGCCGACCTGCGGCGAGGTACGGCCCCTCGGTAGGTTACCGCGCGGGTACTAGGTATATCGATATTCGGCGATTGACCCATTTCGCGTGGTAGAATACGGACTGGCCGTGGTAGGTGGTTAAGGACCCACCCGTGAACTGGTTTCTGGCGTTGTTCCAGAAAGTCACGACTGAATTGCTCGTTCGGTGGGTGAACCGGCCGCTATTTGTTGACGCGGTCGTTCGCACGCCGGGCGGGCATAAATTCGTAACAATATTAACAACTAAAGTTGGCCAGGTGTTTTTGGAACACCCCAGATATTCATGTTATGCATTATGGAAATTTATGTTCCACCCAGGTCTTGCCTCATGCAGATTCATGTTTTGCCTCCTGCATATTTATGCTCCACCCATGTGTGGCATCATCTCTGCTGCGGGAGGGCGAGACTAGCTCTTCCCTTTCTGGCAGAATGTGTGATTGTATGTGAAGAAGGCACGGTTTTTACTGCCACACAAGGAGTGTTATTAAGAATGAAAAAGTGATTTAAACCTCTGCAAGTGTTGGTTAAACTGCCTGGAGCATTCTTTATTCAAGAATCGGGACATGCAGGCCGTTCCGGGACACTATGGGAATGTGCATTATCCCAATAGACATAAATCCCCCTCACTGAAGTGTGTATTAAAGCCTGTCATGTAACATTGTATAGAATGTCACAATAAGACACCTAAAGAGCACACAGGTGGTTTTGAAAAGGTTCATTTCAGATTTTTTTGTTTTTTAAAAATACATTGCCGAGGGTCGTATGAGAGCTAACACAGCGCACAGCAAGGGGGGGCATGAGACAAGAGGGGCGTGAGAGGGAAGAACAAAACAGTGGGGAACAGAGACATTAGATATGTGGAAGGGAGAGCGATGGGGTGGGAAACACAGGATATACACAATGGACATTACAGGGACTTTCAGGAAGGAAAGCAGGGAATTTGAAGGAGGTGGGCATGGGTGGATTAACGGGGGTAGAAAAGATCTAGGATTTGGATGGGGGATGATAAGAGGTGGCAGGTGGTGGTGGACAGCTGTTTTGAAGACCTGGAGGGAAGAATGGGATTGAAGAGAGTGTGGGAGTTTATTCCAAAGGCAGG
>CM068957.1:43763838-43783150 GCA_035128595.1 Eptatretus atami
ACCCCACAAATTCCTTACTATCCCCTGTTGTACATAAAAATAAACCCCATTCAATGTGCCACATACCTTTCCTCGCTTGATTGTAAGTAAATGTTTGGTATAGAAATGTTCCCAGCACATTTTCGTGTTTTCCATCATTGGTCCAGTTTGGTTCGCACCTTCGTTTCGCCGGTACGTTATTCCTAAACGATTTGTTTCCTCGCCGGTATGTGCTTGGCAGTTCCACTCGGCTGCATCTGATCTGGTAAGGTGATCCGGTTTGAGCAAGTGCGTACTGAGGGCGTGTCCCCCGGTAATTAGATCACGTGACCTTTATGTAAATGGTATTCATGAGACGGAGGACCCTAAGTCACGTGGTCGAGTTATCGGCGTTCATGGTCGATTATTATCGACCGACTCCAAAGTTATTCGTGCGTGACGGCCTGCAACCTGAGAGTCTGGTGGACCCAAGGTAGTTCACCCTCGTGGTCTTCGCCCCTGACCCCGGGTCCGCAACAATATTCATACATGTATATGTATATATATATTATATTATATATATTATATTATATATATATATATAATATATATATTATATATATATATATTGTGTGTGTGTGCAATAGTGGGGTTGCTTACAACATTGTAAGCATACGAACTGTGCTTCGCCATTGTCTCAGGTCGGTCACCTGCATTTGATTTTTCATTTATTTATTTTCATTTTTATTTATTTATTGATATTTTCATTTGAGGATGCTTTCCAATGGCTCTATTACTATTTTTTCCCAGTGTATCGGCTTTGATGTCCATTTGCACGCAAATTTACCACGCTTCCCCATCATCTCGGGTTGCTCACCTGCATTTGTTTTTTTTCATTTTTTAAAAGTTTATTTATTTTCATTTATTTATGTTTTCATTTATGGATGCTTTCCAACAGTTCTGTGATTTTACCCATTGTAATGGCTTCGATGTCCATCAGCATACAAAATCTCAGCTTTCTACATCACCTGGAAGGTACCGAACTGTAACATCAGTCAGTGAGTCAGTGAATCAGTGTGGGAAAAATGGAAAGATGGATCAGGATGCAACATAACAAATGGAACAACAGGAGGAGAAGGGGGAAATGCCAACAGCAGGACCGACGGAGAAAATGGACGGAGACGGACAAACAAGGGATGTGGGTAACAATGATGGGTATGGGATAACACAAAGGGTGGACAATATGGATATAAAAGCCAATGAGCTGTATATACTACATATGTGAGGTGTGTGTGTGTGTGTGTGTGTGTGTCACTGTGTCAGTGTGAAGACTTTTCTTTGATTTCAGTACGATTTCATACCGCTTGACCAATCTCCACCTAATTTTTCATAATTACTGGGGGTACCCAGGATAAGATCATGGGCATAAACCCCTCCTTTCCCCTGAAAGGAAATTCTCTGTATGTATGTGTGTACGTCTGAATATTATAGAAAAAAAAACGGCTCGGCCAATCTCCACCAACTGTTTCAAACGTGCTGGGGGTACTGAGGGTCAGGTCATGGGTACAACCCCCTCCCCCTCCCCCCATGAAAGTGGATACAGAGTCAAGGCTCTTGGAAGAGTGAAAACACAGAATGGATCAGGATGCAACATAACAAATGGAACAGCAGGAGGGGAAGGGGAAAATGCTAAGAGCAGGGCTGATGGAGAAAATAGACGGAGACGGACAAACAAGAGATGTGGGTAACAATGATGGGTATGGGATAAAGAGCTGGACAATATGGATATAAAATCCAAATTTGTGGGATAGGGGAGGCGGTGGTTTTTCGGGTGTAAAAAAAGATCATGGTTTTGGATGGAGGATGATCTTAAATAGAGGTGAACAACTGTCTTGAAGACCTGCAGGGAAGAAAGAGATTGAAAAGAATATGGAAGTTGATTCCACAGATGGGGAAAAAGAGGAATAAATGAATGGAGGTGAGGCCTTAGTTATTTTATAACTTGGTTTATACAGTTCTTCAGCAAATGTAAGGTCATAGGTCAGAAATATAAATAAATATAATATCAATTTTTAGAAATTATATATTTTTATGATTTTTTTTCGGATGTTCCATGGAAAGACAAGGGTAGGTGGGGGGAAAATAAATTAAATCCCGGACCAGGAGGATCTAAGAAAACATTGAAGATGGAAGACCATTCAAATGCAGGATGCCATGTTCCTGTATCATCTGATGTGAAAAACAATAAAGAAGGATTAAAACTTGTTTTTACAATATAGTCTGGCATGTTTTTCTTATAAAACCTGTTGGATCATCAAACAAATGGAAACAATGCTGAGAAAATTACTGTCCAAGTCGTAGATGTGTGCGTGCACACCAGTGCATAGTGCTGGTATGATTAAAAATGGTGTCTTCTCGGAGTAACACGCTCAAAACGGTCAATCAGAGCCATAACGAGCTCTTACTTTTCAGCAGGAATCTAATTGTACTGTCTCCCCATCCCCATGAGCACATCAAAGGCTGATTTCTGGTCCGTTGAAGGCTGAATATCAGCATCTCGCAGGAAACTTTGACGTACTTGGCACGAATCTTTCATACAAACGCGGTGTACAACTTTCGATGGAAACAAAATTGGCACGATCAAGAGTAGCTGCGAATCACCTGCTGCTGCACTGAATTGATGCAATCATTCGGCAGATATTCCGTCAAGATGTTGCGTGATTAAATCACCAATACAGTCACTCAAATTTATACCGCTGACCTACTTCTTAACAATCACTTTCGCCCCAGAAACCACAGTCAATCTGAACCACGCTGGCCACTGCTCAGACGCCATGACCGACGATTGACGCGCATTTGGTTAAAGGGGACTCGGCATTTTGGTGCACGCGCGTGAAATTATATTTTGAAATTAAATTCCGACGTTTACATTTCGGGTTTTGAAACTTTTGCACTTTCGGCGGAAAATTTATAAATATAAAAGGCAAAAAATGTGTTTTATATTTATATTTCATTTCGGCAAATATACCGTCGGCGGATCTGTATACCAAGTTATAAAATAACTAAGGCCTGAGTGGTGTTTCTGGATTTTAAGAGTTTTACTAGAAGTGGGTTCTTGGTGGACCACGTGTGCCTTGCAGATAACTTGGGGGGAGGGTGGGGGGGAACAAAGCACGGAGAAGGCAGAGGGTGCAAGACCCGAAAGGAGGTGGAAGAAGACAGAGACACCACTGACCCATTGGCGTGGTGAAGTGATAGGCCCATAGACACAGCTTAGACAGAGACACCACTGACCCATTGGCGTGGTGAAGTGATAGGCCCATAGACACAGCTTCATCATGGTAGATTCCAATAATCTTGAGGCCTTGATTTCCACTGCGTCAAGCTAAGCATGGTGTGAGGCAGGGGCACTAGCCCAGAGGGGAGAGCAGTGTTCCATAAAGTTGCGGATGAAAGCCTTGTAGGTGGCCAGGAGTTCAGGTGTGCCAAGGAAGGACTTTGCATGACGGAGAATGCCCAGTCAGTGACTGGCTTTGGATCCCAAATTCGAAGTTCAGTCAGATTTGCCTTCCAGGAAGAGAAGGCAAGTTGTTTCAAGGCTACTGCCTCACCACAGGATTCAGTGTACCATAGGCAGTAGGATGGGTATGATAACTGAAGACCAGATGGGATAAATCTGTGCATAAGGGAGAGCAGACCAGATGGGATAAATCTGTGCATAAGGGAGAGCAGGTTTCTGTGGAAGAATTCCTCGGCTGAGTTACTATCAGGGGCAGTAGTTTTGGGGACCAGTCCTGGAGTGCGATGGCTGCTTGCAGTTCCTGCCAGTTTGCCTGAGTGAACTGCAAGACTCAGTGGCACTGAGGTTGTTCTCTGAGAATGCTGACCTTCACAAGCACATGATGAGATGAATCAATTGTGGCAGAGGAAGAGCAAGATGCATTGGTGGGGAAGTTATTGATCACCAAGTCCAGAAGGGAAGATTTTTCATTGGCAGAAATCCAGGTTGGTAAGTCTACAGATTGAGTCAGTCCCATGGAGTCACAGGAGTCCTTTGCTGAAGTGCCATGGCTGTTGACAGAGGTACCAACACCAAGCCAATTCACATGGTGACAATTGAAATCAACACATATGAGGAAGAGAGAGTTGGGATGAGTATTTTAAAGTTGGTAAAAAGTTAAAAGTTGGTGGGAAGCCGACTTGTGATTTCCACCTGTGTGGTTGTGCAAATCCACACCAAATTTTGCATATGTGCTGGGGCTACCCAGGGTTAGGTCATGGGTACAATCTCTCCTCCCCTCCCAACAACAAGACAATTCTCCATATGTTTATTTGTGTATGTCCGAAAATCATAGAAAAAAATAACAATTGGGCCAACCTCCATCAAATTTTCCATATGTGCTGGGGATACCCAGGATCAAGTCAAGGGCACACCCCTCCCCCCTCCATCAAGGAAAGTCTCTGTATGTATGTGTTTGTACGTCTAAAAATTAAGAAACTGACCTCAAACAAGGAAATAAGGCCATTTGGTCCATCATTGCCATGGTGCACTCTCAGGTTAATTTTTTGTTACAGCTTTAAACATCGATCTTCTTGACGGTTTCCTCAAGTTTAAATAACCCGATATTGATCGAATGACCCAGCTTGTGGTATAGTGTGTGTGTGTGTGTGTGTGTGTGTGTGTGTGTTGGTGTGTGTGTGTGTGTGTGTGTGTGTGTGTATGCACGTGCATTTGTGGACATGTGTGTCTGTCTGCATGACCAGTTGATATTCAACGTTTGCTGGATGCACCAGGTACAGTATTTCTGCTGTGCCCCACCATAACTCCCTCCCACCAGAAACACTCTCCCCCTCTTCACACACTGTTTAACTCTCGAGATGTAATGAACTTAATGGCTCGAAACTCTTACATGACTCGCGTTTGCTGATGATCCGGTAAGTCTCAAGGTTGTGTGTGTGTGTGTGTGTGTGTGTGTGTGTGTGTGTGTGTGTATGTGTGTGTGTGTATGTGTGTGTGTGTGTGTGTGTGTGTGTGTGTGTGTGTGTGTGTGTGTGTGTGTGTGTGTGTGTGTGTGTGTGTGTGGTGGTGATCATTTTAGTGACGTTTGTGAACGGATGGAACACAGGACCCATTGAGTATCATAGTCAGGTGGCGGTGCATGTAACAGTATATCGTGAAGCAGATATGCTGAGTGGAGTATAACTTTACACGGAGCAGTGAAAATCACAAACAATTAAATTAATTGTACAATATTTTATCCAAAGATCGTGAGCATTGTTTTACAGCGCAATTTTCCATTTTCTGTAGACAAGTAATCTTCTTTAACAGGCACAATCATTCCCACGTTATTGTACGGTTTGCCAGGGTAAGCTTAGCCCAAGTCTTTCACGAACCGGCTGGCCAGGCCTGACGTTCTCACGAACCAGCTGGTCAGGCCTGACGTTCGACTTAGGTTCGGGCAGGAATTTGGAATTTGTTCATGTTGCCAGCAATAGCTCACCTACTCTTGGGATCTTTAAGGTCCAACAAATAGTGCCAGCAGATCTTTCAATGTACAACTGAGGGATGGTACACACTGCCTGTGAAACACCAGAATGGCAGTTTACAGCTGGACCAAGATTCAAACCCAGGCTAGACAGCTTCGAGGTGAGTGTACATACCTCGAGGCCATCCTGCCAGCCCGGGGACAAATCGACACGAATCAAAGGCAATGTGTGTCAGTGTGTGTGTCAGTGTGTCTCCTCAATAACTCCAAAACTATCAAACCTATCAGCCTGAAACTTCGCAGGCATACTAATGAAACTCCAAGGAAGTGCAAGAGTGAAAATTGGTTGTTTGGGTTAAATAAAACACCCCTTTTGAAGATAATTTATGGGGTGCTCATCACGAAAAACCAAAATATGTCTTACCAAGATGGCGGCATGCGATCTTGCGCCGCCATTTTGTTCGGCCTGTACCTCGATTTGGAAACACGATCTACTCCAACGGACTAATTAAAGTATATAATCGAAATATTACGTCGGATTTGAGAATCGGATCAGGTGAACAAAATAAGTCGAAATCTGGAGTGAAATACGAAAATTTCAACAAATTAGTAAATTTTTTTTATAACTTCGTGGACTTATTGAAGCAAAGCATTAAACTTAACTTTTTATACCGTTTGGACGATTCTATTGAGTGAAGAAAAGATGATGGAATGTGCAGAAAGTGTAACTTCATTGAGTGAAACAGCGTGCTTCATTACCTGCTTTTTGCAATCCATGAGGACACAATCCATCGGGGATCCTTTTTTACGGTAATTACATACACAGTTTGCTGTTTCCGTTTTGGGCGATTTGCTAGCATTACGAAATACAAGCAGATCCCGTCTACGACGGGTATGGGGGACAGGACGGATCACAATACTCGGTGGCGGTAGTTTCTTTGGAGGTTTTGCACCGCATTCAACAGCTCAGTTCATATTGGTGGCGTGTCTGGGTGCCCGTGGTAGCGTTTGAGACCGGTCGCTTTAGATTGTTGGCCTTGACACATCGTGCCGGATGAGTAACACGAACGATTTGACATATTCATCGTTTCTATATTACCTCCATCAACAGATTAACAACATGGCAGGATAAAAGTCGTAAATGCTGAGTTGAACAAACGTCCTGAACTCATGGACTTAGTTAAGTAAAGCACGTCGTCTGGGACCCCTTGCCGTCGGTTTGCCGCGCGAATGCTGCTGATTGTGACGTCACAGATTCCCTCTTTGAAAATTCTACCTATATTCGATTTTTTGAATCTGCTATCACCTGTGAAAATACATGGAACACACAATGTGAAGATTTCGGAAGTATGAACAGAATATGTTCGGAGAAAAGTGTGTTAGAAGTTCCAGGCTTACGCCCATTATATTATGATTAATATAAATATACTATTACAGTTCCGCCAATATATTAATAGTCGGTAGTTTCTGCAAATAAATATAAATATGATTGTTGCCGCAAGTGAAAGAGTATTTTTCTTTTTTTTGCTTTACACTGTGCTCTTTTTTTTCTTTTTTACACTTTTACATTTCTTTTTTACACTCAGTTGAAGTTTTTTTGTATATGCGGGTTTCAAAGGTGGAACGGGATCCCTCCCATGTCTCGAAGTATCCACCGTCGTGGTGTGTGTGTGTGGTGTGTGTGTGTGTGTGTGTTTGTCCATATGGTGTTTCAGAATGTGGAATGGAGTCCTCCAGGGCGTGTTAAAGTATCCACCTTTATTTCAGTATGGGGTCACGATCCACGGACCAAGCTAAATATATTTTTTGTATATGTGCATTTGAAAAGGTGGAACGAATCCCTCCCAGTCTTGAAGTATCCACCGGTGTGTGTGTGTGTGTGTGTGTGTGTGTGTGTGTGTGTGTGTGTGTCTACATATGTGGGTTTCAGAATGTGGAATGGAGTCCTCCAGGGCAGGTTCAAAGTATCCACCTTCATCATTCGGCTAAGGGCACACATACATCAAGAAATATAGGGGTCCCGCCTTCACGAGACACGGACCCCAGCTGTGCAGTTTGTCTGTTTTCAAAGTTTTGTGCCGAGGGCTCTCTTCAGAATCGTTACTGAGCTCAGGACAGCCTCCAACTGCAGTTTGTTTGTAGTGATATTCCCAGGGATGGTTTTTAAATATCTCTGTGCGGTTCTTCATCCTCACTGGTACAACTTTGGCATTCTTCAGCTTCCAGGATCTTTTCACTTCATGCTTGAGTTCTTGGTGTTTGGTCATTTTTCCTGATTTCTGCATAGTTCATCCAAAATGACCGGGATCAACACCTCACTTAGCAATGCCTTTTTCTCCTTTTTTTGCACCTAAGTATTATATCTGGTCACAATGCTTTGTTTTCGATGTCCACGCCCAATGGGATCATAACGTCATACGTGAGTGGTACTTCAATGATTTCAGTGGTTGCTTTTGGTTTATTTTCCCCAAATTTTTCTGGAATTGGAATATCAAAGTTTTTGTCGATGTGCCAGTAGATTACTTTACAAACTCTGTTGTGTCGTTGTGTGAACAGAACAGAACTCTGTTGTGAACAGAACAGTTGTTCTGAAACGTTTTATATATTTTTTCGTGTTCGGTCATTAAGTGTCACATGGTTAGATGGTGGGCTTGGGATCTTAGCATACCGAGTTCAAATCCCACTTGGCTATTGAATTGATACCAGGTGGGGTTGACTCTGCCTGTCATCCTTCCGAAGTTGGAAAAATGAGTGTCAGCTTGCTGGTATCCTGTGTCGGAGTGGCAACCTGTCCAGGATTGTGCCCAATAGCCAAGGAGGACTGCTTAGGCAGCATCACCATTCTGCACAGAGTATGGTCCCAATGGATGGATGGATGGATGGATCATTCTCTTTGCTACCACTACCTCCACCCCTCACCTGTCTTTTTTTTCGTCCTCCTCTCCCCCCACCCTTCCCTCTCATTCTGTCCCCTCCTCGCTCCCAATCCTAATTAAATGCAGCCCTTTCTTTCCATCTCTCTCTCCTCTCTCGCTCTCCTCTCTCTCCTCTCTCTCTCCCCCCCTCCCTCAGTGAATAGCAATGTTTGGTGAGTGTCGCTCTCCCCAACTCCCCCTCCTTCATCCTCTCTGCTCCCCTTCCCCCTCTCACACTTCACCTGCCTCCTCTCTCTTCTTTCTCCCCTCCTCCCTCTTTCTCTCCCCCCCACAGAACCCACTTTATTGACCCGTCAGCGAAGTGATGGGTTGTATTTGCTCGTAATAAATAATTCAATTCAAACAAAACTGGCATTCATTTCTGGATCATCAAATGGCGAGAAACAATAACAAACTCGAAGAGCACTCAGTAGAGCGGATACCTCTACCATGCAATGCCTGAGCCACAAGAACATATCGGGCCCAATGCATTTTTGAAATATCATGCGATCCATCGATTTTGGCCCAATCTCTCAATGGTGAAGAATGATTTTAAAAGTTAAATAATCCTCGTATCCGGATCAGGATTCTGATCTTCACCAAAATCGAATCAATTCATCATGGTCACACACCCAACATGTCCACCAAGTTTCGTCCGAATACGTCCACAACATTTTGAGACATTGTGCTATATATTACTTTTGGCCCGATCTCTCAAAGATGATGAATGACTTTAAAATTTCACGTCGTCGGATCCAGATCCGGATCCGGATCTTCACCAAAATCTAATCAGTTTGTCCTTGTCACACATCAAACCTGTCCACCAAATTTCATTCGGATCCGTTCACAACTTTTTGAGATATCCTGCACATAAAGAAACAAACTGAAAGACAAAGGTCTCATAACAACGGTCTCTGGCCGTTTTCAAAAAACGGTGCCACCATGTTGGTTGCACACAAATTGAGAAAATGATTTAAATGTAACCGCCGGTGATGGACAAAATGATCCGAGCTAAACTAGGCCTTTGCGGCTTTCACAGATAGGGGAGACCAGCACGCGAGATGGGTGAGACGGCTACGGTTCGTGAACCCCCGGTGCACAGCTTGCCTCAATAAGCAAAGCACCATTGCAAATGCACTCCATAAAAAAACCCAAACCTAAAAAGGAGAATGATTGGGTTTAGACTTGGCTATTTGCCTGAAGACCCCTCTCAATTTGAACTGCGAGGGGAGTACAAACATATAACAGTGACCCCGGGTCCTTCATTTCAACGAGCTCGGTTCGGATAAAGTAAATAGTAATGACCCATGTTAATGCTTCTTGGGATTCATTGTGGTCGCTGACGTGATGCTTCGAGAGTACACCTGTTTCTAGTTACCTTCTTTTTTTCCAGCGCCTATTCCCGGATAACATCAGACAAAGGCTCTCGGAAGGCAATTGCAGCAGAAAGGAGGTAACTGGAAATTTAACCCAAGTCACAGAGCTTCAGCTCATCAAGCTAAGTGCAGGCCAGCCAGTCTCTTCGCCATTGTAACCGCCGCAGGTGAGGAAAGGTGCACTGCCACAATCCGACTCGGACATATCTCTCTCTCCCTCTCTGTCTCTCTCTCTCTCTCCCGATCAGCCAAATGCCTGCTCATCACGCTGGGAGCATCAGCACAGACAATTACAATCAATTTTAAAACAATTTATCCCCGCATTGCACCGAGCGCCAGAATGTGGGGATAAATTGGATCAAGCGAAGGATGCCTGTTCCTTTATTTCATACTCTAGGTACAGGCTGAGTGAATTATCTGCAGCCATGAGCTATGCAATAACAGGTTGTCGGCAGCTTTAGGTTTATTATTAATATGCCCAAATGCCGATGCTACATATGAAGCGCGGTGCATAAGAAGATGATGCAAATAATTATTTCACCGAGGATGAGCCGCACGCAATTCCTGAAACACCAATCGCAGGTGAATTGGTCGTGTACGATGACCCACTGTTAGGTAATATTTGTTGAAATAAGCTTGGACTCGGTGTCCGAGGACAATGCGGCATTGACCTCCAATGGCATACGGTGCTGTCGTGGTAATAGTCTGGGCACACATCCCAGAGTTATGACTAATCCTCGTTCTGTTTTCAGGGCCAAAGGGATGGCCTTTGTAAGAACACCCTCGTGGCAGCTAATTCCAGGCAGCACAATGCAGGCCACAACAGCGATACAATTGCAGGCATGTTTATGTTAATCTCCCTCCAAAATCCATGTGCCGACACATAAGCTGCACCATGAAAGGCCTACTTCGAGGTGGAGCACAGCACTAACGGATGAGTTCTTCTCAAGCTGTCTCGCTGTGAGGCAACCAAAATGAAAACGAAAATAAATAAATAACCAAACGTGAGAACAGGGCTTGGGATTTACAGGGATTTGTGTGAACAGGGTTCTACTCAGTGGCTAACACAAAGCACTCACACAAGTCATATCCCTTCACTCGAACATCAAAGCTCGGTGAACTAGGTCATGGCTGTGAAGTTAAATCGAAGACCATCTGGCTCGGCTAAAGCATGGTTCTGTGGTCAGGGAACGATGTGACCGAACGTTTACGAGTAAGAGCACCAAAAACAAAATAAAAAAAATGAAAAAAAACTTTTACCGCCGATGCACACTCTCTACTAATGAAAAGGAAGAAGGATTGAAGACCTTCTGGGCAGCATTAAAACGGTACTCAAGGCAAAAGTTGTCCACAAACAGGGATAAAAGAAGCAATTACAATGCATTGTGCTTGCTCGTGGGTTCCATGAATGTGCCATCGGTTTCGCTGGTACAGCTTGAGCCACCTCATGTCCTGAGGGCACAGAGGGGGTGGTGGTGGGAGATAGGCATGGAGTACTCCATTCTTCAGGCCAGTGCACCCAGTCATAATAAAAAAAAGTGTTCTACAAACATCACATTTGCAAGAAAATAAATAAATAAAAGCCACAACAAATTCGACCAGAATCAGCAGACTGGCAGTGCACACCTCAGCTGCTTCTTATCCCAACAGCGGAACAGTCAATGAAGCTTTAAGGCGGTTACCTTGGGTCATTTAGTACAACAGCAGACAAAGCAAAACCTCTCCACCAAGATAAAAGTAACACCAACGGTTGAGATGGAGAAACCAATTCCTTAACTCCTTCAAAACGTCACTCCTTTCCAGTCCACAAACTCTTTCAATTGCAATGGCTGCTGATGATCCAGCATGAAACTTCAAACGGTATAATGTAATCGATGTCGTGCTCCGGCGGGCGATCTCATGCGGTCGGATGTGAGTGCATGCTTGATGTAGTTTGGTTTTTTTTTGGTGAAAAAGCATTTGCGTAAATTCTCAATTATTGTCGCCTGATGGTATAAACCGCAATGTTGTCCGTGGCAGGCCACAAAAGGACGCAACTTGAGACATTGCGTTGACCTTTTGATGATAGGTGGGCAAGATACATGGAGTTCGGCGGTGGATTGTTAATTTTATTCATTTATTTTTGCATTCATCTATAGCACGAGGTGGATGGAGGTTGTAGACAAATGGGATGTGGGACAAAGAGATTATTAGACACCGGTGCACTTTTAATTGAATTATAAGGATGTTCGTAGACATTGGGCAAACATATATAGTATGTTGAATTTCAAACTGGATTCATTGCACCATGAGCCAAGGGTTCACATAGGAACATTAAAAATCCAACCCTATTTAGGAGATTATATGCCAAAATACCGATTCTCATCTTTAGTATTATGAGTAGTCTCAAGATATAGATACTGGAAAAGCTGCAAGCGGCATTTTCAGCTTGCAAGTTGCGTGCCAGCACCCAGTCCTAAGGTGGTTAGAAAACTTTTAATCACTTCCCTGATGACCAGCGATACTGGGACAAAGCCAGTATATTGGTGGCCCAATTGCATGCCACAATTTCTGAACAATTCACAGTGTTGGTCCAGTATCTATGGTTATCGGGGTTCTTCACCAGGCAGGTGACGTGACAGAGCCGTGGCGAAGGCGTCGCGTAGCCGAGGCGCCAGCGTGCCTCCGCAAAAGCGTACAGTGCCATGCCAGAGCTCCAGACAGAGCCAGGCAAACCCCAGAGGTCCAGTCAGATCCCGGCCACAAAGCTCCGGCAACGACAAAATGAAATGGCAGCGAATTCCACCATCCTACAGCATCACCGCATAGAGCGGTGCAACTTGCTGAGTGGAGTCACACTAGCCATAACGTGCTGACTTCAATACAAGGAGGTAAACCACAAAACGATGTTAAGAGATTTATGGATAAATCTCTGTGGTCCACCGAGCATTACCGTTAAACCGATTTGCAGTGTGCAATCTAATTACATCTCGCCACAGTTATAACACAGCGTGTTGTTTCTCTCCTATCCAATTTGAACGCTTCTGTTTGCATCATTTCAGTTAAGACGACATTTTCACAAACGTTGTTGAATCGGGTTAAAAACAAGCGGACAACTTTGAATAGGAGCATTCAAATTGGACCATCTTGAGCAAGGCAGTTGGGTTAGTGCCCACGAGTGGTGATATTTCCATCTGTACTTTCTTGTTACCTCTGCCACTAAAGGTGAAGGAGGTTATGTTTTCACCCCTTTCTGTCTGTTTGTCTGTTGTTTGTTATGTGGCAATGTTTTTTAGATTTCGTAAGTATATTGATGACTTCCGTCATCTGTTTGTTTGTTTGTGTGTTTGTTTGTTTGTTTGTAGGCACGATAACTCGAGAACGGAAGAAGCTACCAATGTCAAATTACAGCACGTGATTCAGGAGGGTGATGGCTAGTGCTGATTAGATTTTGCTCAAAATCGGTCAAAGGTCAAGGTCACAGTGAGGTCAAACATTCGATTTTTGATGGTTTGGTACAGAATCATCGTAGAAACTTCTGGTTTGCGTCGCTACCTTCTCGAGAGACAGCTTTTATTAGACAAGGTCAGAGGTCAAGTTGACGATTTCGTAAGTACCAGTCTATGACGGCTTGTTTGTGTGTTTGTTTGTGTGTTTGTGTGTTTGTTTGTCTGTCCACTCGCCTCCAGCCCAAACCATCATTCTGAATTTTTCAGAGATTAATGTCACCGACCCTGCGACGGTCACGCATTGAAGTTTCGTAAAATTTGGTCGACCAAAAAGGTCAACATCGGCCAACAGGCCAATTTGGACCAAATTTTCTAAAATCCTCAAATTTCATTCGATTGACTTGAAATTTGAACAGAATTTGCACATCAGGTCGGGGAATTGAACCACCTATTACTTTTGAGGTTATCTTAGGTCAAGAGGTCAACACAGGCCATAAGGTCAACCCAAAATAGGCCAATTAAAAAAATTGTTTCTAACAGTGTCAATTTTTATCTGATTGACTTGAAATTTGAAGATCATTTGCATATCACGTCGTTGAATTCAACCACCTATTAATTTTGAGACCAACATCGGCTAAAAGGTCAATTTGGGCCAAATTTTCTAAAATCCCCATTTTTCATCCGATTGACTTGAACTTTGAAGACCATTTGCATATGAAGTCGCTGAACTCAACCACCTATTAATTTTGAGGTCAACATAGGTCGAATTTCTAAAATCCTCAATTTTCATCCGATTGACTTGAAATTTTAAAGAGCATTTGCAGATCAGCTCACCAAATTCAACCACCTATTAATTTTGAGGTAAACATAGGCCAAAAGGTCGACATAGGCCAATAGGCCAATTTGGGCCAAATTTTCTAAATCCTAATATTTTCATCTGATTGACTTGAAATTTGAAAAGCATTTTCATGTCACGTCGCTGAATTCAACTACCAATTAATTTTAAGGTCAAAAAGTCATCACAGGCCTTATCTAAAATTGATAAATCGGGCCAAAAACTAAATATATCACTATATCTCAAAAATTCGTGGATGAGTTATGACAAAACAAGGTGGATGAGTTGAATCGGTGACAAGAACAAGCGGATTGGATTTTGGTTCGGATCCAGCCCACCAGTGGAATTACAAAACGTAAACTGTTCCACCTGACAGAGGTATGCGCTCTACCGATTCTTCTTCTACTTTGTACTGTTTTGCCAAGTTGTCACTCTATGAATGATTTTTTGTTTGTTTATTTGTTTGTGTGCAGGATATCTCAAAAAGTTGTGGAGGTTCCGGATGAAATTTGGTTGGCAGATTGGGTGTGTAACAAGGACGAACTGTTCAAATTTCGGTGAAAATTTTAAGTGATTTTTAAGTGATTCATTGAGAGAGAGGGCCAAAAATGATATTTCGCATGATATCTCATAAAGTTGCAGAGAGATTCTGATGAAACTTGGTTGACATGTTGGGTGTGTGGCAAGGGCGAAATGATTCGATTTTGGTGAAGATCCAAATCCGGATCTGGATCCGAAAATTATTTAATTTTCAAGTGATTCTTCACCATTGAGAGATAGTGCTAAAAACTGTATCGTACTGTATAGCATGATATTTCAAAATGTAATGGGCCTGATATGTTCTCGTGGATCAGGCATTGCGTGACGGAGGTATGTGCTCTATCGAGTGCCCTTCTAGTTCAAAAATGTATTGGGCCTTATATGTTCTCGTGGATCAGGCATTGCGTGACGGAGGTATGCGCTCTACCGAGTTCCCTTCTAGTTTAGCTCTGTTTTGGGGTGGTTATTCATTGGCATCGATGTGTCTCAACAGTTGTCCTATTGTCAGGTGTTTAAAAAAATGATCCACATAGTTGGGAGATAGCTCAACAAAAACCTTCTACTCATGCCAATCAATATATTGCTGTGCGGATAGACAATGGTTCGAATTACTTTTCATTACCTCCCATTGTTTGTTGTGCTCGGCATAAGTATAATTTTTTATATGCAGCTACATGTTTGATTGAAGGATTTGCGAATTTAGCACATACCAGGTAAAGGGGATAATTGTTGAATTTAGGTTTAAGATATAGTTTTGATGATAATTGGTGGCACGCAGGCATGTGACAGTTAGGCTTTGCCGTCACGTAGTACAGAGGTTGGACAATTAGCACATCTTGCATGCCCCTCTGGATCCATTTATGGGAAAGTCTGGGAGGGAATTAGCAGCTCTAACATGTCAAGTGCACATGGAACTGCAACTCACGGGACTTGTTATCATGGTAATTACTCTTGTAGTTTCATGTATCCAAGGCGGCATTCCACCACCAAGTGGCACCAACCCCGATGGTGTGGTTTCGCTGTGACCTCGCCTTCTGATTGCCCCGTGGGCTATCTCGACCCTCGATTACATGATGTTATGTTTACCCATCTTCCCTGTTAAGCCAAAATAGTTCACGTGCAGTAACCTGATATCTATAGGACTACTCGTAGGAAAGCCTGTCAAAATGATGGGTCCCCTTTTGTATTTTCACACAATTCAGCCTTAAAAACTCGGGGTAAACCCAAAATTACGTACAAAAACCTTTATTTATTTACATTCTGACACATGAGACTTTCCTTCTGGAGGATTATCAGTTAGCAATTTGTCAATGAAATACACAGTTTCCATTATGTCCAGTCACACAAACATTACCTCAACAGACCCCATCTTCAAAACAACAACAACAACTCCAATAACAACAAAAATCGGGCAAATTGTTCATCCCTTTATTTGGATTACAAACATGAAGGAAAACCCTTCTGTATTTTTACACTATTCAGCCTTGAAAACTCAGAGGGCGTTGAGGGGTGCATTTTATGAAAGGGAGATCACACAAAAAGGTAAAACTAAGCAATGTCCTGCAAAAATGAAATTGCACATTTTCAGCAGATGAGACACCTCTTGAAGCACCCACCACACGGCACCGCAGGGTCAAACACAGGCGGAAACGTATGTCTGTCTCATCAATGTTCCCTTGAAAGCATGGATACTTTAACCGAAACAAACAACGAAGCAGCTCGCCAAATGGCTTAAGCACTCAAGCAAGCACTCCAACGGAACGGTTGATAAGAAACAGCTCGTTTGGCACGCGATTAGCAAACACGTTTTACATACACCTCCCGGAGACGCCCGAATCCGAATTGGACAAATTAATAAATTTTTTGGAGTCGGAACTGCTTGTAAGTTCGACTCTGGAGCTTAAATTTTGAAATTCACCTTATTTTAAGAGATACTCATGGTGATCGCATGTGCGGGAATTAAATAAAGCCACGAACGCTGACATCTCTGGGTGTTTATAAACATTGCAATATTCCCACAGATTCGTAGCTTTGATGAACAGGCATTCGATGATATGAGTGAGGAAAGTGAAAAAAATAAAACTTTATTGTTAAGAAGTCGTTGCGGCCTGTTCCAAGTTACAGTATGGTTGAGCAGGCCAAAAAAACATGGCAGCTTCAGACCCCAGCAAGACTACCCAGGAAATGCCTGAAGACCCCAGACTGCGAGGTGGCCAAGGATCTCCTGATGAAGGATATATTTAAATAAGGCTGTTAATTATAATTATAAGATAATTATCTTCAACATGGGTGTTTTAATTAACCCAAACACCCAATTCTCAGTCTTGCACTTCCTTGGAGTTTTCTTAGTATGTATGGAAAGTTTCAGGTTTCTAGGTTTTATAGTTTTGGAGGACACACACACACACACACACACACACACACACACACACGTGTAGATGTATGTGTATATACATATATACACATATATATATATATATATATATATATATATATATATATTATATAGTTGTTCTTCTTTCGGCTGCTCCCGATCATCACCACAGGGGTCGATTAGGGGTCGCCACAGCGGATATGATTTGGCACAGGTTTTACACCACGATGCCCTTCCTGACGCAACCCTGGTCACCTCTTACGACACAGGGATAAGATTGGGTTTCGCCATGATTCCAGGCTGCCCTACACCCTCTCATTGCGGCCCAGCGCAGAGCACCCGTCCTCAAGCAATCCTCCAACCCAGCCTCTGAGTAGCCGGGATTACAGGCGCACGCCACTACCCGCGTATATATATAATATATATATATATATATATATATATATACAGTGGGGAGAACAAGTATTTGATACATGGCCGATTTTGCAGGTTTTCCACTTACAAAGCACGTAGAGGTCTGTAATTTTTATCATAGGTACACTTCACGGTGAAAGATGGAATCTAACAACAAAATCCTGAAAATCACATTGTATGATTTTTAAATAATTAATTTGCATTTTATTGCATGAAATAAGTATTTGATCACCTACCAACAGTAAGAATTCCGGCTCTCACAGACCTGTTAGTTTTGTCTTTAAGAAGCCCTCCCATTCTCCACTCATTACCTGTATTAACTGCACCTGTTTGAAATTGTTATCTGCATAAAAGACAGCTGTCCACACTCAATCATCAGACTCCAACCTCTCCACAATGGGCAAGACCAGAGAGCTGTCTAAGGACATCAGGGACCAAATTGTAGACTTGCACAAGGCTGGGATGGGTACAGGACAATAGCAAGCAGCTTGGTGAGAAGGCAACAACTGTTGCGCAATTATTAGAAATGGAAGGAGTTCAAGTAACAGTCATCTCCCTCGGTCTGGGGCTCCATGCAAGATCTCACCTCGTGGAGCCTCAATGATCATGAGAAAGAGTGAGATCAGCCCAGAACTACATGGCAAGACCTGGTCATAATGACTCTGAAGAGAGCTGGGCCACAGTATCAAAAGAAACCACAAAGTAACACACTACGCCGTCATGGATTAAAATCCTGCCGCGACGCAAGGTCCCTCTGCTCAAGCCAGTGCATGTCCAGGCCCATCTGAAGTTTGCCAATGACCATCTGGATGATCCAGAGGAGGAATGGGAGAAGGATTGTGTCTGATGAGACCAAATAGTGCTTTTGGTTTTAAACTCCACTCGCCGTGTTTGGAGGAAGAAGAAGGTGAGTACAACCCCAAGAACACCATCCCAACCGTGAAGCATGGAGGTGGACAATCATTCTCTTGGGGATGCTTTTCTGCAAAGGGACAGGACGACTGCACCGTATTGAGGGAGGAGTGTGGGCCATGTATCGTGAGATCTTGGCCAACAACCTCCTTCCCTCAACAAGAGCATTGAAGATGGGGCGTGGCTGGGTCTTCCAGCATGACAACGACCCGAACACACAGCCAGGGCAACTAAGAAGTGGCTCCGTAAGAAGCATCTCAAGTCCTGGAGTGGCCTAGCCAGTCTCCAGACCTGACACCATTAGAAAATCGTTGGAGGAGCTGAAAGTCTGTGTTGCCCAGCGACAGCCCCGAAACCTGAAGGATCTGGAGAGATCTGTATGGAGGAGTGGGGCAAATCCTGCTCTAGTCTGTGCAAACCTGGTTAAGAACTACAGGAAACGTCTGATCTCTGTAATTGCAAACAAAGGTTTCTGTACCAAATATTAAGTTCTGTTTTTCTGATGTATCAAAATACTTATTTCATGCAATAAAATGCAAATTAAATTATTTTAAAATCATATCAATGTGATTTTCAGGATTTTTGTTTTAGATTCCGTCTTCACAGTTGAAGTGTACCTATGATAAAAATTACAGACCTCTCGGTGCTTTGTAAGTGGGAAAACCTGCAAATCGGCAGTGTATCAAATACTTGTTTCCCACTGTATATATATATATATATATATATATATATATTATATATATATAATATTATATATCCATCCATTGGGACCATCTTTGTGGCCGAGCATTTTGTGCTGTCCGAAGCAGTCGCCTTGGCTATTGGACGGGCACAATCCTGGACGGGTCGCCACTCTGACACAGGATACCTGCAAGCTGGTACTCATTTTGCCGACCTCAGAAGGATGACAGGCAGAGTCAACCCCATCTGGTATTGATTCAACAGCTGAGCATGATGCTGAACTCAGAATCCTCGGATCCCAAGCCCACCACCTTAACCATTAAGCCAACACCAGATGTGTACATGTATATGTATATGTATATGAGGCCCTGCAAGGAGTGAAGTAAGCGAAAT
>CM068957.1:43797800-43818440 GCA_035128595.1 Eptatretus atami
TTTTGTCCTTCCCACTCCCGCCCCTCTTGTCTCATGCCCCCCTTGCTGTGCGTTGTGTGTTAGCTCTCATCCAAGCCTCGACAAGGTATAAAAAAAAACACAATTAACCCCCTCAAAGCCACCAACATCATTATCGTCACCATCATCAATGTCGCCATCACATTATTGGATCAGGTTTATCATCATTGTTTTTAAAGTAAGTTTCATGATCTTAATAACTGAAGAAAATAAACTTTATTTTATGTTCTTAAAACAGGAAAATACACTTGGTGTTGGCTTAATGGTTAAGGTGGCTGCCTTACGATCTTAGGGTCTTGAGGGTCTTGAGTTTGAGCCCACGATTGTGCTATTAAACAACACCTGGTGGGTTGACTCAGACTGTCCTCTTTCCAAGGTCAGCAAAATGAGTACCAGCTCACTGGTAACAGGGGGCACTGCATCAGCGGCACAGCTGCATATAATAATAGTAATAATAATGATAATACTTTTTTATGTTTTTATAATAACTCTTTTATTCATGAAAATAAATAGCACAAAAACAATTCATAAACATGTTGATTAAAGGTACAGTTTGGATACATTTTAAAGCTAAAGTCCCTTCCACTATTTTTCCTATTACCCCCTAAGTTTGCAGATTTGCGGTTCAAAGAGATTTACAAGAATATAACCTCTGCAAACGGCAAGGTATCGTTGTATATACTTGAACATACTTGATACTCCTGTATATACTTGAACACTGCGTGGGGTATCGTTTTTTATGAACCCTCTAGTTATATTATAAACAAGTCTGAAGACGACGATGGTTCACGAGCGGTATTTGACGATGTAGATTGTTTAAGAAATCAAGGATGAGGACAATGTGATAATGTTTGACCAAGTTATAAAAATGATCAACATGATGTGGTACGAGTGACAGGTATTAGCTGCAAAATGTCGAAAACCCGTTTCGTTCAACAACTTTAGATATTGACCTTGCATAACCTTAAAGGTCACAAAACAATGTTGTGGACATTAAAATAAGGAAACAGGATACGTGCTATAGTTATTGGAGTTAGTTATCGAAGAAGGTCGAAAACCCGGTTCGATTCCCACAACTTTGAAAATTTGACCTTTGTGACCTTTAAAGGTCAAACGTCAAGGATTATGATCTTTGGTGCAAAACTTCCTCTGGAACATTCCAGGAACAATATAACGTCATATAGGCTATATGGCATTTCGCACTCATCGGATTATCCATACTTTGATGAATCAGCTAAAAACAACTTGAGGCGCCACCGGCAAGGTGTTCGAGATAGAGAAAATGGTTTCAAGACTTTAGGTGGAGAATGACCTCAAGATTATGCATAAAAAATATTGTCATCCGAGCTCTCAAAGTTTGGGCGGTCGTATGATTTTTATGTCAAAATTCGAAATTTTCTAAGTTCGTGACCTTGTGACCTTGGGACGAAAATGAAAAATTGAGCTCCGTGGCTATGCAGGTGCCATTGGGCTAACCAAATACCGAAACCACTGCCAGATTCGAAAACCCCTTGGAGAAGATGGATTTTTATGTCAAAATCACAATTTTCAAAGTTCGTGACCTTGTGACCTTGACCTTGGGACGAAAATGAAAAATCGAGCTCCGTGGGGCTATGCAGGTGCCATTGGGCTAACCAAATACTGAAACCCCTGCCAGATTCGACAAACCCCTCGAGAAGATGGATTTATGTCAAAATCACAATTTTCTAAGTTCGTGACCTTGTGATGAAAATGAAAATCGAGCTCTGTGGGCTATGCAGGTGCCATTGGGCTAACCAAATACCGAAACCCTGCCAGATTCGACAAACCCCTAGGAGAAGATGCAAATTGAAATCGGCTACCCCTAAAAACACAATTCGCAATTTTCTAAGTTCGTGACCTTGTGGCCTTGACCTTGGACGAAAATGAAGAATCGAGCTCTGTGGGGCTATGCAGGTGCCATTGGGCTAACTAAATACCGAAACCCTGGCAGATTCGACAAACCCCTCGGAGAAGAAATTTTTTATGTCAAAATTCCAATTTCTAAGTTCGTGACCTTGTGACCTTGCCTTGGACGAAAATGAAAAATCGAGCTCCGTGGGGCTATGCAGGTGCCATTGGGCTAACCAAATACTGAAACCCCGTCAGATTCGACAACTAAAAATGCAATTGAAATCGGCTACCCCCTAAAAACACATGTTTTTTGGGCGTGGCTCCGCCCATATGGATGCACCACGCCCATTTTCAGGAAAACACAACTAGATCATGATATAACCTCCCACCAAAATTTTATCAGGATCGGATCAAAACCCACGGAGCTATTGCTCGGGACAGACAGACAGACAGACAGAACAGAAACAACAATAGCGAATATAGTGGTCACTTATTTTTTTCGTGAAAATATTTTTTCGTGAACCAATTGGGTAACATAATGGCAAAATTGACCCGAAGACCCCTTAATCCCAAAGACCATTTTGAACTTTAAGACCACCCCAATACCCTTGAGACCCCAAATAACCTATGATCCTTAAGACTCTGAAGACCCCCATGACCTTTAAGGCCCATAAATATCACTGGGGAACAAATTTTCTTATTACTGTTGCATGAGATTTTAAAAGTTATTTCTAGTATTTTTCAACGCTGATTTCAAATCTGAAATCGTTTTCCTCTACATGCTCGATTTTCATGCAATTTGAAACTTGCGATTTTCGCAAAAAAGGACACCCATTGCTATTTGCACTTGGGATACTTGAGAACTCGGGGTGCGATTTCGGACTTTAGTGGAAATATACGATGCCTAAACTGCTAATAACTAAGACCGTATTCGTTTTGCTGCTAACGATTTGCTCACGATTATTTGACATCAATTTTCTTTATTGATATTTATTTATCTTTATGATATATATTCTAACTTTATGTTTTTCTTTGTTTCAGATCTGATCATGGCTTCTTCAATAAGACATAAATGTGTAAATATCCTGATGCATTCTGTTATATATGTGGCTGCTACACACTACTTCGTCAAAAGCGCAATATAACATCTTTGTAAGGCTGCCTATAAAGCCTATTTTGATGTTCCCCTTGGCGACCAAGACAAGAAATGGGCTCCTCATATTGTATGTCATAATTGTGAGAAATGCTTCGTGACTGGACAAAAGGAAAACGAAAGGGTCTGCCTTTTGGAGTTCCCATGGTTTGGCGAGAACCAAGGACCAGTAACTGACTGCTATTTTTTCCTGGTCAACACAAAGGGTGTCGGCAAGAAACCGGCAAAAGATCTCCTATCCCTGTATTCCCTCAGCAATTCGACCTACTCCGCACTCTGAGGAACTCCCCGTTCCAGTCTTTAATGGTTTTGTCTTATCTGAAGAGAAGGCGTGAACATGATCAGCAAGAGCACGGGTCGTGATGACGGGCTTCAAGAAATGGTTTCAGAATCCGAAGCCTCCTCATCTGATACCAAACAGTCATCAGCCCCTCAGCAGTTTAGCCAACTGGAATTGAATGACTATGCATGATTTGGGGCTCTCCAAGAAAGCAGCTGAGGTATTAGCCTCCAGGCTGCAAGAAAAAAATCTACTTGACCACTCTGCAAATGTTTCATATTTCCGAAAGCGGGACCAGATCTTTGTCGCCTTTTTCTCAGAAGACAAGCAGTTTGTTTACTGCCACGATATCCCAGGTCTTCTCAGCAATTAGGTGTTACTTCGTATAATCCAACAGAATGGCGATTATTTCTGGATACCTCTAAGCGCAGCCTCAAGTGTATTCTCTTGCACAATGGCAATGTTTATGGAGCGGTTCCAGTTGGTCACTCAGTGCATTTGCGAGAAGAACATATGACATAAAAATGGTCATTGACTTACTCAAATATCACGAGCACAACTGGATCATTCGTGTGGACCTGAAAATGGTCAACATTCTCTTTGGTCAACAGAAAGGCTTCACAAAGTTTCCATGCCATCTCTGCATGTGGGACAGCCGAGCTCGAGAGAAACACTGATCCAGAAGGAGTGGCCCATCCGTGAAACTCTGGAAGCAGGCAGCCAAACATTGTGAATGACCCAATCGTCAGCCGAGAGAAGATCATTTTTCCCCCACTCCATATCAAGCTCGGCTTGATGAAACAGTTTGTGAAGGCATTGAGTACTGATGGTGAATGTTTTCAACATATAGTTTCTGCTTTTCCTGTTTGTCTTTCGAGAAGATCAAAGCAGGTGTGTTGATGGACTCAAATTTGGCCCTTGTACGTGATGAGGAATTTGTAAGGAAGATGAATGACAAGGAGAAGACAGCGTGGCTGTCTTTCGTCGCAGGTATACAAAACTTTCTTGGTAAGAAAAAGGCAGATAACTATGAGCTTCTGGTTACTAGAATGCTGTTGGCTTTTCACGATCTTGGGTGAAACATGAGTGTCAAGCTCCATTTCCTGAAGTCACCTTGATCAATTCCCTGAGAACCTTTGGGCTGTAAGTGATGAACAGGGAGAGCGCTTCCATCAGGACCTCATGACGATGGAAGAGCGCTACCAAGGGCGATGGGACAAAAATATGATAGCAGACTCCTGCTGGAGCATCAAACGAGATTGCCCTGAAGAAGTCCACAAACGCAAGAGCTACAAGCGCAAATTCTTGCCTGAATAGGACCTATTTGAACTTTGCATTCCATCCTTATCAATTGTTCTGAATCACCTATCGTCTTTATGTCGAAATATATGTTAATTTAAATTTTGCTTTTAATTCAAATTGTAACTTACCAAATAAATTTTGAAAATGTCGAATTGCAAAATATATGTTTAATATAAATTTGCTTTTAATATAAATTGTAACTTACCAAATAAATGTTGATAATGGTGGATTGCAAAAAATCTAGAGCTTACAGAGAGAAACTAACTTTAGATTTTAATTCAGCACACTGAAATTAGGTAAGGTCAAGTGCTGGTATCAATGCAACAAAAACTTTGTTCCCCAGTGTATCCTTAAGACCCTTTAGACCTGGAAGAGCCTTAAGACCCCGAAGACCCTCTATAACCCTGTGACCCTTTATAACCTGAAGACTATTTAAGACCCTCAGACTTTTAATACCCCTAAGACGCTGTCGTTCCTATAGACCGCATTAGAGCCCTTAGACCCCAAATAACTTCTGTCTGAGGGCCTTCTGCAGTTACACTTGAGGGTCACAAGTCATATTGAAAAGCCCCTTATTGGTAAACCGCCTCAGTACTGAGCTAAGACGATGCAAAATAGAATTAATTATATATATTTCTCTTTATTTTCAGGTTCTGCTTATCTTGGTTGGTAGCATAGCAAAAAGTCCCACATGGCAGAGAAAAAGTCTCATGTGACAAAGAGAAAATGGTGTCCATGACAACAATTTCACCCCCATTATAATCAAATTGGATTTTTTTGTGACTTTATTATCATCCCTTGGTAATTTTCCAAGCTATCAGATTGAAACTTAGGCAGCTTATTTGTACGCATGTGTGGTATATGTGTATACAATCAGATCAAAATTTGTAAAAGGTCAAGGTCATTTCCCTCAAAAACATGTGAAATACCTACTGGGCCACAATTAGAACATGTATCAACCAAATTTGTTATGCACAATATTCCATCATGACAAACAGTTGATAGCTCAAATTTTCCAAATTACCAAATTGCTGCTACCATGGCAACTATTGTATATTTGGATTTTGCAAGTATCATGCTATGCACGACTAGTATATCTATATCTATATCTATATCTATATATATATATATATATATTATATATATATATGTATATATATATGTATATATATCTTCTTCTTCTTCTTTCGGCTGCTCCCGTTAGGGGTCGCCACAGCGGATCATCCGTCTCCATTTCGCTCTATCCTCCACATCTTCCATTGACACTCCAACCACCCGCATGTCCGCCCTCACTGCATCCATGAACCTTTCTCTTGCCTTCCTCTTCTCCTCCTACCTGGCGGCTCCATCCTCAGCATCCTTCTCCCGATATACCCGCTTCCCTCCTGTGCACATGTCCAAACCATCTCAATCTCGCCTCTCTCACTTGTCTCCAAACCGTCCGACCTGCGCTGCTCCTCTAATATACTCATTCCTTATCCTGTCCATCCTCGTCACTCCCAACGAGAATTGCAGCATCTTTAACTCTGCCACCTCCAGCTCCGCTTCCTGTATTTTTGTCAGCGCCACCGCCTCCAAACCATACAACATAGCTGGTCTCACTACCGTCTTATATACTTTCCCCTTCACACTTGCAGCTACCTTTCTGTCACAAATCACTCCTGCAACTCTTCTCCAACCACTCCATCCTGCCTGCACTCTCTTTTTCATTCTCCACCACACTCCGTTACTTTTGACAGTTGATCCCAAGTATTTAAACCCATCCACCTTCCCCACCTCAACTCCTTGCAACCGCACCATACACCCACCCTCCCTCTCATTTACGCGCATGTACTCCGTCTTACTCCTACTGACTATCATTCCCCTTCTCTGCAGTGCGTACCTCCACCTCTCGAGGCTCGCCTCAGCCTGCTCCCTACTCTCCCTACAGATCATGATGTCATCCGCGAACATCATAGTCCATGGGGACTCCAGTCTGATCTCGTCCGTCAACCTGTCCATCACCATTGCAAACAGGAAAGGGCTCAGAGTCGATCCTTGGTGCAATCCCACTTTTTACCTTAAACCGGTCCGTCATTCCTACCGCACACCTCACCGCTGTCACACTGTCCTCATACATATCCTGCACGATCCTCACATACTTTCTCCACCACTCCCGACTTCCTCATACAATGCCACAACTCCTCTCTTGGCACCCTGTCATAAGCTTTCTCTAAATCCACAAACACACAATGTAACTCCTTCTGGCCTTCCCTATACTTCTCCATCAACATTCTCAAAGCAAACATTGCATCAGTGGTGCTCTTTCCTGGCATAAACCCATATTGCTGCTCACAGATCATCACCTCTCTTCTCAACCTAACTTCCACTACTCTCCCACAACTTCATGGTGTGGCTTAACAACTTTATCCCTCTGTAATTACCACAGCTCTGCACATCACCCTTATTCTTGAAAATCGGAACCAGTACACTTACTCTCCACTCCTCCGGCATCCTCTCACTTTCCAAGATTTTATTGAACAATCTGGTTAACAACCCCACTGCCATCTCTCCTAAACACTTCCATGCCACCACTGGTATATCATCTGGGCCAACCGCCTTTCCACTCTTCATCCTCTTCATAGCAGTCCTCACTTCATCCTTACTGATCCACCCCACTTCCTGATTCACTATCTCACCTCTTCCAACCTTCTCTTCTCTCTCTCTCTCTCTCTCTCTCTCTCTCTCTCTCTCTCTCTCTCTCTCATTTTTCTTCATTATCAGCTCCTAAAGTACTCCATCCACCTTCTCAACACACTCTCCTCGCTCGTCAGCACATTCCCATTTGCGTCCTTTATCACCCGAACCTGCAGCACATCCTTCCCAGCTCGGTCCCTCTGTCTTGCCAATCGGTATAAATCCTTTTCCCCTTCTTTTGTATCCAACTTCTCATACAGCTCGTCATATGCCTTTTCCTTAGCCTTTGCCACCTCTCTCTTTGCCTTTCGCCGCCACTCCATGTACTCCTGCCTACTTCCTTCGTCTCTCTGACTATCCCACTTCTTTTTCGCCAACCCTTCTTCCTTATACTTCTGTACTTCCTCGTTCCACCACCAAGTCTCCTTATCTTCCTTCCTCTGTCCAGATGTCACACCAAGTACCTTCCTAGCTATCTCCTCACCACTTCTGCTGTAGTTGCCCAATCATCCCACCCATCTTTACCACCATCCAACACCTGTCTCGCCTCCTCCCTAAATTCCACGCAACAGCATTCCTCCTTAAGCTTCCACCATCTGGTCCTTGGTTCAGCCCTCACTCTCTTCCTCAACCTCACCCCAAAATCATCCTACAGACCACCAATCGATGCTGTCGAGCTACACTCTCCCTGCCTCCACCTTAGTCTCTAATCTCTTTCAGGTTGCATCTCCTGCTTAAGATGTAATCCACTGTGTGCACTTTCCTCCACTCTTGTACGTCACCCTGTGTTCCTTCTTCTTCTTGAAATACGTATTTACCACTGCCATTTCATTCTTTTTGCAAACTCTACCACCACATTGCCCTTCCACATTCCTCTCGTTGACACCGTACCTACCCATCACCTCCTCATCCTCTTTATTACCTTCCCCAACATGCCCATTGAAATCTGTTCCAATCACCACTCTTTCATCTTGGATACACTCTCCACCACTTCATCTAACTCACTCCAGAAATCTTCTTTATACTCCATCTCACACCCCATATGTGGGGCATATGCACTGATGACATTCATCATCACCCCTTCAATTTCCAACTTCACACTCATCACTCGGTCAGACACTCTCCTCACCTCCAATACCCTCTTGACATAATCTTCCTTCAGGATTATCCCGACACCATTTCTCCTCCCATCCACTCTAGGTCACGTGGAGGTGGGTCAGTTCGTTCAGTTTCGTTGTGCAGATCACCAATCTAAACGAATTCACCCTGTACATTCATGAGAACACACCATTGAAATTCCTACTTGTTTCCATATGCACAAGTTGACACACGACAGTTATTACCATTTGAAATTACCGCCGTGAAGTGGGCGTGGCGTGCTTGTAATCGCGGAGGAAAAAACCAGGAAACAACAAATCAAGATGGCGGCGCCCATGGTTGTCGTGTGATTTCGAGTGATTTTTGGTCTTTCAACAACCAAATATGCGTTGTTTCATACACTTGGGCGCGGAGGATGATGAGAAAGTGATGCAATTCACGGATAAGAGTTGGCGTAAGGTATGCGAGTGTGCGAAGGCTTGGTGCGACGCCACAGATAGTGAAACTATCAACAAATGCCGTTTGCTGGCTGATCAAATTATGAAACTGCTGCCAATGACTGATCCTCCTGCGGATGCCGGCCGTCACCGGTTCTGCTATGCGTCGTTTTGTAACAAGGATCATATAAACGCGCTGAAGCCAGGAAAAGGAAATCAGAAGCCAGCACGACTGCAGTTTCTACTAGAGCCAGTGAGGTGGTGGGCGGACTCGAAGAAGAGGGGCACTCATACCACAAAATACGTAGAAATCCCTCAGAACCTCTGTAGAAAGGGTGGCTGGCAAATCAGCTGGTGTACTGCCAAGAATTTGTATCATATGCCAGAAAAAAGACAAATTCATCCGTGTCAAAGGAAAATCTCAACGTGATCAGTTGTCCCTGGCAGAAACACAGGATGGAGAAAGCTGAGGGAAACTGCTGAGCAGAGGAGAGATGAACGTGATGTAGAATAATGACAACTATAAAGGATAAAGACTGTGTGGCGCTGGAAGTTTGTTATCACCGTAAATGTTATTACGAGTATGTGAATGACACATACCACAGACAGAGTGAAAGTAAACTCCAAACTCAGAAAGTGAACTATGACTCAACATTTGACATTTTGTGTGATAAAGTAATCCAGGTAAGACTCATTGACGGAAAGCAATCTATACATATGAAGAAGTTGTGTGAGATGTTCAATGACCAACTCAGAGTATGCGAAAGTCAGGATAAGGCCAACTACCAGGCAACAAGACTGAAGAAAAGACTGCAGGAACGGTACCCAGACATGATTTTCTATCGTCCACCAAAAATGTCTGAGAGCGAAGTGGTGTACATGAAGGACATTGATATTGGTTCCATTGCTCAGGCTGCTATTGTAGACAGTAGCTCTACAACAGAAACAGGTCAACTACAGAGGATGAAGCCAGCCAGGGTCCACAGCAGGGTGACTCAGGCCTCAATTTACATGTTCTATACTCGGGAGCATCATGGTGAGGGATGACCTGAACAAACACCAAAGTGTGGACATTACATGGCCACCACTTGCTCCTGACTTCGACATTTCAAATGCTGAAAGAGCCATCCTGTTGCATTGTACAACCTTGTTGCATGGATTGTGGGACTGTCAGACGAGCCAACCCTGGAGAAATTTGTGGACTCCCACGGATTCATATCTGAAAATGCTCTCTTCTTTAAGACGTTGTTTCTATAGCGTCAAGGGGTCAGACGTTTACTCCGAAGTCCTATGCATTGGGCCTGACTGTGAAACATTGGACTGCTTCTACTCGACTGTTAGGACTGCTCAACAAGCTTGGGCATTGTGTCTCAGTCAGTACTACACAGGCGTTGGAAACTGCTTTGGCGCTGTTACAGATTGATCAGAAGGAAAACTGCCCTCAAACTGCCTCAGAAATGTACCGACAATATTTGTGTACGATAACATCGATTTCAGTGAGGAGACCCTCACCGGTCATGGACCACTCACCACACCAATGGATTGATGATACAAGATGCACCCTCTGAGCCGATTCAGCACGCTCGTCCAGTGACTCCAATTAGCCGTCGTCACGGTCATTAGTTGGTAACACGCCACCCATTCTCAAGTATGGTGTGCGGGAAAAGGCAAGGGACCACAGCCTTTTACAGTTGTGACATTGACATCAGTCCGTCACAAGAGGACAGGCTATCGCTGGATATGCTCTATTACACAATGAAAACGGTCCAGAAAACGGGACGGGCGGTTGCCGACATGGACTGGGTACAACACCCTCCTTCGTCGGGATGAAGAGTGACCAAGTCAGCCATCATCTGCCTTCCCGTGATCGAGGCATCACCCACGGAACTGGACACCGTTTACACGGTCCTACGCCAAAGCATCGATATGGCTGATAAACTGGAACGTGAAGAAGTAGTTCTAGTCTTCGACCTTGCGATCTACAGTAAGGCGCAGGAGATTCGTTGGTTGCACCCGGAGTTGACAGAAAGGTTGGTAATTCGTCTCGGCGAATTCCACCAACTCATGAGCTTCCTAGGCGTGATCGGCAAAAGATTCAGAGACGCAGGTCTGCTAGACCTCATAATAGAGTCGGGTATTGTCGCTCAGCGTTCTGCAAATTCAGTAATAAATGGCCACCACTATAACAGGTCTGCGCTGTCACAAGCTCGTCTACGAAGTGCTAGGAAGACTATGCTTCCAGGCCTTCATGGACTCCCTCGCAGAGGGACGCATGTGCGATTCGAGAGGTGTATAGAGCATCTCCAGGAAACGTTTCCGTCTCCGTTGTTCGAACAGTTACTGTCATCGGAAGAGGTCTCAGAAATGTTCACACGCTACAGCGACTTCAGACAGCAGCAATGTACAGCGAGCAAAACATTCACATTCTGGTGCTCCTACTTGGAAATGGTTGAGCTAGCACTAGAGCTTATATGGGCAACTCGTACTTCGAACTGGCCGAAACACCTTGCGATCACGAGAGCGTCAATGCCCTGGTACTTTGCGTACGATCACCTAAACTATGCCAGGTACTTACCCATTTACTGGCCGGAAATGGCCGGGCTAGAGCACTCCCACCCAGACACCTATCAAGCGTTCATGGACGGCAAATGGACTGCCCAACGGCATACTCATTATGGATTTAGTAGTGTTGCGTGCGATCAGATCATAAAGCAGACTTTAAATATGGACAGCAAGACCAGTGGAGGCATCATTGGTTACACTCAGAAAAGCACAGCTGTGAAGAAGTGTATCCTGTCCCAACCAGCACGTGCGGAAATCGTAAGGAAATGTGAGTCCATGGCGGGTATCCACGACGAGCCCCGAACGAGAAAGGATTTGGATGTGTCGAGCTCGAAGAAGAACGAAGCAGCGGTGGTACAAGTGATGGACACAGTACTTCAAATGATTAACCCTTTCTCCGGCGCTCACTTGAACTCGTCAATATTAGTTCAGGTGTCATCACACGCCAGCCACTTCCGCGGACTTGATGAACGCGTATGTCAAGGGAGAGAATGCTGTCGTGCAATTCTTGCGTGATCGGCTTCTCTTGGGTGAGGTCCCATTCTTCAGTCCGATTTCGAAGGCCATTGGCAACTTTCTCGAAGGCACGAGGCAAGTCGGCGACTCCCCACCAGCAGACGCCGAAGGTTGAAATTGCGAATCAACGTCGTCTTTTCACACGACTGCTGTTGATTGGAGAGAAAAGCAATGTAACTCGCGTACCCACTGGCGAACATATCTTTCCCGCTGGCATCCGGTGATGGTTCGATTGCTAAGACGGACAAAGCCAAACTCCGCAACCATATACTGAAACTGTGGCCTGATTGCCGTGTGGACGCTCCGCCTCTCCAAGGTGCAACGATTGTGGATGGAATGGCCGTTATTCAGGCGATAAAGGCTGGTTCACTGCCTAACACTTTTGGCAAACTGGAAGAGATGGTGCTGAACATCGTAGTGGCCAAAGCACGACATAACCAATCTTCGAGACTGGACGTGTGCTTGATACTTACCCAAGTATCAGCATCAAGTGCCTGGAGCATGCCAGACGAGCGGGCAGGGTGGGCGATCTTCAGGTACGAACCATCTACAGACGTGATCAAGCCCTTCCAAAAAGTGGGCCAATTATCTCCTGAGCGGAGCCAACAAGGAGGCATTGATAGAGTTCATCGTCGAATCTTGGACGAGAAACATCTCTCCATCAAAACTGGGCGACATGCTGTTGTACGTCAGTCATGCGGCAAATGTGAGAAAATCAAGCGTTAAATGGTGTCATGACTGTGTCATGTCGTCAGTACCTGAACTTGAATGTGACCATGAGGAAGCTGACACGAAGCTCCTGCTACATGGCGCTCACGCGGGACAGAATGAAGAGTCCGTGCGCATAGAGAGTTTCGACACCGATGTTTGTGTTGGCATTGGCTCACTCGAAGTCGATTCGAGCACGAAATTTCCATCTGGCCACAGGAAGTCCCAAGGACATTATCGTCGTTGACATTAGGAAGCTGATGTAATGCCCTGGAAAGTTCTGTCTGCGATGTGTTGATATGTTTGCACAATTTCACGGGAAGTGATACCACCAGTGCATTCCATGGTAAGGGCAAAACAAGGCCATTTGACTTGATGATGAAGGGTCCCCATCTCATCACCTGTTTCGGAGCATTGGTCGAGAATTCACGCTAGATCAGAATATCATTCACGACTGGAACAATTCGTCTGCGCCATGTACAATCAGCCGACCATGAAGAGTGTGGGTGAGGCTCGCTACAAGCTATTCTGCAGCCAGTCGCTGGGAGACAGAAGTTGCCGCCTACAAGCGACGCTCTGATGCTGCATTGCAAAAGAGTGGAACTATCAGTCTGCGATCCACCACCGCGCGACTGAGAGGTTTATAGAAGCCCCTTCTCCTACATTTCACGGATGGGTGGAACACAACGGAGCACTGATTGTTCACTGGCTGAGCAAACCACCAGCGCCGAAAGAAACTGTTAGAGGCGACGAAATGTAATTGCAAGAAGACGAAATGCGAGACCAACCAGTGTTCTTGCCGGTCAAAAGGACTGTCCTGCGCAGAGTGCTGTGGGTGTCAAAACTGCGCCAACGATGAACAGACCCGTGCAGAAATGGAACTTATGGATGATGAAAGCAGAACTGACGATGATTCCACGACGAACTGTGAATGTGGGTGACACACTGCTTTTGCTGTGGTAATCTACTACACAGTAGTATTCAGGTTGGTTAGCATGTAATAGTGGACTTGAGTTTTGTAATAGCAGCAGTCAAGAGCCTAGTTCAGCAACCGCTTCAGAGCAAGAAATACTGGATTCTAATACAGTAATCTCTTGTGGCGGTTCCACTTTTCATCAGGCTGAGTCGCGGCAGTCTCTTTATCTTTGATTTAATCCGTAATAGTCAATGTAACTGTCTTTAATAGTCAATGTAACTACCTTTAATAGGCGCATGTAAACTGCCTTTAATAGTCAATGTAACTACCTTTAATAGTCAATGTAACTACCTTTAATAGTCAATGTAACTACCTTTAATAGTCAATGTAACTGCTTTAATAGTCAATGTAACTGCCTTTAATAGTCATGTAACTACCTTAATAGTCAATGTACTACCTTTAATAAGTCAATGTAACTGCCTTTAATAGTCAATGTAACTACTTTAATAGGCCTGTAACTGCCTTTAATAGTCAATGTAACTACCTTTAATAGGCGCTGTAACTGCCTTTAATAGTCAATGTAACTACCTTTAATAGGCGCTGTAACTGCCTTTAATAGTCAATGTAACTACTTTAATAGGCGCTTGTAACTGCTTTAATAGTCAATGTAACCTTAAAGGGCTGTAACCTTTAATAGTCAATGTAACTACCTTTAATAGCGCTTGTAACTGCCTTTAATAGTTAATGTAAACTTACCTTTAATAGCCAGTGTGGGCTGCCTTTTAAGCAAAAAGTTGCCTTGGTCAACTCGAAGGCCTGTCTGGTCGGTCCAGACGTTTTCGGCCGGTAAAAATATGTAACTGATTCGGTTTACGACCTTTAATTATAAACATCTTAATAACAGTGAATAGGGCTCTGTATAAACATATTGTATCATTTTAAGACCTCACAAGAGTTTTCTTTGACGTACATATCAGTCTAACCTTGATTTCTTCATTTCTGTGTCAAATCGTGCTTTAATGTTCGGTGCATCTTTAATTGCCAAAAATGACCAATTGTGTCACATCCTCGACGTGGAACAAGTGGATTGGACTCAGCTCTAAAATTCTTTAAGTATGCCAAATTTCATCCAGATTGGTGATCTGCACAACGAAAATCATTTTCTGAAGGTAATAGCGAATACCTCCACATGGTCTACTTGGTCTCTTGTACACACAGTATGTCCACCTTTCTTCTCTCCATCATATCAGCCAACTCTCGCCCTTTGCCAGTCATCGTCCCAACATTCAGAGTTCCAATCTCACCTCACACTCTACCCTTCCCCTTTCCCACTGCCTCCGGACTCCCTAGCAGTAGCACAATTTCCACCGTACCCTGCTGACAACGTACGGTGGCGGTCATTGGTAACCCGGGCCTCGACCGATCCGGTATGGAATTAGTTTTGTTGTCCGCATAATGATTTTGGCATAGGTTTTTACGCCGGATGCCCTTCCTGACGCAACCCTGGTCGCCTCATACGACACACAGGGATATGGTAACCTACTATTTCTAACCGGGGCATACACCGCGCCCAGTACACTGGTACTCATTTCGCTGACTCAGAAGGATGACAGGCTGATCAACCCCCTGTGTATATACGACTGGGTATATATTATATATATATATATGTATATATATATATATATATATATTATATATATATATCATATAAATGGCAGTCCTTCTGTCCGTGTCTGTCTGTCTGTCTGTTTTTTTGTGATGAATAAGTCCTAGACCAGTGAACCGATCTTGATGAAACTTTACACATATAAGAACTAACATTCAGCTCCAGGATGCGCTAAGTGGCTCTCCATAAAAATGAAAAAATATATATATTAAAAAAAATATATATATATAATAAAATAAATAAAATTTCCATTAGAAAAAAAAAATGGCTTTCGATAGTGCGCCGGCGTATTAATCATAACAAAAGGCTTCATGGTTAAAAACGCGTAGGGTTTTTTGAAATACAAAATGTTCGTATTCGTTGACTTTTAAACATACACATTCTCCTCCTGTTATTTGAATTCTTGAACTGCACGCGCACGGCAACAGCTACTGCTGATCGATCTGCTCATGAAGAGCCAGGCAAGCGGAGTCAGCTGCAGAGAGAGAGAGAGAGAGAGAGTCGTCTTACTGCTGATTATCTGCTCATGAACAGCGCAGGCAAGCAGAGTCGGCTGCAGAGAGAGAGCGTCGCCTAACTGCAATAGAGCGTCACACCGACGGCGAGAGAAGCACAAAACTCACGTTCAGCTTTCTAGGTCTGGTTTTGGCAGGACATCAAGGACAGTTGCCACTGCTGCGAGAAACTTGAGTGGCTCAAGGCCACCTTCAACTATGACTATCTGAGGATTACGGCAGCATAAAGCCTTCTTCCATAAATCTGAGGAATAAAGAGAGCCTTCCTAATTTTCTCCATACAACTAATGCCTCAGTCTAACTAGGTGAGGAAAATAGGGCAAATTTCCGGGTATTACCGGTACTTCAGCTAGTATATATATATTTATTTAATTCAGTGCCCAACAGGGCTTGAAATCAGGACCTTTTGGGTCCCAGCCACTGCTCGGACCTTTTGGGTCCAGCCACTGCACAGGCTTTTGGGTCCAAGCCACTGCCTTACCACTGCGCCAACACCGAGGTTATATATATATATATATATATATATATATATATATATATATAATATATATATATAAATATTTATATATACACTTCCGTTTGAGTAATACATATATGTATATATATATATATATATATATATATATAATATATATATATATAAGTATATATATCGTATATATAAATATTTAATTTTTAATTATAAATTAAAAATTTTTATAATATTATTTATTTTTAAAATTATATTATATATATTAATAATATTATTTAATTATAATATTTATAAAATTAATATATTATTAATTTTAATTATATTTTTTTAATATTTTTATATTATTTAATATTATATATTTATTTTTTTTTTAATTTTTAATTATATTTTTTATATATATATTAAACTTTTATAATTTATAATTATTAATATTTTTAAATATAATAAATATTAATTTTTTAAAATTATTTTATTTATTTTTATTTTTTATTTTATAATAATTTTAAATATATAATAAAAATT
Source organism: Eptatretus atami (assembly GCA_035128595.1). Taxonomy (NCBI): domain Eukaryota; kingdom Metazoa; phylum Chordata; class Myxini; order Myxiniformes; family Myxinidae; genus Eptatretus; species Eptatretus atami. The sequence goes on from CM068957.1 coordinate 43,814,514, forward strand.
TTTATTATATTTTTAATATTTTATATTTATATATATTTATATAATTAATTATTATTTAAAATTATATTAATTTTTAAACTTAATTTAATTAATTTATATTAAAATAAATATTTTAATTTTAAAAATTAATTAATTAAATAAATATTTTATAAAATTATATTAAAATATAAATATAACTAATTATAAAATAAATTTATTAATTTTTATTTTAATTTATAATAACTTTTATTTTTTATTTTATTTAATATTAATTAATTTTAATTTATAAATATTAATTAATATATAATAATTAAATTTAATATTTAATTTATTATAAAATTACATTAATATAATAAAATATTTAATTTTATCTTAAATAAATAATTTATTATATTAAAAATATTATAATTTTATTTTAATTTTAATATTATATATTTATTTTAAATTATTTTATATTTTTTTAATATTTATTTAAATATAAATAATTAGTATAAAATTTTTTTTAATTTTTTTAATTTTTTTATATTATATAATATTTTTTTATTATTAATTTTAATAATTTATTTATTTTTTAATATTTAAAAAATATATTTAATATTTATTTATATTAAATTAAAAATATTTATATTTTTATTATATTATAATTATTTTTAATAAATTAATTTTTATATATATATAATTTTTAATTATAATATTATTTAAATATTAATTAATTTTTTATTAAAAAATATTAATTATATTTTTTTTTATTTATTATATATAAATATTTAGATATTTATATATTAATAATAATAATATTTAAATTATTTAATCTTATTATTAAAAATTATTTATTATATTTATTTTTTTAATAATTAATATATTTTTAATTTTTTTTATTATTTATCTAAAAAATTTTTATTAATTAAATAATTATTATCATTATATTTTTTTTTATATATAAGTAAATAATAAATTAATAAAATTTAATTTAAAATAAAAATTATATATAAAAAAATTTTATTTAAATAATTTTAATTTATATTAAATTAATATATATATATAGGTATGTATTATATACATATATATACATTATACAATATATATACCATATATATATCATATATATATCATACATATATATATATACATACATTATTATATATATATTATATATATGTATATGTATGTATATTGTTATGGCTGTGGAAAATTTGCAATACACCAGAAAGGTCCTCAGGTTTAGATATACTCATAAGTTCATGTGTAGTTAGTCCACACCCGTTGTTTAGAGGGAATATGTGTGATTCATCGGGCTGCGACGCTTTGAGTTGCCATATTTCTTTACCTGTCGTTTATTTTGGAACAAACCACGCCATCTCAACAAACCATGCCATCTCAACAACCACGCCATCTCAACAACCACGCCATCCACACGACAACGCCACTACTAAAGACGGTTGGAAACCAGGCCCCACCCCAATTTCTCTCCGGGTAAACAAGTTTGACGGTTGGAAACCAACTCCCGCCCCAATTTCTCTGGAATGTTCCTCCCCCACCCACGCGCCGCGAAGGCGGCGGGCGCAAGAGAATAAAAGGGCAAGAGGAGCGCCTGGAAAAGAGCGTGGATAGCAGAGACTTGGGGCAGTCGTGTGGAAGTCTTGGTCGTCGTGGTCGTCGTGGTCTTGGTCCAAGTCTGTCGTGGTCAAGTCTTCGTCGTAGACAGACTTGCAGTCAGGTGGAAGTCTTGTCCTAGTGGTTCGTGGGGAGAAGGCGTTACGACCTGCCCACCGTTGCAAGGCCCGAGATTCAGGCGCGGCTTCCTTAGTGGTCGTGGGGAGAAGGCGTCACGACCTGCCACCGTTGCAAGGCCCGAGATCAGGCGCGGCTGTCCTAGTGGCGTGGGGAGAAGGCGTCACGACCTGCCCACCATTGCAAGGCCCGAGATCAGGCGCGGCTACGCTAGTTGCCGTGGGGACGAGGACGTCGCGACCTGCCCCACCGTCCACCACGAGGGGCGGGTAGACCCTTCGGTCTCGTGGGCCTTTTCGGTCATCCACGGCCCACGACCATAAAGTCTTACGGACCCCGTCTACCCCCTTGCCTGTGAGGGAGGTCTTTGTTTTTTGTATGCATGCTGTGGCGTCGTGTCTCAGTAAAACTGTGTAAGTGCTTGTAAATAATAATTATAGTCGGTCGTATTGCTTTTGCATTCTATTTGTTGCTTGTATATTGCATGATTCCTTGCTTGTGTTGTGTGTTGCAATAGTGCTTGTGTGAAACGTATCCCGTTCGTCGTCTCTTTCCCATTGAAAGTGCCATCTTGCATCACATAAGGGATTGGAGTGGGTTTAGACACCCAGTAAATAATCTGAACCGTCGAGGTCGGCGATAACTCCGCTCGGTTATCCCTGCCAGCACGGAACGAGCCGCTTAAGCGGTTCGTGTCCGGGTCGACCTGCGGCGTGGTACAACTCCTCGGTACGCTTACCCGCGCGGTATTTAGGTATATCGACATTCGGCGATTCACCCTATTTCGCGCGGTAGAATGCGGACTGGGTTTGTGTGAGGTTAAACCCCCACCGTGGCTAGCTCCTTGGCGGTAGTTCCAAGAGGGTCACGACTGATTGTCCGTTCCGGTGGGCGACGCGTCGCATTTGAGTTACGTGGCCGATTCGCACGCCGGGCGGGCGAAATTCGTAACAGTATATGTATATATATATATATATAATATATAATATATATTATATATATATGTATTTGGAATCACTAAACGGTAGAAATTCTTCCGAGCGTATCACACATTGTCTATAAGGTAAACATTATATGTACATGTGACAGTCCACATCATCACTTTACGTTTAATTCCTGTTTCTACCAATACACACTACAAAAAAATGCTCATTTGAGGTTCGACATCTGTGAACTCGTCGGAGAGGGGCAGCCTGCTAGTGCTGGTAAAGCATCCTGAGACACATCATAGATCAACATCCAGAGAAACGTTAACAAGACAGTTATCCTGTCTGTTTACATTTACGTGTGAAATCTCAAGTTGGTAAAATACGATAACTGAACAATAGGCCATTGTGAGCCACAACCTTGGTTAAAATGAAACTGTCAATCTGAATCTGCATTTGGATTAAACATCCTTGTTTGGAACTCACTCTGCTTTATCCTTCACTGTCACCAGATGGTCCAGACCCAACTCTCCCTGTTTGTGGTTTCAAACGGGCATTTGAGAACTATTCCCATCAATACTAATGATTGCGACATAATAATAAATGAATACAGACAAATTTCTTTCGTCACAGACTTGCGTTTACCTATTTTACAAATCAAAATTCCCATGAGTTTGTCTGGATTTTTTTCGAGAAAGACATAAATGATACAATATATGCAATTACTCTCATTAACTACCTTGATTTTGTCATTCATTTATCCATTTAGTTGGCTTAAATGCTTTTTTCATGCCTTAGTCCCTTAATACTTGAGGAAAACGCACACGCACACGTAGTTGACTAAGTAGAGTAATCCACTGGCACATCTGCAAAAACTTCAATATCCCAGTTCCAGAAAACTCATGGAAACAAGAACCAAAAGCAATAACTGAGAATAAGGAAGTAATGCTCATACGACCTGATGATCCCATCGAGCGTGAACATAGAAAACAAAACATTGCGACCGGATATAGTACTGAGTGACAAAAAAGAAAGGAAGGCATTGCGAAGTGAAGTATCAGAACCCAGCGATTTTTGGCCTAAACAACGCAGAAATCAAGCAAATGACCAATTATCAAAAATGAACTGAAAAGATCTTGGAATCTGAAGTGCCGAAATTGTCCCATTGATTAATATGGGAGCAAAGGTAATGATGAAGAAGAACCAATTATGGGGATCCTAAAAACGATCCCTGGGAATATTAATACAAATGAATTGCAATTGGAAGCCGCTCGGGACTCGGTGACGATCC
>CM068957.1:43822410-43838822 GCA_035128595.1 Eptatretus atami
AAAAAAAAAAAAAAAAAAAAAACAAAAAACGATTTTATTGAACAATCTGCGTTAACAACCCACTCCATCTCTCCTAAACACTTCCATGCCACACTGGTATATCATCGGGCCAACCGCCTTTCCACTCTTCATCCTCTTCATAAGCAGTCCTCACTTTCATCCTTACTGATCCACCCCACTTCCTGATTCACTACTCCACCTCTTCCACCTTCTCTCTCTCTCTCTCTCCTCTCTCTCTCTTCTCTCTCTCTCTCTCTCTCTCATTTTCTTCATTCTCATTCGCTCCTAAAGTACTCCATCCACCTTCTCAACACACTCTCCTCGCTCGTCAGCACATTTCCCATTTGCGTCCTTTATCACCCGAACCTGCAGCACATCCTTCCCAGCTCGGCCCTCTGTCTGCCAATCGGATATAAATCCTTTACCCTTCTTTTGTATCCAACTTCTCATACGGCTCTCATATGCCTTTTCCTTAGGCCTTGCCACCTCTCTCTTTGCCTTTCGCCGCCACTCCATGTCTCCTGCCTAACTTCCTTCGTCTCTCTGGACTATCCCACTTCTTTCGCCAAACCCTTCTTCCTTATTCACTTTCCTGTACTTCCTCGTTCCACCACCAAGTCTCCTATCTTTCCTTCCTCTTTGTCCAGATGTCACACCAAGTACCTTCCTACTATCTCCCTCACCACTTCTGCTGTAGTTGCCCAATTTCCCACCCATCTTTAACCACCATCCAAACACCTGTTCTCGCCTCCTCCCTAAATTCCACGCAACAGCATTCCTCCTTAACTTCCACCATTCTGGTTCCTGTTCAGCCCTCACTCTCTCTGCCTCAACCTCACCCCAAAATCATCCTGACAGTTACCACCAATCGATGCTGTCGAGCTACACTCTCCCCTGCCTCCACCTAGTCTCTAATCTCTTTCAGGTTGCATCTCCTGCTTAAGATGTAACCACCTGTGTGCACTTTCCTCCACTCTTGTACGTCACTGCTTTCCTCTTCTTCTTTGGAAATAGTATTACCACTGCCATTCCATTCTTTTTGCAAACTCTACCACCCACATTTGCCCTTCCACTATCCTCTCGTTGACACCGTACCTACCCATCACCTCCTCATCCTCTTATATGACTTCCCCAACATGCCATTGAATCTGTTTCCATTCACCACTCTTTTCATCCTGGATACACTCTCCACCACTTCATCTAACTCACTCCAGAAATCTTTTACTACTCCATCTCACACCCATATGTGGGGCATATTGCACTGATGACATTCATCATCACCCCCTTCAATTTCCAACTTCCACTCATTCACTCGTCAGACACTCTCCTCACCTCCAATACCTCTTCCCTTGACATAATCTTCCTTCAGGATTTATCCCGACACCATTCTCCTCCCATCCACTTCTAGGTCACGTGGAGAGTGGGTTCCCTTTCAGAAAAAAAAATTCGTTCAGTTCGTTGTGCAGATCACCAATCTAACGAAATTCACCCTGTACTTCATGAGAACACACCATTTGAAAAAATTCCTACTTGTTTCCAGTATGCACAAGTGTGACACACCGACAGTTATTACCATTCGAAATTACCGCCGTGAAGTGGGCGTCGGCGTGCTTGTAATCGCGGAGGAAACACAACCAGGAAAACAACAAATCAAGAATGGCGGCGCCCATGGTTGTCGTGTGATTTCGAGTGATTTTTGGTCTTTCAACAACCAAATATGCGTTGTTCCATACACTGGGCGCGAGAGGATGATGAGAAAGTGATGCAATTCACGGATAAGAGTTGGCGTAAGGTATGCGAGTGTGCGAAGGCTTGGGGCGACGCCACAGATAGTTGAAACTATCAACAAATTGCCGTTTGCTGGGCTGACAATATGAAACTGCTGCCAATGACTGTCCTCCTGCGGATGCCGGCCGTCACCGCGTTCTGCTATGCGCGTTTTGTAACCAAGCGATCATATAAAAACCGCCTGAAGCCAGCGAAAAGGAAATCAGAAGCCAGCACGCACTGCCAGTTTCTACTAGCCAGTAGGTGGTGGGCGGACTCGGAAAGAAGAGGGGCACTCATACCACAAATACGTAGAAAATCCTCAGAACCTTCTGTAGAAAGGGTGGCTTGGCAAATCAGCTGGTGTACTGCCAAGAATTTGTATCATTAGCCAGAAAAAGACAAATTCATCCGTGTCAAAGGAAAATCTCAACGTGATCAGTTGTCCCTGCAGAAACACAGGATGGAGGAAAGCTGAGGAAACTGCTGAGCAGAGGAAGAGATGAACGTGAGGGTGAGAATAATGACAACTATAAAGGATAAAGACTGTGTGCGCCTGGAAGTTTGTTATCACCGTAAATGTTATTACGAGTATGTGAATGACACATACCACAGACAGAGTGAAAGTAAACTCCAACTCAGAAAGTGAAACTATGACTCAACATTTGACATTTTGTGTGATAAAGTAATCCAGGTAAGACTCAGTGACGGAAAGCAATCTATACATATTGAAGAGTTGTGTGAGATGTTCAATGACCAACTCAGGTATGCGAAAGTCAGGATAAGGCCAACTACCAGGCAACACGACTGAAGAAAAGACTTCAGAACGGTACCCAGACATGATTTTCTATCGTCCACCAAAAATGTCTGAGAGCGAAGTGGTGTACATGAAGGACATTGATATTGGTTCCATTGCTCAGGCTGCTATGTAGACAGTAGCTCTACAACAGAACAGAGTCAACTACAGAGGATGAAGCCAGCCAGGGTCCACAGCAGGGTGACTCAGGCCTCAATTTACATGTTCTATACTCGGGAGCACTCATGGTGAGGATGACCTGAACAAACACCAAAGTGTGGACATTACATGGCCACCACTTGCTCCTGACTTCGACATTTCAAATGCTGAAAGAGCCATCCTTTGCATTGTACAACCTGTTGCATGGATGGGACTGTCAGACGAGCCAACCCTGGAGAAATTTGTGGAACTCCCACGGCCATATTCATCTGAAAATGCTCTCTGTTCTTTAAGACGTTGTTTCTATAGCGTCAAGGGGTCAGACGTTTACTCCGAAGTCCTATGCATTGGGCCTGACTGTGAAACATTGGGACTGCTTCTACTCGACTGTTAGGACTGCTCAACAAGCTTGGGCATTGTGTCTCAGTCAGTACTACACAGGCGTTGGAAACTGCTTTGGCGCTGTTACAGAGTTGATCAGAAGGGAAAACTGCCTCAAACTGCCTCAGAAATGTACCGACAATATTGTGTACGATAACATCGATTTCAGTGAGGAGACCCTCACCGGTCATGGACCACTCACCACACCAATGGATGATGATACAAGATGCACCCTCTGAGCCGATTCAGCACGCTCGTCCAGTGACTCCAATTAGCCGTCGTCAGCGGTCATTAGTTGGTAACACGCCACCCATTCTCAAGTATGGTGGCGGGAAAAGGCAAGGGACCACAGCCTTTTACAGTGGACATTGACATCAGTCCGTCACAGAGGACAGGCTATCGCTGGATATGCTCTATTACACAATGAAAACGGTCCAGAAACGGGACGGCGGTTGCCGACATGGACTGGGTACCAACACCCTCCTTCGTCGGGATGAAGATTGACCAAGTCAGCCATTCATCTGCTTCCCGTGATCGAGGCATCACCCACGGAACTGGACCGTGTTACACGCGTCCACGCCAAAGCATCGATATGGCTGATAAACTGGACGTGAAGAAGTAGTTCTAGTCTTCGACTTGCGATCTACAGTAAGGCGCAGGAGATTCGTTTGTGCACCCGGAGTTGACAGAAGGTTGGTAATTCGTCCTCGGCGAATTTCCACCAACTCATGAGCTTCCTAGGCGTGATCGGCCAAAAGATTCAGAGACGCAGTCTGCCTAGACCTCATAATAGAGTCGGGTATTGTCGCTCAGCGTTCTGCAAATTCAGTAATAAATGGCCACCACTATAACAGGAGTCTGCGCTGTCACAAGCTCGTCTACGGAAGTGCTAGGAAGACTATGCTTCCAGGCCTTCATGGACTCCCTCGCAGAGGAGACGCATGTGCGTTCGAGAGGTGTATAGAGCATCTCAGGAAACGTTTCCGTCTCCGTTGTTCGAACAGTTACTGTCATCGGAAGAGGTCTCAGAAATGTTCACACGCTACAGCGACTTCAGACAGCAGCAATGTACAGCGAGCAAAACATTCACATTCTGGTGCTCCTACTTGGAAATGGTTGAGCTAGCACTAGAGCTTATATGGGCAACTCGTACTTCGAACTGGCCGAAAACACCTTGCGATCACGAGGAGCGTCAATGCCCTGGTACTTGCGTACGATCACCTAAACTATGCCAGGTACTTACCCATTACTGCGCCGGAAATGGCCGGGCTAGAGCACTCCCACCCAGACACCTATTCAAGCGTCATGGACGGCAAATGGATGCCCAACGGCATACTCATATGGATTAGTAGTGGTTGCGCGATCAGATCAAAAGCAGACTTTAAATATGGACAGCAAGACCAGTGGAGGCATCATTGGTTACACTCAGAAAAGCACAGCTGTGAAGAAGTGTATCCTGTCCCACCAGCACGTGCGGAAATCGTAAAGGAATGTGAGTCCATGGCGGGTATCCACGACGAGCCCGAACGAGAAAGGATTTGGATGTGTCGAGCTCGAAGAAGAACGAAGCAGCGGGTACAAGTGATGGACACAGTACTTCAAATGATTAACCCTTCTCCGGCGCTCACCTTGAACTCGTCATATTAGTTCAGGTGTCATCACCCGCCAGCCACTCCGCGGACTTGATGAACGCGTATGTCAAGGGAGAGAATTGCTGTCGTGCAATTCTTGCGTGATCGGCTTCTCTTGGTGAGTCCCATTCTTCAGTCGATTTCGAAGGCCAAATTGGCAACTTTTCTCGAAGGCACGAGGCAAGTCGGCGACTCCCCACCAGCAGACGCCGAAGTGAAATTGCGAGATCAACGTCGTCTTTTCACACGACTGCTGTTGATGATTGGAGAGAAAAGCAATGTAACTCGCGTACCACTGCGAACATATCTTTCCGCTGGCATCGTGATGGTTCGATGCTAAGACGGACAAAGCCAAACTCCGCAACCATATACTGAAACTGGGCTGATTGCCGTGTGGACGCTCGGCCTCCAAGGTGCAACGATTGTGGATGGAATGGCCGTTATTCAGGCGATAAAGGCTGGTTCACTGCCTAACACTTTGGCAAATGGAAGAGATGGTGCTGAACATCGTAGTGGCCAAAGCACGACATAACCAATCTTCGAGACTGGACGTGGTGCTTGATACTTACCCAAGTATCAGCATCAAGTGCCTGGAGCATGCCAGACAGGGCAGGGTGGGCGATCTTCAGGTACGAACCATCTAACAGACGTGATCAAGCCCTTCCAAACAGTGGGCCAATTATCTCCTGAGCGGAGCAACAAGGAGGCATTGATAGAGTTCATCGTCGAATCTTGGACGAGAAACATCTCTCCATCAAAACTGGGCGACATGCTGTTGTACGTCAGTCATGCCGGCAAATGTGAGCAAAATCAAGGCGTTAAATGGTGTCATGACTGTGTCATGTCGTCAGTACCTGAACTTGAATGTGACATGAGGAAGCTGACACGAAGCTCCGCTACATGCCGCTCACGCGGACAGAATGAAGAGTCGGTGCGCATAGAGAGTTTCGACCACCGATGTTTGTGTTGCATTGGTCACTCGAAGTCGATTCGAGCACGAAATTTCCATCTGGCCACAGGAAGTCCCAAGGACATTATCGTCGTTGACATTAGGAAGCTGAGTAATGCCTGGAAAGTTCTGTCTGCGCGATGTGTTGATATGTTTGCACCAATTTCACGGGAAGTGATACCACCAGTGCATTCCATGGTAAGGGCACAACAAGGCCATTTGACTTGATGATGAAGGGTCCCCATCTCATCACCTTTTCGGGAGCATTGGTCGAGAATTCACGCTAGATCAGAATATCATTCACGACCTGGAACAATTCGTCTGCGCCATGTACAATCAGCCGACATGAGAGTGTGGGTGAGGCTCGCTACAAGCTATTCTGCAGCCAGTCGCTGGGAACAGAGTTGCCGCCTACAAGCGACGCTCTGATGCTGCATTGCAAAAGAGTGAACTATCAGTCTGCGATCCACCACCGCGCGACTGAGAGGTTTAAGAAGCCCTTCTCCTACATTTCACGGATGGGTGGAACACAACGGAGCACTGATTGTTCACTGGCTGAGCAAACCACCAGCGCCGAAGAACTTTAGAGGCGACGAAATGTAATTGCAAGAAGACGAAATGCGAGACCAACCAGTGTCTTGCCGGTCAAAAGGACTGTCCTGCGCAGAGTGCTGTGGGTGTCAAAACTGCGCCAACGATGAAACAGACCCGTGCAGAAATGGAACTTATGGATGATGAAAGCAGAACTGACGATGATTCGACGACGAACTGTGAATGTGGGTGACACACTGCTTTTGCTGTGGTAATCTACTACACAGTAGTATTCAGGTTGGTTAGCTGTAATAGTGGACTTGAGTTTTGTAATAGCAGCAGTCAAGAGCCTAGTTCAGCAACCGCTTCAGAGCAAGAAATACTGGAGTTCTAATACAGTAATCCTCTTGTGGCGGTTCCACTTTTCATCAGGCTGAGTCGCGCATTCTTTATCTTTGATTTAATCGTAATAGTCATGTAATGTCTTTAATATCAATGTAACTACCTTAAGTAGCGCTGTAGACATGCCTTAACTAATTGTCATTAACTTAAATCAATGTATCGCTACTATCTTTATAGATATCAATATATACTGTTCAATAAGTAACCAATGTAATGCCTTATGCATCACATATAATCTGCGTATATCAGTGAACTACCTTAATAGTCAATGTAAATACTTGTCAATTAAAGTCAATGTAACTCCTTTTAGTCAGTCTAATGCAACTACCTTTAATAGGCGCTGTAACTGCCTTTAAATAGTCAATGTAAAACTACTTTAATAGGCGCTGTAACTGCCTTTAATAGTCAATGTAACTACCTTATAAAGGCAACTGATAACTGCCTTATAGTCAATGCTAACTACCTTAAATAGGCCTGTAACTGCTTTAGATGCAATGTAACTAACTTAATAGCAGGCGCTTTAACTGCTTTTATAATAAGTCAGGATGTATACAACTACTTCTAATAATAGCTCGCTAAGCTGACTACTATACGCTGAACTGCCTAATATGAACTACCTCTGAGATACCGAAACCAGTTGTCCCTAAGCAAAAGTTGCCTTGGTCAACTCGAGCCTGTCTGGTCGGTCCAGACGTTTTACGGCACGTTCATAAAATACGTAACTGATCGGTTTCACCCTTATAATTATAAACATCTTTAATAACAGTGAATAGGCTCTGTATAACATATTGTATCATTTTAAGACCTCACAAGAGTTTTCTTTGACGTACATATCAGTCTAACTTGATTCTTCATTTCTGTGTCAAAATCGTGCTTTAATGTTCGGTGCATCTTAATTGCCAAAAATGACCAATTTGTGTCACATCCTCGACGTGGAAACAAGTGGATTTGGACTCAGCGTCTAAAATTCTTTAAGTATGCCAAATTTCATCCAGATTGGTGATCTGCACAACGAAAATCATTTCTTGAAGGTAATAGCGAATACCTCCACATGGTCTACTTGGTCCTTGTACACACAGTATGTCCACCTTCTTCTCTCCATCATATCAGCCAACTCTCGCCCTTTGCCAGTCATCGTCCCAACATCAGAGTTCCAACTCTCACCTCCACACTTCTACCCTTCCCCTTTCCACTGCCTCCGGACTCGCCTAGCAGTAGCACAATTTCCACCCGTACCTGCTGACCAACGGTAACGTGGCGGTCATTGGTAACCGGGCCTCGACCGATCCGGTATGGAAATTAGTTTTGTTGTCCGCATAATGATTTGGCATAGGTTTTTACGCCGGATGCCCTTCCTGTACGCAACCCTGGTCGCCTCATACGACACACAGGGATATGGTACACCTACCTATTCTAACCGGGGCATACACCGCGCCCAGTACACTGGTACTCATTTCGCTGACCTCAGAAGGATGACAGGCTGAGTCAACCCCCTGGTGTATATACGACTGGGTATATTATATATAGTATATATATATATATTATATATACTATATATATATATATATATATCTACTATATAAATGGCAGTCCTTCTGTCCGTGTCTGTCTGTCTGTCTGTTTTTTTGATGAATAAGTCTGCTGCAACTCGTCAAACCGATCTTGATGAAACTTTACACATATATAGAACTAACATTCAGCTCCAGGATGCGCTAAGTGGCTCTCCATAAAAATGAAAAAAATATATATATTAAAAAAATATATATATATAAATAAAATAAATAAAATTTCCATTAGAAAAAAAAAATGGCTTTCGAATAGTGCGCCGGCGTATTAATCATAACAAAAGGCCATGGTTAAAACGCTAGGGTTTTTTGAAATACAAATGTTCGTATTCGTTGACTTTTTAAACATACACATTCTCCTCCTGTTATTTGAATTCTTGAACTGCACGCGCACGCAACAGCTAACTGCTGATCGATCTGCTCATGAAAGAGCCAGGCAAGCGGAGTCAGGTGCAGAGAGAGAGAGAGAGAGAGAGTCGTCTTACTGCTGATATATCTGTCATGAACGAGCCAGGCAAGCAGAGTCGGCTGCAGAGAGAGAGCGTCGCCTAACTGCAAATAGAGCGTCACACCGACGCGGCGAGAGAAGCACAAAACTCACGTTCCAGCTTTCTAGGTCTGGGTTTTGGCAGGACATCAAGGACAGTTGCCACTGCTGCGAGAAACCTGAGTGGCTCAAGGCCACCTTCAACTATGACCTATCTGAGGATTACGGAGCATAAAGCCTTCCTTCCATAAATCTGAGGAATAAAAGAAGCCTTCCTAATTTCTCCATACAAACTAATGCCTCAGTCTAACTAGCGTGAGGAAAATAGGGCAAATTTCCCGGGTATTACCGGGTACTTCAGCTAGTATATATATATTTAATATTAATTCAGTGGCCCAACAGGGCTTAGAATCAGGACCTTTGGGTCCAAGCCACTGCCACTCAGGATTTGGGTCCCAGCACTGCACTCAGACCTTTTGGTCCAACCACTGCCTTAACCACTGCGCCAACACCAGGTTATATATATATATATATATATATATATATATATATATATATATTATATATATATATACACTCTCCGTTTGAGTAACATTATATATATATATATATATATATATATATATATATATATATATATATTATATATATATATATATATATATATATATAGGTATTATATATACTATATATACATATACATATATATATACATATATATACATATATATATACTACATATATATATCATACATACATATATATATATATATATATATATATGTATATGTATGTTATATTGTTATGGCTGTGGAAATTTGCAATACACCAGAAAGGTCCTCAGGTTAGATATATCCATAAGTTCATGTGTAGTTAGTCCACACCCGTTGTTTAGAGGAATATGTGTGATTCATCCGGGCTGCGACGCTTTGAGTTAGCCATATTTCTTTACCTGTCGTTATTTTGGAACAACCACGCCATCTCAACAACCATGCCATCTCAACAACCACGCCATCTCAACAACCACGCCATCCACCGACAACGCACTAAAAGACGGTTGGAAACCAGGCCCCACCCCAATTTCTCCTCCGGTAAACAAGTTTGACGGTTGGAAACCAACTCCCGCCCCAATTTCTTCTGGAATGTTCCTCCCCCCACCCACGCGCCGCGAAGGGCGGCGGGCGCAAGAGAAATAAAAGGGCAAGAGGAGCGCCTGGAAAAGAGCGTGGATAGCAGAGACTTGGGCAGTCGTGTGGAAGTCTTGGTCGTCGTGGTCGTCGTGGTCTTGGTCCAAGTCTGTCGTGGTCCAAGTCTTCGTCGTAGACAGACTTGGGGCAGTCAGGTGGAAGTCTTGTCCTAGGTCGTGGGGAGAAGGCGTTACGACCTGCCCACCGTTGCAAGGCCGAGATCAGGCGCGGCTCTCCTAGTGGTCGTGGGAGAAGGCGTCACGACCTGCCCACCGTTGCAAGGCCCGAGATCAGGCGCGGCTGTCCTAGTGGCCGTGGGGAGAAGGCGTCAACACCTGCCCACCATTGCAAGGCCCGAGATCAGGCGCGGGCTACGCTAGTTGCCGTGGGGACGAGACGTCGCGACCTGCCCACCGTCGCACCACGAGGGTGCGGGTAAGACCCTTCGGTCTCGTGGGCCTTTTCGGTCATCCACGGCCACGACCATAAAGGTCTACGACCCCGTCTACCCCCTTGCCTGTGAGGGAGGTCTTTGTTTTGTATGCATGCTGTGGCGTCGTGTCCTGCCAAGTAGAAACTGTGTTAAGTGCTTGTAAATAATAATTATAGTCGGTCGTATTGCTTTTGCATTCTATTTGTTGCTTGTATATTGCATGATTCCTTGCTTGTGTTGTGTGTGCAATATGTGCTTGTGTGAAACGTATCCCGTTCGTCGTCTCTTTCCCATTGAAAGTGCCATCTTGCATCACATAAGGGATTGGTAGTGGTTTAGACACCCAGTAAAATAATCTGAACCGTCGAGGTCGGCGATAACTCCGCTCGGTTATCCCTGCAGCACGGAACAGCCCTTAAGCGGTTCGTGTCCGGAGTCGACCTGCGGCGTGGTACAACTCCTCGGTACGCTACCCGCGCGGGTATTTAGGTATATCGACATTCGGCGATTCACCCTATTTCGCGCGGGTAGAATGCGGACTGGGTTTGTGGTGAGGTTAAACCCCCACCCGTGGCTAGCTCCTTGGCGGTAGTTCCAAGAGGGTCACGACTGAATTGTCCGTTCGGTGGGCGACGCGTCGCCATTTGAGTTACGTGGCCGATCGCACGCCGGGCGGGCGAAATTCGTAACAGTATATGTATATATATATATATATATATATATATATATATATATATATATGTATTTGGAATCACTAACGGTAGAAATTCTTCCGAGCGTATCACCATTGTCTATAAGGTAAACATATATGTACCATGTGACAGTCCACATCATCACTTTACGTTTAATTCCTGTTTCTACCAATACACACTACAAAAAAATGCTCATTTGAGGTTCGACATCTGTGAACTCGTCGGAGAGGGCAGCCTGCTAGTGCTGGTAAAGCATCCTGAGCACATCATAGATCAACATCCAGAGAAACGTTAACAAGACAGTTATCCTGTCTGTTTACATTTACGTGTGAAATCTCAAGTTGGTAAAATACGAT
Organism: Eptatretus atami; assembly: GCA_035128595.1. Classification (NCBI taxonomy): domain Eukaryota; kingdom Metazoa; phylum Chordata; class Myxini; order Myxiniformes; family Myxinidae; genus Eptatretus; species Eptatretus atami. Next base: position 43,833,747 of record CM068957.1, read on the forward strand.
AACTGAACAATAGGCCATTGTGAGCCACAACCTTGGTTAAAATGAAACTGTCAATCTGAATCTGCATTTGGATAAACATCCTTGTTTGGAACTCACTCTGCTTTATCCTTCACTGTCACCAGATGGTCCAGACCCAACTCTCCCTGTTTGTGGTTTCAAACGGGCATTTGAGAACTATTCCCATCAATACTAATGATTGCGACATAATAATAAATGAATACAGACAAATTTCTTTCGTCACAGACTTGCGTTTACCTATTTTACAAATCAAAATTCCCATGAGTTTGTCTGGATTTTTTTCGAGAAAGACATAAATGATACAATATATGCAATTACTCTCATAACTACCTTGATTTTGTCATTCATTTATCCATTTAGTTGGCTTAAATGCTTTTTTCATGCCTTAGTCCCTAATACTTGAGGAAAACGCACACGCACACGTAGTTGACAAGTAGAGTAATCCACTGGCACATCTGCAAAAACTTCAATATCCCAGTTCCAGAAAACTCATGGAAACAAGAACCAAAAGCAATAACTGAGAATAAGGAAGTAATGCTCATACGACCTGATGATCCCATCGAGCGTGAACATAGAAAAAAACATTGCGACCGGATATAGTACTGAGTGACAAAAAGAAAGGAAGGCATTGCGAAGTGAAGTATCAGAACCCAGCGATTTTTGGCCTAAACAACGCAGAAATCAAGCAAATGACCAATTATCAAAAATGAACTGAAAAGATCTTGGAATCTGAAGTGCCGAAATTGTCCCATTGATTAATATGGAGCAAAGGTAATGATGAAGAAGAACCAATTATGGGGATCCTAAAAACGATCCCTGGGAATATAATACAAATGAATTGCAATTGGAAGCCGCTCGGGACTCGGTGACGATCCTGAAAAGAGACCTCGGACGAAACTTTGAGAACAAGAAAACTTCACACCATGGTCCATGAATCGTGACCCCCTTTACCGAAATGGAGGTGGATAACTTCAAAACCTGGGAGGACTCCGTTCCACCTTATTATTCCTGCATAAGAGATAACAACCAGCAACACACCTCTGTAAACATCAACAACATCAGGGATGTTTGTGCCAAAAGCAACCCCAGGTTAATGGCACACAGCAAATGGCAGACAGAAGCACAATAAATCCACTGGGAAACACCGGACCTGTCGCAAACAGGTGACGTTAGTGATTTCGTCATAGACCACTGGAGGGAGCTCGTGCTCCATGGTTCCATTGAAAAAAATGAGAAGGGCACTCGGGAGAGCGCATACCTCTGTGACACCAATGCCTGATTCACGAGAACATATCGGGCCCATTACATTTTTGAAATATCATGCTATATACAGTACTTTAAGTTTTTGGCCCTATCTCTCAATGGTGAAGAATCACTTTGAAAATTAAATAATTCTCATATCCAGATCCAAATCTTCACCAAGATCGAATCAATTCATCCTTGCCACACACCAAACCTGTCCACCAAGTTTCATTCAAATCCGCCCATAGCTTTTTGAGATATCGTGTTATATTAAGTTTAGCCCAATCTCTCAATGGTGAAGAATCACTTTAAAAATTATCAGATCCGAATCTGGATTCGGGTCTTCACCAAAATAGAATCAATTCTTCCTTGTCACAAACCCAACATGTCCACAAAATTTCATTCGGATCCGTCCACAACTTCTTGAGATATCCTGCACACAACAAACAAACAAGAAGAAGACGTCTGCAGAGAATGAAACTTTTCAAAATCCATAAAACAAATTTGACCTCAACAATAATTGGCTAGTTGAATTCAGTGACCTGATATGAAATCCTCTTCAAATTTCAAGTCAATGGATTAAAATTGAGGATTTTAGAAATACCACCATTGTTGTTGACCTTTGGCCTATGTTGACCTTTTGTCAATGTGGACCTCAAAAATCATTGGCTGATTGAATTCAGTGACCAGATATATAAATCCTCTTCTAATTTCAAGTCAATCGGATGAAAATTGAGGATTTTAGAAATACCACCATTGTTGTTGACCTTGGGCCTATGTCGACCTTTTGGTCCATGTTGATCTCAATAATAATTGGCTCGGTGAATTCAGTGTCCTGAAATATAAATCCTCTTCAAATTTCAAGTCATCGGATGAAAATTGAGGATTTTAGAAATACCACCTAAGTTGTTGACCTTTGGCCTATGTTGACCTTTTGGTCCATGTTGACCTGAAAAATAATTGTCTGCTTTAATTCAGTGACCTGATATATAAATCCTCTTCTAATTTCAAGTCAATCAATGAAAATTGAGGATTTTAGAAATACCACCATAGTTGTTGACCTTGGGCCCATGTTGACCTTTTGGTCGATATTGACCTCAAAATAAATGGCTGGTTGAATTAATTGACACTAGTATGTACCCGTACGTACGTGCCGTACGTGCGTGGCCGTCCGTGCACAAAAAATAAAATAAATAAAAACATTTCAAACCGTGTGCCAGAAACAACAACCACACAAGCCGTTCCTTCGCACTCGCATGCTCATACGTGCGTGGCCGTACGTGCAAAAAAACAACAACAACTTTCAAGCAACCACACAGGCCGTTCCTTCGCACTCGTAAACGACTACAGGATTGGGGCATTGTGTTTATCTATAAATGCGCATAAGAAATCGAGAAATTATTAGAACGAGCCGAAACCCCGTCACAGACGGATTCCGTTCCATGAGCCCAATATTACAACCAGTGACGTCTCTTGTAAGAGCCGGATCCCAGTCGATGTACTCCATGCCTTACGTAATGAGGCCTACAAACGTCCTTGTACACGACATTTTGGTGTACACTACTCCTTGTGAAGAAGTCCCCTGATTTTGCACGTGTTCTTTGACGTACAAACACCGTGTCAAAACTTCTCAGGTCACAGTACCGAGAAAAACGTGACGCGACCGCTAGGAGGAGCACAAAATTGGTCCTTCAGTAATAATATATAGATACTGTAAGTCATCACTATCCGGAAGTCCGTTGTTGTAACCCGTAATGGGGAATGCGGCTGAGGATCTCTACCCCACAGGCCACACCTACGCAGCAACTTGTCCTGTCATTGGTTTGGTAAATAAATGGCCATAACTTTGGAAGCAGTTGTCCGATTAATATCAAACCTTGAAAATGCACATACTCAGGTCCCCAGCATATACCTGGCAAGTTTCAATTAGATCGGACCAGTAGTTGTCGAGAAACAGCGGTCACACACACACACACACACACACACACACACACACACACACACACACATTGCTGGAATTATAGATCGATGAAATATAACTACTCTTCAATTTTAAATCAAACGGATGAAAAGTAGGATTTTAGAAATCTCACCAAAGTTGTTGACCTTTGGCCAAGGTTGACCTTTTTGACATTTTGACCTCAAAAACAATAGGCTTCTTCCTTATGACAAATTCTACCATGTGGTGAAGTTTCGTGAAGATCAGTTTGAAATTGTGACCTGTCGTGAAAAAGGCAGACAGACAAACAGAACAACAAAATCGACAAACAACAACTTGAAAATCTTCGATTTGCAAGTAACAAACAGACAGAATAATAAAATCGACCAACCAGTACCTTGACAAATCTTCGATTTGCAAGTACAAGACAGACAGAATAAAATCGACCAAACCAGTACACTTGACAAATCTTCGATTTTTAAAGTAACAAAGACAGAAAGCGGTGAAAACATAACCTCCTTCACCTTCGGTGGTGAGGTAAATATCGTGCTTTTATCGTTTTTTGGCCATATCTTTCAATGGTGAAGAATCACTCAAAAATTATAGAAGCCGGATCCGGATCTTGACCAAAATCTAATCAGTTCGTCCTTGTCATACAGCCCAACCTGTCCACAAAGTTTCATCTGGATCCGTCCACAACTTTTTAGGATCTCCTGCACACAGACAGACGGACAGACAAACAAACAAGCAGTCATAGACTGGTACTTACGAAATCGTCAACTTGACTTCTGACCTTGTCTAATAAAAGCTGTCTCTAGAGAAGGTAGCGACGCAAACCAGAAGTTTCTACGATGTTCTGTACCAAAACATCAAAAATCGAATGTTTGACCTCACTGTGACCTTGACCTTTGACCGATTTTGACCAAAATCTAATCAACGCTAGCCATCACCCTCCTGAATCACGTGGTGTAATTTGACATTGGTAGCTTCTTCTGTTCTCGAGTATTGTGCCGACAAACAAACAAACACACAAACAGATGACGGAAGTCATCAATATACTTACGAAATCTTTAGATTACGTAAGTAACAAACAGACAACATACCACGTCTACTTACTTTCGCTTTAAAATTTTTTTTCTCTGAAACCGCTGTTACGATCAATGTGAAACTTTAAATATAGGAGCGACTCGCCTCGGAGAATATTTTGTTGATGACTCTGATGTCATAGGTCACATGTTTGGCAGCCTGGTGTTGCTCAGTGGTTAGGTGGCGGCTTGGGATCCCATGGTCCTGAGTTCAAGCCGTGTCAGCCGCTGAATTAATACACCAGGGGTTGACTCAACCTGTCATCCTTCGAGGTCGGTGAAATGAGTACCAGTTCCAGTGTGTGTTCTGGTAGAGGGGCACTGCATCAGCGACACAGTCGCGTTTCAAGAAATGATAGCTGCCATACGACCACCACCACATGTTTGGCAAACATATTGGATATAATGAAAATCTAAAAATGACTCCTGCTCTTTAACCGGTTAATTGATTGTGCGAAATTTCATAAAATATATCGACAGCCATGGGAAGAGTTTGAAAATGTAAACATGATCAGTCACACGGTCTGGCAGGTAGGTAAAACCTTTATAAAATCTTTAAAAAAAAACATCTTCTCTCAAACCACTGAATGAAAGGATCTAAAACGTGAAGTATATCATTGACTACCCATGGGAATACAAGGTTAAGGTGATAACTAAAATGTTTTTGGTCACATGGTTTGGCAGCCATCTTGGATTGAATGAAAACCTTTTTTAAAAAAAGTTTCTCTGAGACTGCTGAACAGATTGAAGCAAAACTTTATATATGTGATTGACTACCCATGTGGTATAAAG
>CM068957.1:43838847-43855700 GCA_035128595.1 Eptatretus atami
AAAAAAAAAAAAAAAAAAAAAACAAAAAACGATTTTATTGAAACAATCTGGTTAACAACCCACTCCTCTCTCCTAAACACTTTCCATGCCACCCACTGGTATATCATCTGGGCCAACCGCCTTTCCACTCTTCATCTCTTTCATAAGCAGTCCTCACTTCATCCTGTACTGATCCACCCCACTTCCTGATTCACTACTCCACCCTCTTCCAACCTTCTCTCTCTTCTCTCTCTCTCTCTCTCTCTCTTCTCTCTCTCTCTCTCTCTTCTCATTTTCTTCATTTCAGTTCAGCTCCTAAAGTACTCCATCCACCTTCTCAACACACTCTCCTCGCTCGTCAGCACATTTCCCATTTGCGTCCTTTATCACCCGAACCTGCCAGCACATCCTTCCCAGCTCGGCCCTCTGTCTTGCCAATCGGTATATAAATCCTTTTCCCCTCTTTTGTATCCAACTTCTCATACGGGCTCTCATATGCCTTTTCCTTAGCCTTGCCACCTCTCTCTTTGCCTTTCGCCCCACTCCATGTCTCCTGCCTAACTTCCTTCGTCTCTCTGACTATCCCACTTCTTCGCCAAACCCTTCTTCCGTTATTAACTTTCCTGTACTCCTTCGTTCCACCACCAAGTCTCCTTATCGTTCTTTCCTTCCTCTTTTGTCCAGATGTCACACCAAGTACCTTCCTACTATCTCCCTCACCACTTCTGCTGTAGTTGCCCAATCTCTCCCACCCATCTTTAACCACCATCCAAACACCTGTTCTCGCCTCCTCCCTGAAAATTCCACGCAACAGCATTCCTCCTTAACTCCACCATTCTGGTCCTTGGTTCAGGCCCTCACTCTCTCTCCTTCAACCTCACCCCAAAATCATTCCTGACATACCACAATCGATGCTGTCGAGCTACACTTCCCCTGCCTCCACCTTAGTCTCTAATCTCTTTCAGGTTGCATCTCCTGCCTTAACATGTAATCCACCTGTGTGCACTTTCCCCACTCTTGTAGTCACTGTTTCCTTCTTCTTCTTGAAATAGTATTACCACTGCCATTCATTCTTTTTTGCAAACTCTACCACCCACATTTGCCCTTCCACTATCCTCTCGTTGACACCGTACCTACCATCACCTCCTCTCCTCTTTTGACTTCCCCAACATGACCATTGAATCTGTTCCATTCACCACTCTTTCATTCCTTGGATACCACTCTCCACCACTTCATCTAACTTCACTCCAGAAATCTCTTTACTACTCCATCTCACACCCATATGTGCGGGCATATGCACTTGAGACATTCATCATCACCCCCTTCATTTCAACTTCCCACTCATTCACTCGTCAGACACTCTCCTCACCTCCAATACCCTCCTATTGAGCAATAATCTTCCTTCAGGATTTATCCCGACACCATTCTCCTCCCATCCACTTCTAGGTCATCGTGGAAGGTGGGTTCTTTCAAAAAAAATTCGTTCAGTTCGTTGTGCAGATCACCAATCTAACGAAATTCACCCTGTACTTTCATGAGAACACACCATTGAAAAATTCCTACTTGTTTCCAGGTATGCACAAGTTGACACACCGACAGTTTATTACCATTCGAAATACCGCCGTGAAGTGGGGTCGGCGGCTTGTAATCGCGGAGGAAACACAACCAGGAAACAACAAATCAAGAATGGCGGCGCCCATGGTTGTCGTGTGTTTCGAGTGATTTTGGTCTTTCAACAACCAAATATGCGTTGTTTCATACACTGGGCGCGAGAGGATGATGAGAAAGTGATGCAATTCACGGATAAGAGTTGGCCGTAAGGTATGCGAGTGTGCGAAGGCTTGGTGCGACGCCACAGATAGTGAAACTATCAACAAATGCCGTTTGCTGGCTGATCAAATATGAAACTGCTGCCAATGACTGTTCCTCCTGCGGATGCGGCCGTCACCGGTTCTGCTATGCGCGTTTTGCAACAAGGATCATAAAAACGCTCTGAAGCCCAGAAAAGAAATCAGAAGCCAGCACGCACTGCAGTTTCTACTGTAGCCAGTAGGTGGTGGGCGACATCGGAAAGAAGAAGGGGCCTCATACCACAAAATACGTAGAAAATCCCTCAGAACCTTCTGTAGAAAGGGTGGCCCTGGCAAATCAGCTGGTGTACTGCCAAGAATTTGTATCATATAGCCAAAAAAGACAAATTCATCCGTGTCAAAGGAAAATCTCAACGTGATCAGTTGTCCCTGCAGAAACACAGGATGGAGGAAAGCTGAGGAAACTGCTGAGCAGAGGAAGAGATGAACGTGAGGGTGAGAATAATGACAACTATAAAGGATAAAGACTGTGTGCGCCTGGAAGTTTGTTATCACCGTAAATGTTATTACGAGTATGTGAATGACACATACCACAGACAGAGTGAAAGTAAACTCCAACTCAGAAAGTGAAACTATGACTCAACATTTGACATTTTGTGTGATAAAGTAATCCAGGTAAGACTCAGTGACGGAAAGCAATCTATACATATTGAAGAGTTGTGTGAGATGTTCAATGACCAACTCAGGTATGCGAAAGTCAGGATAAGGCCAACTACCAGGCAACAGACTGAAGAAAAGACTTCAGAACGGTACCCAGACATGATTTTCTATCGTCCACCAAAAATGTCTGAGAGCGAAGTGGTGTACATGAAGGACATTGATATTGGTTCCATTGCTCAGGCTGCTATGTAGACAGTAGCTCTACAACAGAACAGAGTCAACTACAGAGGATGAAGCCAGCCAGGGTCCACAGCAGGGTGACTCAGGCCTCAATTTACATGTTCTATACTCGGGAGCACTCATGGTGAGGATGACCTGAACAAACACCAAAGTGTGGACATTACATGGCCACCACTTGCTCCTGACTTCGACATTTCAAATGCTGAAAGAGCCATCCTTTGCATTGTACAACCTGTTGCATGGATGGGGACTGTCAGACGAGCCAACCCTGGAGAAATTTGTGGAACTCCCACGGCCATATTCATCTGAAAATGCTCTCTGTTCTTTAAGACGTTGTTTCTATAGCGTCAAGGGGTCAGACGTTTACTCCGAAGTCCTATGCATTGGGCCTGACTGTGAAACATTGGGACTGCTTCTACTCGACTGTTAGGACTGCTCAACAAGCTTGGGCATTGTGTCTCAGTCAGTACTACACAGGCGTTGGAAACTGCTTTGGCGCTGTTACAGAGTTGATCAGAAGGGAAAACTGCCTCAAACTGCCTCAGAAATGTACCGACAATATTGTGTACGATAACATCGATTTCAGTGAGGAGACCCTCACCGGTCATGGACCACTCACCACACCAATGGATGATGATACAAGATGCACCCTCTGAGCCGATTCAGCACGCTCGTCCAGTGACTCCAATTAGCCGTCGTCAGCGGTCATTAGTTGGTAACACGCCACCCATTCTCAAGTATGGTGGCGGGAAAAGGCAAGGGACCACAGCCTTTTACAGTGGACATTGACATCAGTCCGTCACAGAGGACAGGCTATCGCTGGATATGCTCTATTACACAATGAAAACGGTCCAGAAACGGGACGGCGGTTGCCGACATGGACTGGGTACCAACACCCTCCTTCGTCGGGATGAAGATTGACCAAGTCAGCCATTCATCTGCTTCCCGTGATCGAGGCATCACCCACGGAACTGGACCGTGTTACACGCGTCCACGCCAAAGCATCGATATGGCTGATAAACTGGACGTGAAGAAGTAGTTCTAGTCTTCGACTTGCGATCTACAGTAAGGCGCAGGAGATTCGGTTGTGCACCCGGAGTTGACAGAAGGTTGGTAATTCGTCCTCGGCGAATTTCCACCAACTCATGAGCTTCCTAGGCGTGATCGGCCAAAAGATTCAGAGACGCAGTCTGCCTAGACCTCATAATAGAGTCGGGTATTGTCGCTCAGCGTTCTGCAAATTCAGTAATAAATGGCCACCACTATAACAGGAGTCTGCGCTGTCACAAGCTCGTCTACGGAAGTGCTAGGAAGACTATGCTTCCAGGCCTTCATGGACTCCCTCGCAGAGGAGACGCATGTGCGTTCGAGAGGTGTATAGAGCATCTCAGGAAACGTTTCCGTCTCCGTTGTTCGAACAGTTACTTCATCGGAAGAGGTCTCAGAAATGTTCACACGCTACAGCGACTTCAGACAGCAGCAATGTACAGCGAGCAAAACATTCACATTCTGGTGCTCCTACTTGGAAATGGTTGAGCTAGCACTAGAGCTTATATGGGCAACTCGTACTTCGAACTGGCCGAAAACACCTTGCGATCACGAGGAGCGTCAATGCCCTGGTACTTGCGTACGATCACCTAAACTATGCCAGGTACTTACCCATTACTGTGCCGGAAATGGCCGGGCTAGAGCACTCCCACCCAGACACCTATTCAAGCGTCATGGACGGCAAATGGATGCCCAACGGCATACTCATATGGATTAGTAGTGGTTGCGCGATCAGATCAAAAGCAGACTTTAAATATGGACAGCAAGACCAGTGGAGGCATCATTGGTTACACTCAGAAAAGCACAGCTGTGAAGAAGTGTATCCTGTCCCACCAGCACGTGCGGAAATCGTAAAGGAATGTGAGTCCATGGCGGGTATCCACGACGAGCCCGAACGAGAAAGGATTTGGATGTGTCGAGCTCGAAGAAGAACGAAGCAGCGGGTACAAGTGATGGACACAGTACTTCAAATGATTAACCCTTCTCCGGCGCTCACCTTGAACTCGTCATATTAGTTCAGGTGTCATCACCCGCCAGCCACTCCGCGGACTTGATGAACGCGTATGTCAAGGGAGAGAATGCTGTCGTGCAATTCTTGCGTGATCGGCTTCTCTTGGTGAGTCCCATTCTTCAGTCGATTTCGAAGGCCAAATTGGCAACTTTTCTCGAAGGCACGAGGCAAGTCGGCGACTCCCCACCAGCAGACGCCGAAGTGAAATTGCGAGATCAACGTCGTCTTTTCACACGACTGCTGTTGATGATTGGAGAGAAAAGCAATGTAACTCGCGTACCACTGCGAACATATCTTTCCGCTGGCATCGTGATGGTTCGATGCTAAGACGGACAAAGCCAAACTCCGCAACCATATACTGAAACTGGGCTGATTGCCGTGTGGACGCTCGGCCTCCAAGGTGCAACGATTGTGGATGGAATGGCCGTTATTCAGGCGATAAAGGCTGGTTCACTGCCTAACACTTTGGCAAATGGAAGAGATGGTGCTGAACATCGTAGTGGCCAAAGCACGACATAACCAATCTTCGAGACTGGACTGTGGTGCTTGATACTTAACCCAAGTATCAGCATCAAGTGCCTGGAGCATGCCAGACAGCGGGCAGGGTGGGCGATCTTCAGGTACGAACCATCTAACAGACGTGATCAAGCCCTTCCAAACAGTGGGCCAATTATCTCCTGAGCGGAGCAACAAGGAGGCATTGATAGAGTTCATCGTCGAATCTTGGACGAGAAACATCTCTCCATCAAAACTGGGCGACATGCTGTTGTACGTCAGTCATGCCGGCAAATGTGAGCAAAATCAAGGCGTTAAATGGTGTCATGACTGTGTCATGTCGTCAGTACCTGAACTTGAATGTGACCATGAGGAAGCTGACACGAAGCTCCGCTACATGCCGCTCACGCGGACAGAATGAAGAGTCGGTGCGCATAGAGAGTTTCGACCACCGATGTTTGTGTTGCATTGGTCACTCGAAGTCGATTCGAGCACGAAATTTCCATCTGGCCACAGGAAGTCCCAAGGACATTATCGTCGTTGACATTAGGAAGCTGATGTAATGCCTGGAAAGTTCTGTCTGCGCGATGTGTTGATATGTTTGCACAATTTCACGGGAAGTGATACCACCAGTGCATTCCATGGTAAGGGCAACAACAAGCCATTTGACTTGATGATGAAGGGTCCCCATCTCATCACCTGTTTCGGGAGCATTGGTCGAGAATTCACGCTAGATCAGAATATCATTCACGACCTGGAACAATTCGTCTGCGCCATGTACAATCAGCCGACATGAGAGTGTGGGTGAGGCTCGCTACAAGCTATTCTGCAGCCAGTCGCTGGGAACAGAGTTGCCGCCTACAAGCGACGCTCTGATGCTGCATTGCAAAAGAGTGAACTATCAGTCTGCGATCCACCACCGCGCGACTGAGAGGTTTAAGAAGCCCTTCTCCTACATTTCACGGATGGGTGGAACACAACGGAGCACTGATTGTTCACTGGCTGAGCAAACCACCAGCGCCGAAGAACTTTAGAGGCGACGAAATGTAATTGCAAGAAGACGAAATGCGAGACCAACCAGTGTCTTGCCGGTCAAAAGGACTGTCCTGCGCAGAGTGCTGGGGTGTCAAAACTGCGCCAACGATGAAACAGACCCGTGCAGAAATGGAACTTATGGATGATGAAAGCAGAACTGACGATGATTCGACGACGAACTGTGAATGTGGGTGACACACTGCTTTTGCTTGTGGTAATCTACTACACAGTAGTATTCAGGTTGGTTAGCTGTAATAGTGGACTTGAGTTTTGTAATAGCAGCAGTCAAGAGCCTAGTTCAGCAACCGCTTCAGAGCAAGAAATACTGGAGTTCTAATACAGTAATCCTCTTGTGGCGGTTCACTTTTCATCAGGCTGAGTCGCGCAGTTCTTTATCTTTGATTTAATCCGTAAAGTCATGTAACTGTCTTTATATCAATGTAACTACCTTAAGTAGCGCTGTGACATGCCTTAACTATATTAAGTCATTAACCTAAAAGATCAATGTATGCTACTATCTTATAGATATCAATATATATTTCAATAAGTCAACCCAATGTAATGCCTATGCTACATATAATCTGACTTATATCAATGAACTACCTTAATAGTCAATGTAGAATACTTGTCAATTAAATCATGTAACTCCTTATTAGATAGTCTAATGCAACTACCTTTAATGGCGCTGTAACTGCCTTTAATAGTCAATGTAAAACTACTTTAATAGGCGCTGTAACTGCCTTTAATAGTCAATGTAACTACCTTATAAAGGCGCTGATAACTGCCTTATAGTCAATGCTAACTACCTTAAATAGGCCTGTAAACTGCCTTTAGATACAATGTAACTAACTTAATAGCAGCGCCTCTTAATGCTTATAAATAAGTCAGATGTATCAACTACTTCTAATAATAGCTCGCTAGAGCTGACACTATACGCTGAATGCTAATATGAACTACCTTCTGGATACCCAAACCAGTTGGCTCCTAAGCAAAAGTTGCCTTGGTCAACTCGAGCCTGTCTGGTCGGTCCAGACGTTTTCGGACTGTCGGATAAAATACTGTAACTGATTCGGTTTCACCTTATAATTATAAACATCTTTAATAACAGTGAATAGGCTCTGTATAACATATTGTATCATTTTAAGACCTCACAAGAGTTTTCTTTGACGTACATATCAGTCTAACTTGATTCTTCATTTCTGTGTCAAAATCGTGCTTTAATGTTCGGTGCATCTTAATTGCCAAAAATGACCAATTTGTGTCACATCCTCGACGTGGAAACAAGTGGATTTGGACTCAGCGTCTAAAATTCTTTAAGTATGCCAAATTTCATCCAGATTGGTGATCTGCACAACGAAAATCATTTCTTGAAGGTAATAGCGAATACCTCCACATGGTCTACTTGGTCCTTGTACACACAGTATGTCCACCTTCTTCTCTCCATCATATCAGCCAACTCTCGCCCTTTGCCAGTCATCGTCCCAACATCAGAGTTCCAACTCTCACCTCCACACTTCTACCCTTCCCCTTTCCCACTGCCTCCGGACTCGCCTAGCAGTAGCACAATTTCCACCCGTACCTGCTGACCAACGGTAACGTGTGCGGTCATTGGTAACCGGGCCTCGACCGATCCGGTATGGAAATTAGTTTTGTTGTCCGCATAATGATTTGGCATAGGTTTTTACGCCGGATGCCCTTCCTACGCAACCCTGGTCGCCTCATACGACACACAGGGATATGGTACACCTACCTATTCTAACCGGGGCATACACCGCGCCCAGTACACTGGTACTCATTTCGCTGACCTCAGAAGGATGACAGGCTGAGTCAACCCCCTGGTGTATATACGACTGGGTATATTATATATATGTATATTATATATATATTATATATACTATATATATATATATATATATCTACTATATAAATGGCAGTCCTTCTGTCCGTGTCTGTCTGTCTGTCTGTTTTTTGTGATGAATAATCTAGCTGACTACGTCAACCGATCTTGATGAAACTTTACACATATATAGAACTAACATTCAGCTCCAGGATGCGCTAAGTGGCTCTCCATAAAAATGAAAAAAATATATATATTAAAAAAATATATATATATAAATAAAATAAATAAAATTTCCATTAGAAAAAAAAAATGGCTTTCGAATAGTGCGCCGGCGTATTAATCATAACAAAAGGCCTATGGTTAAAAACGCTAGGGTTTTTTGAAATACAAATGTTCGTATTCGTTGACTTTTTAAACATACACATTCTCTCCTGTTATTTGAATTCTTGAACTGCACGCGCACGCAACAGCTAACTGCTGATCGATCTGCTCATGAAAGAGCCAGGCAAGCGGAGTCAGGTGCAGAGAGAGAGAGAGAGAGAGAGTCGTCTTACTGCTGATATATCTGTCATGAACGAGCCAGGCAAGCAGAGTCGGCTGCAGAGAGAGAGCGTCGCCTAACTGCAAATAGAGCGTCACACCGACGCGGCGAGAGAAGCACAAAACTCACGTTCCAGCTTTCTAGGTCTGGGTTTTGGCAGGACATCAAGGACAGTTGCCACTGCTGCGAGAAACCTGAGTGGCTCAAGGCCACCTTCAACTATGACCTATCTGAGGATTACGGCAGCATAAAGCCTTCCTTCCATAAATCTGAGGAATAAAAGAAGCCTTCCTAATTTCTCCATACAAACTAATGCCTCAGTCTAACTAGCGTGAGGAAAATAGGGCAAATTTCCCGGGTATTACCGGGTACTTCAGCTAGTATATATATATTAATATTAATTCAGTGGCCCAACAGGGCTTAGAATCAGGACCTTTGGGTCCAAGCCACTGCCACTCAGGACTTTGGGTCCAGCACTGCACTCAGACCTTTTGGTCCAAGCCACTGCCTTAACCACTGCGCCAACACCAGGTTATATATATATATATATATATATATATATATATATATATATATATATATATATATATACACTCTCCGTTTGAGTAACATTATATATATATATATATATATATATATATATATATATATATATATATTATATATATATATATATATATATATATATAGGTATTATATATATACTATATATACATATACATATATATATACATATATATACATATATATATACTACATATATATATCATACATACATATATATATATATATATATATATATGTATATGTATGTTATATTGTTATGGCTGTGGAAATTTGCAATACACCAGAAAGGTCCTCAGGTTAGATATATCCATAAGTTCATGTGTAGTTAGTCCACACCCGTTGTTTAGAGGAATATGTGTGATTCATCCGGGCTGCGACGCTTTGAGTTAGCCATATTTCTTTACCTGTCGTTATTTTGGAACAACCACGCCATCTCAACAACCATGCCATCTCAACAACCACGCCATCTCAACAACCACGCCATCCACCGACAACGCACTAAAAAGACGGTTGGAAACCAGGCCCCACCCCAATTTCTCCTCGGTAAACAAGTTTGACGGTTGGAAACCAACTCCCGCCCCAATTTCTTCTGGAATGTTCCTCCCCCCACCCACGCGCCGCGAAGGGCGGCGGGCGCAAGAGAAATAAAAGGGCAAGAGGAGCGCCTGAAAAGAGCGTGGATAGCAGAGACTTGGGCAGTCGTGTGGAAGTCTTGGTCGTCGTGGGTCGTCGTGGTCTTGGTCCAAGTCTGTCGTGGTCCAAGTCTTCGTCGTAGACAGACTTGGGGCAGTCAGGTGGAAGTCTTGTCCTAGTTGTCGTGGGGAGAAGGCGTTACGACCTGCCCACCGTTGCAAGGCCGAGATCAGGCGCGGCTCTCCTAGTGGTCGTGGGAGAAGGCGTCACGACCTGCCCACCGTTGCAAGGCCCGAGATCAGGCGCGGCTGTCCTAGTGCCGTGGGGAGAAGGCGTCAACGACCTGCCCACCATTGCAAGGCCCGAGATCAGGCGCGGGCTACGCTAGTTGCCGTGGGGACGAGACGTCGCGACCTGCCCACCGTCGCACCACGAGGGTGCGGGTAAGACCCTTCGGTCTCGTGGGCCTTTTCGGTCATCCACGGCCACGACCATAAAAGGTCTACGACCCCGTCTACCCCCTTGCCTGTGAGGGAGGTCTTTGTTTTGTATGCATGCTGTGGCGTCGTGTCCTGCCAAGTAGAAACTGTGTTAAGTGCTTGTAAATAATAATTATAGTCGGTCGTATTGCTTTTGCATTCTATTTGTTGCTTGTATATTGCATGATTCCTTGCTTGTGTTGTGTGTGCAATATGTGCTTGTGTGAAACGTATCCCGTTCGTCGTCTCTTTCCCATTGAAAGTGCCATCTTGCATCACATAAGGGATTGGTAGTGGTTTAGACACCCAGTAAAATAATCTGAACCGTCGAGGTCGGCGATAACTCCGCTCGGTTATCCCTGCAGCACGGAACAGCCCTTAAGCGGTTCGTGTCCGGAGTCGACCTGCGGCGTGGTACAACTCCTCGGTACGCTACCCGCGCGGGTATTTAGGTATATCGACATTCGGCGATTCACCCTATTTCGCGCGGGTAGAATGCGGACTGGGTTTGTGGTGAGGTTAAACCCCCACCCGTGGCTAGCTCCTTGGCGGTAGTTCCAAGAGGGTCACGACTGAATTGTCCGTTCGGTGGGCGACGCGTCGCGCATTTGAGTTACGTGGCCGATCGCACGCCGGGCGGGCGAAATTCGTAACAGTATATGTATATATATATATATATATATATATATATATATATATATATATGTATTTGGAATCACTAACGGTAGAAATTCTTCCGAGCGTATCACCATTGTCTATAAGGTAAACATATATGTACCATGTGACAGTCCACATCATCACTTTACGTTTAATTCCTGTTTCTACCAATACACACTACAAAAAAATGCTCATTTGAGGTTCGACATCTGTGAACTCGTCGGAGAGGGCAGCCTGCTAGTGCTGGTAAAGCATCCTGAGCACATCATAGATCAACATCCAGAGAAACGTTAACAAGACAG
Organism: Eptatretus atami; assembly: GCA_035128595.1. Taxonomy (NCBI): domain Eukaryota; kingdom Metazoa; phylum Chordata; class Myxini; order Myxiniformes; family Myxinidae; genus Eptatretus; species Eptatretus atami. The sequence continues at coordinate 43,850,146 of CM068957.1, forward strand.
TTATCCTGTCTGTTTACATTTACGTGTGAAATCTCAAGTTGGTAAAATACGATAACTGAACAATAGGCCATTGTGAGCCACAACCTTGGTTAAAATGAAACTGTCAATCTGAATCTGCATTTGGATAAACATCCTTGTTTGGAACTCACTCTGCTTTATCCTTCACTGTCACCAGATGGTCCAGACCCAACTCTCCCTGTTTGTGGTTTCAAACGGGCATTTGAGAACTATTCCCATCAATACTAATGATTGCGACATAATAATAAATGAATACAGACAAATTTCTTTCGTCACAGACTTGCGTTTACCTATTTTACAAATCAAAATTCCCATGAGTTTGTCTGGATTTTTTTCGAGAAAGACATAAATGATACAATATATGCAATTACTCTCATAACTACCTTGATTTTGTCATTCATTTATCCATTTAGTTGGCTTAAATGCTTTTTTTCATGCCTTAGTCCCTAATACTTGAGGAAAACGCACACGCACACGTAGTTGACAAGTAGAGTAATCCACTGGCACATCTGCAAAAACTTCAATATCCAGTTCCAGAAAACTCATGGAAACAAGAACCAAAAGCAATAACTGAGAATAAGGAAGTAATGCTCATACGACCTGATGATCCCATCGAGCGTGAACATAGAAAAAAACATTGCGACCGGATATAGTACTGAGTGACAAAAAGAAAGGAAGGCATTGCGAAGTGAAGTATCAGAACCCAGCGATTTTTGGCCTAAACAACGCAGAAATCAAGCAAATGACCAATTATCAAAAATGAACTGAAAAGATCTTGGAATCTGAAGTGCCGAAATTGTCCCATTGATTAATATGGGAGCAAAGGTAATGATGAAGAAGAACCAATTATGGGGATCCTAAAAACGATCCCTGGGAATATAATACAAATGAATTGCAATTGGAAGCCGCTCGGACTCGGTGACGATCCTGAAAAGAGACCTCGGACGAAACTTTGAGAACAAGAAAACTTCACACCATGGTCCATGAATCGTGACCCCCTTTACCGAAATGGAGGTGGATAACTTCAAAACCTGGGAGGACTCCGTTCCACCTTATTATTCCTGCATAAGAGATAACAACCAGCAACACACCTCTGTAAACATCAACAACATCAGGGATGTTTGTGCCAAAAGCAACCCCAGTTAATGGCACACAGCAAATGGCAGACAGAAGCACAATAAATCCACTGGGAAACACCGGACCTGTCGCAAACAGGTGACGTTAGTGATTTCGTCATAGACCACTGGAGGGAGCTCGTGCTCCATGGTTCCATTGAAAAAAATGAGAAGGGCACTCGGGAGAGCGCATACCTCTGTGACACCAATGCCTGATTCACGAGAACATATCGGGCCCATTACATTTTTGAAATATCATGCTATATACAGTACTTTAAGTTTTTGGCCCTATCTCTCAATGGTGAAGAATCACTTTGAAAATTAAATAATTCTCATATCCAGATCCAAATCTTCACCAAGATCGAATCAATTCATCCTTGCCACACACCAAACCTGTCCACCAAGTTTCATTCAAATCCGCCCATAGCTTTTTGAGATATCGTGTTATATTAAGTTTAGCCCAATCTCTCAATGGTGAAGAATCACTTTAAAAATTATCAGATCCGAATCTGGATTCGGGTCTTCACCAAAATAGAATCAATTCTTCCTTGTCACAAACCCAACATGTCCACAAAATTTCATTCGGATCCGTCCACAACTTCTTGAGATATCCTGCACACAACAAACAAACAAGAAGAAGACGTCTGCAGAGAATGAAACTTTTCAAAATCCATAAAACAAATTTGACCTCAACAATAATTGGCTAGTTGAATTCAGTGACCTGATATGAAATCCTCTTCAAATTTCAAGTCAATGGATTAAAATTGAGGATTTTAGAAATACCACCATTGTTGTTGACCTTTGGCCTATGTTGACCTTTTGGTCAATGTGGACCTCAAAAATCATTGGCTGATTGAATTCAGTGACCAGATATATAAATCCTCTTCTAATTTCAAGTCAATCGGATGAAAATTGAGGATTTTAGAAATACCACCATTGTTGTTGACCTTGGGCCTATGTCGACCTTTTGGTCCATGTTGATCTCAATAATAATTGGCTCGGTGAATTCAGTGTCCTGAAATATAAATCCTCTTCAAATTTCAAGTCATCGGATGAAAATTGAGGATTTTAGAAATACCACCTAAGTTGTTGACCTTTGGCCTATGTTGACCTTTTGGTCCATGTTGACCTGAAAAATAATTGTCTGCTTTAATTCAGTGACCTGATATATAAATCCTCTTCTAATTTCAAGTCAATCAATGAAAATTGAGGATTTTAGAAATACCACCATAGTTGTTGACCTTGGGCCCATGTTGACCTTTTGGTCGATATTGACCTCAAAATAAATGGCTGGTTGAATTAATTGACACTAGTATGTACCCGTACGTACGTGCCGTACGTGCGTGGCCGTCCGTGCACAAAAAATAAATATAAATAAAAACATTTCAAACCGTGTGCCAGAAACAACAACCACACAAGCCGTTCCTTCGCACTCGCATGCTCATACGTGCGTGGCCGTACGTGCAAAAAAACAACAACAACTTTCAAGCAACCACACAGGCCGTTCCTTCGCACTCGTAAACGACTACAGGATTGGGGCATTGTGTTTATCTATAAATGCGCATAAGAAATCGAGAAATTATTAGAACGAGCCGAAACCCCGTCACAGACGGATTCCGTTCCATGAGCCCAATATTACAACCAGTGACGTCTCTTGTAAGAGCCGGATCCCAGTCGATGTACTCCATGCCTTACGTAATGAGGCCTACAAACGTCCTTGTACACGACATTTTGGTGTACACTACTCCTTGTGAAGAAGTCCCCTGATTTTTGCACGTGTTCTTTGACGTACAAACACCGTGTCAAAACTTCTCAGGTCACAGTACCGAGAAAAACGTGACGCGACCGCTAGGAGGAGCACAAAAATTGGTCCTTCAGTAATAATATATAGATACTGTAAGTCATCACTATCCGGAAGTCCGTTGTTGTAACCCGTAATGGGGAATGCGGCTGAGGATCTCTACCCCACAGGCCACACCTACGCAGCAACTTGTCCTGTCATTGGTTTGGTAAATAAATGGCCATAACTTTGGAAGCAGTTGTCCGATTAATATCAAACCTTGAAAATGCACATACTCAGGTCCCCAGCATATACCTGGCAAGTTTCAATTAGATCGGACCAGTAGTTGTCGAGAAACAGCGGTCACACACACACACACACACACACACACACACACACACACACACACACATTGCTGGAATTATAGATCGATGAAATATAACTACTCTTCAATTTTAAATCAAACGGATGAAAAGTAGGATTTTAGAAATCTCACCAAAGTTGTTGACCTTTGGCCAAGGTTGACCTTTTTGACATTTTGACCTCAAAAACAATAGGCTTCTTCCTTATGACAAATTCTACCATGTGGTGAAGTTTCGTGAAGATCAGTTTGAAATTGTGACCTGTCGTGAAAAAGGCAGACAGACAAACAGAACAACAAATCGACAACAACATACTTGAAAATCTTCGATTTGCAAGTAACAAACAGACAGAATAATAAAATCGACCAACCAGTCTTGACAAATCTTCGATTTGCAAGTACAAGACAGACAGAATAAAATCGACCAAACCAGTACACTTGACAAATCTTCGATTTTTAAAGTAACAAAGACAGAAAGCGGTGAAAACATAACCTCCTTCACCTTCGGTGGTGAGGTAAATATCGTGCTTTTATCGTTTTTTGGCCATATCTTTCAATGGTGAAGAATCACTCAAAAATTATAGAAGCCGGATCCGGATCTTGACCAAAATCTAATCAGTTCGTCCTTGTCATACAGCCCAACCTGTCCACAAAGTTTCATCTGGATCCGTCCACAACTTTTTAGGATCTCCTGCACACAGACAGACGGACAGACAAACAAACAAGCAGTCATAGACTGGTACTTACGAAATCGTCAACTTGACTTCTGACCTTGTCTAATAAAAGCTGTCTCTAGAGAAGGTAGCGACGCAAACCAGAAGTTTCTACGATGTTCTGTACCAAAACATCAAAAATCGAATGTTTGACCTCACTGTGACCTTGACCTTTGACCGATTTTGACCAAAATCTAATCAACGCTAGCCATCACCCTCCTGAATCACGTGGTGTAATTTGACATTGGTAGCTTCTTCTGTTCTCGAGTTATTGTGCCGACAAACAAACAAACACACAAACAGATGACGGAAGTCATCAATATACTTACGAAATCTTTAGATTACGTAAGTAACAAACAGACAACATACCACGTCTACTTACTTTCGCTTTAAAATTTTTTTTCTCTGAAACCGCTGTTACGATCAATGTGAAACTTTAAATATAGGAGCGACTCGCCTCGGAGAATATTTTGTTGATGACTCTGATGTCATAGGTCACATGTTTGGCAGCCTGGTGTTGCTCAGTGGTTAGGTGGCGGCTTGGGATCCCATGGTCCTGAGTTCAAGCCGTGTCAGCCGCTGAATTAATACACCAGGGGTTGACTCAACCTGTCATCCTTCGAGGTCGGTGAAATGAGTACCAGTTCCAGTGTGTGTTCTGGTAGAGGGGCACTGCATCAGCGACACAGTCGCGTTTCAAGAAATGATAGCTGCCATACGACCACCACCACATGTTTGGCAAACATATTGGATATAATGAAAATCTAAAAATGACTCCTGCTCTTTAACCGGTTAATTGATTGTGCGAAATTTCATAAAATATATCGACAGCCATGGGAAGAGTTTGAAAATGTAAACATGATCAGTCACACGGTCTGGCAGGTAGGTAAAACCTTTATAAAATCTTTAAAAAAAAACATCTTCTCTCAAACCACTGAATGAAAGGATCTAAAACGTGAAGTATATCATTGACTACCCATGGGAATACAAAGGTGATAACTAAAATGTTTTTGGTCACATGGGTGGCAGCCATCTTGGATTGAATGAAAACCTTTTTTAAAAAAAGTTTCTCTGAGACTGCTGAACAGATTGAAGCAAAACTTTATATATGTGATTGACTACCCATGTGGTATAAAGTTTGATTATAAGTTTGATACTGATGACGTTATCGGTGATGCTGTGTGAAAGCCATATTGGATTGAATCTAAAAATGTTTAAAAATATTTTCTGAAACCGCTGAACCGATGGATGTGAAAATTTAAATTAATATGCGTCCGATCAAAGCAGGATTGTATCAAAGCGGGGAGCCTTCGGCACTGGCCATAACTGCTCGCAGTTATAAAGTGTGCTTCTACTTACCCTCATCATAGTAGAGGGTATTGCGTTTGGGTCTGTTTGGCTGTTTGTTACTTGCGAAATCGAAGATTCGCAGGTATATTGGTTGGTCTGGTCTGTTATTCTGGATGTTTGTCTGTTTGTTTGTATGTCTATCGCCTAAAGGTCAGATTTTTACTCCGATCTTCACAAAACTTCACCACTGGTAGAGGTAATGACAAGCTGGAACCATG
>CM068957.1:43926878-43943324 GCA_035128595.1 Eptatretus atami
TCGACAATAATTTGTGGCGTCTCCTCATACTCCAAAACATGAAAACCTCGCAGCCATAAATTTTGCATGCATACTTGAGAACTGCATGAGTATAGAAACTCTAAGGGATGCAAGAAGGAAAATTTGGTGTTTTGTTATGAAAAACCCCTTTCGAAGACATCAATACGCCTATATTTAGTATATCATTCATCAGGAATCATCGGCAACTCGCGTCTCGATGGTGTCCTTCTGCGACATCTGGTTACCTTGCTGGGGTCTGAAGCCGCCATGTTTTTTGGCCTGCTCAACCATGACAAATTAGGAGCGCTGAGCGATTTCATGCTGATAAGTGTACGATTTTCCACATTGTACTCTATGGATTAAATTATATCACAGATTATTGTCGTTTGAGGATGGGATATCATCCTGACTAAATAAGTGTCAAAATCTGTTGTGAAATCTGATTTTAATGAAATAACAAGTCTTATAACTAAGCCAATATACCTATTTTACTTTAAGCAATTCAAGCATATTTTCCTCATTCTCCAGTACACACAAGAAAAAGCTGAACATTTCCAAGCATAAATTACCTTTTTCTATTTGGAGAATTATATTATGGAGTTGAACAAAATTGAGGACATCGTCAAAAATATAAACACGTCTTCATTGAGCACAGTGTATGATTTAATGATTCACGACTAGACCTGTCCCGTACCACGTGAAGCAGCACGATACCACGTGTTACCATATACGGATGTTACTGTTAACATCTGGAGCCAATGAGCATTGAACATACAGGCCTACTAACAGTTATTATCGGTAAAGTATGTGTTTCAGTAGGTGCTACCTATGTTTAATGGGTGATTAATTGTACGTGCGCGTGAATTATTTATAGTTAGATTTCTTCACCAACCAACAACAACCAAACAATTACGACGAAATACATTCACTTACAACACGCCACCTTCCCGCACTTGACCGGTCACCATTACGCACGTGTTTTTGGCTGAGTACGTGGCGGAGCCTTCGCGATTCGGGTCGAAGCTCCATTCCGAGTGAGGAGCAGAGAGCGTTTCCTCCACCAATGAGCGGAGGGCGAGCACACACGCCGCCCCAGCCAATCAGACGGCCGCACAAGTCGCCTGACAACCCCACCGGCCAATCCGAAGCGCAGTTCGTCGGGGGGGGGGGAAGAGAAGAAAACTGGTGTGCGTGATGTCTGTCTTTTTCCTTTAGCTGGCCCGAGAATCGCCTGCCTGCGAGTCTTCAGGACGAGATCGCTTGCCTGTCTCCTCTGCTTGGCGCTCACTGAATCGTCGTGTCGGGTAAGCATGCTGGAGCCTGACGCGCCCCTACCGGTGCTTGACGCACGAGTTGCGTGGTTCAAGTCACTGCCGCACAGGCCGTAAGTCTAATTAGCTTTCTGGTCTCCAAGCTCACCCTTTCCCCGACGCTGAATACCTTTTTCCCAAAATAAAGACCCGACGGGGTTCCATTCTGGGTTGTGTGGCTGTGTCTTGGCCCGTCTTCAAGTAGGAAATTGTTATGCTTTCTCTGCTCATTGTACATTACATTTTTATCTGAGTACTTCTGCTACTGTGTTCCTCCCTCCCCGATTATTGTTATAAATAATTCCCTTTTGTGAAGTAACCAGCTCGTTCTCTGTTCTTCATTAGACTTAGCACACGGTGAATTGAGAGATACGAGCGTAAAAAATTGTTCATTTGGCCGTGCGCTCTCGGTAACTCCGCTCTGGTTACGCCGACCGAGCCTTACCTGCGACTCGGATCGGACAAGTCCGCGAGTGTCTGGTCCCCCGGTAGTAGATGCTGTGTGTAGTTATGACATGAAATTGGCAATGACCCTACCCCACGTGCTTCAACCTCGATGGCATCTTCGTTCGGAAAAGGATCCCGGACCCTTTTCCGGATTATCTGAAACTACGACCTAAATTCCAGGTGTTCAGTGGAGCCAACTCTACGCTCCCCTTGTCGCTCGCCACCGAGACCCGGGCATCAAACCAATTGGTTGTCAGGAGTGGCTATGAACCCCTCCCACCTGATCGAAATTTGCAGTACACCATTCACAACAATTGTGTGTTCAGCGAGGTGCTGATCGGCCCTCGCTTACTAAGAATATTCACGGATTGCATCATGGTGTAGAGAACCCCCCCTCCATTTCCCCAAATTAGCGAATGCGAGTGAAATTATATTTCTCGATACGCAACATGGCAAGCCAGATTACTGGGGCGGTGTATAAGTGTAGTGTTAGAGGAACCCTCATGGTCCAGCGACACCACCCCCATCAAGAACTTTCCCCCCAATTCGAACCCATTGAGGTCGCATTGCGGAGCGGCGGTGGCGCGCGTTATACCACCCCCCCCCCCCATCAAACTTCCCTCCTTCATGCAATCGGCTTCTTCAGGGCTTTGAATGTCCGTTAGGGAGTTTAAAAACACGATGGATCGAGTTACAAGACTGAGAACGTAAATAATATCCAATGCGTGCAAAATGGATGCCAACATGCCGCGCAAATGGATGAATGTAGTGCGGCAACATTGCAAACACAGCGGAGTGAGAATCAGAGCAGGGGGTTTAGCCTCAGCGGCGTTAAGAGCTAATGCGCCTTGCACGTGGGGAAACACCGATCTGTAGGAGATGTGAAGTTTGTCAGGTCCTTGATGGAACGGTAAGGTTAGGAGAGGGACACACGACAAAATTGGTTAAACGTTAGTCAGGGAGACCGAGGGAGTAAGAAAAAAATTTAAAGGACTGCGAGCACAGGAAATAAAGACGGTAAAGCCAGGACAGTAAAGAATATAAACAGGTACGGAACGGAGAAATCAAAAAGGGGACAATTGAATGAAACTAAAGATGCAGCAACACATAGAGTTAAAGTGGGACCAATGGGGTGAGCTGGTAAATGTAGTCGGGACCCGGTGCGAGATAGTATTACCTCCCTCAAACAGGGGAATTGGTAAGCTCCCTCGAACAGATCCCGCCCGTAAGCTCGACCATGCGAGTCGAGCCGGTAATGTGCAATTGAGCACTGGAAGCTGGGGTATGAAACCCCGATTCCTTGGAGTTAACCCGAAGCCCCGATGTGATTGTCCGAGTGCTGTTTTGAAATGTGTGCCTAGAATGCGAGTGACAGGAATGCGTAGTTCTTGTGGATGGTACATGAACCAATCCAGATGGGAAATTTGAATGGCAGCCTAATAGGCCCGTAAGCTATTTTGTAACCGCTGCGTTCACGCAGACGCCAAAGTACGAGGCCCGTTCAGCATTTGCGCAATGGCCTCGCGTGCGCGTCTACGTGGAGGAATCCAGTGCCGGGAAACGCTCCCTTTGGCACAGAGACGCGAGACGCGTTAAAATTAGGCGAGTGTTGTACGAATTTGAACAGGACGGGTTCACATGCGGCGGAAGGATAGGGAACGTGTTGTGTGAAAAGCTCCACGTCTGTGCGCGCCTGTTCTGTTCACAGAACATGGATCCTCCCCGGATGAATACCCACTTGGGCTGGCCCTGCATTGGAAACCCCAGTTCAGTCGTCGAGTGACATCACTGGGTGACCTCGAAGCGCTGATTACTGCGAGCAGCGCGCAGTATGCTCACATGGCGGCCCTCAAAATGCGACTGACTGATGATGTGCAGAAGCTGACGACAAGGCTTCACGTATCGCCCATGAAGGACGAATGGGCAATCTGATAACCGCCGCCTTCGTTATGCCAAAAAAATAATATTAATAAAAAATAGCTCGCTCAAAGTACACGGGCCCGCAGGATGTGCTAAGCATCCCTATTGGCAGCAGGAGCCACTAGTTACGGCGACTGACTCTAGACCGGCCTCACTCGGGGCATGAGCCTGTTCCTCCATGGCCATGACTAGTTAGTGGAAATAGATTTGAGATTTAGAAGATTTTGGAACAGGCTGACATGAATGTGTAGTGGACGTACTAGCGTAGAATTAATGGAACGTGCATCTCGTTATGATGACGGATAGAGTAGTTAGTAAGGACTTTAGTACAGAATGGCAGTGTGAGTGTTGGTGCGAATCTGGAACATGAAAATGTGCTGTAGAGATGAATATGACAGCAGGCAGGTGGAATGAGAGCGAATTGGTAGATTGCGAATGAAATGAGTGGGAGAGACGTAAATCCCACCCAAGTGACCCCGGGCTCAGTTGTATAGTTAGTTAGTATTAGTCAAATTTACCATAAAGGAGTCGGTCTGTGTTGGCGGTGTATGAAGCATGAAACCCATTGAGATGTGCAAAAGTCATTGACCAGGGCGTGGGAGCGTGGCTGCCGAAAGGTGGTATCGAGTAGAGGGCACCCGGCACCTGACAGTTCGCCAGAGTAAGCCCAAGGTCCGGAGACCGGGGCGGGGGACTATGTATCCTATGGGCAACAGGAATGGACCCGGCACCCAGAGAATCGGCCACGTGGGCATCGGAGGGGCATCCAGTAGGGCAAGCCCCGGCCTTCATAGGGACTTAGGTCGAGACAGTCAGGTCCGGGGTGCCTTAGTTTGAGATTCGCGAGCGTAATCCCTCCATGTGAGCCACGCTGCTCACACGAAATTGTGCAAAGCGGCGAGTGAATTTGAGGCTAGGCAAATTATAAGGGAACAAACACGGGCGGACGCATCGATGTTTCTAGAACATAGTTTTAAGCAGATGGACAGGGCGTGTGAAAGCCCGGGAGTTTAACTATATAAAAGATGGGATACTTAAATGTACCCCGTTCGCACCATACCTCCTGTCGCTCTTCCGTAGGCTGCGAACAGCCTGCGAAAAGATGCTGATCATCTGTAGGAGGTTATTCTGGGGCTCGATTGAGGCCTCGAGACAGGACGTAGCTCTCCTTATCCCTCCAAAACAGGAACTTAGGTTGTATGGATGGAAGATAGTGTAGCCAAAAAGACGATAAAGGCGCTGAGGGAACGAAATTATTAGGAGAAAAAAGTAAGAGTAGAAATAAAGTAAAATTAATATAAAGATAATAAAAAAGGGCTAAGAGTGGTTGGTTTGTGTGCAAAGTTAGAAGAGGGTGGGACAAAGACAGCAAAGCGGGATAGTTTGGGGGGAGACGTAGGTAGGTCCGGAGCCCGCTTTCGAAGCGGCCGACAGCGCACCGCGGGCCGTAGCCACAGAACCTCACGACATACCGCAGCCGGCCAGCTTAGTATGCCCTGATCTGTGCTACATTTGCTGTCCGCATCTTGCCGTTGCGCATTGCTTCATTTGTGCGCGCTTGTGTCGAGTGACCGCGGCCTGCTTGCCCCGTGCATTGCCCCTGTGCACCATTCCATCCATGTTGCGCCAGGACGTCACCAGTGTTGCCAAAGGACTGCCTGCACAGCACATCACAGACTGCAGGGTGTGAGCCGGGTGCATTTGTGTTTTGCCGAGTCCAATTCGACCTCGATCGCCAGAAACTTCTTTACAAGTGTGGTTCCGGGGGTGTTGGTCAGGCGAGGTTGTTCCCCGGTAGTTAGTATGTTAGTAATTGAGGATTATTGCGAGTGTGCGCAATTGACCCGTTATCCCAGTGGTCACTATTGGCGGATGTTCATACCGATTAGGACCCGACCTTTCGGATTATGAAAGGTATGACCTACTTCATTTCCGGTAGGAGCCGACTCTACTGCTTCCGCCTAGTCGTGGTCGGCGACGAGACCCGGGGCGGGCAGCGACAGTACACTGACACATGCAAGACAACAGGCAGATGGCGAAATTATATGTAATTTATTTCACGGGGCGAGGGTGAACGTGACGAGGTCTCCTGTTGTGCTGTCATAGTGCACCCTTTGTTAGATTCATTATTTAAGTATTCATTATTTCATTAAATGCTTGCGCTTGTGGTGAATTTACTCCGCTTTAAAGTTAAAGGATCCCACATTATATTGCAGCGACGCCTGATCCAACATTCCTTGGATGGAAGCGTTTGAGTGAGTGCTTGCATGGGGGGCAGCTGGCGGAGTTGGGGAGATTAGCATGATAGCGTACCGCAAATGACTCTTCTGGAGCAATCGTTCACGCACTGAGACGCTTTTCCTGCCTCGTCACTCAGAGTTGTGCTTCGCGCGGTCCCACCGGGCCGCTCTGAATCGAGTGCTTCGTTGGCTCCGGCTTGCCACTTACGAGTGCTTCGCCTCCACGCCCACTCTGAGCGAGGCTTCGTTGCTCCGCGCTGCCACTCTGAGTGGGCTTCGCTCTGCGCCCTTTGAGCAAGCTTCTGTGCTCCCTGCGCGGCCACTCGAGTGGTGCTTTGCCTCCTGCCACTCTGGCGTTGCATCTCTGCCCCACTCCGAGCGAGTGCTTCGTGCTCGCCGCTCACTCGACGAGGCTTCGCCACCCGCCACTGAGCGAGTGTCTTCCGCTCGCCACCCACTCTGACGAGTGCTTCGCCTCGCACCCATTGAGCGATGCTCGCGCTCCACGCCCACTCTGAGCGGTGCTTCGCGCTCCACGTCCACTCTAGCGAGTGCTGCTTCGAGCCTTCCACCGCCGCCCCACTCTGAGGAGCTGCTTCGCGCTCCGCCCGCCACTGCTGATGCGATTGCTTCGCGCTCCGCCCCACTCTGAGCGAGTGTTGTAAAATTACGAACTTTTGAGTCTTTTGCATGCGGGATCACAGTTGTTCGAAATTACTGAGACAACTCTCTTTTCGCACGCGCGACGCGCGCTGTATATAAAGATAATTTTATCATCCTCCTGGAATAGTGTGTGTTGTGTTGTATCAGATAGTATAGTTATATGATATTTATTATATATTAATGGAGTGGATATATAAACATATCATCATACATCTCATTATATTATATATATATATAAATAGGTATGATATATAGTACTGACGAGATGAGGCACACACGCATGTATTTGTTACAGCCAAGGGTACGAGTTATTATTTTTTTTTTTTTTTTGAGGGGTTAATCCCCGTTTTCCTTTGAAGAGCCGACCTGTGGCACTCCACAATTAATTGGTGGTACGGTGATTGATTCGACACGTATACGGCTATCATCTTAACACCACGATTTTTTGCATGGTTTTTTCTTTTTTTAACTATGAGGTCACCGTGGCTCCAGAACTGGGAGCTTGCCCTCGGCGATTGTCACCACTCTAGTTATTAATATAATTAGGTGGCTGAGCATTTACCGCTAGTGCATGTTGACTTATACGGTGAATTCGTTGGAACTTAACTCCCATCTATCTCGGTTCGGACTATGGAAGGAAAGGACAAGCGCGACAGGTTTGAAATGTCAACAAGGAATTTATGATAATTAGATAAAAACCAGCACAGACTTACTTTTATTTCTCTGTGGTGAAAATAGGTAAATTCAATCATATCAAAATAATCTCAAACAAAAAGATTAATGGCATTGATAGGAAAAACAGACAAAAGAGCGATTACTTATCACTCTGACTTACTTAACTGATTAAACACAGAAAGGGTACGCTCAGATAATTCAGGGGGGAAAGAAATCCGCTCTTCTGCTTACTCAAGGTAGAAAGTCGTACTCGTCCAATTAATTATATGTCCTTGCAAATGCTGTGAGTGATGCCTTGTGTGCTGCTTGCAGCCCTGCCTCGCCGTGCACCCACCTGCAAGCACGGCTCTAACACCAATCACGCTCACCCCAGGAACCAGGGACGCCAGACATGGACGCCGCAGGTCCGAGCGAGAACCAGAGAAACGTCCAACCTTCACCAACCATCAGGACTCATCAGGAGCCTACCAAGTACAATGAGCTGTTAAGTACTGTAATACCTTCACCTACGCTCAACCACCAACTGAGCTCAGCTCCAACGCAACTGAAGAAAGCTGTACTCCCGCCCCCCCCTTTTTATAGGCGACCATGTGCGGACCTCAGAGCAGACTTCATAATCCACCTTTGACATTGCGCATTGCTAACGTCACCTTCCACCGTCAACTCGGCGATCATTCATTCCTCGTTTAGCCCGGACACGAAGTATTGCCAGCCAGATCTAGATATGAGCTGCCAAACGTCGATGGAAAAAGGTGGACATCACGTTCGGTGAAAGAGTGGGTGTCAAACGTCGAAGGAAAAAGGAGTGGACGTCAAGTCAGTGAAAGAGGTGGTTCAACGTCGATGGAAAGTCGTAACGTCTGTAGAGTGGTGTATAAGATAGGTAGTGAGGTAATGATCTCATCTGTTATTTGACTGTCAGAATAACCATTCCAGGAAAGCCCGCGGAATGTGCTTAAAAAATGTTCGTGAAGTCAAAGTGTAAATAAACTCGTTCCCTCCAAGCCAATGTGTCCGATGGAAGGGACAATCGAACCTCACGTGTGGGCAACGCATCTCCACATGCATGAACTTGTCGTAAAGAGAAAAAGCGCCCACCCATCTAAAGGGAATCTTGTTTCCTGTACCCTTCTCCAATGCATTCAAACGTTAGAATCCCCTGCCAGACAAGGGATGGGACATCCCTGGACATGGCATTTATGGAAGATAGTTGTCTCGAGGGACCTATATGTCTTGCATGCATAAGTTCCGGATCCGATTCTGAAATCCATAACAATTATATTTTCTCTTGCTACATAATCGACTTCTTCTTCTTGCATATCACAGCTTTTGATGCTGTCTGCTATCATTTTGTGGGTGTGCTATGACTGCTGCCTGTGCTCCTACACCAGTTATACTGAGACTCATTCGCGACCTTGGGAATGAATGACAGGCTGTAGTCATACCCACCTGGTTCCATTCAGCGCCAAATGGGCTCAACTCAGGCACTCCTAAGACACCAGCCCCAATCTATAACCACAAGCCAACACCAGCCCTAGAGCGAACGAACGTGAGACTTCATACTTAACGCTGTGCCGTGAGAGAATAGGAAACAACCAACAACAACGACAATGACCCCTAGGCTATTGTGAATCTGCTGTCGTCAGCAATGATTTTTCGCTTCCGTTTTGTATAAACGTCTGGTTCGGTCATAAACACATTGATTTTTCATATATCTCTGTGAATATTACTTAACGCGTGCACCATGAGGTAATAGGAAACAAACAAAACAACAATACCTGGCAATTGTGAATCCGTGTTCGTGGCTATGACCATTTTTGCTTCCGATTTTGTCTCTTCGTTCTGGTTTATTTTTTGTTTGCTGTTTTAATGTCATGGGATGTATGCATGCCGAGATCTATACCGGACAGCTTGTTATTTATATTTTATTCAATTATTTTTTCCCAAAGTTAATTGTATACTTAGCCGAAAGTGATTTTTTCATTACAGGAAGTGTTCTTCATTTTGTATTTAACATTCCCGGAGTGATTTTGAACTCTTTCCGAACTTTCTAATTTCTTATTCTTGACTAGAGAGTGATCTGTTCTTATTTATTTATTAGTCAATTATTTTTTCCCAAGTACTTTTAATAAAGACAATCTCCCGCCCATCATCAAAATATTTTTATCGTAAATTTACATTATACTGATTCGGCTGATCCGAATCCAGGCCGAAGTAAACCGGAATTGCGCAAATCATTCAGCTGTGCGGCGTTCATGAAGACTGTATAGTCTGGCAAGTATACAGTTGTGGACAAGTTTTATAAAGTCAGAAGCGAATGTAAGAAGAAATTTCTACGATTCCTCAGGGCTTTGCCATTCATGATATAAATCGACCTATACTCCACCCAGAAGATTATCAAAATAGCAAATCTGAAATGTGAGCACTGCGCCGATCTGTGCTACAAATCTAAAGACCGATCTACAAAAAGCTTC
This sequence comes from Eptatretus atami, assembly GCA_035128595.1. Taxonomy (NCBI): domain Eukaryota; kingdom Metazoa; phylum Chordata; class Myxini; order Myxiniformes; family Myxinidae; genus Eptatretus; species Eptatretus atami. The sequence continues at coordinate 43,936,608 of CM068957.1, forward strand.
ATACTGAATTAAAATTCAACGTCAAGCTGAAATACCACAGAAATCGTGTCGTTTTTTGGAACATACATTCAGGTAGTTAGGAGCATATGAGAAGTCAAATGAATTTGTTTCTTTATCACTTTAGGTGTTTTTTGTGTACAACTGACATGCTGTAAACATGATCTCAATCTGGTCACAGAACTAATTTTCTCATCCATCTTATCCCAACACGGTTTATTAGACACGACGTTGACGCCTGGGTGATCAATCGGAATTTCTGACAATGGTTATCTCACTCGACATTGTTAACATTCTCCTACCTGAACGTTTATCCCTATTCCCTGAGAGGCTACTGATACTTCCTTGACTGAACGAACATAAAACAGCGGTTTAATCATTCCAACTATGTACAGCCAGTACATGTAAGTGTTGCTTTATTTATATTCTTTCTTTAAGATGATCATTAATTTTATTTGCACTTGCTGCAAGCAACTATCGTTGTTTGTCGAGAAATGCGTGCCTTTTTCCTGAAGAATTCGATGAACAATTTTTGTATTATAAAAGCTGATGATTTTTGATGTGCAAAATGGCCAATGACTGTTACATACTCTATACTGCAATTAAGCTTAAATTTATTTTGAATTCTGACCAAACCAAAAATATAGTGACTTCAATTATATTTCAGCATCTGTTTCATTAGTGCTGTCAGTGATGAGGATCACCAAACATGTCCCGCTTTAACGCATCCTGGCAGCACAAACAACCTCACAAAGACTGGGAGATCATCTCCGCCCCCCCCCCCCCCACCACCTCTCTGATGACGCTCACTGCGGTTCGCTAGGGAGTCAGGCTAAATGCCAGACCAAAGTTTGGCAATATAGTTACTCTCGTTATAACACGGCCCTGTGGAATGACTCCGATGTGCATGATCTACCAATCAGATGTGGCCCTTTGCCATAGGCCTACACAATGTTTTGATAAGTTGGATTTCTGACAACTTCATTCATTGCACAAGAACTAAGCCGATTGGATTTTGGTCCATCCAGATCAGAACGTCTGGCCTATCCAATGCATGTTAAAAGACATAAATGTTCAGTCTGATGAGTATGGCTCTACTGAGTCCATTCTCATTATTATTCATGGTTTCCGCCTATTACAATCCCATACCTGTCCGTGACAGATGATTTCAGTCTTAGTCATATAATATCTCTTTCGGATACAATGTCTTGCAAATAATTCTGCCCTAACGAAAAGTCTTCGGTACACATTCCTTCATTTCTCATAGTACAAGTGTGCCAATCACAGTCGGCACATGCTTCTGTTATCAGATACAAAATATAGAATAAATAACACCTTGAAATTTATTCATTTCATCTGTAATAAAGTCAACGCTTTTTACTCACTATTTGTCACTAAATCAACTATTTTATTTGCAATAATACGATTTCCTGAGTCTTGTACGACAAATTAACGATCCGAAACCAGGGAGATCACAAACGTCCGATTTTCAAAAGAGGACAATTGTGGCTAATTCAGAATCAGGTAGGAGTCACGCCAACGACAGCAAGCTCAAGATAGCACAAACCTTGCCATTCCACTTCGTACGTCAATCGAAGTGATTGTGCAATTCGCCAGCAGGAAGCAAGAATCCACACCGCTTCCACGTTTGGTCGATCTGGGCCCTCATCAAAGGTGTCTCAAGCTGTCAAGCCGGTCCATTGATAAAAACCCCATTGAATAGCGCAGACAGATGTTCGCACAAGACGTCCAAGTTAGCCCAAGAATACTGCCATGTTTACTCTTCATCAATGGGCTACTTCGTAGAGCAGATAGATGAAAACCTCTTCGACCATCCAAACATTCAACAAGAAAGCAAGTGGGATGACGAGGTATGGCCAAACAAGACCCTTGATTTATGGCAAACGGAAACTCTTTTCAGACGTAGTTCCCAATCTCTGCTCAATTTTTCAAAGTTGCGACAGGTTGGGATCTGGGACTCCCAGTCAAGAGTTATCTTTGAACTATTGCAGTCACGCTCAAACATGGTGTTTTTTCGAATAGTGTTGTGGGAAGCAACTGAGCGTGTCGGTCAAGCTGTGGAGTGTTTCGGAACATCATACTCTATGATATAATTTCTATCCTTAGGATCGACTTCTCGCCTATCTCCTCCACTACTCAGATGAGTTCAAAAACATGGACGATGGATCTCACTGCCACACCCAAAAAGACCAAAGCATGCAGTACAGAATTGGAACCACACACTTCCTATGGCCATGTCGGTCTTCCTAATGAAATCCATGACACACCTCTGGGCCAATATTGATCGAGCTGTGCATGAAATAATCCAGGAACCAACACACGAGGCAGAATTCTAACACATTCTGACAAAGCCTGGCAGAAAACCAATGAGAAAATTTTAGAACTCCATTTAGCTCTATGCTGAAAGTGTAAAAGCTTGAAATCTGCAAATGCAAGTTCTACCAAATACTAGTGTATGTTCTTAAAATGTATCAAAATGTTCTTCAATATGTTCAATAAAAAATTCTTTAAAATATCATGTGTTTACTCTTGTCATGTCTCGTACTGTCCGATAGAAAAGAAGTATATACCAATTAGGTTCAGTCAGGCTATGGAAGCTGTGCCAGAACAGCGAGCGTCACGCGTTCCACTTCCGCCGGACTCCGTGCTCCGTCTTGCGTATTCCCCAAGACGATGCCAGAGCCCCTCCATCTCTCTTGAGATGCTGGTCAAACCTCAGCTGCAACCCGAGCACTAGTGTGGCCATTGGCTCCATGCCACTCATGATACTCCCTTGCTTGGAGAGAATCTGTTTGAGCAGGATCAGCGTCAGCAGAAACGAGCCACATGTCAATACGAGCGAATGACGCTCACGGACATGCACGTAACAAATTCATCCTGAGTTCTCTTCAGCAATTCGTCGTTGGAACAATCTGTCCAGCAGATTACCCAATGGATCTCCGAACAGAGACTGGTACCAACGAGGAATTAAGGCTCCGTCTCAGATACGTATGGTCAGAGAGTCCAAGTCTCGCATCAAATAGAGCAACTGTGAGCACCAAGGACCTGAAGACTCGGACTTTCAGTCCTCTCCGACACAGTACCGGCAGTGCCACTACCCCATGATTCCAGTGAATCCATAGACTCCCCAGCGACCCAGACGTTTTTGACTTGTACTCAGCAGCCAGCAGAGACTATGATATCACTTGCCATAAGTAAGTGAATTCTCACGACCTCATAACCTCACCACAAATCAGACACAGACAGGACAGCGCATCAGAACTTGCTCAGTGAATGCCTGATCTTAGTTTGACCCCAAAACCCGTAATACCAGCAAGCTGCCGACTCCTCATTCACACCTCGGGGCCCCCAATCAAGGATATTCTAATGTCTCCTGCAAAGATGACTGATCATCTTGGAAATCAAGTCCTGAGATCTTTACATTTCCGAACGATGCACCGCAGCTTATACTGTCCGAATCTCCCTAAAATCCAAGTCCTATAGAAGTGCTAAAATGTGAGGCCAGTACAACCCCTACGCTCAGTATACAACTGATAACTAAAGTCCAGAGTTCGGTACCATCCACACTTACACAGCATTCTCCGTACCAGAAGTAACTCGACACTCACAGTCGATCAGATTTGGTGGCACCCACGTAAGACCAGGAATGCTCACAGATGGGCATCCCGATTCATTGAAATCGAATGTTTTGCAGAATGATTCCAATTCATAGCTCAACGCAGCCCTGCCCGAAACTCTCGTCTCGCCGTTCCGGTCGGATGGACCGAAGAGGCAAGGATACGTCAATTCGTTGACCTCTTTGGGTAAAGCCTGGACTGCTTGGACCTGTAGTGCTCAAGCAGAGGGGTGGCTACGCCTATCCAAGATTATCCGAGCAAAGTCCTTGCCCGGCACTGAGGAGCTAGCGTACCCTCGGACGTTGTTCAGTCATGAGCCGTTTCACCGCTTCCCTTTTCCAGAGAGAGCATACAAGGCCTCCTCTTCCAATCCAGTTGGGATGAATGCGTTATTTCCAGGCAGAGCACAAACGCATGCAACGACCGGAGTTGCAGCGATTTCACCAGCTTGAGAAGTTCAGCATGGATTGCCACAGATCCCTGCGAGCTTTATCCCCGTTTCACAACCGGCTTCAGCACAGCCCCGTAGCTATTCCCAGCAAGCGACAAGTCGACCACAATTGATTGGAGGGGTCAAGCAACATGATTTGTAACACCCTTGATCCACTCGACAGGACTGGGATCAAGCCTAGGTACACCGCTTCAAAGTAACGGCCCAGCGCCTTCATCTTCAGACTCCTCTGTCAAGAGTCCTACACTTTGCTCTAACTGCATGCTCCACGATGGGCTTGGATGACGCAATGCACGATTCCCCCTGATAGCAGGACGAGAATCACCATGTCCACACGTGAATGCTCTACCCCTCACAATCCTCGCACATGCCCTCCTTATCCAACCTCATGTTACTTACAGTTTTACGCCTCAGCTCCCTGATACAAGGCTCAGCTCTGCATTCGGGCCTGGCCTTTGCGACCGGTCAATGCGTATCCAGTGCCTTGAGACGACCAATAATTCTTCGTTAGCATCCTGCGTGAGTTCCAAGGACATCACACTGGCAACATCAAGGACTGTTGGTCTTGAAGGCATTCACTACTCTTCAGGACCTCCCAAAGCACCCTAGACACTCCAAATTTCACTCAGCCATTTCGCAATCCTCAGCTACATCTCTCATCCTTGAGCTTGTCCAACATCCAAGCCATAGCGCTGGGATCGTACCTTTTTTCAGGATTTAAAGCGTGCAGCTTGAGTTGCTACATCAAGCGGATTCATATTGAGGAACGAGCACCTCCGGTCAGACCGCTGGCAGTTCTGATTCATCCTCCAGCGACCGCAACTAGAATGTCATCTCCTTTGCCACACCGCATCTAGCGTTGGAATACAGAGTACCGCGTATGAGACTTGTGGTGTGCTGAAACAAGATCCAGCCACCTAGTCCATGACTTTCTTGCAAAGAGAAGAACTTAGGGCGATTCTGGTCATAGTTCCCAGACCCATGGGACCAACACATGTCTCATTAACCATCCCTTATCACGTTCCAGTCGATGCATTGAAAATCCCCAAGACTAGAGTTATTCGTAATCTGCGGCACTGATCAACTCACAGACTTCGAGGTCGTGGCATTAGAATGTGTCCTAATTCAGCGTAGTTCACCGCCTCGTCGGGAGATAGAGAACCGGGAAATGACCCTAAGGAGTGACGGATTCTTAGTTCCATAAATCGCTTGTGACTGGTGTTACCCTCATTATCTATTCGGAGTCAGTTTTATTCGACACGCTACAGCACTCCTTAGTCATGGTAACCATCAGAGTGACCATGGAACCAATAGAGTTTTACCACCCACTCATTATCTCACTTGCAATCCGGTCTCCGACCTCGGAGTGCCGCAAATACGTATACCCAAACGCTTGAGCTCAATTGATAACAGAGAACAGTGATCATTCCTCTCTTAGGATATAGACATCCAGAGCACCCACCGAAGGGACCGCCTCAGGTTTAAACAGAGAGACCGCCGTCTTCGGGGACGACACCTCCGCACCACTCGCACACTCTCCGGCAATCTACCAGGTATGTTACCCTGGTTTCTCCTTTCATCAAAGATGGGGATCCCGGAGCTTTGCCCCAATCCCGTATCGGTGAGCTGCCCTGCGAAGGGAAGCGACAGGAGCGTACTCCCACGGAGTTGGGTTTTCAGATTTTATTTGCTTTTTTTGTGTTTGCGGATGAAGGGTTTTACTTTAGGCGGAGTACAGAATCCTAGCTACCAAGCTCTAATAAAAAATCCCCAAGAGGATGCCGGTCATCTTGCCAGAGGTCGAAAAACCTGTCAGACTAGATACGGCAGTTCATAATACTGTACGCTCCTTCTTCCGGGTTCCACCACCACCCCCTCTGTATGCAGCTAGTGACACCCACCCACGCCCGCGCCTCATACATCGCTAATCGCTTCAAGCCAGCCAGTTACCTTATGAAGCGATGTTTGTAAGTCATTGACGATGATCCCTGCGGTGTATTACCTTTTTTTATATCACAGCACTGCATTTTATGAATAAAAGTACAAATTGATTCAAGACAATGTTAATTCATAATAAAAGTAGTGTGCATAAATTTTTTTCCATTGTTTTAGTTAAATTACAAATACTTCCAAATTAATATTTGTCTCGGAAGATTCTGGTTCTAATTTATACTTTTATTTTTGTATTTACTTTTGATGAGCCTATACGGGGATCAGACGAAGTTTGAAGGTATAAAATCGGAGACGAGAGCAATTTCAAAAAAGGCTCTGTGTTGTTCTAATTAGTCCGTAGTATCTGAATCATCTAATAACATTTTATCCTCTCTTATAAATAGGAGGAGACTACGATTTAAATCACGATTTTCGCAACTTTACAGCCTCGTGACGTTGACTCGACCGTTGGCGACCTTGAAGTTATTATCGTGTGATCTTCATTCACCTCTAATCCATTCCACTATTGGTGTTATTTGTTCCACTCGTTGATGGTGGACGGAACGACGGAGCGGACAGACTTTCTCTCTCTTTCCTCCATAACTCCAAAACCATGAAACCTCGCAGCCTGAAATTTTGCATGCATACTTGGGGAACTGCATGAGTGAAACTCTAAGGGAGTGCAAGAGTGAAAATTGG
>CM068957.1:43988719-44001320 GCA_035128595.1 Eptatretus atami
AGCGAGTGACTTTCTTTTTTGGCGAGTCACTGTTGGTTTCGCACTTATCTCTTTTCCTGTTTTCTACCCATTGAAGTTTGGTATTGTTGTACTTATCCTTGCATTTTTTGTGCCATAAAAGAGAGAGATAAGATTCGTTATAAGATTAATGTTTGTGATCATCTCCCTGAATAACTCGTGTGTGTGTGTGTACATAATACATATATGTATATTGTATTATACAGTAATATATATACACATTATACATATGCAATACATATAGTACAATGTAGCATACTACATATCATATATATATACATATATATGTACACCAAACACACACTACCCACAACATGTAATATTTTGTTACACATGGGTACTGAGTGTATTTTGAGGGGGGTTCACCCTGATTCTCCTTTGAAGAGCTGACCGGGGCAACTGCTCACAATTAATTTTTGGTACGGTGGGCTGTTTGAACCACGAAACGCCAATTCAGTTAACCACGAGTTCCAGTGTCCACCGTTGTTTCGCATTTAACTCGGAGGTCATGTGCTCCGAATCGGGGAGTTGCCCTCGGCGATGCACCACCTATCTTGATTAATATTAATTAGGGTGGCTGAGCATTTACCGCTGGTTGCATCTGACTATGACAGGTGAATCGTTGGGAACTAACTGCCCAGTCTATCTAGGTTCAGAGCATTGTTGTATCAAGGAAGGAAAGGAAACCACAGACAGGTTGAAACGTCAACAAGGAATTTATTGATAAGGAAAAATTAATGAACTGAAGAACTTTTTAATTTTCTGTGGGAAAATAGGTAAATCAAAATCAATCAAATAATCTTCAGAACGAAGAAGAAGTAATCAGGCATTGATTAGAAAAACAGCACAAAGAAGCAATACTTAGCATCTGCCTTACTTAACGATTTAATACACGAGAAAGGGTACCCAGCAGAATAATTTACAAGGGGGAAAAGAAATCCGGTCTCGGCTTACCAGGCCAGAAGTCATATGCGTCCAATTAAAATGTCCCAAAATGTGTGAGTGTGCCTGGTCTGCTGCTCGCGCCCTGCCTCCCGTGCACCCAGCCTCCAAGCAGGCCTCGAACACCAATCACATCACCCCAGGAACCAGGGATGCCAAGAATCAGGTACGGCCAGAGCAGGTCCGCGAGCGGAAACCAGCAGAACGGCCCAACCCATCACCCACCATTAGGAGCTATCCAGGAGCCGTAACCAACGTTACAGGCTGTAAGTGCCTGTAAGGCTGTCACCAACTCACCAGCTCCCACCCAACTGACAGAAAGTGGTCCACCTGCCCTTTTAAGGCAAACCATGTGGGCTGAGCTCAAGCAGACTTCAGCCAAATCCAGACCGTGCCCATTGGCGCATCGCTACACGTCACCCTCCTAACCGTCAATTCTCGCGATCATTCCTTCTCGTTAGCCCCGACACGAACAAGAGCCAGCCAGCATCTAAGAGAGCTCCAAACGTCGAGGAGAAAGGTGGACATCAACGTCGGTGAAAGAGGGTGGGTGTCAACGTCGATGGAAAAGGTGGACGTCCGAACGTCGGTGAATGAGGTGGGGCGAACGTCAATGAAAGATGGTAAGGTGAGGTGAGATGATCCACAGCTCTATTTGCTATCAGAATAATCCATTCCACGAAAAGCCCGCGGTGTGCTTATCAAATGTCCTGTAAGTCCAAAGTGTAAATAATCGTCTCCCCAAGCCAATGTGTCCCGATGGGAAGGGGGTACAATGACCTCTGCGTTGGGCTAAAGCGGCTATCTCACATGCATGAAGTGTCATTCACAGAAATAAAGGCCATCCAGTCAGAAAAGGAATCTGTTCTATACCCTTCTCCAATGCATCAAAGTTAGAATCCTGCCAGACAAGGAAGACGGGACTATCCTGGACATGCAATCTGCTATGAAATAGTTTGTCTGAGGACCTAAATGTCTGCATGCATTAGTTCGGATCCGATTCTGATCCATAACAATATATTATTCTCTGCTCACATAACGACTTCTTCTTCTTGCAATCAGCAGCTTTAGATGCGAAGTCGCTTGCATTTTGTTGGGGTGTGACTGCCATGCTGCTGTGCTCCTGACACCAGTATACGGTATCATTTCGCCCGACCTTGGAAGCGAGACAGGTTCTGTGTCAACCCACATGGTGTTCATATCAGGCCAATGAGGCTCGAACTCCAGGACTAAGACCCCAGCCAGCCATCTTACCACTAAGCCAACACAAGCTTATATAATCGACCTATACTCCACCCCAGATAATATGTGAGCACTGGCTGTTCTGCTAACAATCCTAAGAACGATTATAGAAAAGCTTACAGCTGATAAATCAAACGTCCAAAGCTGAAATAACAAGAAAATTCGTGTTCGTTTTGGGCACATACATTCAGGCCTTAGGTTAGGAGTGTATGAAGAAGTCAAGAGATTTTGTTTTTCGCACTTTAGGTTTTTTTGTTTGTTGTACAAACTGACCATGCAAATGTAACATGGTCTCGATCTGTTTCACAAGAAACTAATTTTCCATCATATTACCCAACAGGTTTATTTGAGCACACGACGTGAGCCTGGTATTCAATCGGATTTCAGACAATGTTATTCACTCGACATTGTTAACATTCCGTCGCGTACCTGAACGTATCCTATCCCTGAGGCTCTGATAACTTTCTTGCTGACGAAAAAAGACAGCGGTTTTAAAATCATTCGCAACTATGTTTACAGCCAGTCACAGGTAAGTTGTTGCTTTATTTTATTTTTCTATAAATGAATCATAATTTTTGTTTGCAGCTTTCTTACAAAGCACTATACGTAGTTGGGTGAGAATGCGTGGCTTTTTCTGAAGAAATGCATGAACTATTTGATTTAAACTGTGATTTTTGTGTGCAAAATGGCGCATGACGTTTTACACATAATATCTATGGCAATTAAGTTTAAATTTTTTTTGATTTCCTGACGCGAACAAAAATAAGTGACCCAATTAATTTGAAGCATCTGTTCTCATTATGCCGTCGCTGATGAGGATTAGGATCACCACAACAATGTGTCCCTTACTGGCACTCTGCAGCAAAAACCTCACAAGCTGGGAGTCATCTCCCCCCGCCCCCCTCTACGTGATGAACGCTTCATGCAGTCTGCTGGGAGTGGAGCCTACATGCCAGACAAAGTTCGGCAATAGGTGCTGCTACAGGTGAGAGCATGCACCTTGGAATGACTTCCTACCGGTTGCATCCTCTTACCAATCATAGAATGGTGGCCTTTGCACGGGCACACACAAATTGTGATAAGTTCGGATTTCTGAAAACTTCAGTTCAATGACATAGAACAAGCCGATGGATTTTGGTTCAGGTCCAGATGGCAGATATGGCCTATCAATGGATGTAAAACATAAATGTTCAGTCTGATGGAGGTTATTGCGCTAATCTGACAGTACCGTTCTTCACTATTTTATGGGTTTCCTGTCCTATAAACCCACGTCCGACAGTGATTTCAGCTTAAGGTTATAATATTCTTCGGTACAATGTGCAAATAATTGCCTCTACGAAAGTCTCGGTACACATTCCTTTACTTTCCATGGGACAAGGTGTCCATCCAGTGGACAGTCTTGACTTGTGTACAGAGCAAGATAGAAGTAAATAGACACCTTACAATTTATTCTTTCATCTGTTATAAAACAAAGTTTTCAGCATTTGCAGATTTCACACCACCTTGAAAGTTCCAGCATGGATGCCACAGATTCCCGTGGAGCTTTACCCCGTTTCAGACCGGTTCCACCACAGCCCTGTTTCCACAAGCGAAGGTGGACCACAGTTGATTGGATGGGGTCAGCAACAGGATTGTAACACCCTTGACGTCCACTCGACAGCTGGGGGATCAGCCTGGTACAACCGCTCAAAGTAACCGCCCAGCGGGCCTTCACTTCAGACTCCTCTGTCAAGAGTTACCACTCTCTGTCCTAACTGCAGTCTCCAAGGGATGGGCTTGGATGAACGCAATGCGCGAATTCCCCTGTAAGCGGGACGAGAAAACCTGTTCCAACAGGTGATGCTCTACCCCTCACAGAGATTCCTCGCACATAGGCCTCATGTCCACCCTTATGCACGTACAGTTGTATGCCTCAGCTCCCTGAACAGCTCAGGCTCTGCCATTCAGCTGGCCCTGAGACTCTGGTCAATGGTATCCAGTGTCCTTGAGAGACAAAATTCCTTCTTTGCCCTGGCGGTGATTCCAAGACATCCACCGGCAACATCAAGGAGGTGGTCTTGAAGGCACTCACCAGACTCTTCAGGCACCACCCCAAAGCACCCAGACACCTCCAAATGTCACTCAGCCTGTTCGCAACTTCAGCTACTCTCTCATCCTTAGGCTTGCCAACATCCCAGCCTTGGCTGGGATGGTACCATTCTCCAGGATTTAGGATGCAGCTTTAGAGTTCTACCACAAGCAGTGGTCAGCTTATTGAGGAACTTGAGGGCACTCGGTAGACCCTGCAGTTCTGGATCACCTCCAGCGACCGTCAACCGAGGACATGGCCTCTCCTTTGCCACACACTAGCGTTGGAATTACCAGTCCAGCGATGAGCTTGTGGGGGCGCTGAAGACCATGAATCAGCCACCTAAGTCCATGACTCTTTGCAAAAGTGAAGGAACTTAGTGCTATTCTGGTTCATTAGTTCCAGACCCATGGAAGCAACACTGTTCATAACATTCCCTATCAGTCAGTGCGATGCATTGAAATCCCCAAGACTAGAAGTGTATCTCGGTTTGGGCATACTGATCAAACCACAGACTCGAGCGGGCATAGCAATGTGTCCTTCACCGTGAGGGTCACTCGCCTGCAGTCGAGCAAGACAGAGACCAGGAAAATGACAGCCTAAGGAGTGACGGATCTAGTCTCATAATATCGCGTGTTGACCGGTGTTATCCTCAATTATCATTGGGGTCAGCTTTATGACACAGCTTACAGCAACTCCTTGAGTATGGTAACCATCAATAGCGACCAGACAAATAGTAGACGTAAACCACCCCCATTAATCTCTCGCTGCAATCCGTCTCCGAACCTCAAAGAAGGCTGCAATACCGATGCCAAATGCTGAACTCAATGATAACAGAGACAGTGATCATCCTCTCTTAGGGATAGGACAGTCAGGCACCCAACCCGAAGGACCGCCTCAGGTTAACCCAAGGAGACTGCGTCTGGTGGACGACACTCAGCACCACTCCGACACACTCTCCCGCAATCTGACCGCAGGGATGTTACGCCGTGGTTCCCTCCTTTATTAAAGTTGGAGGTCCCGAAGGCTTTGCCCCAATCCTGTCATCGGTTGAGCTGCCTGCAAAGGGAAGCTGCACAGGGGTACTCCCACGGAGGGGTTTTTCAGATTTTTGCGATTTTTTGTGTTTTGGCGGAATGAAGGTTTTACGGTGGCCGGAGTGCAAATCCTGCCACCAAGCTCCTAATAAAAATACCCCCAGAGGGAGTGCCGTCACTCTGCCAGAGGTCGAAAGTAACTCTGTCCAGAGTTGGAATAACGGGCAGTTCATAAAGTAGTACGCTCTACTTCCGGGTTTCAAAACCACCCACCCCCCTCTGTAATGGCAGGCTCGTGACACCCACACCCCCCGCCTCATACATCGTAATCGCTTGCAACGCCACGTTCTATGAACCAATGTTTGTAAGTCAATGACGATGCAGTCTAGCGGTGTAATTTACCTTTTTTCTTTTATATCACAGCACTCATTTATGAAAATAAAAGTACAATGACATTCAAGCAAGGTTTAATGTCATTAAATAAAAGTAAGTGTGCATATAAACTTTGTGTTCCATTGTTTAGTTAAATCTGGACAAAGGCTTTCAAATGTAATATTTGTCTCGGAGAGGTTCGGTTCTTAATTTATATTTTTTTTGTAGTACGTACTTATGACAGCCAATACGGGAATCAGAACGAAGTTTGAAGGCTATATAATCGGAACAGAGCAAATTTCCAAAAATGGCTGGTTGTTCTAGATAATAGTCGCGTAGTATCGAACACCTATACATTTGATCTCTCTTGATAATGAGGGAGGAGATACGATTTGAAATCGACGATTTTTCGTCAACTTTGACAGCCCCTCGGTGAACGTGACCTCGAGCCTTGGACGACCTTGAAAGTTATATCGTTGTGCCTGCTATCGACCTCTATCCATTCCAACTATTGATTATTTGTCTCCACTCGTTTGATTGTGGACAGAGGACCGGACGTACGGGACGTACGGACGGACAGACTTCGGACGGGGTTATTAGGTTCATCTACTGAGATGATAGAGATGACCTAAAAAGTAACCCAACTGCAGGAGGACGTCCGCAGACCACAGTTGGGCACTAGATATGGATGGCCGTTGCTCACAAGGGCTCCTCCGCCCTTTGACAGGTTTGTTTTTAATCCTGCTGGGTGTCCATATCCACAACACCTCCTCACAGAAAAGCCTGGTGGGGGAGACGATTAGTTCGCCGACAACCCGACCATGGAACAGTTAGTACAGGTTTTAACAATGGTACCTGTAGCAGGTCCACATATCTAACCTGACCTGACAATAGAAGACAAATAGATCTAACCATTGTGATGGCAAACTAAATGTCCCTAAAACATAGAATCAGGTTTTTATAAATTTCTAATTGTAGAAAACTTTAAATTGGTGGAAAAATTATAAAGGCAAGACAAAAAACTAGAAATTGTAAATCGGATCTGAATATCCCCAGCCAAAGACATAACTGTCATGGAAATTTGAAAAGGATGGTTAAACATTGCCTTAACATCGAAATTTGTGAAATAATATCAAGTTCTTTGCTGTCAAGTCAAATCCTGAAAGTCGGCTCGAACAGCTTTCACTGATAAAAGATGGAATAAAATGGTTGCCTTATTTTTAATATGGTCACTGACAAGGACTAATTACTCCGAGGGACAGCGTGCTTTTTAAGAGACGCACAATCGCACGTCACCCCTAAACTTCCTGCAGGATCTCACGCCCAGTTGTTTTACCATACACACAAGCCCAAGTGTGAGCAGGTTATCTGTCCGGCGATTATGCAACAGACTTTAGTCAAGTCGGCCGAGCGAAACCAATGTCAGAAAACGATACTGCTGCCAACACCTCGCAGTCTTCCACCGCCATCAAAACAGACAGAACTAGAGGGGAGCACTCGGTAGAGTGCAAAACTCCGCCGCCATATCTGCTAGGGTCCACTCAGTGAACCTGATTATCTATTCATTCAATTTGACCGTCAACAGTGCTCACAGAGTTATAGTTTGCAACTTTCTTTTACTTTTAACTTTTACATACTCAACATTCATTCGTCATTAACTAAGATTCCTTGAGACAGAAATTGATTTCGTGGTATATCACCTGAAGTTCAAAATCAGCGCAATTTATAATTTGGCATGTTTTTTTGTTGAAAATCACTTAAACATGTTAGAAATGCAAAAAAAAATCCGAAATTTGTTTGAAAAAAAAGTTGCAAAAATTTTTTTTTTTTCTCTAACAATTTTTTTTTTTGGGGGGGGGGGGGGTTTGGAAATCACTTAAAACATGGTAGAATTGCAAAAAAAAAAAATCAATATTTTTCAAAATGGCCGCCATAGCGGCCATATTGGATTTGGATCAAGTCCAAATCTAAATTGGCATGATCTTGGACCATATCCTAATCTCCCCCACCCACAGTTTTCGTCGAATCGTCGAGGATTTTCCGTAATACTGTTCACAAACAAACAACAAACAAATAAACCAATGTCACCGTAGGGTATCTATCTTTGCCAAAAGGGTGACCACGTGTGACTTCTTTAAGGTCCAGAGGTGAACAGAGCTGCTATCCACCAAGGAGCGACTCCTTGAGGAATATCTGCACGAGAGATTCCGATGAGAATCGTTCTACAGAGAACCATGAAATATGCGTTTGCCTCATAACGTCACCAATCACGTCATATAATGTCTATCAGCTTGACATATCTAGAAAGCACTCATTCGAGGTGTTCATTTGAGGTACTAACAGATATGGTTTCCTAAACTTGAAAAATTTGACTTGGGTCAAAATATGTTTGACCTTAGGCGTCTAACCAGAAGGCAAGTGCCATTCGCACACCAAAAATTAATCAGCTGAATGCCAGAACATGAACTATATTCCCATGAAGTTTGAAGACATCCGATCAAAATTGACTCCAAAAATAAGGGTTTCGGTTCGACTCCCCCTGATTTGCGACAAAGTGACCTTGAACCTTTGACCTTGACGCTTGCAAAATTTTTGCGCTGGAAGGGACCTCTATAGGCCCTGATTGCGAATTACAAAAATTTCCAATGAAAACTGTGCTTCTGCAGAGTGATTTATCGTGATTCAGTGAAAAAAAACACACAACAAAAAAAAACACGATGAAGGTCAGGCCAATCGCACCAAAAATTAATCAGCTGAAGGCGCCAGACCATGAAACTATATTCCCATAAGTTTGAAGACGATCCGTCAAATTACTCAAAAATGAGGGTTTTGGTCGATACACATGATTTGCGAACCAAGTGACCTTGACCTTTGACCTTGAAGCTTCCAAAATTTATGGCCTGAAAGGGACCTCCATAGGCCTCCTGATATGCGAAGTTACAAAAATTTCCAATGAAAACTGTGGGTCTGAAATTTTTTTCGGATTACAGACAAAAAACAAACAAACAAAACAAAAAATAAAAAATAAAAAATAAACCTAATGTCACCCGTAGGGGTGACCGTTCTTGCCAAAAGGTGACCACGTGTGACTTCTTTAAGGTCACACTGAGGTGAACAGAGCGCTATCCACCAGAGCGACTCCTGAGGAATATTGGCCTCGTAGAGATTCCGATGATATCTTCTACAGAGTAACCATGAAAAAATATGCGTTTGCCTCATAACTTCACCAAATCACGTCATAAATGTTCTCAAGCTTGATATTCTCTAGAAAGCCTCATCGAGGTGTTTTCAATTTGAGGTACTACACGATATGGTTTCCTAAAAACTTGAAAATTTCTGACCTTGGGTCAATATGTTTGACCTAGCGTAACCAATGAAGGTCAAGGCCAATCGCCACCACAAATTGAATCAGGCTGCAATGCCAGACCATGAACTATATTCCCATGAGTTTGAAGACGACCGATCAATAATTACTCCAAAAATAAGGGATTCGTCGACTCCCCGATTGCGACAAAGTGACCTTGAACTTTTGACCTTGAACCTTCAAAAT
This sequence comes from Eptatretus atami, assembly GCA_035128595.1. NCBI lineage: Eukaryota > Metazoa > Chordata > Myxini > Myxiniformes > Myxinidae > Eptatretus > Eptatretus atami. Next base: position 43,997,949 of record CM068957.1, read on the forward strand.
TTTATTGCGCTGAAAAGGGAACCTTATAGGCCTCTGATATGCGAAGTTACAAAAATTTCCCAATGAAAACTGTGCTCTGCAGAGTGATTTATACGTGATACAGATTAAAAAAAATAAAATAAAACAACAAAAAAAACACATGAAGGTCAAGGCCAATCGCCACCATAAAATTAATCAGCTGAGCACCAGACCATGAACTATATTCCCATGAATTTTGAAGACGATCCGATCAAATTACTCAAAAAATAAAGGGTTTGTCGATCCCCTGATTTGCGACAGTGACCTTGACCTTTGACCTTGACCTTCAAATTTTATGGCCTGAAAGGGACTTCCATAGGCCTCTGAATGGCAAAAGTTACACAATTTCCAATGAAAACTGTGGCTGCAGACTTTTTTTCGTGATTAACCAGACAAACAAACCAAACACAACAAACAAAAAAATAAATAAAAAATAAAAAAATAAAAACATACAGCTCGACTAACATATCTTGCAAAAACTTCGTTTTTGGCAAGATAACAAACAGAAAGGGGTGAAAACAGTACCTCGATGGCGGAGGTTAATAAGTCAGGACACTATTTCTTGAGGAAATGGCTTTTAATAGTGGCGCAGAATGTGCACAAACAGAACAAATTGTTGCATTTTGGGTGAAAGCAGCGAAAAATTGGCACAGATGTAGCTTTTAATGTGCTGACATTCCTAGCTAATGGGGCCATTTCAGTTTCTTTACAAGAGGCCGCCAAAATTAAAAATGGCGCCACTGAGTAAAAAACTCTTTCTGACTTTTTAATAATAATTCAAATGTAACTATTCATATTTTTCTGCTCTTTAACCGTGATATGCATTGTTATTTCTTATGGTGTTGTCCATTTTCACAATGAAACATTTTTAATGGCGCAGAACAAGTACGAAGGTGCACATGCTTAGCCGTTGAGGAGTCTACCCTCCATATCTTGCGGATGTTATCATGAGCTCAACTGATGTCTTTCACTTACTAGCACCTATAGCAACAAGAATAGCTATGGCCACAGTGCTAACAGTTCTGTGTCAATTCCAATAATCTACTCGTATTCAATATATAAATATAATCGTGTTTGGATGCACAATACGCGAGGTCTCTATGACAGACTATTGAACTCACTATGGCATTGTCATGCGTGCTGATACATTCTTTCATATGAAGCAGGCGGGAGAACCGAATTCTAGTACTGGCTGGGTTCTTTTGTTGTAGGGAAGCGGTGATATGCTGTGTATTCCTCTGGCATTCTGTAAGGTCTTTCTCTTTGAACTCACTTTGCCGGAGGATTCTCTGTGTCCTCTCTCTACTCATGGACATCATTGTTCGGGTGCTGAAGGGGATTTCCTGTGCTGATATGCCCTTGAGCGTCGTGGAGTAGGATTGGTGGTCTATGTTATCAACTGCCTTGTGTGGAATAGACCATGGCGTAGTTTTGCAGGACAAACACATGTTCTGCTTCATATCTTGCACAACTTCATCCAATCCTTTGAAATGGTAAGTCTCTGTCATATATACGGAGGCCAAGGTCATAACTGTCAATTAACTCACGGCTTTCTTGTCCTGGCATGGATGAGGGGAGCGTAATAGCCAGGGTGTCTCATTCCACACTGTAGGTTGAGAGGTGGATCCTTCACGACTCGATTATGCATTTTGGCGTAAGCTGCGAGACAGTTGAGTACGCTGGGTATCAGTGGCATTGGCTTGTTGCCTGCACTATGTTTGATCCACCATTATCTCCAACGAGGGTGTCAGAGACTTGACTGATTGGTGCTGACATCTTGGAGAATTTCCCCATAATACGACTTTTCAAGCTTCAGAATTTCTTGACGAACCATTTCAGCTGCCTTTCCACACGATAGCCTCCTCGTCATCACTTTCAAATGCTCCTCTTTAGTTGCCAGTCCGTGTCACTGAAAAGCAAAGAGACGTTCCTGCACTGCTTGTGGGCTTGTAAGTCTGGTATGTTGGCTAATATTCGTTCTTTCAGTCTGGTTGGTGTTTCGAGTAGATGTGTCTGCCCCAGTCTTTAGTTTGATAGTGTCATCTGATTTAAATCTGCTAGTTTGAACACCGGTGCAGACACATTCTCCATGCTTTCTGCCGACAGTTCTTCATTACGAGCAGCTCGCCAGGCATGCCGTGCAGTTGTTTTCAGAAGAACTTTCTCACTCTCAGAGCAATTTCACTGACTCTGCTTTCTGAGAGTGTTTTAGCATTGCTGTGGTACATTGCATCTTGGGATCATATCTCAGCGTCATTTGGCAACTACATATGGTCTCGCACATTTCTGCACATCGGCCGAAACATTTCTGTCTAGTTTCTTCCGTCGAGCTTATGGAGTTTATTGATTTTTTCACCCCAAAGAAGCAAGTGTCTTGCTATGTTCTGGCTGCACCACTATCTTTAGCGAGTGACTTTCTTTTTGGCGATCATTCTTTTGGTTCGCACTCATCTCTTTCCTGTTTATTGCTCGTATGAAGTTTGTATGTTTGTACTTCATCACTTCATGTTTTTGTGCCATTTAGCTGCATTAGTACTTAGAGTTGAAAGCAACTCTGTTCATGTCTAACCTTGATAAGTTTATTTATTGGGAAGAACTTGAAGCTCTTTGAATTATCAAATACCTGTCAAATTATCATAAAGTGGAGCAATGTCAATATCGGTTCTCTTTGAACTCAGGCTGGCATCCAGTGGTTTTTTTGATTGTCTCTAGACACAAATAAGTTTTGTCCAATCTCTCATCGGCGATATGATTCAGATGTTGAAGGCATTCTGGACGTTGTCTGGTGTCTATCTTGCAGGATTCCATTTTGGTATTTGGTTAACACACCACCACGCTCTCAACTAACACAGCTCACGTGATATGGAGATACTATCTGTCAGAAGAAAGATGAATGGTGATATGAGATGGCGTGCGATATACACGATTACTGGAAGAATCGTTAACTGTGATGCATGGTACATACCACATACCAGTTTCATATGTTTGTCCACATATTTCATGTTAGCAGCCAATTTATTTGCAGCTTTTGAATTTGAACCTCTTGGCTTAAGAAATATGAGAAGACTGTAACGATAGGAAAGTTAGTGAGACCATTTCCATCACATTTCTGGTCAAGTTTCCAACCAATCATAGGAACTATATTGATTATAGTGGTTGTATCGGTCAATTCGCCCATGCGGCGGCCATTTTTGAAAAATGACCGCCATATGTGGAAAAAATTAAATTGGGCCCCATATCTAATATTGTTCAGGAGGTAAAAACTACACTGTGCAGAAGTTTCATGCTTTTCACCAAAAGTGCACAAACCTTCCACATTCTGCACACTGTTAGTGCAGTCATCAAAATGCAAGT
>CM068957.1:44085614-44098080 GCA_035128595.1 Eptatretus atami
TCGAGAAACAGCGGTCACAGACAGACAGACAGACACACACACAGAGATTGCTGGAATTATAGATAGATATTGGGGATATTATATTTATTTGTAATATAGAAGGTCCGGTTTGTCTAAATGGTCAAGGGTCTAAGCTGTCTAATCTGTCTGAAGGGTGTTAGGGGTCAAAATGGTGTTTCAGTCTGAGGGGTCCAAAAGGTCTTCAGAACCTTTTGGATCCTTCGGTGTTCTGGGACTTTTGGGTTTTAAGGGGTCTTAAAGTGTCTTCAATGGTTGAAGGGGTCTCATCAGTCTAAAGCGTCGAAACGTACATTCCATTAGTACGTAATTGATAGACATGTGTATGAAGTCAGCGTGCAACTGATGTTCAAACGCTACGGAATTAATAGACAAATGGTCACAGAGCTTCATTGTGAAAGGAACATTCCAATAGTTCGTAATTTATCGACGTTTGTGTCGGCTGCAACTGATGTTCAAACAGGACGTGATTCCTAGGCATGTAGTCTTCACGGACTGACTCATCGCCTCAGGGACTGTATTTTCGTTTTTGTATACATCGATGAAGTGTATTGTGTTTCTTAACTCACCTCCACTTACTCTCCACTAGATCATGTCTGACCGAAGTCCTGCCCTGTCTTATTCAAAATGGTGGGTACCCGGCATGGCACGGGAAGGGGCTGGACAGCCGGTTCATGAAGGACTTGAGCAAAAAAACTTACTGCAGCTGACCCCAACAGACGTAAGGTCGGTAATATTTCTGTGATGTCACAATGGCGAAACTGCAAACGCCGAATCCGCAAATATCATGGGTGGAAACCCTCACGTAATTCCTCATTCGCTTTACACCAATTCTATGTTTTAATTCCACACCAAGCATCAACAAACAATTCATCAAAACCAAAATTACATTTTCACCATAAGGATTTCAGCATCATCATTTCCTCCATTTACGCGTACCTTGTTGGCAGGTTGTGTAAGATTCGCAACCTTCTCAAGCTCCACGAGATTCCAGACCCCGGCAAGCTGAGCTCGTCAACAAAACTTAACTTCAGAACCAAAAAATAAAAGAAAATAAATAAAAGGTAGAAAATAAACGTCAGCAGATCGACAGAAAATCACTGAACACCGCGCGCACACCACAAAAAATGGAGAAAACTCAACCCTTCACCCAGAAGATCACGAAACAAATACAAGGTCCATTAAACCGGTGACGGGGGGAGGGAGGGGGGGGGGGGGGGGGTGGAAGATTTTTTTTTTTCCCCCCCCCAACACCCCCAAATAACAGTTCCAATTAAAAATAAACAAGAAAGTGGATACAATACATGTCAACCAACACAGATCATCATCTGTGGATGAAGAATCCTGGCGATTGTTGAATCCCTGGGAAAGGCGATCACAGTTACCTCGCCAACAACGCCCTGTTCCAAACCATATTACACCAGAAGAGAAAGAAAAACGACAGGCCGAAGAACTCCTTCCCCATCTCTTGTAGGACTGAACCAACTCATGCCAATGCAAGAACTGAACAACGGGAGTGAATACAATCTCTGCCCACATTTTGTGGCAAGAACAGGTTAACAACAATGAGAGGGAGCGGTCATGGTGAAATGAGAATAGTAATTTTCCAACGTTTCATAAAGATCATTCAGTGGCAGCATGAAGTCACAAAGTCTAACAAAAACGGTTGTGTCATGCTACAAAGAGCTTCAGATTTCAAATGGAACAAATCCTATCTAGGCAGGGAGAATTATCATTGGAAGAGGGAATTTTACAATAACCACCTGGCTTCACAATACACTTCCTATAGTGGAATATCTCTCACCATCACATTTCTCTAACAAATGAGGAAGGAATAGTGGATGAAAGGAGGATTGGGGGTTCAAAACCTAATCGAGAAAACATTCACATGAACTGTTTAGATTTTGAAATTGGATGTTTAAAAACAAAAAACCCAACTTTTGGGTGCAACACATAAACCAGGAAGGGCCCAAAACCCCAACCGCCAACCAACACCATAGCATAAACCTGTCCATCAAGTTTCACCTCCAATTAAACGTTTCAAACAATTCAACACGAAATCATAGTTTATAATCCCCGGGGGATTTATGAGCCTACGGCAGTTATCCCATAATCAGATTCGAAACTCGAAAAACTCGACCTCGATCCAAACCAGAGAATTCAGATAAAAGAACCCAAACGAACCCACCTTGGTACCAAACATAGGAGACAGGTTGGAACCTCCAACGGCCATTCACGTTCAAACAAACAGCCGAGAACCGTTTAACGGGGAGAGAAACGGGGAGATTACCTGAACCGACAGGCGATTAAATTCAAGGTGAGAACCCACCAAGGTGGGGAGGCGGAACGCTGAAAAACCAAGGGACAAGAGAAAGGGGAAGACAAAAAGAACGAATTTTTTAACCAAATTATTATACAAAACAAAACGCGAACCACTGCCTCCTCTGACGTCAACACAGGTGCACACCTCACAATCAGAAGAAAATTTCAAAATTCTTTCACTTCACCAACAAATTATCAATTTTATTTCACTCACGGAGGATTTATTAAAAACAGATGATATTACAGACAACACATAGGAAACGATTCTAGATGTTTCCAACAGTGAAACTACCGTTTAATGTGTATTATTTCAAATTGTAATCACAGAACAATCTTAATAAAGAACAAACCGCGAAACACGCAGGTGTCCATTTGCCGTTTATACCCTAGTACTTCACACGGCAGGTGGTTCTGTGGCTCGATATACCATGTACCTACACAAAAACACCACCAACAGGCAGTGGGTCATTGCCCCGCTAATACAAAACAACCTGTACCAAGCACGCAGGTGGTCATTTGCGCCCATATATAACCTGTACCAGCACAAGGCAATGGTCATTTGGCCGGCTAAATACTAAAAATAAATAAATAAAAAAAATAAATAAAAATAAAAAAAAAATAAAAAAAAAAAAAAATAATAAAAATAATAAAAATAATAAAAATAATAAAAAAAAAAAAATTATAAAAATAAAAATAAAATATAATAAAAAATAAAAATAAAAAAAAAAATCAAATAATAAAAATAAAAAAAATAAAAATAAAGATTAATAAAAATTAATATTTGTAAAAAATATATAAAAAAAATAATAAATTACAATAAACAAATAAAATAAAACAAATAAAAAATAAAATAAAAAAAAAAAAAAAAAAAATAAATATTAAAAATAATAATAAAAAAAAAAAAAACACAAACAAAAAATAAAAAAAAAATAAAAAAACAAAAATAAAACAATATAATAAAAAAAAAAATAAAAAATAAATAATAAAAAACAAAAAAAAAAAAAATAAAAAAAAAAAAAATAAAAATAAATAAAAAAAAAAACATCATTTAATACAATAACAGAAACTAAATACAATAAAAAATAAAAATACATATAAAAAATCTAAATAAAAAAAAAATAAAAACAAAATAAATATAAATAAAAAAAAAAAAAAAATAAAAATAACAATATGAAAAATAAATATGTACACAAAAAATAAATAATAAAAAATACGATCAAATTAAAAATATAAAAAGTTAAAATATAACAGAATATAAAATAATAAATATAAACAAAATAAATAAAAACAAAAAAACTAATTAAACAAATATTAAAAAAACTAAATTATAAAAATCTGTACATGAGACACAACCCCAATATAATATATTAATTAAAATAAAATAGAGGATAAGATAAAAAAAAGGAGAAACGAAACTAGGTAGAAAGATAATAAATTAGATAAAGTTAAAGGATGTGGCATGGTATGGGTAGGGGCGGGCTGAACCTGAGTAGTGGGGAGCCACCTAAAGAATAAGGGTGAGTGCGGCGGTGGCGCATGGACCAGAGTAGCAAATCCCACGCAGACATAAAAATAGCGCCGGGGGGGGACGCCCGACGGGAGGGGCGAGACCGTCGGCGCCACCGGCTGGCCGTACACCCAGCCGGCTGCCGAGTGGCAACTAGCCCACTGAGGCAGAACAACCGACCGGCACTAGCCGTAAAAACGACCCCGAATCCCGTGGGCAGCAGCGGGCGAGTGCGCAGAATCAAACCTAAAAACCTTACCACAGATAAAAAACCATAAAACCCCGCCACGACGCCGGACATGCGCGGCCGGGGTATCCACACTGCCGTAAACATCTAAGACCGGCACCCCTGAAAGGGACCTAAAGAATGGCAGACCACACCCCACAAAAGATATAATAAAAAGATAAAGGCCGCACGCCACACCCGTCGCCATAAAGAATACACGCACCCGGGCACGGCCTAGGTCCACCCTGGACGACGCGGAGCGCGGCGGCCGGCCGGCGCGGCCCCGTACACAGTGGACCCTCAGCGCCGCCGCCCCCCCGGGCCGCCGGCAGACGGGCGCCGCGGTGCCGGCTGAGCCACCGCACCCCGGCCCCGCCACGTATCAATAAAAAAAAAAAAACCTAATAATAATCTATAAAAAGATAATTATAACAAATAATAAAATAAAAAAAAATAGAAAATAAATAAAAAAAATATAATAAATAAATACAATAAATAATATATTAAAAAAATAATAAACATATTAAAAGAAATAAAACAAAAAAGAATATAATAAAGAATTAAAATAATAGAAAACACAAAATAAAAATTAAAAAATACACAAATAATACTACATATAAATTTATAATAAGATAATAATAAAAATATAAAAAAATAAATAAAAAATAATAAAGAGATATCATACAATACATAAAAAATTAAAAAATAAATAATAAACTAAAAATAATAAACATAAAAATAAAACAGTATAGAAAATTCAATAAATAATAAAAATATAGTAATAAAAATAACAAAAATCATATAAAATAAAAAATCATAAAAAAAAAATAAAAACTTATAAAAAAAAAAAAAAAAAAAAAAAGAGAAATAACCTAAAAATAAAAAACATATAAAAAATAAACAAAAAACAAACAATATAATAACAATATATCAATATAAAAAATTAAACAAATAATAACATTTAGTAAAACATAAAATAAAATATAAAATAAAAACTAAATAAAAAAGACATAAAACTAAAAAAAAAAATAATTAAAAAGAAAAATAATAAAATAATTAATAAAAAATATAACATACAATGGATAAAAAATCAATAAAAAAATAATAAAAAAATAAACTATAAAATATAAATAAAAAAAATAAAATAATGTAAAAAAAAAAATTTATAGATAAAAAAAAAAAAAAATTAAATAACCTATATTAATATAAAAAAAAAAAAAAAAATAACAATAATAAAAAATAAAATAAAAAAAATATAATGAGGCTTAAAAAATATAAAAAAAAAAAATAAAAAAAAAAAAAAATAATAATAAAAAATAAAAATATAACAAATAACAAAAAAAAATTCATAATTAAGTAAAATAAAAATCAAAACTAAAACAAAAATAAAAAAATAAGAATAAGAAAAAAAAAAAAAATAAACTAGTAAAAAAATATAAATTAATAAATTAAAAAATAATAAAATAATAAATAAACGACATAATAAATAAAAATATAATAAAAAAAATAAGAGTAAAAACAAAAAAAAATAAATAAATAAAATAACTAAAAAACATAAAAGTAAATATATATAAAAAATTAAAAAATCTAAAAATAAAATATAAGATAAATAAAAAAACCCAAAAATATAAAAAAAAATAAGTATAAAATAATACAAAAATAAAAATAAAAAAAAATACAATAATAAAAATAAAAAAAAATAAAAAAAACCTTACCAGCTACACAGCAGGTGGTCATTTGGCCCAGTATATTCCTGTACCATGCACCAGCAATGGTCATATTGGCCCGCTATACTGTACCAGCAACAGCAGGTGTTCTTTGGCCCACTAATAACCTGTCAGCACAAGCGTGGTCATTTGGCCCGCTATACCTGTACCAAAGCACACAGCAGGTGGTCATTTGGCCTGCATACCTGTACCTGCCAACGGCAAGTGGTCATTTTGGTCTCCGCTAATAATGTACCTGCTATGGCAAAGTTTTGTCGTTTTGCCCCGCTATAAACTTACTGCACACAGCAGGTGGTCATTTGGCCACTAATACCTGTACCAGCACAAAGCAAAGTGTCATTTGGCCCGCTATACTGTAACAGCACACAGCAGGTGGTCAATTTGGCACGCACTAATACACCCTGTACCAGCAATAAACAGCAAGGTGGGTCATTTGCCCCACTATACCTGTACCAGCATGACGCAAGGACGTGGTCATTTTGGCCTCACTATACCTGTACCAGCACAAGCAAGTGGTCATTTGGCCGCTTAATAAAACCTGTACCTGCACACAGCAGGTGGTCATTTGGGCCCTCTATATCTGGTACCAGCACACGGCAATGGGTCATTTGGCCCGCTTAACCCTGTAACCTGCACACAGCAGGTGGTCAATTTGGGGCCCACTAATACCTGTACCAAGCAATACAGCAGGTTGGTCATTTGGCCCACTATACCTGTACCAGCATAAGCAGGTGGTCATTTGGCCCACTTAACCTGTACCTAGCACAAGGCAAGGGGTCATTTTGGCCCGCTATAAGCCTGTCAAGCACACAGCAGGTGGTCATATTGGCCCATCTATAAATCTGTACCACACACAGGAGCAAGTGGCTACATTTGGCCCGCTTAATACCGGTACCTGCAACACAGCAGGTGGTTTCCATTTGGCCCACTATATACCTGTACCTTCAACACGGCAGGTGGTCTTGTGGCTCGATAATAGAAACCTGTACCTAAACACACGGCAAGGTGGTCATATTGGCCCGCTACTACCTGTACTACCCACACAGCAAGGGTGGTTATTGTTTGGCCGAAAACACTATACCTGTTAAACTAAAGCTACCACCAGCAGGTGGTTATTTGGCCCACTATAAGCCTGTACACCACAAAACAGAGGTTGGTTGCATTTTGGCCCACTATAAACCTGTAACTACCAACACAGCAGAAAGTGGTTATTTGGTCCCACTATAACCTGTAACTAAGCAACACAGCAGGTGGTTATTTGGCCCGCTATAAGAACCTGTAACTACCACACAGCAGGTGGGTTATTTGGCCCGCTATCGTACGCAGCACAAGGCAAGTGGTCAATTTGGCCCCACTATACCATGTACTAGCAACCAGCAGGTGGTTATTTGGCACGTATAAACACCCTGTATTAGCACACAGCAAGTGGTTATTTGGCCAACGTAATACCTGTACTGACCCACACAGCAAGGGGTGGTCATTTGCCCCACTATACTGTACTAGCACACAAGCAGTTGGTCAAATCAGGCCCCTATAACTGTACTAGCAACACAGGCAGGTGGTATATTTTTGGCCCACTATACCTGTACTAGGACAAACAGCAGGTGGTTATTTGGCCCCACTATACCTTACTACCAACACAGCAGGTGGTCCATTTTGGCCCGACTAATACGTTAACTACCACAACATTCGCAGGTGGTTTATTTGACCACTATAACCTGTACTAACCAGACAAATCGCAGGTGTTATTTGGCCCGCTATACAAAAAAAGACCTGTACTAACCCAACACACAGCAGGTGGTCTATTTGGGCCCACTATACCTGTACTAGGGCACACAGCAGGTGGTTTTGGCCCCGCTATAAAAACCGTATCCAGTAATCGAAAGCACAAGGCAAAGTGGTCATTTGGCACCGCTATATGGACTAACACAGAGGTGGATTATTTGGCCCACTATACTGTTAACTACCACACAGCAGGTGGTCATTTGGCCCACTATACCTGTATTTGAGCACACAGCAGGTGGTTATTTTTGGCCCACTATAACCTGTACTGACCCACACCAGCAGGTGGTTTATTTGGCCCGCTTATACCTGTTACTACCACACAGCAAGGTGGTCATTTGCCCACTAGTACCTGTACTACCACACAGCCAGGTGGTTATTGGCCCACTATACAACCTGTACTACCACACAGCAGGTGGTTATTTGGCCCTCTATACTGTTACTACACAGCAGGGTGGTTATTTGGGCCCACTATATACCTGTACTACGCACACAGGTGGTCTTTGGCCACGCTATAAACCTGTTACTAATCACTACACAATCGCAGGTGGTTAATTTTGCCCACTATACCTGTCTACCAAAGCCACCACAACAGCAGGTGGTCTATTGGCCCCCCCGCTATACCTGTAATCTAACCCACTCGTATCACTACAAGCATGTGGTCATTTGGCCCTAATCCGAAGAGTAATCCCTGTACTACCATGCTGAACCTAAAGCACCCGCACGCCTGGTTATTCGTTGGCGCCGCTATACCTGTACTAGCACACGCAGCGGTGTTATTTGGCCACTATTACTCGATGCCTGACCAGCAGGCAAGTGTCCATTTGGCCCGCTATTACCTGTACTTAGCACACGCAGGGTGGGTTTTGGCCCACTATAGATAACCTGTACTACCACACAGCAGGTGTTATTTTGGCCCACTAATACTTACTACCCCACAGACAAAGCAGCCTCGTTTTTGTGGGCCCACTATAAATATCCTGTATACACACGCAGGTGTTATTTGGCCGTAAGACCCTGTACTACCACACCAGTGCAGTGGTTATTTGCCCGCTATTACCTGTAACCAGCACAGGCAGTTGGTTTATTTGGCCGCGCTATACCTGTACTTAGCACAGGCAAGTGGTCATTTGGCCCACGTATAACTGTACGCAGCACAAGGCAAGTGGGTTATTTGGCGCCGCTATACCCTGTACTAGCAACAAAGGCAAGTGTTATTTGGCCCACTATACCTGTTACTAACCCACAGCAAGGTGGTTATTTGGGCCCGCTAAATACCTGTACTACGCACAACAAGCAGTGGTCATTTGGCCCACTATATCCTGTAACTACACACAGCAGGTGGTTATTTGGCCCACTATATCCTGTACTACCACAGCCAGCAGGTGGGTATTTGGCCCCTCTATACTGTACTACACCACAGCAGGTGGGTTTTAATTTTTGGGCACTAAACCTGTACTACGCCAACAATCACGCAGGTGGTCATTTGGCCCGCTTAACTGTACCTACACATCCAGCAGGTTGGTTATTTGGCCCCACTAATAACCTTGTACTACCACACAGCAGGTGGTTATTTGGCAGCGCGCTAACCTTACTACCGACACCAAATGACAGCAGGTGGTCATTGGCCAGTCACTATACCTGTAACTACCACAACAGCACGTGGTTTTTTGGCCCGCTATACCTGTACTAGCACTAGCAGGTGTTATTTGGCCCCACTATAACCTGTCAACAACACAAGGCATCAGTGGTTATTTGCGCCCCGCATAACCCTGTAAACTAGCCACACGCAGGGCAGGTTGGTTATTTGGCCCACTAATACCTGTACCAGCACAAGGCAAGTGGATTTGCGCTATACTGTAACTAGCAACAGCAGGTGGTTAATTTGGCCCACTATAAACCTGTGTTTTATCAATTCACTGGACGGTCTCTCTGTACGAACCACGTTCGCGACAAACACTTCATCCTGGACCAGGTTCAACATCTTCACTCACAGGGAACCGGAAAAACAATTGGCTTTCCTCTTCTCGACGGGATTTCCAGTTGACCAGGTTAGCAGACAAGACAACCGGGCTTTACATCTCCAGGAAGATTCCTCTGGTTGTGGAACTTTTTTGTTTGGTCTTATTATTATTAATAAAAATGTAAATGGGAATTGTTGGAATGATTTGCGTCATCTCTGTGAACCAGAGTTGTAAATTAGTCATTAAATAAATACTTACAGCAAGTTTGGTTAACACGCCCTCACCTGGTTCACAAGTTTACCATGGCAAGACAGAAGTTTTACCGAACAGGACGTCCTGACCTTTCACCTCTTCCCCTTAACAACATCTATCAGTTTTATCTTATCTCATTATACATACTTTCACCCCAAGTGTGGTTTAGATCAACCATGTCACTAACGAACAACTCATCCACCAAGGTTCATCCGAAATCCGTTCCATGAACTTGTTGAGATATCGTGTTCACAGACAGACAGACCAGACAGAACAGATGCTATTCCTCTTTTGTCCTAATGCACCGATTGTGGGTTGATTATAAACTCTTTCCTTTTTTATTGCAGCTTCGTCTGTGATAATCCTCAAAACGAAAACTTTAGTGATTTCCCTTTTTAACCCAGCATGTCCACTGTTTACAACAAGTGGTGGTAAGTTTTCGCTGGCAGTAAGCTTCTAAATTGAATTTTCGTTCATTAACATTACATTTTTATTCCACTCGAGATCTCGTGACTCGGGATAATTTCCAACGGTTTTGATTTAGATAATTAAAAATTAATTACCGAATTGCACCAATAATATTACCGAATCACCAGTAATCGCGAATTTCGACTCGATGCCGTTGGTTTGAATGTCGGCCGAGAGAGCGATCAGGGAGGTGTTTCCAAGAAAACGTATTGATCGCGTTCGCTGGTAAAATTGAATGATCGATTTAAGCTTGATTTTAAATCACCATACACCTGTGGGGATGGTCCGTCCGGCGAACGTCCTCTCCGCTCTTGCGTGACCTCCCGCGAGTCTCCTTGGCGAACATGCGGCCGAATCCCGACCTTCCAGAACAGGTTTAACGTGCTCAACCTTTGGCTTTATTACGTCACATTGTGGTTGACGTCCACATTTATTTACGTGCATTGAATTTCTAACCGATGTCAGGGGTGCCGGCGAACTACTCGCCTATAACTGGCGCGGATCGGCCTAATTTTGTGGTCTCAGCTTGTTTTACGCACACTGGCTTCAACAATGGGTCTGTGACTCTGTCCTCTCCTGTCCTTCACCCCACCCCCCTTCTCTCTGGTTGTCTCCCCAACCTCTTCTCCTCTGGTTGTCTCCCACACGCCCTCTCTCCTCTGGTTGTCTCCCACCTCGCCCTCTCTCTCTTGGTTTCTTCCCAACTCCCTCTTCTTCTGGGTGTCTCCCACGCTCCCTCTTTCTCTCCTGGTTGTCTCCGCACCCCTCTTCTTCTCTGGTTGTCTCGCCACCCCCTCTTCTCTCTGGTTGTCTCCCAGCCCCTCTTCTCTTCTGGTTGTCTCCCGCACCCCCTCTTCCTTCTCGATCTGGGTGTCTCCCACCCCCTCTTCTCTTGGGTTGTTCCCACCTCCCCTCTTCCTTCTCTGGTTTCTCGCCACCGCCTCTTCTCTCCTCTGGGTGTCTCCAACCCCCTCTTCTCTCGGTTGGTTCCTCCCACCCACGCTTCTTCCTCTCTCTGGGTTTCTCCTCTGGGTGTCTTCCCACCCCTCCTTTCTCCCCTGGGTGTCTCCCCACTTTCTCCTCTGGGGGTGTAGGTCTCCACCCTCTTGTCTCTCTTGGTGTCTTCCCACCCCCCTCGTTCCTCTTCCTGGTGTCTTCCACGCTCCTCTCTGCTCTTGTGTCTTCCACCCCTCTTTCTCTCTGGGTGTCTTACCCACCCCCGCTCTTCCTCTCTGGGTGTCTTTCCCCACCACCCTCTCTTTGGTGGCCCACCCGCCCTCTTGGTCTCTTGGTGTCTTCCCACCCTCTTCTCTCTTGGTGTTCCACCCTCTTCTCCTTCTTCTCTTGGTGTCTTCCAACCCCCCTCTCTCTCTGGGCTGTCTTCCCACCCTCATTCCCTCATCTGGGTGTCCTTCCCACCCCCCTTCTCTTTGGGTGTCTTCCCACCCCCTTCTTCTCATCTGGGCGTGTCTTCCACCCTCTTCTCTCTGGTGTCTTCCCAGCCTCCTTCCTCTCCTCTGGTGTCCTCCTCACCCGGCTTCTTTCTCTCTGGGTTTTCCCACCCCGACTCTTTTCTTTGTCTTGTGTTGTCTCACACGCCCCCCCCACATTCAAAAACCCAGTCCTTCTGACTGGGAACAAAGCAATTTAAAGTGCTGGTACAGTGCATAAAACATTAACTTCGAGCCACATTCTAAAAGGTGTCATTGTCACTTTCATTACCGGTCACGTGCACGTGCACCAAGCGCCTTCCTCCAATACACTTCCGACATTGCATAAATATGTGTGTTGTGCGCAGGTAAAGGCTGCGTGGAAGAGGAAAGTTCCAACATGAGGAAGAGTGGCCGGGGAGACAAGCGGGGCAGCACAAAAACATCCCTC
This sequence comes from Eptatretus atami, assembly GCA_035128595.1. NCBI lineage: Eukaryota > Metazoa > Chordata > Myxini > Myxiniformes > Myxinidae > Eptatretus > Eptatretus atami. Next base: position 44,097,762 of record CM068957.1, read on the forward strand.
CGCTGGGGGATTCTGTATTTGTGGTGGACAGACCGCCCGTTCCACATCATAATCCCAAAAATAGGATACAATATGGTCACCAGGTAAGACTGGATAATAATGATTGTTGTACCAAAACAAATGGGAAAATACAAATACTTTACTTTCCGATTTGGAAAAACTGATATCCTATTCGGAATAAAGGGCAATATCTGCATGTTCCTACTATTGGTGAAATCAAATAAGCTCATCCTCCTAAACTGCGACCTCAACTCGTCTTATTGCCCGGTGGTACAAAGGGGGTGTATACAGATGCTTCAATTAGCGCTAAACCTTCCCC
>CM068957.1:44121409-44131458 GCA_035128595.1 Eptatretus atami
AGACAGTTCTCAAAATTCTGCTGTTCCTGGACACGTAATGATCAGAAATGATCAATCTCCAACACGTTCCCAAATTTGTCGTGCACATGGCATTGTGGTGTATGTAAATCAGGATAGACACATCACAAAAACACTAGAATACTCAATCCACACACCGAAAACTTACGCATTCCATTTCACGTCATCTCACACATTTCAAAGACACTCCGGACAATCACAATTGGGGATTCGGGTAACCAAGAATCCCGGGGTCCATACCCCCAAGCTCTGCTGCACTCATTGCACCATAACCTGGTCGACCTCGCATGGCCACTGACTTACCTGTCGCCGATCTGCTTCGAGGAGCTACCATCTCCCCCTGCCTGAGGAGTTACCACTGAGCTCCACCAGGTCCCAACATTCTTACCAGCTCACCCCATTTCCCTCACTACTCTATGTGTGTTCCTGTGCGTCCTTTAGTTTCATTCAATTTGTCCCCCTCTTTTGATCTCCTCTCGTCACCCGTTTATTTCTTACTTCCGCTGTCCGCTCTTTTAAAAATTTATTTTTATTATCTTTTTTTAATATTCCTTTTTTTTTTTTTTTGTTTTTTTTTTTTTTTTTATTTTTTTTCTTTTATTAATATTTTTTTTTCTTTTTTTTTTATTTTTTTTTTTTTTTATTTTATTTTTTTTTTTTTTTTTTTTTTTTTATTATTTTTTTTTTTTATATATTTTCTTATTAATTTTTTTTTTTTTTTTTTTAATTTTAATCTTTTTTTCTTTTTTTATTTTTATGTTTTATTTTTTTTTTAATTTAAATATTTAATTTTTAAAAATTTTAAATTTTTTTTTTTTTTTTTTATTTTTTTATTTTTTTAATTTTAAATATTTTTTTTTTTATTTTTTTTTTTTATTTTATTTTTTTTTTTTGGTTTTATTTTTTTTTTTTTTTTTTTTTTTTTTCTGTTCTCCGTCACCTCTAATTTTTCTTCCCCCTCGTGTCTCACCCTACATCATTGCCCAAATTATTGGTCGTGGTGTCGCTCGTCCCCTCGACCTTACCCGTCTCCATTACGACCACAACCATTCACAACTCCTCCGCTTCGTCGTTCCCACGGCAGCGCCATTATGCCTCTTATGCCCGCCGCAGCTTTAACCCCAGCTTGCATTCTCACCCCACTTGTTCGGCATTCGCCCTCATTCATACATTTTGCGCGCATTGCATCCATTTGCACGCATTTGGATTTTATTTCTTCTTCATGTCTCGTAACCTCGATCATTCAGTTCCTGAACATCTCACTAACCGGCCCATGTCAAATGGCCCTGACCGAACCGATTCGCCACGACCGGGAGGGAAGTTTGACGGTGAGGGGGGAGTCATACCCTGCCACCCCCCCTGCTCCAATCGGACCTCTGGTTCGTTTGGGAAAGCTTTGCATGGGTGGCTGTGTCCTCACCATGTGTCCTCTAACACTACTACTATCTACCCACCTCCCAGCATCTTTGCTTGCCATGTTGGTATGTGAAATATAATTTCACCCTCGCCCAATTGGGAATGGGGGGGGATTGCTCCCTACACACTGATCCAAACCCGTGGAATTTCTCTACTGAACGGAGGCCGAATCGCCACTCCTGAACACCAATTTTGTATTGTGTCCTGCAAATTATCAGATGGTCAGTCAACCCCACTCCTGACAACATTGTTGTGATGCCGGTCTCGTGCGAGCACGACCGCACAAGGGGGAGCAGAGAGTCGCTTCCACCAACACCGGAATTATGTCGTAACCTTTCAGATAAATCCGAAAAATCACGGGTCCTATCGAACGAAGATCGCCAATAGGACCACATGGGGGGTCAATTGCCAATCAATAACCTAAATACCCACGCAGTCTAACTACCGGGGAACCACACCTCGGCCGACTCTGTTCTCCGATCCGAAGTCACATTAACGGGCTCGGATCGCTTAACGAGCGGAGTTACCAGTAGCCGCACCGGACCAAATGACCAATTACCCTCGGCTATCTCTCAATAACAGTCGTGCTAAGCTAATGAAAGAAACACAGAAACGAGTGTGTAACATTCAACAAAAGGGATATTTATTATAACTAATATCTGGAGGAACACAGAGCGAGTATCACGAATTAAATAATGATTTTTGTTACAATGAGCAAAAAAGCACTTACACAATTCTACTTGAGACGGGCCATACACAGACACACACCCAAAGAAATGGACCCGTCGGTCTTTATTGAAGGTTTCCGTCGGGAAAGGTAGCTGAGAGACCCAAGCTAGCCTAGACCATACCGCCTCGTGCGGCCCTTGAGTTAACACCGCAACTCGATGCCGCTGCAAAGCACCGGGTACAGGAGCGCGCGCTTCCAGCACGCTCCCCGGCACCACGACGATCAGCGAGCGCCACGCAGGAGGAGACAGCAAAGCGATCCCGTCCTGACAGACTCGCAGAGCAGAGCCGATCCTCTCGGAACAGCTTCAAGGGAAGAAAGAACAGACCACTCACACACACCGCTCTTCTCTTTCACCATCCCCCGACGCAACTCGCCTCCGGATTGGCGGTGGTTGTCAGCACTTGTGGCGCCTCCTGTATTGCTGGGGCGCGCGTGTGGTGCTCGCCCTCCGCTCATTGGCTGGAGGAACGCTCTCTGCACCCTCCTCGAGAGTGAGCTTCGACCCGACATCGACGAAAGCTCCCCACGTTCCTCAGCCAAAAACACTGTGCGTAATGGTGACGCGTCAAGTGCTGGGAAGTGGCGTTCTTGTAGTGGATGTAGTAGTCGTTCCTTTGTGTTGTCTTTGGTGGTGAAGAAAATCTAACAGTAAAATAATTCACAGCTCACGTACAAATTAATCACCCATATAAACACTAGGACGCCACCCTACCTCAGAAACACATACTTACCGATATAAAAACTGTCTATGGACCTGTATGTTCAGTGCTCATGGCTTCCATATCGTAACAGTACAATCCGTCGTACACGTTGTAATCACCTGCTCTTCACGGTACAGCCGATTCTAGTCGTGAATGCATTAAATTCATACACTGTCTGCCAATGAAACTTCGTTAATTTTGCATTTCCTAAATATATTTGTTCATCTCAATAGAATCTCCAAACAGTAGAAAAAGTAATTATCTTGGTAATTTCACAGTTCTTGTGTGTGTATGGAGAATGAAGAAGAAATAGCCTTGATTGCTTAATTGTAAATAAGTATATTGCTATTATAAGCAAAAAAAAAAAAAAAAAAAAAAAAAAAAAAAAAAAAAAAAAAAAAAAAAAAAAAAAAAAAAAATAAAAAAAAAAAAAAAAAAAAAAAAAATAAATGACTTTATCATTAAATTTCAGATTTCACAACAAATTTTGCACACTTATTTTGTCAGAGATTATACCCATCCTCAAACCGAAAATAATACTTCGATGATATATTAATCCTGTTGAGGACATCGTGGAAAATGTAATCACATCATGCATGAAATCGCTCCAAAGCTCCTAATTTGGATGGTTGAGCAGGCCAAAAAAACATGGCGGCTTCAACCCAGCAAGGTAACCCAGGATGTGCCTAAAGACAACATCGAGAGTCAGAGTGCGTCCGACGAGGTGCTGATAAATATTTTATATACTAAATTAAGGCCGTTAATTGTCTTGAAAAGGGTGTTTCATTAACCAAAACACCCAATTTTCACTCTTGCACTCCCTTTAGAGTCCTTTAGTATGCATCAGTTCGCCCAAGTAATGCATGCAAAATTTCAGGCTGCGAGTTTCATGGTTTTGAGAGTTAATGAGGAGACACCACACAATTTTGTCGACGTACATAATTTGGTGCCCCTCATTCCTATCTGTTTCAGTGATCGCTTCGTCCATACCATTCTGAACAATGTCTCGTCTACCCTCTTCCCTTTACTTCTTATAAAATACCTCTATAATTACAAGAGACTTCTTTCTTTCCGTTTCTTTTGTGCGTGCCCACCGCTTGTAGTGGTTTTATTGAATGATCCTGGGAACGGGTAATCCGTAATTAAATAACTGAAGTACAGTTACAGGAAAACGTTTTGAAAATGCAAAAGGAGGAAGCATTCATAAGTCCTTCACAACGAGTTATAACACGGTTATGAGCCTCAGACATGACAATGTGTGACACAAGGGATGCATGATGCACAATGTCACGCAATTATGGGCATCCTTTTGACAGACATACATAAATTACATCTTGATATATTTGATGAAGCTGGTTGAGCAGCTTTTTATATTTAACTTCCCGTGGATGAGCTCGCTACGCTCACCTCTTCCACACGTTCGATGCCAGAATTGACTCACAGATTATTGTTTTCATGATTTACACAATCATATACAAACATTTCTTTGTCCAAATTTATTGTAATATTGGCGAATTATATTTACTTGTAATTAAAGATCGGATTGTCGAAATGGTCAAGGCTAACTGTCTAGATCTCTCTGAGGGTGTTAGGCGTCAAAATTGTTTAGCGTCATGAGGGTCTAAAGGTCTTCAGAGCCTTTGGTCCTTGGCTCTTCTGGGGACGTTTGTGGCGTCTTTAGGGCGTCTTGAAGGTCTCAATGGTCAAGGGCTCTCAGCAGTCAAAGCGTCAAACGTACACACATAGTCACGTAATGACTAGACAATGTTATGAAGTCCAGCGTGCAAACTATGTTCAAACGCTACGCGAATTAATCACATATGCACCAGACTTCATGTGAAAGGGAACATTCCAATTGTTCGTAATTTATCGGACGTTTGCTGTGCTCTCAAATGCACGTTCAAACAGACTGTAATTCCTAGCATGTAGTCATTTCACTGACTGATGGACAGATTCCCGACTGACTCATCGCCCTCACGACGTATATTTCGTTTTTGTACATCATTGAGTGTATTGTGTTTCTTAACTCAACTCCACTTTACTCGTCCACTGATCATGTCTGACTGAAGTCCTGCGTTTTATTCCAAATGGTGAGTACCCGCTATGCACGGAGAGGGCTAGACAAGCCGATCATGAAGGACGGAGCAAAAACTTACTGCAGCTTGACCCCAACAGAAGTAAGTCCTAATATTTCGTTGATTCACAATGGCGAAACTGCAAACGCCGAATCCGGCAAATATCATGGTGAAACCCTCACTTAATTTACTCATTTGCTTTAAACTCAAATCTCTATGTTTTATTTCACATTCAGCATCATTCCAATCACAAATACTATACAATCTATCTATAATTCCAGCAGTCGTGTGTGTGTGTGTGTCTGTGACCGCTGTTCTCGACAACCACTGCGTCCGATCTAATTGAAAATTGCCAGGTATATTGCTGGACCTGAGATGCTGCCTTTCAATGGTTGATATTAATCGGAACAAGTGCTACCAAGTTAATGCATTATTACGAAACAATGGACAAGAACACGTTGTTCTGTGGCGTGGCCGATGCGGGAAGGAAGCCAGCGCGTTCCCCATTAACGGGTGACAACTACGGCGGCTTCCCGAGAGTTGATGACTTCGTGTATTCTAATAATTTCTCGATTTCTTTTATCGCGCATTATAGATAACATCAATGTTCCAAGTTATGATCGTTTTCATATTAGACGGTTCATAAATTTCGCGTAACATCAGATGTGAGCTGATATGCTCGAACCAGAATATTTTTTTTTTCTCTCTTCTTTCTCTTTGTTTTTCCTTGCGATTGAATAGTGGCAAAAAGGCAAAATACCTGTGCTAACTTGAATATTTGCGGCATTAAAACTAAATTGCGAATAATCGTAACTTGATATGCAAACTTCCGGCCACGCACGTTTCGGGCACGCGAGAGAGCGAAGAAACCGGCCTGTGTGGTGTTGTTGTTGCCCGGTTTGAATATTAATAATTTTTTTTTTATTTTTTTTTACGGCACGTAACTTAGTATAATAAAATACAAAACTCATGAGGTAAACAAATATAGACGCCATGCCTCAGGTGACACTCAATACAGACTAATCTGCCGGCGAAAAGGCGGATACAAAACACCTATGGATCGAAAATAAAATCATAAATTTAGTGAAAAATTTATGAAACCTCCCACCCACGAGGACATCCACCGGGACCCCAAAACGTTCCACAAAAGTTTGACAGGCGAGCCCCAAAACTGAGGGTTAGTAGTTCAGGACGACAGACAACACTCCTGCTGCATTAATATGGATAAAGCCTTCTGCTTATCATTAATCACATTTCACCTCCTGCTTCGCCAAAGCAGGTCTTCATCTGTCTTCATCACAAATAGTATTTTAATCTATCCAATCCTGCCCTTCCATCCCACCGTTCAATTAAGTAAGCATCTCAGTATAGCGATTTAACCCCTGGCAGGTAAACTGGAATCTTTTTTTTTTTTGGACTCACCTTCTCTTCATGCCGATTATCTCTGCGCTTCTTTCTCTCCGTACCCCGCCCGGCCTTCCCCCAGCTTTTAACACGCCTCATTGGAAAGCCTAATCTTAACCCACTAAATAAATTGTTATGTTAAATCGGCCCAAAAAAACTTTTTGTCAATTCTAACTGTTATATTTAGTTTACTCTTCGGTGAGCCTCTATTTACTTTTCATAAAATGCCTAAGAAGGTTCAGCTCAATTTCAGCAGAACAAGAATCCTCCAGTAAAAATTATACAACAACATGAAAAACCACCTGAGCGCTGATCCAAATTATTGCAAGACAAGACGATGATGAAGAAGAGAGTTGTTTCTCATTTACCTCTGCAGATTGCTATGCTCACTTCCACTGCAATGTCTCCACGCTGATCCAATCCAATCACGCAGCACACGCTTGTCTTTGTTACTCCCATGCTCCTGTACCCCTGCTGTGCATGTATGGACCCTTTTAAACCTATCAACTTCGTAAACACAAACCATAAACCTTGGATTAGCAATTACAGCAAACATTCAACTTAAAACTCTCCACCGCTCTTCTCATTTCATTTTTATATGAATCAGGCATTCAATTATTCCAATTTATTGCCAATTGATATCGTATTTTGTCATCTCATTCATCTTGTCAAAAGACATTTATTGTAATGATATGCCACATACATCGCAATAAAATTTCCTCGACCATATTGACACATTTGGACCAAAACCATAATGTGAAAGATGAGTCTCATCATCTTTATACAATTCCAAAAAACTAATTATTTTGTGTGCAATGAAACATTATATTATTAGCTCATCTGTAAATTGAATGCCGATAAAGGTGTCATGTGCATCGTCCGGTCCATCTATAGATCTGTCCATTTGACATCTGCCAAACCTGTTGGGCCGATCCTGGCTAAATTGCAGCAAGGTTTCGTCCTGACTGAACAGGATTGCAAATCTGCTCCACTATGTGAATTTAAGTATGTCAAAATGCGGACATAAATTCCTTCAAAATGAATCCTTATTCTCCAGACCCACCAGACACAATGCCACCAAATTTGGTGACAGCATACCAGTCCGTTTAAAACAAGATCATGCCCAATTAACGGACCGGAGAGTGCATGCCGACTCGGATAAAAAATTTTGTTTAAAATTGCGTAAATTCCTTTCAAAAAAGTCTTCTCCCAGGACCACCAGTCAGTGCTTCCCAAATTTGGTGTACAACAATGCCAGGCCCGGATAAGCTACAGTACATGTGCCTACTTATCTACCCGCTAACTGGTAGTTCCAGGGACTGTATAGGAGCATGTCTCCGTCCATAAACACATCTCCCAAAACTCGTGAATGAGATGTGGACCAACTTAACAAAAGATATTGTATGTTGCAACTAAAGTTTTCATGCATTAAAAAATAAAAAATTAATCAGGGTCTAAGGCAGTCAAGGGGTCAGAGGTTTTGACCCCCAAAAAGGGTATTTGTTTTTTCTCAAACTACACACACAATTTTGATTTAAACTCACCAAAGCTTTTCATACACCCATGATACCAAAGTTTTCACGCATTCAGAAAAATTAGGTAAAATAGGTTTATGTGAGGAGTGGGGGCCGGTACAGTGCTTGACCCAACAAAAGCGTATTGCTTTATTTTCTTAACTTAACCTTTATCACCCATGCTGATCTGGATTTGGACCTGAACTAAAATATAATCAGCTTTTTCATCACCTAAGCGACTCACCCACCACTTTGTCTGAATCCGCCATCAAACTTTTGAAATATTCCTGCTCTAGCTGTCGTTTTAGGCCCCATCACTCAATGTGAAGAATCAATGAAAAAAAATCTTGGGATCCGCATGCGATCTTCACCTAAGTAATTTATTCTTCCTTGTCACAACCCAACTTCCACAAATGGCGAATCCATCCACAACTTTGAGATATTTTGTCACAAACAAACAAACAAAACAGACAGAGTTAAAAAACAAACCTCTATGCACCTTCGGTGGTGAAGTAAAAAAATATGAATACTGCATAACAAAGCTCCCACTGTTCTCGGGTAATTCTCCGATTCCCAAAGCTTGGAAGATGCACGAACAAAAACATCATCCCATTTACCATACTGGTATAACAAATGATGGACACCATATTTTTCTGTGAATCGCTAATTCAATGCTACCAGAAGCTGCTCTGTATCTCAAACTCAGTTTCCTTTGAGACCTTCTGCTGATAAATGTGCACAAGTTCCAAGGATCCACCTTAATTCTTATGGAGCTAAAATGGTCGAACCTGGAATCTACGTATGCATTATGCGCAATAACAAGAGTAACGTCAAAAAAGCTTTCCTTATCGATTTCGCTGGTAAAACAATTCAGTATTTCTGATGTCAAAGCTGAAATGCTATCTGCGTACACACGCAAGCTCGAGCTGTGCTACACACATTACCATCAACCTGCCCTCGTAGGAAAATCGTTATCCAGACTGCATGGCTCTTCACAAACTTCTTCCTGATCTAATCGCCGATCCAAACTTTCTGGCTGCTCATATAATTGGCATCGCTGTGATAATTGTACATTCAGACAGTTCTCAAAATTCTGCTGTTCCTGACACGTAATGATCAGAAATGATCAATCTCCAACACATTCCTAAATTTTCTCACATGCATTTGTACGTAAATCAGATAACACATCACAAAAACACTAGAATACTCAAATCCTCTGCAAGTACATCTGCTCAATTGTCCATGCGACTCAATACATTCAAATAGCTCTTTACATTGCTCTAATCCAGTTCTGTTACGACCTGCTCTTCAAATTGCAAAAACTGTTGACTCGTGAACACACTTGTTCTCATTGGAAATTCTATTAGATGCTGTCCAGCATACACCTTTCCTTCTCACACCACGGAAACCTTCAATGTACATCATTTAACAGATTAACAGACCACTGAACACAATACCACACTCCCAATTGGGATCTTAACAACCAGCATACTGGAATGTGCATCACTGAATTTTGTTAGTCAGATCACAAATCCACTGTGTGACCAATATTACCATAACATTGTTCATTGGAACATTTTGATATCCTTCCCAGATTACTTCCTCCTCGGTTCATATTCTACCATGAGAATGCCCAGGGTTAATACCCCTATTTTAATGGTACCACAGGTTTTTTTAGACCTCTAGGAGTACTATAACCACCATTTAGAAATTGTTTCTTCCTTCTCTGCACTCCAATTTCCGAGCTGTATCTTGGAGCTGGCTGGACTTCAGAATGAAAATTTCACCAATAATTTGTGAAAGTAGCAGGTGACTTTTGTACCTGATCTAATTTTAAATCATGACCGATTAAGACATTTAACATTTCACCATAACTCAACTAAAGGTTGTCCAATCAGAACGAAATTGCCTCTCTCCATAGCTGAGAGCACAGCGCATTTACCGTCATTTACATTTTTTATTTTTCTTTGTTTGGTTTTTTTTTGTTTATTTTTTTTATACCCCTACTGAGTTAAAGTCATATCAAATGGCGGTCTGAAAAAAAGCACAATTTTGTTTTGTCATTGCCTCAATTTTGCCAATGCAGAATTCAAGAATGCTTTGCCATCCAAGATACTCTTTCACATAATAGTGGCCGCACTGATCCAGCACCTTGGTGCTACCACAGCCACTCCAATGTTACCTCACC
>CM068957.1:44248814-44268202 GCA_035128595.1 Eptatretus atami
GGTTCCCCGGTAGTTAGACTGCGTGGGTATTTAGGTATATTGAAATTGGCAATTGACCCTCCCCCATGTGGTCGACCTATTGGCGATCTTCGTTCCGATAAGGGACCCGTGACTTTTCGGATTTATCTGAAAGGTACGACCTAAATTCCGGGTGTTCGGTGGAGTCCGACTCTACTGGCCTCCCCCCCTTGCGGTCGTGCCTCGCCAACCAGCGAGACGCGGCTATCACAACAATTGGTGTCAGGAAGTGGGGTATGAACCCCCAGATTCCACCACCTGCATCGGATAATTATGCCAGGACACACCATCACAACAATATGGTGTTCACAGCACAGTTGGATGAGTGTCGATCCGGGTTATCCTCATCTTCCGCTTTACCATGTAGAGAAAATTCACGGATTATGATCAGAGTGTGTAGGAAGCAATACCTACCAAAACAACTCAACAGAGGAACACGTAAAGTGCAAAACAAGGCGGCAATACTGCGGCTGTCCCACTTTTTGTGAACCCGTAAATATCAATTCAATTACGTCCACGTCAAACCCGGATCAGATCCTAACATGGGAACGCGGGATTGGGAACAATAAATAGTACTCCCCGCATCGTAAGAAGCAAATATAAGACAAAAATCGGGGGAGATTCTTTTCGGGAAAAAAAGTTCAAAATCTTTTATATTTTTTTTTTCGAAGACAAATTATATTTTTATTGGGGGTTGGAAAGCACCTTAAAACTGTAGACAACACAAAACAAAGAAACTCCTAAATTCTTTTTCAAAAATGGCCCCCTGCCCAAGCCGGCCCAATTGACTTGACGCACCCCAAAATCGATGTGCAGAGTATGGCCACCAAGTACCCTATCCCCATCCCCCATAATCTCACCAGTATCCGTCCCGAAATCCTCGCCACGATTTTTCTTAATAGTGTACCCATTTAACCATAACAAGAACAAACAAACAGGAGTGAAACACAGAAACCCGCTCCGTCCAGCCTTCCCTGATCGCGGAGTAACAAACCTGTGGGTTAGGCTTTTAAGTCAAATCTCTGACCTATGAGAGAGGATGACGAGTTACCCAAATAACGGCTTCTACATTTAATTACCACTATCGTTCAAGTACAGCCTTCTTCCAAATTCAAGCCAAGAACTTTACTTAGCAAAATGATCGTGCAATACTCGGTGCAATCATGACAAAATCAAAACGAGCAATTTGAATTGCTACAAACTTCGTTATAATGTGCAAACCAGACAAGAAGCACAATAGAGACAAAATGGAGACAGTTTGCTGGTAGCACCTAGCTTGAAATAGGAAGTGTTGTGATCGTGTGCGAGTGGAGCCACCTCGGCACACAGAAGCTTGAGCGCTCCTCCCACGGTCCCAGGAGATATCCTCGGCCCGATCGCGTTGTTGCATGCGATGCAAGCCTAAAGAATGACTGGAGAGAAGGAGCCAGGCTGGTCCTCGGAACGGAAAGATGAGCAGGTAAAGGCGAGGTTTGACATCCCATTATTACATGTCCGTTAAAGGCTCACAGATATCCCCAGCTGTAGTATTAATCCCCATCATCAACGAGTGGGCGTAAAGACTGCTCACGTCATCCTGCTAAAAACAGAAACAAAGAATACAGAAACCATGACTAGACATCTACACCAGGATTCTGGTGGTTTTGAGGTGTATTATAGATTACGGCATCTCTAGCCATTGTGAGTACGGATTCACACACCCTGATGAAAAAAAAGATATATGCAATTGTGCTAGTAGGCACATATGCAGCAACATCAAAGACCCAAACATCAACTCCCCTGCTTGGCTCCGGGGAAAAAAAAAGAAAACAAACAAAAAAACCATGCCCAAGTATACATGTTGAATCGATTATATAATGGGTCCTTGCTTGAAAACCTAACAGTAATTTCAAATCAAGGTATCACCCGCATCATTCAAAGTAAAATGGCGCTGATGAGCAGGACCGAGTGCTGAGTAACACACACACACACCCATGCGATGCATCCCAAACATGGCCAAGGTTGGCATTAATCCCGGGAATGCCACGCGAGCCGCACATAAAGACACATGAACATGGATTGTGTCGCCAGCTTTTTCACAATTTCCACACAATCAAATCTGGCATGCTCAGTGAAAAATCCGGCATCATGTGTGATACTACCGACTAAACATACAACGATCCACTTACATTACTCGAAAGATGAACGTAGTGCAACATTAATGGCAGGAGATCCATCATAGAATTTAAAATATTCTTGGTCGTGCTGAATGATACATCACTTGTACAGGGATGTCAGAGCAAGTGGTATGGTAATACGTGCAGAGGGCATGGTTTGAACCAAGGAACTATTGGAAGTATTTGGGACTTCGTAGAGGTAAGGTCATGGAGACGAATAAAAAGTGATACAGCCGAAAATGAAAAAAAAGCAGGCCAAGGGAAGCAGGTTCCAGGTCCTGAGGATTGTATTGGGAGCCTTGAGGTGGCGCGAAAGGCCTGAAAGGGCCCACCATTTAGGGCAGCCAAGGAATGCCGCTGTGAAAAGGAGTCGAGAAAATATGACGTTAGCCACGTTGTGCGGCTTCGAGTCAATAGATGAAAACGAAAAATAGGCCCACGATTCACTTTACTGGGGCCCTTGGCCTAGTGAAAACAAATGTGGTAGCATTTGACGGTTGGTCGGAGTAAATTTGGAACAAATCGTTAAGTCGCATCTTGACGCAAAGAGCAGTATGGAACAAACTTTGCAATCCCGTTACCAGCAGATAGCGATTGCTATGCAATTCAGTCCAAGTCTTGCGGTTGGCCGGAATAATCGATATGGAGATGGGACCTCATCGATATAAACAGTTATCTGAATCCAATTCATCACACTAAAAAAAAACGTTGAATATTCGAAGGAACATCTCTCTTACGTCTCGCTGTCCGAAGACCATGAAAGACCTGGATACCAACTCAGCCTTCAACCGTGCAACGCAGCTGCACTACGTGGGTATGTTTGACCAAGCCAGGCGTGCCTCCCAATTCCTGAGTTCAAACCTGGACAATGAAGGCCACAACATCATAGTGTCCATAGTTTCACATCAAATAACATCGACATCATTCGCGAAAATGAGAACTTTGATCATCGGGGGGGGGGGGGGGGGGGTGGATGGGGGGGTACAACAAACAAGAACAGACATGTAAAACGTATTGGACTACGGAAGAATACTAAAAGAAGAAAAGAAAATAATCATCATAAATATAAATCAGTCAGACTATATATCAGCCATCATATCTTTATAATTGTATTCAGTATCCCTGTCAGCGCCACTAGTTGGAGAGCTAATAAAAAGCACACAGATGCTACAAAAATCCGCAGCTCTACTCTTTCTTCTTCTCATCAATTTGGTCCAATTCAGGAGGTTGAATGTATCTCAATAGGTACGCGCTGCTCTGCAAGTAACCGGGTTATTTTTGTGCCATACAGACTGCAAGCACTATAAGCCGCCCAATAAAAGGATATGCCATCAGAAAGCACGGTTGCATGATGGGACAAGAACTCGCCGAAGGCAGTAGCTAGTCTAAAAATTTTGCTGCAGAAATAGATCAGTAATCTCAGGTATTTGTAGAAGCATAATAACCAAACCTTTAATAATGAAAATAAAGACTATGTTACGGCCATGGGTACCGAGGTATATCTGAGGGTTAATCCCCAATTTCTCCATCGAAAAGCCGGATTTGAGGGCCAGCGCTCACTAAGTGACTTCGTCACATGCAGGTGCTTAGAACCACGACGTCCAATCAGCTTCCACGAGCTCCAGTCCTCGCTAAGTTCCCATTTAACTTAGGAGTCCCCGGCTTCCGGAACGGGATACGCGCCCCGCTTGGCAGCACAATCTTATTGGATAGATATTAAGGAGGGCGGCGGAACGCATAACCGCTGTGCGTGCGACTTATAACAGGTTAATTATGGGTAATATAGCGACTCCCAAATCAGTCGACATTCCTGGACAAGGGGGAAGAGGACAAGCACTGGGACAGTTGAAGACTCAACAAGAAGAAAAGTAAAATTTATTTGGTTCGAAAAAAAGAAATCAAATAAGGCACAAAATCTCAAGCAAATAAAGAAGAACAGGCATAAGGAAAACAGAGAACAAAAGAAACAGATGCTTACACTAGCCTATTAACAATTAAACAAGACAAGGAACCCAGCAGATAATCCGAGGGGAAGAATCCATCTCGCTCACCAAAAGAATAGTACGACTCAAATAAAGACTCCTGAAATGTTGACGCCTGCCGCTCATGCCCTGCCGTTGCAAAATCCTAACCGCAAAACAGCTGAATACCAACAATTCAGTTCGTCACGGTTCCAGGAACCAGGACGCCAAGAACAGATCTCCAGCAGAACCAATAACCTCCAAGCATACCACAATCGAGACCAAACCACAAGACAGCTGTAGGCAGCTGTAAGTGCTACACACAGCGATCAAGTAGCTGCAAGCTGTTCACACACTGCACCAGAGATCACTAACCCTGACTGAGACTACACAGGACGCTGAAAATAAGCGTTGCGCCCAGCTGCACGTTATGAGAGCAACATTGCAAGCTATCTATACTGCAGCGTGGACTACCTATCGCAGGCTGGTGTGGTGGTCTGGTATGGGTCTGCACCAGCTCACCAAAAAATGGTCTCTCCTGTCCTTATTATAGGCACCATCTGGGAAGCTCAAGCAGGCTTCAGCCAAATCCACCTGCATTGCACATCGTTGCATCGCACGACACTATCCGGCGAGTTCATGCAACGCACTGTGCGGCGAGACGAAAGTGCACAAAGCAGCTATTTGTCAGAAGACAGAGCGAAAATTGTACAGCGCCAGAGAACTCAACAACAACCATCCACTAGAGGCTTGCCATATGTCGATGAAGAAAAGACGCACGTCATTGAAGAGGTGTGCGCACGCAGGTATAAGAGTGGGTGTACGAACATGATGGAAAAGTGGGTGTCAACGTCGTGAAGTAGAGTGGTGTAGAAAATGACCCTCAACCATAATTGACTCAGCGATAACATGCTCAGAAAACCTCAGTGTGGCTTATCAAAGTGCGGAATGAAAGGGTAAAATAAAGTGCGCACCTCCAAAAATTTCCTGAGGATAAGGGTAGACGAGCGCCGCACGTGGGACTCGCACGGATCCGCAGTGCAAAAATAGGCCTAAGAAAGAAAAAGGCCAATCCAATAAGGGAATCATTCCATAGTCCCTGTCTACGCACAAAGTAGAAATCCCAACCAACTGGAGGGTCGACCGACATAGCATTCGGGAAATACGTCTGAGTTAGACCTAAGTTGTAGCATATAAGAAACCATCTGAAATCCAAAAAGTGTTTATAGTCTCTTTTTTTTTAAAAACATATTTGGTTTATTGGTTTTTATTGTAGGACAAGGTACCGCCAACGTGCTTTCCCGGTTAGTAGATTGAAAGATTTATTTTAATCATACAGCAACTGACCTTTTACAATGCTTTTCCTTTCTGTATCATCTTCGTCATGTCAGTAGAATCGGCATTTTGCCAATCCTGCAAAAATATTAGAAAAAACAACACACAAAGCTATATACGTACTTCCAATAATTGTGAAACTCATTACATAAATAAAGCCCCATTGATACTTTGGGGGAAAAAAAAAACCCAAAGCAAAAAGATTGGGCTTTCAATAAAAGAGGGGTGGGGTATGTAATACAAAAAATGAAAAATAAAAAAAAGTTTGGGTTAAAAAACAACCAATACCATTTTTTCAATGAAGTATATGTGGTATGCAAGTGCCTTGAGATACGTGTAGCCAGGCGCATTCGGAAATGGGCACTTATTGCTCCCCAGGGTGAGCAGGCCGATGATTGCGATGTGCGTGCAGATGGATAAGAACACAGAGAAAAAACAACGTTTCACGACGTAAGTGTGATCTACTTGAGAACGGGAAGTAAAGTAGTAGCCAGTGGAAATATGAGAATGTCAAGAGTGTCTTCAACGTCAGTACCGTGCATCAAAAATGCACGCTGTTTCCTGAAAATCTCTGGCACATTTGGCTTCACGATCACTGCGCCATATGAGGCGGTTTGAAAGTTCATGCATTGATTGTTGGAATCTGACTTTTAAAATTCTGGCAGAACACATATCAATAGGACATGCTATCAAATAGGAAAGGCATAGACATGCGCTTCCATCTGAATGAGAGCAGGACGAGCAAGCAGATAGGAGCGCACACCGCCCTATCACGACCACACAGAGTCGAGATTCACTTATTGAGAAATCGTGGCTGAAAGCGAGCGTTCTGTCAGTATTTGCGATTTAGCAATTCTTGAAGCCCATGTCGACATTTAGCTAAGCTGACCATCACGATTGGCGCATATGCACCGACGTTCACGAAACGACAATAAACCACAGACCCACACCAGAGGCACTCGAATAGTAGCACCCTGCCTCACTACTCTGACCAACACAAAGAGAGAAACTGAAACTCTCATTGATTGAATACCAGATACAAGGAATTCATTTTATTAGCCATAAGGACAGAAGCCGAAACTTGAGAGCAAGAAGTAGCAGCACAACACTTGCTGCTGCCACAAGAGATGCTATCGAACAAGCATCCTTGATAACACTCGGATGAAATGCATCTCGAGAGGGGTTTTGAGACAAGGCAAGTACCTTCTTTATCTAATTTTAATTGTGTTGACAAATAGTTCTGTTTGTGGTTGAGAACGAAGGTTTGAAGGGTATAACAGACAGGTGGATAAATAGCATAAGCAAATGAATCGCTGCGGTTAAATGTTGTTTGAGATACGTGCAAAGGACTGCAATCTCAAAACACAAACTAATTACATGCGAAAGATGCAGGCATTTGGAACGAGAGCTGAATCTATTGGTTACGGTTCGGAGGGCCAAGAGAATCGCTCACATAGTCGAAGCAGTTAATTCATCGTAACTTTAGTATTTAAATTATTAAAGTTGGGATGGATCTGCATGTGATTGTGTATAGAATATCCAAAGTGTGTCAGTTCAGTCATCAGTCAGCAATAGCCTCGATAACAGTCTCACATGATCAAGAGGCCGACCATTTCCTCAGACGCCCCTGAGACTCGGACATATCGAAGCAAGACCTATAAGTATGACAGCACATACGGCAAATAGTATTGTGCCAGAAAGCCCAAACCAGTGCTCCTCCAAATAGGATGAGGAGAGAAGGGGGGAGGGGTGAGGCTTATCAAAGGGTTGATAGCTCTAAAAAGGGAGACAGAAAAGGGGAGAAAAGACTGAGAAGCCAGAGATTTGGAGCTTGAGAAAGGTTCTGGACAGTGATAGCGCACTACACACTTTTTATCATTCAAACGCACAGCGGTCCTTGGCGTCTCTCTCTGCTCCCACTGTTCTCGAGTCATAATCAGCACTATGACGCGCCTAATAAGCTAATGTCTCTGGGGAATGAATCCAACCGAAATTCTTTATGCACTGACTCCTTCATGCATTCCATTCTCGCCATTGGACGTGGCGGCGGAGACACTTAGGTTCTCTACGTTGTTCTTCGGATTTCAGTATAGTCTCGTCATATTCGCGTCCCATTGTCTTCCCTTTGCTTTCAAGCACGAGTAGCACGGAGTGATCACTGTCGCACATGCGACACACCACACTATCTATCTCTCTATCTTCACCAGCAGGCATCATCCGCCAATAGACACGGATTGGAGATCGGTGGTGTAGAGTGATTGTACTAGCAAAAAAACGAAAAGCAAGGAATGTAGGCCGAACCAGAAATCAACATACGGGCTCGCGCGAAACGAGAAGCAGGAGCGGAAAGCTACAAGAGTTTTTCCGGTCAGGTCGAGAGAACATGGGAGCCAGGACAACAAAAGTAGGGGCAGAGGTCGTGAATATCTGTCCCCCATCTGATCTCTTGTGTCCTCATCACACCAATGCAACTCCATACGCAGTCATCACGTGACCAATCCCATGCCTCCTCACCTTATCCAACATTGACATGAGCTAGAATACTGGACAGTGCTAAGTCACGGAAACAGTTCTGAAGACTGTATGTCATGCAGGGAAATAATTGAAGAAAGATACAGACTGCTGTCATTAATGTTGAACAATTCATGTCATTCATATAAAATGGAATCATAATGGTAATATAAGAGAGTTGAGCGATGAATGTATGTTTTAATATGAAATGAAATTGAGTAGACAAATGAGTGAGCAATGAAAAAAAGATAAAAAAAGAATGCAGATGCAAGAAAAGCACTATTCTCAGTCCGATTAGTACAATGCCATGATAAAGCTGCCAAAACACAAGTGCGGCACTAGAAAAATGTGATGTATGTGCAATTGTTGGAAAAGCCAGAGAACTTTGACAACCAGTTGTAGTGTTTTACCTCCTAACAATAATAGATTATGGGCCAAATTTATTTTTTCCAAAAAATGGCGGCATTTCAAAAAAAAAATGGTCCGCTCACCATGGCGAAAATACGAAATACATAAACAATAATAAAACAATAAATATTTCTCATGATTGTTTGATTGACCAGAAAATCGTGAAATTAGTCACTGATCTTTTAAACTTATCTTCACAACTTCTCATTCTCTTGAAACAAGATGGCTTCAAATCAAAAATGGCGCTCAAAGTTCAAAAAGCTGCTGACATGATAATAATTGTTGACAAACATGAAACGTAATTGGTAATGTAACCCATGACATCACAGTAAACGAGTCTTCCAAGTAATCGTAATACGCAACATTCAATCCATTCATGTCATCTAAAAATCATTTCTTCTCAGATCAGTATCTCCAATATCACAGTGCAGCGTTTAATTTTAGAAGCGTTGGTGGGGTAGTAAACGAAAATCCAACAGAGCGAAATCCTATCAAATTTAGAACCCAAAAACAACTGTCCAGAAACTGACTCAAAGCATCGAACTCATCATCGCCGATAGATTATGACAAAAAACTCATTTGGTCAAGAACACTCAAAAAAGAAACCAAGAGTGATGCTACTGATCAAAGAGAACTGATAGTGAATTGGTACATCTAATAATCTTGCAGGTTAATTGAGTAAGATTCAAAGAGCTCAAAAGTCTCTCAATAAAATAAAACTTATCAACGTTAGATCACAATGGACAGGAGGATGCGTAAACTTTCTAAAGCTAATGCAGTAATGCAACAACATAAAAATGCAAGATAGTACGTAGCGACAATACCGTGAAACGTCAATGAGATAACAGAAAAGAGATAAGGTGCGAACCAACATGTAGACTCGCCAAAAGAAGAAAGTCACGCCTACAAAGGCATATGGTGCACCAGAACATAGCAATACAATTTCTTCTTGGATGAAAAACAGATAAACCCATAGTAAAGCACGCGACGAAAGAAACCCAGACAGAAAGTTCGGCGATGTGCAAGAAAATGGCGAGACGCAAGTTAGTGCCAAATTCAGCGCTGGCGATATATTCCCAAGGATGCAAACGGACCACAGCAATGCCTTAAAAACACTGCTCAAAAACAGAGTCGGAAATGCCTCTTGAGAAGTGAGAAAGTCTTCTGATAAACAAACTGCAATCGGCATTGTCCTGGCGAGCTGCTGTCGTAATTGAAGACTATTTCGGCAGAAAAGCAAGAGAATGATGTTCAGCCGTGTGTGCAAACCAGCAGATTTAATCAGATTTACACTTCAAGACTAAATGACCGGGAGCAGGACCACATATCTAACTGCACGAGAACACTTCGAACCAAAACTAGAAAGTAACGAATATTAGCACATACCAGTACGTTACAAGACCCTACAAGCCAAGGCAGGAGACGCTTCCGCGGCGTTCAGGATGACACAGGAACTGACTAAAGAGGCATGTGAAAAGTGACTTTGACTAGAGCATCGGTGGCAAAGGCAGCTGAATGGTTCGTAGAAACAACTAGAAGCTAATGAAAAGATCGTATTATGGGGAAAAGCTCTCAAGAATGGTCCAGCAACAATCAGTTCTAATCTGAGACCCTCGTTGGAAGATAATGGTGATAAACATAGTGCCGGTCCAATCAGCAATCCACTAGATACCAGCGAACTAAAACATCTGCTATACTTATAACGCCAAAGAGCATAATCGAACGATCAGTAGAAGACCACCCCACACAACAGGGTTGGCACATGAGACACCCCGGCATTACTCGACTCCCATCCCATGAACAGACAAGAGCGTGAGTAAAATGACAATGTAGACCGTGGAAAACTACTCCGTACATACTACAAGAAAGGGAGCGAGCGCGAGCAAGATTTGGAGTAAGAAGTTGTGCAGATATGAAGCAGAACAATGTGTTGTCCTGCAAAACTTAACGCCCATGGTCAATTACCAAAGTGCAGTTGAATAAACATAGACCACAATACCTACTGTCCAAACACGACTGCCAAGGGCATATCATGGGCACAGGAATATCCCTTTCAAGCAGCCGCGAACACGGATTCCATTAAAGAGTAGAGAGAGACTAACAGAAGACCTCCGGCAAGAGGAGTCTAAAAACGAAGACCTTACAGAATTGAGCCAAGAGGAATACACCAGCATAACCAGCCAAGCACTCCCTACACTACAAAACAACCACCATACAGAAATTCCGGTTCTACGACCGCCGCTTTCATATGACAGAATGAATATACGCCAGCACTGACAGGAGACATGCAGTAGTTCAATATGTTTCTAAGTCGTAGAACCATCGAGCTTAATTGTGCCAATCTCCACTACTTATAGTATTAAATATTCGACATACTCTAATTAATGTGAATATGAAACACTGAACGGTACGCACTGTTGTGCCTATATGCTTATTTCTGTTGGCTTAATAGGTGCTCAGTCATGTGAAAGACAGAGAGTGATGTCCATAACACGCGCAAGATATGAGTAGTAATCTTCCTCAACTGCTTAAGCAGGATGCCATCTTCGATTCTGCGCACGACTTTAAAAAATTGTTAGCATTGGTGAAAATAGCAAACATCAGATAAAAAATTAAACTAAAAAAAATTGGCAATATCAACGGTAAGAGAGCATGAAAAATATGAAATAATACAATAGATATAAAACAATCAGAAAGCAGTTTTTACTGCATGCGCCAATTTTTAATTTGGAGAGAAGCGGCCATACTTGGAAAGAAACGAAATGGCCACATAGCTAGAAAGTCAGGACATATAAACTACATCAGCAATTTTTCGTGACCTATTATCACCCAAAAAAACCAAAATGCACAATGTCTGTTAGGCCTCCACACAATAAAGACATTATCCTCAAGACAATAGTGCCTGACTATAACCTCCGCCATCGAGTCTTGCGTTTCACACCCCGTTCGTGTTACATTTGCCAAAACGAAGTTGCAAACTATGTTGCGTCTGTATGTTATTGTATTTTTTTATTTATTTTGTTGTTGTGTTTTATGTCTGTAATCACGAAAAAAAAATCTGCAGACCAAACAGTGCATTGGACAATATATTTGTACTATTGCATACAACAGAGGCATGGAAGGTCCACTTCAAGCCATCAAAAATTTGAAGTCAGGCAAGTCAAGGCACTGTCGCAAATCAGAAACGACAAACCCTTAATTATTTATTGAGTAATATATGATAGGAATACGGCTTCAACTCTCAATGGAACATAGTCAGTTGTGCTCAAAGCAATTAATTTGGTGAGGCGAAGCTACGACCTTCAGAGTATTTTTGTTGTTATTATTTTATTTTTTAATCTGTATCACGTAAAATTATCACTTGAGAGAACACAGATTTAAATGGAAAATTTGCTACACTTGCGCATATCAAAGCCTAATAGGGTCCCTTTCAGCGCATAAAATTGAAAGAGTCAAATAAAAGTGTGCAAGGCAATTTCGCAAAATTCAGGGAGTCGACAAAACCCTTATTATGTGAGTAATTTGATCGATGTTTCAAACTCATGAATAAGTCAGGGTCTGGCACTGTCAAGCGATAATTGGTAGGCGATGGCCTTGAACCATTCATGGTTAAAGCATAGCAAACATATTGACCCCAAGGTCAAATTTTCACAGTTTAGAAAAACCAGATCGTCGATAGTGACAACAATATCAAAATTGACACCCTTCGAAGTGCTTCAGAAAAACACAGCTTGAACTACATTAAGAGACTTATTGTGAGTGACGATATTGAGGCAAACGCATTATTTCATGGACTCAATCTAGAACGATTCTAACATCGTAATCTCTACAGAAGGCAAGATATTCCTCAAGGCGCCGCATCCTGTGAAATAGCAAAGCTGCTGTCACGACTCAGTGTGGACCACTGTAAAGATAAACACGTGGTCACCTTTGGCAAGATAACGAGACAACCTAAGCGGTGACATGTGGATGGTATTTATTTTATTATTTTGTGTGTTTGTTGTTGTTTGTCTGAGTAATAACACAAAAAAAAATCCGCAGACCACCAGTCATGGAAATTTGTAACTGCATATCAGAGGCAATAGAGTCCCTTCAGGCCATAGAAATGGAAGGATCAGGTCCAAAGGTCAAGGTCACTTGCGCAAATCAGTGGAATCGACAAAAACCCTCTTGTTATTGAGTAATTATAGAAATCGGAATCGATTCAACTCAGAGAAATAAAAGTATCATTAGTCTGACGCCAGTCGAATTAATTTTGTGCGATGGGCCTTACCTTCATAATTATGATTTGTGTTGGATTATTATTTCATCTATGCATGCTGTAATCACGATAATCACCGCAGAGCACAAGTTCATTGGAAAATATGAAGATTAAACTCGCATATCAAGAGGCCTATAAGTCCCTTTCACGCATAAAATTTGAAAGGTCAAAGGTCAAAGTCAAGGCACTAGACGCAAATTCAGGAGTCGACGAAACCCTTACTTTGGAGAATGTTATTCGGATACGCTTCAAACTTCATGAATAAGTTCATGAGGCGGCATTCAGCGATAATTTCTAAGAGTGGCAGAATGGCCGTTGACCTTTCATGGTTAACGCCTAAGTCACACATATTTGTAACCCAATGTCAAGTATTTCAAGGTTAGAACCATATCGGGTAGTACACAGGTCAAAATATTGGGAACCACCTCGATGAGCTTTTCCTAAATATGTCAAGCTGAGACATTATGACGGTGATTTTGTGACGTTATAGGCAAACGCATATTTTTCATGTTACTCTGTAGACAACTGATCCTCACATCGAGAAATCTCCGTAGTCAGAATCCTCAAGGATCCCGCATCCGTGGATAGCAGCTCTGTTCACCGCAGGTGACCTTAAAGAAGGCACACGTAGGTCACCTTTTGCGCAAGATACGGATCACCCTACCGGAGTGACATTGGTTATTTGTTTGTTTCGTTGTTGTCGAACAAGTAGTAACGAAAAAACTACATCGTACGCCATTGACGAAAACTGTGGCGCAGAGTATTAAGTGATGATCCAAAATGATCATGCCATTCAGATTTAGCGAGAGAACTGATCCAAAATAGAATATGGCCGCAGCGCCAATATTGAAAAAATGTGAATGTTATTTTTCATTCTACATGTTTAAAAGTGATTCCAAACCATCCCCCCCCCGCCCAGAAAAAAAAGTTGTAGAGAAAAAAAAATTTTGAGCAAACTTTATTTCAAACAAAACTTCGATTTTTTTTGCATTTCACATGTTATACAAAGTATTTCCAACAAAAACATGCAAAATTATACAATGCGGCTGCGATTTTTGCGACCAGGGAGATAACCACACGGAAAAAATCAATATACGTCTCAAGAATCTAGTTATGACGAATGAATTGAGTAGTAAAAGTAAAATAAAAAGTAAGTTCAAAACATAACAGCGTGAGCACTGTGAGGTCAAATTGAATGAATAGGAGATCAGGATCACTAAGTAGACCTAGCAGATATTGGCGGCGGAGGTTTGCACTCTACCGATGCGCCCCCGATAACTAGCGGTCTGTTGATGCAGGTGGAACAAGACGCCGAGGTTTTTGGACCAGACAGTGATCGGTTATAACTGACATTGGTCCGCTCGAAGACCAAAACGACTAAATTCCGTGCATAATCGCACGCAGATGTACCTATCCACACTTGGACTTTTGAATGCAAAACAACTGGAAGTGGATCCTGCGAAGTTTAGGGGTACTTGGATTGGGTTACTTAAAAAGCACGCTGTCCTAACATCGAGAGTATAATAGCCCTTTCAGGACAATAATAATAAATAGGCAACTCATTTTATGCCAATCTTTTAATTCAAGTTGAAAAGCTCGATTAGCCGAACTTCAAGGATTTGACTGACAGCGAAAGAAACATTGCTAGTATTCAAAATGAATGTACGGCCAACTGAAACATGCCTCAAATTTACCAAAACAGTATGTCTAGACGGGAATTCAGACGATTCAATCAGTTTTGTCGTGCTATAAATTTCCACCAAATTAAAGTTTCTACAAATAAACTGAATTAAAAAAAACCTGATCCAGTATTAGGACATTTAGATTGCATCACAATCGGTTACTCTATTTCATTCTATGCAGAACTCAGGTAAGATATGTACCCTGCTACAGGTACATGTAACCTTAGACTAACCTGTTCCAATGGTCGGGTGTCGGCCACGACTAATGCCGTCTCCCCTATCACAGTTTTCTGGTGAGGAGGGTGTGAATATGGACACCTCACAGTTAAAAACAACCTGTCAAAGCGCGGAGGAGCTCCTTGTGAGCCAACGGCCATGCCTGAACCATGACTAGTGACCACACTGAAAAGACGGCGCGACGTCCTCCTGCATTGGTTACTTTTTTTAGGTCACTCTAATCACTCAGTAAATGAACAACTATCAAAACCCAAGTCATCATGAAGTCTGTCCGTGCCGACGTCCGTACGTCGTAACGAACGTCCACAATCAAACCGACTGAGACAAATAATCAATAGTGAATGGATAGAGGTCGATGAACCAAGCACAAAACGATATAACTTATATCAAGGCAACCAAGGCGAGGTCAAACGTATCACAGGACTAGCCAAAGTTGCGAAAAATAGCAGATTCAAAAATCGATCCTCTCCTCCCATTTATCAGAGAGAATACAAACTGTATTGAGTGATTCAGAATACTCGAAAGACTAATACTAGAATAACACGAGCCATAATATTATGAATTCTGAGCTCTCGTTGCACGATTTTATAGCCCGTCAAAACTTCGTCGATTCCCGTAGCGTTCATCAAGTACGTACATACAAAAAAAAGTATATAATAAGTAACCGGTAACTCTCCGAGACAAATATACATTGACAAGCTTATGTGTAGATATTAACATAAAACATGGAACACAAGTCTATATGCTACACACTTATTTATGACAAACATGTCTGAACAAGTGTACATATTCAAAATGACCGTGCTGTGATATAAAAAAAAGAAAAGTAAAATACACCGCTAGAGAACGCATCGCAAATGACTACTACTAAACATTGGTTCATAGAGGACTGCTGCTTGCCAGCATTAGCGATGTAACTTAGAGGGAGAGGTGGTGGGTCACGAAGCTATGCATACAGAGGGGGTGGGTGGTTTGAATAACCCGGAATAGAGAGTACTACTTAGAAGTTGACGCCCGATATCCACCGCGACAAGAGTTATTTCGACTCTGCAAGATGACGCGGCACTCCAACTTGGGGTAATTTTTATAGGACTGGTGCAGCGATTGCAAACTCAGAGGCCACCGTAAACCACTTCATTCCGCATAACCAAAACGCAAAAAATCTGAAAAACGCCAACACCCGTGGAGACTACTGAAGGGGGTGCAGCTTCCCCTTGTCAGGCAGCTCAGCTAAAGGAATGACACGCAGCCCAGGGCAGAAACCATAGGACGCAATCTAATTAAAGAAAGAAGAAACAACACGGGTAACTCGAATGGTCAAATTGGCGGAGATGTTTAGAGGTAACTGAATAATGGTCGTCCAACCAGAGGCATACTCAACTAGGGATTAATCCATGAAGAGATTCGGACTCCAATTCGGGATACCTGAAAGTCATAAAAAGCGCCCTAGAAAGGATGACACACTGTCCTGTATCAAATCATTCAGAGATGGGCATCCGGTATTAGGAGACAGCATCTATACAGTGATTAAAGAAGGGAAATACCTCGTGCTTCGCGCAAGACAACTGAGGATTCAGCGAGATATTACAATGTGAAGATATGAGGTTATCTACTAAATGATAACGAATTCGCATAATGGTTACCAAATAAAATCCAAAGAATGGAGTTGCTGTAAGCTGGTCCAAATAAAGTCACCATCAAATGATAATGGGAAACCCGGCTACAAAACACAAGCGTATATAAGGAAACTAAAGGAACCGTCAACAATCATTCGGGGTCAGTTCCCGGTCACAAAGTCCTAGCAAGCCAGAACGAAGTGCGAGTGATCCACCAAAGTAATGGCACATCTAGGCCAAGCTCGAAGTCTGTGTAAATCATGCCAGCCAAAGCGAGAATACACCTTCAGCTTGGGGACAATTCAGAGCAATCGACTAGGAAAGCTAGAGTAGGGATGGATAAAGCGATGATTGTCCCATGGTCTTAGAAGACTGAGACCACAAATAGCCTAAATGTTCTTCACTGCAAGAGTCATTAGGAAAGGGGCATGAGATAGTTCAGCGCACCAAAAGCTCATGCGGCCGAGAGAAGACTGGATCCAGACGCTAGGAGGTGTGGCAGAAAGGAATTGACCAGTCCTCAGACCAAGTCCTGGAGAAAACCATACGCAGCTCCAGGAAGTGCTCAGAAATTCCTCAATCCTGACCAGCACGGCGGTTGTAGACAACAAAAAGCTGCGACTACTTAATCTGGAGAAATGGTACATCCCAAGGCTGATTTGGCAAGCTCAAAAGGATGAGAGATGTACTTAGAGGAGTTGGAACGACAGGCACTGAAGTGAAACATTTGGAGGATGTCGGGTCTTTGGGTCCTCAAAAGATTGTGTGAGAGGCGTCAAGACCAGCCGTACAGTGTTGCAAAAAATCCAGAGGGAAATGTCTGGAACTCACCGCAGGCAAAAAGAATAATTATTGTCCTTCAAGGAGACACTGGAAACCAAATGAGAGAACAGATCCAGGCCGCTCACACACGCTGAACCTGTATTCCAAGGACTAGGCATAAAAACGTACTGCAACTAACAAAGGGGGACATGGAGCTATGGGCGACGGAAATCTGGGAGGTAGAAGCAGCAACCTGGAAAGTGATTCCAAGCCCGCAACAGGGGGAATCAGCTGAAGCATTGCTCAAAAGTAATCGCATCCACATGCCATCCGGAGCAACTGCAAGTAGAAGCAGAGAGGGTAGAACTCTTGACAAAGAAGAGCAGAAGTGAAGGCCCGCTGAATGACCGGTGACTAGAGAGCGGTGTAACCAGGCCTAGTTCCACCGCAACAGTGTCAGTGACGTTCAAGGGTACAACCCGTCTGAACCCTTATCCCAACCTAATACGGTGTCAAACCTCGCATTGTGAAACAGGGCTGGGAACCGGTTGAAAACGGGTAAAGCACCCAGGGATCTGTACTAACACAAAAACTGAAACTCTCAAAAAGCTCGTGGATAAATGAGCGCAAATTCTGAACTTGTTGAGTAACAGAAAATGAAATAAAATATAAAGGCAACATTAACTCAAATCAATGTCATCTGAAACAGCACAGTGCCATGCTGGAAAATGGAGCCACCTTGTCTCACATGGAAAGTAAAGAAGTATACATCGAAACTGTCGTAGAGGCAAAATGCACACGAATCGAAGATAAAAACTAACGAATACACTGTCAAGGCGTGAATGGAATTAAGGACAAGGAAAACCAGAAAAAAATATGAAAAAACGGTATGCAGATAAGAGCGCATACCTCCATCAGACTGAGAAACAATTTATGTATTACATCCATTGAAGCCAAGATCGAACATCGGACTGAACCAAAATCCACTCACGTACTTTTCGGTCAATAACGAATTCAGAAAAGTCCAACTACAATTTGATGTGTGCCCGGCAAACGGCCACATCAGATTGGTAAACAGCATTCACGGTCAAAAACATTCCAGAGGTGCAATGCTCCACCTGTAACAGGCAAGCGCTATGCCGAGTCTGGCATGTTAGGAAAAACACAACCCAGACAGACTGCATAAGCAGTAATCATAAACAAACAAGGAAAGGGGGGGAGGGCGGAGAAGTGCCGCAAACTGTGAGTTTTGAATGACCAGAATGCCAAAATAAACACTGGTAGGTATCCTCAGTGCCCATGATCTCACTTGAGGCACAGAAACAGAATGCTAAAATAATTGAGGTACCTATTTAGGTTCCGGATCAGCGAAAACAAAAAATAAATACTTATTTGCAATCAAAAGATTGTAACAGCAGGCCAAAAATATGACAACACAAAGAAAAAACACAAGCTTTTAAGTAAAAAATAGTTTCATAGAGCATTTACTCAACGGGAAAAAGGCCACAAGCATAATCATCAAGACCGCACAAACTAGTGCGATAAAGAAAGTGCAAAATAAAAAAATTAATGACATTAAGAAAAAAAAATAAAAAGCAACACTACTGTACTGGCTGAAACCAAAATAGTGGAATCAGAATTTAACCGGCTGTCTAATTTTTCGTTCAGCTAAGAGTCATACAGACCTCAGCGGATAGGAGAACGAATCAGAAAAGTAGACGGACGAATGTTAACAAAGCCAGTGGGAATAACAAGATCTAAATACCATTGATCACCAATCTCCGGCGGACAACGAATCGTAGGCTACAATAAAAAAACACAGTAGGTAAATATAGGAAAATATGTCCGTGAGAACAAGATCGAGACATCAAGATGTTACATGCATGTCAGTGTACAATACAATAAAAAAACCTAAATGCACCACAAAATCAATCTGACAATCTTACAATGACAACAACTAAAGATAGAACCGAATGAGTATGCAAAAAACGACAACAATTGTCTGCTTATTTCCAGCTTGGAACCGTGTGATTTAGCAATAACGTCTTAGATTGTATAGACAAGAAGAGATACAGCAAGGTTGCCACAACGTAAGTATAAGAACGATATATAACCATTAGGTGGCATAGTGGTAAGATGGCGGCCTGGGTCTTAGGTTTCCTGAGTTCGAGCCTATGGCGCGACAATGAACACCAGTGGGTTAACACAAGCCTGCAGCCTCCAAGGTCGCGAAATGATACCTATAACGGTGTAGGACACAGCACAGTGGCGATATCACACCACCAACAAAGACAGCGACTCGCATCTAATAGCTGTGAATCCAAGAGAAGAAGCGATGTAGTGAGCAGAGAATATATATTGTTATGGATCAGAATCGGATCGACAATCATGCAACATTTAGGTCCTCAGACAAACTATCCAAATTGCTGCCACGATAGTCC
>CM068957.1:44306812-44339557 GCA_035128595.1 Eptatretus atami
ATATGAGAGAGATTGCTTATAGGAGCTGTAGATGGCAGTAATTTGTATCTGTAAATCTTGCCTGTTGAGATCTGTGTAAGGTTGTCTGGTATTATCTGTTCTATTGTATGAATAATATATTTCTTCTCTTATGGATTGGACTTGAATCAGCATTTGCTGGAAGGCATCGGATTGGTTCTGTGATTACTTATATAAATCCATCGAGAGGGAGGTGTAAAGAGACGGGTGACATGTGACGAGACGTGTGTTTCGATCGCCCTGTGCGCGATTTAACTCTGAGTGAGCGAACGAGGGTTAATGACAGAGTGGTTTTAATGCGTGGGCCAATTTAATCAGGTTGTTTAATACTCATTAATATTGTTTATTGGAAATGATTCCTTTGAGCTCTTCAATCATCCTGAGGGCCAGCATATGAGGGAAATGCCATGATGCAACAGGACTTGATCATTTCGACAGCCTTGAAGTGAACGAGGTTGAACACGCGTCAGTTGTGCGGCAGGACGGGACACTGGTCGGATAACAACCAACATGTGTAATCAGAGTTTCCACATTGTATGTATGGTGACTTCCTCATTTGACTTTGTATCTGTTTAATGTTTGTTTTTTTTTGTCGCTTATTTACTTGTCATCAATGACACTTGTTCAGTTCGCTACATTCAGAGCTGGCAGGCAGAGAGGACAAAATAGGTGTAAATATCAGTTCACAGTTCCACCTATCAAATGTAATGAAGTGCTTGTCTTGACAATGGTTAACCACCGATGCTATGGAGCACAGATTAGTCGTTTCAAACAGCCTAAACATGACTGCGAGCCCACACCAAGAGCAGAGCCTGATCCAGACTGTCATTCCAGCAGCAACTCACATCCCTAACTTTCATGTGGTTGATGACTTGTACAGTATTCCAGCCAGAATTTCTGTCTCTCCTTCTCCTGCATAAAACAGTTTAATTTGTAAGTCCACACATTAAAGCGCTCTTTGCACCATTAGCTAATTATTAATTAGGTCTCACCCGGCCTTCAAGTTATGATTCTTTGTTATTCAATTTTTATCACATTCCACAACATTGTTATAATTTTCCTCCCACCTATCTTAAAAAACGATCACATCAATGGAATGTCTCAGGGGTGCGGAAAATGTCTGATCATCTGTGCATTTGATGAAGTGTAACACGAGACAGAGCCGTCTCGCCGTGACGTTTTTGAGGCAGTTGTACAAAACTCACGAAAAGCAGTTTCATCATTTTAAATCTCGACTCCATTGAAATTCCCTATGATACAGATGAAAATGATAAGGATGAGTTAAAAATGAGTATAATCATGATATTCTGCAAAACTATGAAGTTATTTGAACTACATTTTATATGATGTACATTTATGTGGCAACATCAAGAATCACCACCAACATCTCATTTACTCTCTTAACTGTAACACCCGCTATGAGCGAACCAGTTTATATTTTTATTTTTCGACCAAATGCATTTTTAAAAGTGTTATTTCAACTTTTTTTTTTAAGTCAATACACTATAGTTTGAATTCTTTTTTTTGGGTGAACAACCATATTTGAATATTTACATTGTTGTGTTTTAACCGAGTTTTTAAACTAACAAAAACTGGGGTAATAATGCTTTGTAATCAGGATTAAAGTGCTCTTGGTAAAAAGCATTTAACAGACATTTCAGGTCTTCCTGGAATGTTACGTTAGTAACTAGTATTTAGGGAAAAACTAATCAAAAATAATAATAATATTAATAATAATTCGTCAGATTCCACTGATTTCAAGGAGAAAGAGATCATAAAACATACTCTGGGAATGAGTCCAGAGGAAGGTGTTGTTACATGGTTGGCCAATACACATGAGACAGGCATCAAACACTGTGCGTCTTCTTTCCATTCTCGTCCACAACAGTGACATTCCATTGACCAGAAATTTTGAAGTCCACTCGCTTGTAACTGCTGTTACTTTTCTCTGGATTGCCAAAATAAAACAATTAAATATTTATTAACTCAAAGTGTTATCTGCTTCTTGCCACAAACGAAGAGGTGAATAATTTGCAAGGAAATCGAAGATATAGGAAGAGGCAATGCATGAATTATTTTGTTATTTCAATATTTGCTTGCCTGTGATGGTACATAATTGGGATTCACTTTATATGTTGTGAGCCGGGGTTCGGAGGCATAAACGACCACTAAGGTGGTGCCAGTGGAGTCGTCTCCCACCGAAGCACCCGGAATTAGGGTCGTGACCTCGGATAATCCGAAAGGCATGGGTCACTTTGCGGACTGTGGTCGCAATATTTCGTCGGTGTGGGGTAGGGTTATTTGCCAAAATTTCATATATATAAAGTAACCACGCACTCTTGTTACCGGAGGAAACCACACCCTCGACGTGGCTCTATCGAACCGGGTCGTACTAGCGACCTCGGTCCAGTATAACGAGCGGAATTACCAAGAGTCCGTCGGACCCAAATGAACAATTACCAGCCCAAACGGCCTCTACTTCTCAATACGCACCATGCCAAAGCCAATGAAAGAAAGCTCAGAAAACGAGCTGGTACATTTAACAGGGGTTTATTTATAAGGAAGGGGAGCACAGAAGAAGCAGAGTTAAACTGACTAAAAAGCAATGCAGTATGTACAAGGCACTTAAACATTCTACTTCATGGACGGTGACACACACACAACACACACAAGAACTGGGGCCAGCCGGCCTTTAGTGAGGCCTCCAGTTCGGAAGGAAAGGCGAGCCGAAGGCCAGGGACTGGCTTGCACCTGTCCGCCTCGTGCGGTGTACGCAAATCTGGTTGCGTGCGGGAATCAAACCCAACAGCTTTCACGCAGCGCCAAGCACCAGGGACCACGCTCTCCAACCGGCCACGCACCAATCAACCAAGACCAAGGGAGATCAGAGACGATGATGACCCAGGACCAGACGAACCAGCCAGCACCAAGACCCCCAACCTCCCAGCCTGGCGTTCCTTTATATCTTTCTTGTCCGGGGTGAGAAAGATCGCCATCTGAGGCCGTCTCCACCCTCATTGGCCGGGGTGTCATGGGAATGTCGCCCTCTCTGGCATCTCAACCCTCATTGGCCAGGGTGTCATGGAAAGTCGCCCGCTGCGCGTGATCTCCACCCTCATGTGGCCGGGGTGTCGTGGGAAAGTCTCCTCTGTGGCATCTCAACCCTCATTGGCCGGGGTGTCGTGGAAAAGTCACCCTCTGTGCGTGATCTCCACCCTCATTGGCCGGGGTGTCGTGGGAAAGTCGCCCACTGTGCGTGATTCTCCACCCTCATTGGCCGGGGTGTCGTGGGAAAGTCGCCCGCTGTGCGTGATCTCCACCTCATTGGCCGGGGTGTCGTGGGAAAGTCGCCCTCTATGGCCATCTCAACCCTCATTGGGCCCGGGTGTCGTGGGAAAGTCGCCCTCTGTGCGTGATCTCCACCTCATTGGCCGGGGTGTCGTGGGAAAGTCGCCCTCTATGGCCATCTCAACCTCATTGGCCCGGGTGCGTGGGAAAGTCGCCCTCGTGGCGTGATTGGACAATGGGTGGAGTCGGAGCTGAGGCGATGAAAATCTCCGCACACGTACGTGTCGAACGCACGTGGGCAATGGTGTCGGTGTGTGAAGTGAAGTGAAGGAGATTTGTTGTAAAATAACTCGCAGCGCACACATGTAATTCCCGTTAGACACAGGTAGGGGACCCTAACTATAAACACATACTTATCGAGATAACTAAACTTGGGACGGTTGTCTGTCTGTGTGCACAAGGCTTCCAAATTCGTAACAATACCTCCACCCCTTTTTACAGACTCGTCCGAGTCGTCAAATTTTCGTGTGCCATGCAGGTGTAGGTTTTTCCTCTTGTAGATTTTACCTACGAATCCCTGAGTGTGACATATGTATACATGTCCAAAAAATAAATAACCTAGTGTGCTACGTAACTAAACTATCAGACTCACTCGGACAACTTAAAATAAATTGCAGCACTAACACAAACAACAGTGGGTTGCAAAATATTGACTTTTAATATTTACACTAACCATGGCCAGGACTGTTATCTGTGGAAGAAAAAGGCACAGTAAGTCAACAGTCATTTTATGTGGGTGAGTGCACAGCAGCTGAAGGTCAGTCGTCCTCAGGGCCTGCTCAAAAGGTCCCCTTGGGTGTTCCTTTCAGTGAACCTTCTTCCTTGTCCTTTCATACCCCAGCTGCTGGAGGCAACTCACCCGAACACGGCAGGCCATGCGCCGTCCCACAGGCGATTTGAAGTGTCCTTTATGCAAGACAGGGAGGTAGCCAGCTGCTCAATGCATTCCCTGGCTCCTTTTGAATGGATGGAGATGGACTGGAAGCAAAACACCACAATGTACGGGCTGCACAATGCAGTCCCTGTGGTGTGGCTGCCTGCAGGGCAGTCCTTGCAAAACACTGGAGATGGTCCTGGCGCACATGGTTAGATGGTGA
Organism: Eptatretus atami; assembly: GCA_035128595.1. Classification (NCBI taxonomy): domain Eukaryota; kingdom Metazoa; phylum Chordata; class Myxini; order Myxiniformes; family Myxinidae; genus Eptatretus; species Eptatretus atami. The sequence continues at coordinate 44,311,276 of CM068957.1, forward strand.
CATGGGGGCAAATGCAACAAGGGCAAGCAGGCATGGGGTCAAGGCAAAGGCAGGCAAAATGAAGCATGGCAAATGCGGACAAGGGGTGCAGCACAAAAAAGGCCGGCATATGAAGCTGGCCGGCCTCTGGTCTGGTCCGTGAGGTTCTGTGGAGGGAGTGCGGTGGTGCCGGCCGCTCCGAAAACGGGCTCGGACCTACTGTACTATCTCCTCCCAACCGATCACCTCTGTCTGTCTTTGCCCATACCCACTCCATTAGTTTGAACAAGAAAACAAAATTTAGACCCCTCTTTACTTTTATTGTATTTTTTTTCTTTATATTTCCAAGTGTCCTTAACCCTCCTATTGTCCTTGTCCGGCTAACCTATCCTGTCCGTCTACTCTCAACTCTAAGATCCTTTTTGAGGGGAATAAGGAGAGACTCGTGGTCCTGCCTCGAGGCCCAACAAAGCCTCAGAATAGCCTCCACAGAGTTCAGCAATCTCCCACAGTGAGTCCAGCAGCTTTCGGAGAGCGAAGGGATGGATGGTGCGAAGGGGTACATTTCCTATCTATCCTAGAATTTATTAACTTTAAACTATCCTCGGGGCTTTTCAACACGCCCTGTCTCTTTAAACTATTGGTTCTGGAAACCATGATTCCCGTCGCCTGTGTTGGTGTCCATTATCAATTTGGGCATGCCCGCAAATTTTCTCTTGTGCCCTTGCACAATTTCGTGGCTGGGCAGCGTGGCTCAACTGGCAGGGACTTCCGTCTGCCGAACTCAAACTACGGCACCCCCGGGCCCTGAGGCTGTCTCCGAGCCTACCTGCTCCCTATGAACGCGGGGAGTGCCCTTCCCGGCTACTCCCCGTATATGCCCACGTGGCATCTCGGTGCTACGGGTCCTGTTTCTGACGGCCACCCGTGCCCAGTACACTATCCCGGACTCTTGGACCCATGCCTACTCTGGCCGACTAGTCCGGTGCCCGGGGTGCCTCTACTCAATACTCACCTTTCAACAGCCACGACCCTGCCGGTCAATGGACTCCTGCACCCTTCAAAAGGTTTTGAGCCTTCATTCACACCAACAACAAAACGCCCTCCTTTTGTAAATTTGACTAACCCACTAACTGACATTACACTGACCCCGGGCCCTTGGGTGGGATTCACTCCTCCCCCAATCATTCATTCGCACCATGCATTCCACATTCGCTCCATTCACACTTGGGCCCGCTGTGCCACATTCACTCATTGCGCATTTTTTTATTTTTTATTTTCAAATCACTCCATCACTTAACACTGCCATTCTGCTAACTAAATTCTCTGAACTAACTCGTGTTCCCCGTCATCCCTTAAACTAGTGCACGTTCCTTTTAACTCTATGTGGCTATTATCTGTCCCACACACATTCCATGCTGGTCTCGTGTCTCCCAAATCCATTCTAATTCAAACCTAAATTCCCACTAACTGTTCCACGGGCCCCGTGGAGGAACTATTCCTGCCCCATGAGGCCGGTCTATTCTCGTCAAACCTTTCCCACTAACTAATGTCTTATGCTCAATCACCGGGATGTTCACCACATCCGGCGGGGCCTCGTGTACTCGAGCGCAGCTCCAGGATGGTGGTCTGCAGTTCGTACGTCCCTTCCTATGGGCGATAAACAAAGCGTATCGTGCCCGCCGCCAATTGCAACAAGCGCTCGCTTTCGCGTATTCCCCATGTGAACCGCATGCTCGTCACCCAGCTTTCGTGCCGCGCGGATGACGTCACTCGCATTCGGCCCGTCTCGCGAGGTTCGCTTCGCGCACGAAACCCGCGAGGCTTACCGTGCCCGCCGCCGGACTCGCTCGGTGCATGTGCTCACATGGGCTTCCAATCCACTCCGTAGTCACCATTTTAGCCGTCCACGTGGCCGTCTTGTCCCAAACGTGGAACGTTTTCGCGCCGGATTCCCTCACGCAATGCAGAACGGGCCTTGATTGCGGCGTTTCGCGGAGCCGGAACGGTTATCGAAATAGCTCCACTACTTGGCTCTCTACTCATGTCTCTCCGTCTGGATCGGTCCGAGTATCATATTCCAAGCATGCACTCACGCACGCCATGTTACTCACACCACTTGCACGTTCACACACTCACACCACTCATACACTTTACCACACACACTGGGATCATTTACATCGGGGATTCGTGTTACCTCAAGGGTCGGGTTCTCTACCCCCCCATCCCCCCACCCCCAATCTCTACATGGACCCTCTCATCATCACACCGCTCGACCTCGCTCGGCCCGACCGGGCTCACCTGGTCGCAATCCACTTCGAGGGAGCATACCGTCTCCTCTGTTCCTGAGGGAGGTTACCTGATGCTCGCCTTGGTCTCAACACATTCCACAGCTCGACCCCATTGTCCCCTCCTATCTCTACCTGTGTGTGCTGTCTTTAGTTTCATACAATTCACCCTCTATCTCTTCTGATTTCTGCATCTCTCGTCACCTCCTTTAATTTTTCCATCGTCCCCTCGTGTCCGAGTTTACACGTCTCCCAATTATTGTGGTGGCGTCGCTCGTCGTCCCGACCTCACCCGTCTCCATTGCGGGCCGACAAACTCCACACTCCCCTCGACTCGGTCGTTTCCCACGTGCAGGCGCCATTATGCCTCTTACGCCTGCCTGCAGGCTTAACCCCATGCACTGCATTTCACCCCTGCCCTCATCCATTTTGCGCTCCAAATCCCCCTTCATGCTTTGCGTGATGGCAATCCATTTTCTTTTCCATGCGTTCCTGATTCACATCCATCATTTGTGTGAACCTTTCTATGAACTCCATAAACTGCTGCCTTGTCGGCATCTCCATCATCTGCCCACGCCAAATGGCCTCGGCGGAGCCGATCCGCCACTATCGGGCACGGATCCGACAGGGATCGGGAGGGACATTTGATGTGGGGGGGGGGGGTTATTCGCCGCCGCCCCGCACCCATTACTACCTCTGAGTTTGGTTGGGCGGGGGCACGTCTTCTTGCATGGGGGTGTCCTGGGCCACTGGTTCCTTTACCGTTGTATTCTCAGAACCTACCTGTGCCAGCCATTTTGGCCCACCATGGTGCGTATTTGGAAAATTTTAGATGCTTGCAATTTGGGGACAATGGGGGGGGGGAGGGGGGGTTGCTCCGTATACCCCTGATCCGAATCCCGTTAATTTCATGGAGGCGGAGGGGCCGAATTGCACTCCTGAACACCAATTTGTTGTGGGCCAGGGTTCGGCGGCGATAAACGACCACTAGGTGGTGCAGTGGAGTCGTCTCCCACCGAACCCCGGAATTTAGGTCATGACTCTCGGATAAGTCTGAAACGGATCCCTTAGCGGACCGTGGTCGCCAATATTTCGACGGCGTGGGGTAGGTTAATTGCCAAATTTCAATATACCTAAGTAACCACGCAGTCTAGTTACCGGGGAAACCACACCTCGATGGCTCTGTCGAACCGGGTCACTCTAGCGACCTCGGTCCAGTATAACCGAGCGGAATTACCAGAGTCCGTCGGACCCAAAAGAACAATTAGCGGCCAAAACAGCCCTCCTACTTCTCAATACGCACCATGCTCGGCCAATGAAAGAAAGCGCAGAAAATGAGCTGATACATTTAACAGGGGTTTATTTATAAGGGAGGGGGACACAGAGAGCAGAGTTAAACTGACTAAAAGCAATGCAGGTATGTACAAGGCACTTAAACAATTCTACTTAATGGACTGGTGACACACACACACACACACACACACACAACACACACACACACACACACAGAACTGGGCCGGCCGGCATTTATTGTGGCCGCTCGGAAGGAAAGGCGAGCCGAAGGCCAGGGTCTGGATTGCACCTGTCCGCCTCGTGTGGTGTACGATGATCTGGTCGCGTGGCGGGAATCAAACACACAGCTTTCACGCAGCGCCAAGCACCAAGGACTGCGCCCTCCAACGCACCAATCAACCAAGACCAAGGAGAAGATCAGAGACGACGATGACCAGGACCAGACAAACCAGCCAGCACCAAGACCCGCGACCCTTAAGATGACCAACCTCCCCAGCCTGGCGTTCCTGTATATCTTTCTTGTCCGGGTGAGAAGATCGCCATCTGAGGCGGTCTCCACCCTCATTGCCGGGGTGTCATGGTAAAGTCGCCCACCTTGGCCATCTCAACCCTCATTGGCCGGGGTGTCGTGGGAAAGTCGCCCGCTGTGGCATCTCAACCCTCATTGGCGCGGGTGTCATGGGAAAGTCCGCCCTCTGTGCGTGATCTCCACCCTCATTGGCCGGGGTGTCGTGGGAAAGTCGCCCTCTGTGCATGATCTCCACCCTCATTGGCCGGGGTGTCGTGGGAAAGTCGCCTTCTATGCGTGATTGGACAAGGGGTGGAGTCGGAGCTGAGTTGATGAAAATCTCCGCCCACGTACGTGGTCGAACGCACGTGGGCAATGGGTGAGGTTGTGCAAAGTGAAGTGAAGGAGATTTGTAAAATAAACTTCGCAGCACACACATTTAATTCCCGTTAGACACAGGTAGGGGACCCTAACTATAAACACATACTTATCGAGATAACTAAATTTGGGACTGCTGCCTGTCTGTGTGCATAAGGCTTCCAAATTCGTTACAATATGACCTCTCATTGTTTGTTGTGATCAATGTAAATCAGGCGTTTGATATCGTGTTGATTAATCAAGTTTGGTGCATGTCTTGTGTTGAGAATAATTCTTTTTGTTTTTGAGTCGAGACATGAGTTTAAATAAGATTTACACTGGAAGCGGCAGTTGCATAGTCGTGTGCACAAAAGGGCGTATGGAAGGAACATTCTGCTCATTTGGTCATACTTCCGGTCGCTACTTCCGAGAGTAATTACCTTCCATAATTTTCTGGGGTGCTAGCATGTCACACATTTACTGCACATGATCCATGCATGTCATGGTCAAAGAATAAACTGACGTTGCTCACTGAATGCCTCAAATTGCTTCCGCTTTGATCAATTGAAGTGAAAGGTTAACACAATGGAAAAGGTGCTTGCTAAGAATTAGAACTGCAGTGAAGTTTCAGATACAACACGATATTGGACCCCCAGAGCCCAAAATTGTCAACATCCACAAAACCTTGAAGAGGATATGTTTCATCAAATTAAACCTCTCCACAAAAGTCGAAAGTACTGCAAAATCAAGGAATGATGCATGAAGTTGGGGAAGTTCCGTGGGATGGGGAAGTCACTAAAGCACATCATCTCCTTGGAAGTGTTGATCACCAACGATCGATACACACTTGCTCCTTCTTCCTCCGCTCCTTCCTGCAAAATTAAGTGGTCACACTTGGTCAAACTTGGGAGGAAAAAAAAATACTGAATAAGAAGAACCATGAGTGTTGCATCATTCATATCTATGCAATACCAACCGACTGGTGGGTAATGGTTGGAACATCCGCTCTGAGTCTGGGAAAATTGAAATTCAAACCACAGCCGAGTCAAACCAAACACAAACTGTTTGGTGATTAATTTTTCATTATCCAATATGAAAATATGGTATTTTTTCCAGGTAAACTGAGTAAAATGTAAGATGTTTCCTAATACCCTCACCGAAGAATTCGGAGAGGGAATTGATTGCATTTGGGTCCGTTTGTTTGTGTCTGTTTGTCTGTCTGTTTGTCCCCACAGAACTTTTGTGTTTTTCTCTGCAAACGCTTGGCAGATTGAGACGAAATTTTCACCATTGGTGAGACTACTCATGTAGAATGTTTCAATTATAATATGACATCACAGGTCACATGGTGTGGCAGCCATATTTGAAAAACGGAAAAACTTTGGACCTCGATCTGAAATGAAACTACACCAAGGGAAAAAATTGAAACTTGGCAGAATAACTTGGCACATACTCGTGTGGAATGAGGGTGATTTTTTTTTAATGATGTCATAGGTGCCCATTATGATGTCATAATTGCATATGTAGAAGCCACATCCAATCAGTATGAAAACTTTGAGGGTCATCTCGGGATAAAATGGTCCAGAGTAAAAAAAAATCATGACGTCACCAGTCACGTGATTCGGCAGCCATATTGTTAAAAAAAAAAACATTCAAAAATCTTCTGGACAAATCGCCTTTACAAATTAAGGGGAATCTTCACACAAGTGTTCAGCAAGCAATGTGTGCACAAGTGGCACATAGCAAGTACTCCTCATGGAGAATGAGTGGTATTTTTTATGACGTCATAGGTGCCTTCGTTATGACGTAATAATTGCATCTGTAGAATGCTACATTCGATCAGTTATAAAAAATTTTGAGGGTCATCTTCGGATAAAAAGTTCCACAAATTTTTTTGATGAAGTCGTTGGTCACGTGATTCGGCAGCCATTTTGTATTTTAACCTTCAAAAACCTTCTTCTCTGAAATGGCTGAAAGATCAAGGTGAAACTTTACACATATGACCGCCTATCCATGAGGAACAAAAGCATCACACATCTGATGTCATCCATCACAAGGTTTGGCAGCCATATTGGATTTACCCCAAAACCTATAAAAATACACCACTCAAAAAAAGTCCTGGTGAGGGTTTGCAATCTCTGATTGATCTTTTTCTTGTGTATTGTAAAGGAGTTCTCCACCTTTTATACCACAAACTACATATTGAGGAAAAGCTCAGATTATAAACTAATTTGTCAGACACAAAATTAACATTACTCCACTCAGTTTATAATGGATTGGTAAAAATAAGTAATTTTGTCCGCCACCGAAAGTAAAGGAGGTTACGTTTTCACCACTGTCTGTTTTTGTCTGTTTGTTTGTTTGCAGGATATCTCAAAAAGTTGTGGATGGATTCGGACGAAACTCGGACATGTGGCAAGAAAGAATGAGTCAATTTTGGTGAAGATCTGAATCCAGATCAGGACCTGATAATTTTTAAGTGATTCTTCACTATTGAGAGAAAGGGCGAAACCGATATAGAGCAGGATATCTCAAAAAGTTGTGGACGCATTTGGACGAGACTTGATGGACAGATTTGGTGTGTGACAAAGACGAATTGATTCGATTTTGGTGAAGATCTGGCTCCGAGAATTTTTTAAGTGATTCTTCACCATTGAGAGAGAGAGCCAAAACGATATATAGCAAGATCTCTCAAAAATATATTGGCCCGATATGTTCTCGTGGATCAGGCATTGCATGGTGGAGGTATGCCTCTACCGAGTGCCCTTCTAGTTCTACATGTTTTCATATCACTGGACAAGCTGTCCGTCAATATTACCACATTCATCAACATCTAAAGGATCACTGGACACACTGCTTTTTGAAAACTCTCAATTACTTCCTAAAACTCCAAAACATTTGCTGCTGTATCATCGCTTGAATTTCCCCTGTTTTCTAATCACTTATACACTCTAGATCTCACCATTTCTTTTTAAAATGCAAATGAAATCACTCCACAAGCAATAATTAATTTTGCCCAATAAACATCGACCGAAGAAACAAGCTAGAATGTAACAAATTCGAAACCAATTATGCAAGCCATGCTGAAAATACCCACATGCCTTCAAATAGGAACAAACATGATGCCGATTGTTGAACAATAACGCAGTCCACAATCGTGGCCGACAGCACATTCCTGTGTGGCTGAAATCGTGGCCAACAACAAGCATACAGTTGAAAATAGTATGTGCTGCTTCCTTGCTTGACAATCAGCATTTAAAAGGATAAGACTATGGACAATCCCCAGCCGTTGGCATCTATGGGAAGGAGGAAATTCCTCCTTAGAAAATGCCCCCACTGAGTGTGTTGAGAAATATGGCGGCCATTGTTGTGGCATCACTGATACCCAGAGTACCCTTGGAAGTTATGGCACTTCCCCCAAGCTCAGTGGCTGTGTTTGTCTTAGCGAAGAGTGCAGTGTTTTGTCTCGTGTATTTATCTGTATGTTCGTGTGTGTGTGTGTGTGTGTGTGTGTGGTAGCACTCCACTGCAAGCCTTAGATCCTGTAAATAAATAAATGCTTAATCATATGTTTATTGGAGGGTTACTGCAAACTATGAATGCATTTTCTCTTGGCCTCAAATGAGTGTCCTGGCTGCACGGTGAAACATGCCCCATTTACATCGATATGCATTACAGTATTATGATAAAAGCTGTGATTGCGACACATTGAAATTGAGGTCATGTATTCTTCTGCATTTACTTTAAAATTTTCACATTATCAATATGCATTTTCATGACATCACATCAGATATGCAACACCCCAATCACTACAAACGAGCTACATGTGGAGGCTGTCAGAGGTTCAGTGAAGATTTTGAAAAGAGCCCTTGGAACGAGGCGATGAGAACGAAACTTCACAGTTTGTTTCATGAATCATGATCCTTTAACAAAAACAAGGAGGTGGAGATTTTGAATTCTAGGAGAACTTCCTCCCACCTCCTGAAACCCACAAATGGAGATAACAACAAACGACAGAAATTACTTCAATATCATGTGTGACGTCGATTGACTCCAGACATGTGTTATCATTCACCAAATCGGACAATTTGGCTTTCGTCTTGGGATGTTGCGCTATTCTCAACTAGAGCCTCTTGTTGTTGATCAGGAGACTGTGGATGTACCTGGTGAACGCAAATGTGCCTCACAGGCAGGCAGGGCGTGAGAGTTCATCATCAAATCGCTTAAAAAGGTTAATCTCGTGAGAGCACATCCCAGTTGTCTTCGAACACGCAGTTGAAATCTCAATGAACTTCTTTTGAGGTGTCATTATGCGCAGTGCCGGTGTCCAGCATTTACGCGAGACATTCGTAATTGGAAATTGTAACTTAACGCAAAGGAAGTGCATTAGTGTCACAAATAGGCAAACCTGCTCTTCCAAACTGCTTGAGCGATTCTCAGACCAACTGGTAAACATTAATCTTCCTCGTACGAGGAACCATGGTCGTTGCAGCGAGTGTGGCATCATCGGAGCGGAACTGAGTGTCTCACGTACCATCAATGTGCCTCGATGAGGTTTGCGAAGCCTGACGTGTATGGAACAGAGCGAAGAATCGGGGGCTGTGGCGACTCAGGTGCGTTTGGAGCGGAGCCTTCTTTGAAACCTTTCACATTAATTTAAGATCCGAGGAACCGGATACTTAAAATAGTGGTAAAACTGTATTACTGGACATATTTAAATGAACTGTACTGTGTACATTAATTTCGATTCCCATGGATTTTCGTTCCTGGTAAAGTGTTGAAGTTTCACCTGAATATTAATCCGCTGTCGGTGACAGGCTAGACCCGCGTGGACAATATTGAAGGGATCCTTACCAGAGAAGCAGGGCTCACTGCCACGATCCATTCAAAAATAACACAAAAGTGGAATTTCTTTGCATAGAAGTTTATACTAGCATGGGCAATCGGATAAAACCATCAGGTAAGAAGACAGATGATCAGCAAAGGCATATCACACCTATAGTCCCCTTCTGTTGAACCGGTGGGGACGAACGAGCAGCAATTTCACCTTATATAAGCACAATAAAATAAAGACAATTTACTGAACCATACGTTCCAAGAGGAGCCAGACATAGCCGCACGCATCGCACACACACACACACACACACGTATTGGTTGTGGCCGGCGTTCGGCGGTGCAATAAACGACCACCAGGGGAGCAGTAGGTCGTCTCCACACGAACACCCGGAATCAGCGTCGTGACTCGTCGGACAATTCCGAGGTGACGCGTCCACTGTGGAGAACGGTGTCGCCATTTTCGACGCTTGAGTAGGGTCCACTTGTCTATTTCCATTTTACTTACCTCGCCTCTCAACTACCGGGGGAATAAAACCACAAGCAAAAAAAAAAAAAACAACAAGCAACCACAAACCCACAAGTACATCCGAACTCCCACCAAAGAAAAACCCAGCCGCAAATCCACACCTCTGTGGCGAGCTTTGTACGACTCCAAACCACTCACAGTGGGATTCGAAGCCCACACGCCGAAAATCCACGACCCACGAAATGAGACCAAGGCCACCACGACCGCAGACCCGCCTCTAACCACGACCACCACTGTTCTCGGTCACCACCACCACGGTGAGCCACTGCAAGGACCGCAGGGACCGCTCGAACACGACCACCACTGTTCGTCACACCACCATTGGTGAGCACCGCAAAGGACCACATCCCGCTCGAACCCACGACCTCCACTGTCTGCCATCCTTTCGTTTTTTACCACCACTCTATATTCGAGATCTGAGCGATTTCTTCTTACGCACTCGTCCCCCATTGGCTGGGGCGCCTGCGTGCGATGTCGCCCTATGGCTCATTGGGCAGAGGAAACACTCCATGCCCTTTTTTGACGGCGGCTCCGATCTGAGCGAAAGCCCCGCCCAGTCTGTGCTCGGCACGCGCTCAATGCGCGTGCCGATGGTGGCAGGAGCGAGGAGGATGTTTGTTGTTGTGGTTGATGTTAACCTAACTACAAAATAACTTCGGAGCGCACAAAGAAATTCCCATTCGACAGAAGGGTCTAACTATAACACATACTTTTCAAATACAAGCATCAATGAGCTAAGATCTCGTCCTCTTAATGATAACTCATAAAAACAATCTGAGTCATTGTGAATGTATCAGGTTTGCGAATAAATATCTGTGCTAATGCCCGGCTTAAATCCGCAAACAAAATTCAAACAGCTTGCCTTGTTTCGGAGAGATAATTGGTATGGCATTTCCATAGTGGCGATGTATGACGATCACTTTTCTCTCGTAAGAATTTCAACATCGAGAGCATGGTTATGCCTGTGCGTGGGCTTTCTGCATATAGATGGCAAGTTTTCAACGAAGATCCGATGCAAACCTGGGTGTGAAACAAAACATGTCAAAAAATAGAAATGACGTTATAAAAAATTGTATGACGTCATAGTGATGTTTCATAGTGCGTAATTCATCGCTGGCTTAATCCCTGTTCGATCCCGCAAATAGAATTCAAAAACTGCCTAGTTTCGGAGATAATTTTTAAGCTGATTTCCATTAGCGGAGATATTTTGAGTCATACTTTTTTTTCTAGGAGGAATTTTCAAATTGGAGATGGTTATGTCTGCGCAGGTATTTTACATACATATGCCAAGTTTCAGGAAGTTTCGATTGAAAAACTCCCGTACGCCTGTGAAAACAAACAAGGCTCGATGAGCTAAGATCCTCGCCCCCCTCTTAATGGATGCGTGCATAAAACGAATTATTGAGTCATTGTGATGTATCAGGTCTTGCGATAAATTAATTTTCTGTGCTAATGCCTGGCTTGATTTCCGCAAACAAAATTTTCAAAAAGCTTGCCTAGTTCGGAGGATAATGGATAGGCAATTTCATTAGCAGGCGATATTATGACGTAACTTTTTTTCATAGGAAGAATTTTCCAAAAATCGGAGATGGTTACTGCTTCTGCCGCATGGGCGTTTCTGGCATATACATGGCAAGTTTCACGATAGATCCGATGAAACTGCTGGGTTGTGAAACAAAAAAAATATCAAAAAAATAGGAATGACGTCATAAAATTGATATGACGTCATAGTGATGTATCATATGTGTGGTTACATTATTCTTAGCTAATGCCCTGTTCGATTCCGCCAAACAGGATTTGAAGCTTGCCTAGTTTTCCGGAGATATTTTAGGCGATTCCATTAGCGGAGAATTTGAACGTCATAAAATTTTTTTTTAGATGAAATTTATCAAAATCGCAGATGGTTACTGTCTTTGCCGCAGTATGTTTTTACATGTATACGCCAAGTGTTCAGGAAGTTTCAATGAAAACTGTAGGCTGTGAAACAAAAAAGTCCACAACGAACAACAACGTGGTAAGACTTGAGATCCTCCAGCGAGGATCTAATAACTAAGCTTTAGGGACTGCTGTCTGTTTGTGGTGCAAAAGGCTGCCAGATTCCGTAACAATATTATACACACACGTATACATATTCACACCATACACATAACACACATACACATATACACACAACATATATACACACATACAATACCACACATTACATATACACACCGCATAACATTATACATACACACATACATTACATTACACACGTTATATACATACACACCGTATACATTATACATATATATATATATACATACATATACTATCATCACACACATATATATATAATATATATATTATATATTATATAATCATAATATATATACACACACAATATACATATGAGACCCATATACATACACACACATAAATACCACATATACATATACAACATACATATACACACACATTACATATACACACATTGTACGTATTACACCACACTACCATACACATAGGAAAACATATACAGATTACATATTAAACACATATACCTATACACACATATATATGCACAATATACATATACATATAAACACTATACATATACACACATACATAAAATTACACACAGTATACATACACACACATATACTATACAAATATATGAAACAGGATACATAACACACATATATTACACACATATATAATCATATATATATGCACACAGGAAACATTACCAGCATCATACACACACATAATCATATACATATTACACTCATATACAACACCATATACATATACACACATATACATTACATATAACACATATACATTATGCACACACATACATACACACACATATACATACACACATATACATATACACAGTATCATATAGTATACACACTATTCATATACGTTAACACACATTAATTATACGTATACACACATACATTACACACACCAATATTGTATAACATATACATGTACATATACATATACAACACACATATACATATACACACAATATCATTAAATATACAGTAAACACACATAACATAGACCACACACACAAACACAAACAGATATATTATTTCTGTTATACTTACAAAGCTATTTGAAGTTACAACCTCAATTTGATAACCAAGTTTAGATTTCCCAACTGCCCGGGATCATCAGCTGCGGCACCATTTTTCATCGAGGGTTTCGATCCTTTCAGCCAGAACCTCTCCAACCGTTGGATCCACAACCCCGGTCATAGGTCCCAATCAGAAGACTATCAACATCAATGGACCTACAACCCAAAGTGTGTCTCGACAGTCAGTCAACAACAGCAATCCATCCATCATTGGGGCATACTCTGCACAGAGCGGTGGTGCTGCCTAAGCAGTCTCCTGGGATTGGCCAAATCCTGGATGGGTCGCCACTTCACACAGTGGTGCAGCAAGCTTGGTACCATTTTGCCGACTCAGAAGGAATGACAGGCAGAGTCATCCATCCATCCATTGGGACCATACTCTGTGCAGAGCATTGGTGCTACCAAAAGCAGTCTCTTGGCTATTGGGCACAACTCCTGGATTGGGTCGCCACTCCGACACAGTACACCAGCATACTTGGCATTCATTTCGACGACTCCTCGGAAGGATGACAGGACCGAGTCAACCCCACCTGGTATTAATTCAACAGCCAGCGGATTTTAAACTGAGGATCCTTGGATCCAAGCCCACCACCCTACTATTAAGCCAACACAGGCACAACACAGCATGCATAGTCTTATGCAACTTATTTAATTATTACTTTTATTATTACACGCAGCCAAATAATTTTGCCTTCATGGAGGTTCTCACTGTTCCATGAGCCTTTCCTTGACCATGTCATTACAAAAAAAGAGCAATTCATATTGGAATTGGTAACAGGCATGGAACACCAAGGACAATTATGCAAGATTGTCTTGAAATTTATGAAAAATTTACTGCATCAGCAATGTTCACTTTTTTTTTATTTTGTATTTTTACATACGACAAATGTCAGGCTTGTATATAAGCTAACACACAAAACGTATAACAAGGGGAGCAGGAGACAAGAGGGACAGGACAGGGAAGCACAAAACAGTGGGGGAATAGGCACATTGAGGAGTTTCTGTGGAAAGGAGAGGGATGGGGCAAGGCAACACAGGGTAAAACAAGATGGACACTGCTGGACTTTCGGAAGGAAAGCAGGAATTTGAAGGAGGTGGGTTTGGGGTGATATAGAGGGGGTAGAAAAGATTCGTGGTTTTGGATGGGGAACATAGAAGATGTGGCGATGAAAGCTGTTTTGAAGGCCTGGAGGGAAGAGTGGGATGGAAGAGAGTGTGGGAGTATTCCAAAGGAGGGGAAAAGAGGAATTGAAGGGTGAAGGTGCGCAGTGATTTCTCGATGTGTGTGTTTCACCCAGAGGTGGTGCTGGCTGACTTGAGGCCTGCGGGAAATATGGGCGGACAGATCGTAGGGACAGATTTGGGGGGTGGGGGGGGAGCCGAGGAGGACCATAGAAGAAGAAAGACCACCACCTGCCTGCAGTGAGAGAGAGCAAGAGACAAAGACTCAGCCTCATCGTGGAGATGACGTTGATCTTAAAGACCATGGTTCCACAGCGTGAAGCGAAAAAGGTGAGGCAGGAGCACCAACTTAGAGGGGAGTGCAGTGGCTCATCAGTCTGTGTGATGAAAGATTTGTGATGTGGTCAGGAGCTTCGGTGTGCTAAGGAAGACGTTGCATTATGGAAGAACCCAATGGCGACTTGGCTTTGGAGGCCAGTTTGGAATGTGGTTTCCAGGAAAGATCCTCTGGCAGATTGTGAGGCCCAAAAGTTGATAAAGGACTTCTTCAAGAGGATTGTGAGAAAGTAGCATGGTGGGGGGAGGGGTGGGGGTTCCAGATGGTTCCTTTCGGACGGAGAGACGGAGTGAGGTGTGAAGATTTTGTCAGGATTGAAAGAGATTTTCACGTGTTGAACAGCTTGTATTTTTGTCAGAATTGCAGAGAGTTGAAGAGGCTGCTGCTTTGCCGATCTGAGGGATGACAGATGGTACGCAGAGAGTGTAGTTCATCAGCAAAGTGATAAAGAGGATTTTCCAGGGGTCAGAGAGATCATTGATGAAACCAGAAAAAGACAGGCCCAGACGCTGCCTTGAGGAAATCAGCCTGGACACGGAAAGAGGGGTGAGAGAATTCCATTAAGGGACACAATTGTTTGACTGTGACAGTGGAAGTCTATGAGGCATGAGTGGAGATGGCCTTGTACATAGGAAGAGAGTTTTGTGAGCAGGGTAGGGTGCCAGACCATGTAAAGGACACGATAGTTCTTCGGGATATGGCTCTGATGTCGTTTGCATTTGGGACCTCAATCCATTATTGGAAAGCAGAGCAGAAAGTCGAGGGGAGAGTGACCTCCGTCTGAATCCCAATGATGATAGGAAATCAGAGCATTGGAGAAAGGAAGGATTAATGTCGGAAGTGATGATAGATTCCATAACCTGCTGATGATTGGGAGAAGGTGATGGTCTGAGTTGCAACCCGCACTCGCTTTCTTCGTCTCTTTGCGCGCTCAGTATGTTTTGCTGAATTTCAGCAGAAGGCAGATGACCTTGAGCAAATGAGAGAGTGAGCAAGAGCAGCCAGAGCAGATTTTAGGAACGTAGAGGCTCATGCCGTCTGGGATCATTGCAGAAATCAGAGTTCGAGTTTGAGCAGCAATCTCTCACTTGTCTGAAAGAAAAGGACACATAGTCCAGGGACAGTTGGGTGCGAGCGAGGTAAGGTGGAAACAGAAAGCGAGGGTTTGGCGACACAAATTTAGAAGCAAACACGGAGTTTAGGCATTCAGCATTTCATGTGCAGTGTCACTGTGCAGGCCATTTGAGAGGTAATGGAAGGGATGGAGCGTGAACATACACAGAACAGACTTGACTCATGTCATTCAGGATTGAGGAGGGAGATAGGTTTGAGAGTTTGACTTGAGATTAGAAATGTTGTTTTTCTGACTCTTCTCAGGGTAGACACCACTTTTTTCTGAGGTTATGGAGGAACTGAGATTGCCTTCAGTGAGATTTGCATTCAGAGGCAAGGCAAGTTGTTTTGGGACACTGCCTCATTAGTCGTGGCTTATGTTAACATTTTTGATTTGTCATTTTTGGGAGTAGTTCGTGGCACCCATGTCTTAACACATCTAGAAACTTTACTGGTTTAGAAAAAAAAAGGGTGCCAGTTTTCCTTAACATTTGGGCCTCATTTTGAATTTCAAAATGGCCACCGCCGAAAATTCTTCTTTTAAAATAATATTTGCAAATAACCATAACTATCATTCAAGGATGTCATACTCATATTTTACATTTTATTTTATCTATAACTCATGATAAAGGGGACAAAGATTCATTAGAACGCAAACTAAGAGCACTAGAAATACTCTAAATAAGGGAGAAAATATTCAAAGACGCGCGCCTGATTCTCAGGGGTTCTATGTAAATGCCATTACTTTGAACCAATAGTCTAGAAATAAGAGGATGGCTTTTTGGTGTCTAATCACTATGTTTTGGCACAGAGGATTCCAATAATAACAACATATTATGACTGGAAACACTTTGCCACATGTCTCCAAAACATTAACAGAAATAATATAGAGCATGTAGATTCAATATAAATTTATTTGGGCGGTTATGGTCATAGTTCATGAACTTGGTCACCCGAAAAAAGGCGGAGTTGTACATGTTTGTCAAAACACTCCACTTTCCACTTGACTACATCCAGAAGAAGCCACAGATATCTGATAGTGCTAGTATGAGAAGAAGTAATTTTGTCTATTTAATGTTGGAAGAAACAGAATAAAAAATATGCAATAGTTTTGTGAAACAGGCAAATAAGTGATACAAGTCAGGGGTGGAGTAAACATGGCGGAGGCGGCGGATGTGGCGGAGCGGCGGATGTGGTGAGTCAAATTTGAATAAACTGAATTTATTTCAATCAATAAGCTTTAATCTAATCTATTTTGATTATTTTAGGTGAGTAACACTTGGGACTTGCTGTTGCATGATGCAAAATTGATTATTCAACTCGTTATTATTCAGCAAACCCTGACCAATATGTACAAACTCCTAAAAAGAGATCTAGTAAAATATCTTTACATAGTTATGTATCTAGCAGATTCTCAGGATTAATTGGCACTTGAATGTCCAAAACGCCAAAGGATAACTGATCCACATCCAATTACTCAGAGGGTGAATTCGAGATAAATGCGAAAATGTGTTTTCCTTGTAATGCATTATCCATATCCATAACGTTCATATTAAAAAATACCATATTCGCCGTTAATTAGTGGAGTTTTGCTAATTTTTTCACACAAGTGCATGTAGGCTTGGTGATGTCTATCACACAGAGAAACTGAAAATTGAATATTTTGACCCTGTAACGCAAATGATGACCAGTTCATGAACTACGACCATATTACAATTAGAGATGGATAAGTTTTTTTTTCAAAGTATGAAAATCGCTCATGTATGGAATCAGGAGCGTTCAAATGTTACTGATTAAACATTTATAGTTGTCATTGCTTCAATCATCTTCTAGATCTTCGCCAATCCTGGTGGTGTCATGTTCGTACAGCTGTCGCCTTCCCCACCACATTTGCAAAGTTCGGTATAGACCACATGTTTCTCCTTGCATGAAGCACCTTCTTGAACACTTTATTTCTCACAGTTACACTGACGACTGCAGCACTGAGACTGGAGCTTGGTGCAACCTGAGGAAAGAACAATCAGTAGCTTTTTGTCTTGGTTTCGCCACCAAGGACAAAGGGTCAAGAAAGTTTGGTTCAATACCATATCCTGGCGCCAGATATTACACTGGACATGGGGACGGTTGTATATGTTCAATCCATGCTTCCCTGAGTCGGTGGCAGTTTGTCAACTCCTTGTTCATCGTTGAATTGCTTGAACAAAAACCTTCTCAGCATGCTTGCTTGCCCAAAGTAGACTCCAACTGGAGAGAAAAGAGAGCAAAGAAGAAACTCTTAACACGAGAACTTCTTCAGATGGCTCATCCCCTTCGCCAAGGTCAGTAGTGCTCTCAGAATGGTGGGGCTTGCCTTCAGGATAATGTTTAAAGCACCCCTTTTCTCTTCCCTTGGATTGTCCTGTCATATCACCGCCTGTGAGAGCAGCCAGTTGATCAAAGCTGCTGATTTCTCTGGGCGCTTTGTCATATATAGGCTGTAGGAAGACTTTCCGTCATCTTTCGCTTGTGCCCATGATTAGTGCAGAATGGTTGCCAAGTAGTGGTGTTCTTCGTAGAGCCAAAAGTAGCACATCAGTGTCTTGTGAATATATGGGACATTCATTCCATTGCTCGCAACTCTACAGCATGATAAATTATAATAGTGTCCGCCTCTCCTCTGTGCTGACACCGGTCATTGTTTTTCAACTTCATAATTTGGCATGACCTCTTTCCATTGATGCAATCATAACCTTGACGGTACTGTAGTGGATGAGCTGATGGGAAAGGTGGAGAGTTAGCTGAATCATTTGTGCTGCTGCTGGCGAGAAACATATTTTTGTCTTGATGCCTGTTGAGTCTTGAACAATGTAGGATTTAGTTCCTTCAGCTGCCTTTCCGCCGCTCTCTAGTCTGCTCCTCTCAGTGATGCATTCTTGGTGTAATTATCAAATAAACTCGCACTTGACAATATCACGAGCCTTGCAGTCAATGAGTGTGACAAAGGATGTTGCAAGTTCTTTGCAAGTCTTGAAATTTTTGACTGCCATAATTTCTGTACCCTCCCATATCCTCAACTACAAGACATGTTCAGATCCCTCTTCAAACTCGGCAGGTTGTGCAGAAGCTTGAGCGTGTCATGGCCCCAGATCTTCCAGAAGCTTTATCACTGTCTTGTCGTAGTGGGATGCTCTTGATCTATAAGATTCCTGCAATTCAGCACTGAACTCGATCTCTGCAGAAATAATTCCACTGTATTTTCTGCCTGATGTTCCTGTTGCTGACTCTTTCTTTGGCTTGTATGTACTTGCGCAGTTAATGGTATGGCAATTTTGTGATATTTAATGTCCCTGAAAGAAAGTCGCCATCAGTTATGATGTTTTGCCAGGTTTACTTTCCATTGTTCATTCCGCTACATCAACTATGTTTTGATTGACACTCCAATATCGACACTTCGACAAGTAATAAGCGTTCTGTCTTACCACCACAAATCTTCTCGTTTTGACAGAAGAAACAGTTTCCTTTGGAATGGAGGTAACGAGATCTTGTTAGTGTGCTGGAATGCAGGAGATTGCTGCTTTGGGTGTTAGATGTTTGTGATGCGGTGGAGGCGGACCACCGACTTTGCTGTATGACAATACACTTGATTCTTGAGATAAAACTGCTTTGTCATATCTATCTTTTCTCTCTCAAATGGTTGCTTGCTGTGTTGCTTACCATGACATGATTTGTGCCACACGCATGTTGTTGTTCAGTTCTTTCCAGATATGCCACTCAGTTGTTGATGGCAAACGAACATATCAGGGTTTGATATGAGCCCTCTGCTTATACAGTCAACAATGATTGGTACGATTCCAGTTCTGGTAGTCGCAGATGCCTCCAGCTGAATGACACCTTTAATGTCAGTGAACTTGTCTCCTTGAACAACAAGCAGATTCGAAGTCAATGAGGTTCAGTTGCACGCTTCTTACATGATGGTTCTCCACAGGACGCCATGGTTAATCTGAATCATAACCAGAAGTGAAATTAACAATTTGCCATAAATTTCAATCCTTAAGATTATATGGATGGGATGTCCACTGTGCATTTTTGGTCTTCTGAAATACAAGCAGTAAGTTATTTGTTCACAGTGGATATGCATCTATTGCAAGCAGAAAATATTCGTCAGATACCAGTAATAAGTGTTCAATTCATACTAATATTCTTACATTAACATCAACCTGTTGATATCCATGCAAACAGATTCAATGACAGTGTTCTCAACTACAATGCATTTGTTACCAAACTCTATTTGAACACACTTTGAATTTTATGTTCAAATAACGTTAAATACCGAAAATACAATATAGGGTAAAAACGGCAGCCATTGAAATTCAAAATGGAGGCCCTAAAAGCTAATTAGAAAACTGGCACCCTTTTTTCTGAATCAAGTGAATCTATAGATGTGTTTTAAACCGGGTGCCAAGAAAAATCATCCACCAAAATTTGCTTTTTTTACATAAGCCACAGACTACATCACAAGCTTCAGTGTACCATTGGCGGAGAAAGGGTAGGACAACTGAAAACGAGATGGGATAAATCAGTGCATGAGAGAGAGAGCAAATTTCTTTGAAATAATTCCCGGATAGATTGAGTTGAGAATAGAGATGGGAGACCAGTCTTGAAGTTTGATGGCTGCTTGAAGACCTTGCCAGTTGGCCTGAGTGAATTCCAGACTCAACGACGCTGAAGTGGTTCTAATAACGCCAGAGAGATCTTACTTTGACAAGCATGTGTCAGATGAACCGATTGGAGCAGAGAAAGAACAGCAGACGTTTTCTGGGAAATTGGTCAAATTCAGATCCAGAAGAGATGGACTACCATTGGTTGAGATCTTGGTTGGGAAGTTGACAGATTATGTCAGTTCCAATGAGTCGCAGATGTCTTTTGCTGAAGAGCCATGAAGGTGAGGAGGAGTACCACACCCAGACAACAAGCATGATGAACAATTTAAGTCACAACGTATGAGGAGAGAGTTCGATGAGAGGACAGAAGTTGGAGAAAGCTGTGAGGCATAACAGCAATGGATAACTAAAGAGAGCAATCAGAGATGCAGATCCTTCAGGACTTTGTGTGGCAAATAAATGGAAAATGTACTAAATAAAGGTCACTGATTACAAATGAACAGTCGAATGGTCTAGTTGTAAATGTGTAAGCTCAAAGGTCTGAAAAGTTGTAAGGTCAAATGGTCTGAATGCTCAAGGGCTGAAAGGTATAAAGGTGTGAAAAAGTCGAATTATGTTGAAAGGGCCGAATGGTCTGAGCGTCTTTAAAGGTCAGGATCTAAATGGTGTAATTTAAGGTCTAAATGGTAAATTGTCGAAAGAAAAGGTTACTAAAAGGTCTGAAAGTGGTGAGTTCTAAAGGGTAAAAAGGAGTCTAGGAGGTATTAGGATCTGAGGATTGTAAAGGGCGAATGAGGTTACAGGGTTTAGGGTTCTTAAAGGTCTAACAGGATCTAAAGGGTGCTGGGGGTCTTGGTTCTAAAGGATGTAACGGGGTCTACATGTTCTTCGGGTCTTAAGTATCTCAGGGTTTCTGAAGGGTCTTTGGGTCTAAACCTCTGGGGGTATAAGGACTTAATAGTCTCAGGTTCTTAAAGCATCTTGAGGATGTAAAGAGTTCTTAAATGTCTTTGGGGTTTCAGGTTATTAAGGGCCTAAGGGTTCTAAAATGTCTTGGCAGTCTAAGGGTCTTATGGCTATAAAGGGTTCCGGTTCTAAGGTGTTTTAGGGTCTTTCGCTCTCAAAAGCGTCAAACCAACAGTGAGTTTGTATGTTGACCCATTCGACAAGACCATTCAAGACCACAACAACGAGCAGGTGTCATATGTAATTAATACACCTACTCACATTCTGTGCAGACAGACAAAAAGACAACAAATAAAAAATCATTCATAGTGACACTTGGCAAAAACGGAACGGCACTCGTAGAGTGCATACCTCTACAAGGCTAACAGTTACATTTTGTATCACACTTGTGAGGTTGGATCTGAATCCGGACCTCAACCAAAATCTATTGGCTTCTCTTGCCACCCAACCAAACTCATCCACCAAGTTTTGTCGTAACTCGTGCACAACTTTTTGAGATATCGTGCTATACATCGTTTTGGTCCCATCTCTCAATGGTGAAGAACACTTCAAAAATTCTCGTGTCCGGATCCGGTTTCAGATCTCACCAAAATTATGCGTTCTGGCCTTGGCTGGTCATCTACAAACACCAACAAAAATTCAGAATAATGCTTGAAAACTGTGGCAAAAATCATGTGATACACAGACAGATAGGCAGACAGACAGACAGACAGACAGACAGACAAATGCCACAGACCAACAACTTGGCGAATTTTTTTTCCATTCCACTGCAGCACAAAAGCCTCCTGTCATCCTGTGCATTGCCTTTCATTACTGGTTCGGGCCTGCCCTCAGTTTTCATCCATACTTCAGTACAATCTCCTGGTGGGCAGTGTGACTCCATCTGCAGGTCTGCCACCTGCAATATACACACACATGGCGTCCGAGGATGCTGAGGTCACCACCGAGCTTACCTGCTCCATTCCAAATTGTGAGAGGAGCTCTCCTGCTTTCCTTTCTATTTCTCGCTGGGAATTGGCACTCCGGGTCCTCTCCCTAAGCCCAGGCCCATAAGTTGTTTATAAATATACCCTCTGAGTTTATGGCCTCCTTCTGCCGGCATCTCCAGCACCAGGTGCTCTTCACAGCTATACTCACCTCTCTCACGAGCCACACTCCATCTCATCAATTTCTCATTGCACGCAGCAACCAATATTTTCCACACATTCACCAACCACATAATGACATCCCTTGTCAATTTGACTGGATCCAACGAGCTAACATTCAATCTCATCCCGAGTGTGGGTGGGAATGCCTCCCAGTCATTCCTTCGCACCACCATTCATTCCTTTCATTCCATCCCGGCCACAGTCCTGCATTCATCCATTTTCCACTTTCATCCCTTCTTGCACCACTCTAACTACTTGCCTCTAACTTGTTCTCACCCCGTCATTGTCTTAACTGTTCACGTTCCTTTTAACGCTACATCCGCTAACGAGCGACATACTCACGAGCAGTTAACCGTATCTAACCCACAAGTCCTGAACTGACCTAATGCTAATTTCCCCTTCTGAGGCTAATGCTAAGCTAAGCTAATCTTCCTTCTGAGGCTAATGCTAACCTAATGCTAATCTCCCCTTCTGAGGCTAATGCAAAGCTAATGCTAATTCCCCCTTCTAAGGCTAATGCTAACCTAATGCTAATCTTCCCTTCTGAGGCTAATGCTAACCTAATGCTAATCTCCCCTTCTGAGGCTAATGCAAAGCTAATGCTAATTCCCCCTTCTAAGGCTAATGCTAACCTAATGCTAATCTTCCTTCTGAGGATAATGCTAACCTCATGCTAATTCCCCCTTCTGAGGCTAATGCTAACCTAATGCTAATCTTGCCTTCTGAGGATAATGCTAACCTCATGCTATTTCCCCTTCTAAGGCTAATGCTAACCTAATGCTAATCTTCCCTTCTTGAGGATAATGCTAACCTCATGCTAATTCCCCCTTCTGAGGCTAATGCTAACCTAATGCTAATCTTCCCTTCTGAGGATAATGCTAACCTCATGCTAATTCCCCCTTCTGAGGCTAATGTAACTAATGCTAACTCCCCTTCTGAGGATAATGCTAACCTCATGCTAATTCCCCTTCTGAGGCTAATGCTAACCTAATGCTAATCTCCCATTCTGAGGATAATGGTAATCTCATTGCTAATTCCCCTTCTGAGGCTAATGCTAACCTAATGCTAATCTCCCCTTCTGAGGCTTATGCTAACTCATGCTAATTCCCCCTTCTGACGCTAATGCTAACCTAATGCAATCTTCCCTTCTGAGGCTAATGCAAATCTAATGCTAATCCTTCCCTTCTGAGGATAATGCTAACCTCAGGCTAATTCCCCCTTTTGAGGCTAATGCTGACCTAATGCTAATCTCCCCTCTCGAGGCTAATGCTAACTAATGCTAATCTTCCCTTCTGAGGATAATGCTAACCTATGTAATTCCCTTGAGGCTAATGTCTATCTCCCTTTGAGATAATGCTAACCTCATGCTAATTCCCCTTCTGAGGATAATGCTAACCTATTGCTATCTCCCCTTCTGAGGATAATGCTAACCTCATGTAATTCCCCTTTCTGAGGCTAATGCTAAACCTAATGCTAATCTCCCTTCTGAGGATAATGCTAACCTCTGCTAATTCCCCTTCTTAGGCTAATGCTAACCTAATGCTAATCTTCCCCTTCTGAAGCTAATGCTAACCTCATGCTAATTCCCCTTCTGAGGCTAATGCTAACCTAATGCTAATCTCCCTTCTGAGGCTAATGCAAAGCTATGCTAATCTCCCTTCTGAGGCTAATGCAAAGCTAATGCTAATCTCCCCTCTTGAGGATAATGCTAACCTCATGCTAATTCCCCTTCTGAGGCTAATGCTAACCTAATGCCTAATCTCCACTTCTGAGGCTAATGTAACCTCATCCTAATTCCCCCTTCTTGAGGCTAATGCTAACATATGCTAATCTCCCCTTCTGGATAATGCAAAGCTAATTAATCTTCCTTCTGAGGTAATGCAACACTCGATGCTAAACTCCCCTTCGAGGATAATGCAAAGCTAATGCTAATCCCCATTCTAAGGCTAATGCTAATCCCCATTCTCAGGCTAATGCTGACTAATGCTAAACCCCCCCCTCCCTTCTAAGACTATACTCCTGTGCTATGTTGTGGAACTCAAGAACTCAATGGTCCATCAAGGTAAAGCACATCAATAGAGAATCCTAATACGTAATTACGGAACGAAGGATCATTGATGAAACAGTCATGCAATGGTTCACTAATTATCAGAGCTTTCAGGAATCATCTATATATGGAACCAGGAGAAGTGTGGAGTTTCTAGGGGGCCGAGGAGGGACCAGAGTGCACAGCGTGCAGGACCGTACACGTGAACCTTGTCACAAATAAACTGGACAGGAATGGAGGGGGTCGGTCATAATGACCCACATCTGACCTCGGCTGGCTGGCTGAGTAATGTAAAGATTTGACGAGACAGGGAAAAACAGAGAGTGCTTCTTATCGCCCCGGTCAGAAGAACAAATTGCGCAGGCGGACAACAGTATAGCGAGCAAGGGTCTCGAATTGCAGTCCAAAAACGAGCAGGGCAATTCTGGACGTAATGTACCAAGCTATCATTATCAAACATGACATAATTCCTTTACCAAAGGCATGTCAACACAAATGGCAAGCACATTAATTAAAATCTAAGAACAGAGAGGAGAAGAGGGAGGGAGTATTTGGGGTTACGTTCTCAAGACATACAGAAAAGCAGCAAGTGAATCATGTTCTCTGGAGCCAAATGGTTGTGGTTCTTATCTCCAGAACAAAATAAGAACTTATTAAAAGAGAAAGACAGATTATTACATTTGATTACAAGTTCTAATATGAGTTGCATCAAGGTGAATCAATTAATATTTAGTAATTATGAAAAAAACACATGCAGTGATTAACTGAGACCACAATTTTTATGAATGCCCACATTCAAGCAGATTGATTGTAAAAACTACGAAAAAGGAAGTGCACTTCTACAGCTACCATGTGGACACAAAATTATTAGTGCCCCATGTGGGTTCCAAATTTCTACCTCGTTCAGTGATGCACTGGGGTCGGGTTTCCCCCACGAAGGAAACCAGCCATGTTCACCATGCCCACTGTCGTGCTGTGAGACCTCCACAAAACTCCAATATATACGGGCCGCCTCGCAACCTTTCACCACCCACTTCTATACACGCCCGCCTCGCAACCTTTCACACACCACTTCTATACACGCCGCCTCGCAACCTTTCACACACCATTCTATACACGCCGCCTGAACCTTTCACACACCACTTCTGTACACGCCACCTCGCAACCTTTCACACACCATTTCTATACACGCCGCCTCGCAACCTTTCACACACCACTTCTATACACGCCCGCCTCGCAACCTTTCACACACCACTTCTGTACACGCCCGCCTCGCAACCTTTCACACACCACTTCTGTACACGCCCGCCTCGCAACTTTTCACACACCACTTCTGTACACGCCCGCCTCGTGACCTTTCACACACCACTTCTATACACGCCCGCCTCGCAACCTTTCACACACCACTTCTATACACGCCCGCCTCGAACCTTTCACACACCACTTCTGTACACGCCCTGCTCGAACCTTTCACACACCACTTCTGTACACGGCCGCCTCGTGACCTTTCCACACCACCATTCTGTACACGCCCGCTCGTGACCTTTCACACACCACTTCTGTACACGCCCGCCTCGCAACCTTTCACACACCACTTCTGTACACGCCCGCTCGTGACCTTTCACACACCACTTCTGTACCCGCCCGCTCTGTGACCTTTCACACCACCTTCTATACACGCCCGCCTCGTGACCTTTCACACACCACTTCCTATACACGCCCGCCTCGTGACCTTTCACACACCACTTCTATACACGCCCGCCTCGTGACCTTCACACACCACTTCTGTCACGCCGCTCGTGACCTTTCACACACACTTCTATACACGCCCGCCTCGGACCTTTCACACACCACTTCTATACACGCCCGCCTCGTGACCTTTCACACACCACTTCTATACACGCCTGCCTCGTGACCCTTCACACACCACTTCTATACACGCCCGCCTCGTGACCTTTCACCACCTTCATACACGCCGCCTCGTGACCTTTCACACACCACTCTATCACCTCCACTCGTGACCTTATCACACCCACTTCTATAGCCCGCCTCGTGACCTTTCACACACCACTTCTGTACACGCCCGCCTCGTGACTTTCACACACCACTTCATACACGCCCGCCTCGTGACCTTTTGCACCCGAACACACACACGAGATACCTCGCATTTGGTTTCAGAATGCTCATTCTCACACCGCGTGACTTACACACACCGAACATGCACATGAACCATTTCGCAGAGATACCGCAGCCGAATTCGCCATTCCCATTTATTTAGCCTCGTCTACCCAGCAGGGAACGTTTACATGCTGGCCCTCCTGGGAAGATGCAGGCTGACCCAGATGGGTCCCAATGAGTTGTAGATACGGGAGTGAGTAGAGTTGCAGTTGGGAGGTACACTGTCAAGTGATACTGTGTGAAGCGAGCTCTGAAAATAACTGTTGGGACAACAGTGGACTCAATGAGGTGGACGCACTGGAAGATGCAAGGTTTATGGTGTGTGTGTGTGTGTGTGGTGTGTGTGTGTGTGTGTGTGTGTGTGAAAGATGTGTAGGATGTCAGTTCTACCATGGCTGGTCAGCACCTTCCCGTTGGTGCTTTGGGAAATGTCCTACTTGGCACCTTTGCATTCCACTCGGAGAATCTTGTTTTTCATTTGGTGCTTTGCGCTCTGCGAGGAACACCCATCCTGCTTGGCGCTTTCTCATTCTGTTTGGCGCTCTGGAAGCCTGGTCAACCCGGCGAGGTCTCCCTCCCTCACGACGTGAACTCCCTCACGATCTTGACTCAAAACTCAGCCCTAAGCGCATACTGCTTTGCACCATTCTTGGACTGCTCTCTCCTCCCGAACTGTATTGTCATGAACTCCCTACAAACTACTCCGTCAGGGGGTTTTATTGTCCCTGGACTGTCTCCAATCTAGCCTGCTTTTTTGGTATTCAACACTGAATGGCTGTCACGCGTTGCAATCCAGCAGCTGAGATTCATCCTCCGGAGCATGGAGGTGGGTGGCTTTGGGAACGCTTTGCTCGATCCGTGATACTGGAAGGATTTATGACAATTGCAATGCTGGAATGGAGATTATTTGGTCAAACACTGGTGAGGTGAGTGAAGTGGTTTTGAGAATATGGCTTAGAAATGAAGCATGAAATGGAGGTTGAGTACGAGTGTCGGAAAATGAGGGTTTAAGGATGGTGTGTTTCAGAATTGGTGTTTAAGAACGAGTATTTGGATATGGAGTTGGAAAATGAGGGTTTGGATGCAGAGTTGGAGAATGAATGTTGGGAATGAGGACAGAACGATGGAGAAGGTTCGAACTGCAATCACAACGCATATCTCTATCCCTGATATGGGGATGGGTAAACGAACTAAAACGAATAACTTTGAAATATCTAAACACCAGGGTTCTTTTATTTGTTGAATGTAACTCCCCAGGGTCTTTCAAAAACCACCACACTATATATGTAGGGAGTGGGATAGACATTGATATTTTGTTCCTGTTTATTCAAGAATTATTCCATATAATGTTACAGTTGGTGATCGGTCACACGTCTGCACAGCACACAGCACATGGATTAATTACAACAAAACATTACAGGCAGCATTTTTCGAATCGTGCCATCAAGCAGTATTGTTAGTTTGGTGGGAGAAGCCTGATGGTTGGGGTTGGTAATTTGTTTTGCTGATTAACTGATCTTTTCATTATTCAAAGGGGTGGCAGAGGTGTTTCAGATACAGGAATGATACCATTACACTGCAGTCATCCATTCAGCCCAACAGCAACGTCTGTACTTCATTTTTATCGATAACGATACTTGTCCACACCATGTTCATAGTCAACGCTGCACTTTAGGACCACATCACTCACATGGACTGCCTGTCACAATTCCAGACTTAAATGCAATTGAACATGTCTGGATGGCTAATGAGCA
>CM068957.1:44353072-44373464 GCA_035128595.1 Eptatretus atami
AATGAAGGAGATTTGTTGTAAAATAAACTTCGCAGCGAACATGTAAATTCCCGTTAGACACAGGTAGGCGACCCCTAACTATAAACACATACTTACGAGAACAAAACTGGGGACGGTGTTCTGTCTGTGTGCCACAAGGCTTCCAAATTCCGTAACATATACCTCACCCCTTTTACAGACTCGTCCCGATGTCGTTCAAATTTCTTGTCTGCACTGAGTGTAGTTGTTTCCTCTTGTAGATTTTACCTCACGAATCCTGAGTGTACATATGTGATACATGTCCAAAAAAATAATCCTAGTGTGCTTACGTGAACTAACTATCAGACTCACCTCGGACACTTAAAAAATTGCCAGCCACTAACACAAACAACAGGTGGGTTGCAAAATATTTGACTTTAACTATTTACACTAACCATGGCCCAACCCTGTTATCTGTGGAGGGAAAAGGCAGCAGTAAGTCAACAGTCATTTTGATGCTGGGTGAGTGCACAGCAGCTGAGGTCAAGTCTCCCAGGGCCTGCTCAAAAGGTCCCCCCTTGGTGTTCTTCAGGTGAACCCTTCTTCCTTGTCCTTTCATACCCTCATCTGCTGGAGGAAACTACCCGACACGGCAGGCCATGCCCGCTCCCACAAGGCGATTTGAAGTGTCTTTATGCAGAGAACAGGAGGTGACCAGGCTGCTCAATGCGATTCCCTGGCTCCCTTTGAATGGGATATGGAGATGGATGGAAGCAACAACACCACAATGTACGGGCTGCACAATGCAGTCCCTGTGGTGTGGCTGCCTGCAGCAGTTCCTGCAAAACACTGGAGATGGTCTTGGCGCACATGGTTAGATGGGTGACATAGTGGGGCAAATGCAACAAGGGCAAGCAGGCCATTGGGTCAAGGCAAAGGCAGGCAAATGAAGGCATGGCAAGATGCGGACAAGGGGCCAGCACAAAAAGGCCGGCATAGTTGAAGCTGGCCGGCCTCTGGTCTGATCGTAGGGATTCTGTTGGAGGGATGTTCTTTTTGGTGGGTTGCGGGCCGCTTCCGAAAACGGCTCGGACCTACTGTACTATCTCCCTCGCCAACGATCACCTCTGTCGTCTTTGCCCATACCACTCATTAGTTGCAACAAGAAAACAAAATTTAGACCCCTCTTTACTTTTATTGTATTTTTTTCTTTATATTCCAGTGTCCTTAACCCTCCTATTGTCCTGTCGGCTAACTATCCTGTCCGTCTACTCTCAACTCCTAAGATCCTTTTTGGAGGGGAATAAGGGAGAGACTCGTGTCCTGCCTCGAGGCCCAACAAAGCCTCAGAATAGCCTCCACAGAGTTCAGCAATCTTCCCACAGTGAGTCCAGCAGCTTTCGGAGAGCGAAGGGATGGATGGTGCGAAGGGGTACATTCCTATCTATCTAGAATTATTAAACTTTAAACTATCCTCGGGCTTTTCAACACGCCTGTTCTTTAAACTATTGTTCTTGGAAACCATGATTCCGTCGCCTGTTGGTGTCCATATCAATTTGGGCCATGCCCGCAAATTTTCTCTTGTGCCCTTGCACAATTTCGTGGCTGGCAGCGTGGCTCAACTGGCAGGGACTTCCGTCTGCCGAACTCAAACTACGGCACCCCGGGCCTGAGGCTGTCTCCGAGCCTACCTGCTCCCTATGAACGCGGGAGTGCCCTTCCGGCTACTCCCGTATATGCCCACGTGGCATCTCGGTGCTACGGGTCCTGTTTCTGACGGGCCACCCGTGCCCAGTACACTATCCCGGACTCTTGGACCCATGGCCTACTCTGGCCGACTAGTCCGGTGCCCGGGTGCCCTCTACTCATACTCACCTTTCAACAGCCACGATTCCCTGCCGTCAATGGAATCCTGCACCCTTCAAAAAGGTTTTGAGCCTTCATCAACACCAACAACAAAACGCCCTCCTTTTGGTAAATTTGACTAACCCCACTAACCTGACATTACACTGACCCGGGGTCCCTTGGGTGGATTCACTCCTCCCCCCAATCATTCATTTCGCACCATGCATTCCACATTCGCTCCATTCACACTTGGCCCGCTGTGCACATTCACTCATTGCGCATTTTATTTTTTATTTTTCAAATCACTCCCATCACTTAACACTGCCATTCTGCAACTAAACCTCGAACTAACTCGTGTTCCCGTCATCCTTAAACTAGTGCACGTTCCTTTTAACTCTATGTGGCTAATCTACGTCCCACTACACATTCCATGTCGGTCCGTGTCTCCCAAATCCATTTCTAATTCAAACCTAAATTCCCACTAACTGTTCCACGGGCCCGTGGAGAACTATTCCTGCCCCATGAGGCGGTCTATCTACGCTAAACCTTTTCCACTAACTAATGCTCCTATGCTCAATCACCGGGATGTCACCACATCCGCGGCGCTCGTGTACTCGGACGAGCTCCCGGATGGTGGTCTGCATTCGTACGTCCCTTCCTATGGGCGATAACAAAAGCGTATCGTTGGCCCCGCCAATTTGCAACAAGCCTCGCTTTCGCGGTATTCCCCATGTGAACCGCATGCTCGTCACCCAGCTTTCGTGCCGCGCGGATGACGTCACTCGCACTCGGCCCGCTTCGCGAGGTTCGCTTCGCGCACGAGAACCCGCGAGCTTACCGTGCCGCCGCGGGACTCGCTCGTGCATGTGCTCACATGGGCTTCAAATCCACTCCTAGTCACCATTTTAGCCGTCCACGTGGCCGTCTTGTCCCAAACGTGGAACGTTTTCGCGCCGGATTCCCTCCACGCAATGCAGAAGGGCCTTGATTGCGGCGTTTCGCGGAGCCGGAACGGTTATCGAAATAGCCTCCACTACTTGGCTCTCTACTCATGTCTCCCGTCTGGATCGGTCCGAGTATGCAATTCCAAGCATGCACTCACGCACGCCATGTTACTCACACCACTTGCACGTTTCAACACACTCACACACTCATACACTTTACCACACACACTGCGGACATTTACATCGGGGATTCGTTGTTACCTCAAGGGGTCCCGGGTTCTCTACCCCCCCATCCCCCCACCCCAATCTCTACATGGACCCCTCACCATCATGCACCCGCTCGACCTCGCTCGGCCCGACCGGGCTCACCTGGTCGCAATCCACTTTCGAGGGAGCATACCGTCTCCCTCTGTTCCTGAGGGAGGTACCCTGATGCTCGCCTTGGGTCTCAACACATTCCACCAGCTCGACCCATTGTCCCCTCCTTATCTCTAACCTGTGTGTGCCTGTCTTTAGTTCATACAATTCACCCTCTATCTCTTCTGATTTCTGCATCTCCTCACCTCCTTTAATTTTTCCATCGTCCCTCGTGTCCGAGTTTACAACGTCTCCCCAATTATTGTGGTGGCGTCGCTCGTCGTCCCGACCTCACCCGTCTCCATTGCGGGCCGACAAACCTCCACACTCCCTCGACGGTCGTGTTCCCACGTGCAGGCGCCATTATGCCTCTTACGCCTGCCTGCAGGCTAACCCATGCACTGCATTTCACCCCTGCCTCATCATTTTGCGCTCCAAATCCCCTTCATGCTTTGCGTGATGGCATCCATTTCTTTTCCATGCGTTCCTGATTACATCCATCATTTGTGTGAACCTTTCTATGAACTCCATAAACTGCTGCCTTGTCGCATCTCCATCATCTGGCCCGCCAAATGGCCTCGGCGGAGCCGATCCGCCACTATCGGGCACGATCCGACAGGGATCGGGGGACATTTGTTGATGGGGGGGGGGGTTATTCGCCGCGCCCCGCACCCATTACTCCTCTGAGTTTGGTGCGGGGCACGTTCTTTGCATGGGGGTCCTGGGCCACTGGTCCTTACCGTTGTATTCTCAGAACCTACCTGTGCCAGCCATTTTGGCCCCAATGGTGCGTATTTGGAATATTTTAGATGCTTGCAATTTGAGGACAATGGGGGGGGAGGGGGGGGTTGCTCCGTATACCCCGATCCGAATCCGTTAATTTCATGGAGGCGGAGGGCCGAATTGCACTCCTGAACACCCAATTTGTTGTGGGCCAGGGTTCGGCGGCGATAAACGACACTAGGTGGTGCAGTGGAGTGTTCTCCCACCGAACACCCGGAATTAGGTCATGACTCTCGGATAAGTCTGAAACGGATCCCTTTAGCGGACCGGTCGCCAAATTTCGACGCGTGGGGTAGGGTATAATGCCAAAATTTCCATATTACCTAAGTAACAAACGCAGTCTAGTTACCGGGGAAACCACACCTCGATGGCTCTGTCGAACCGGGTCAACTCTAGCACCTCGGTCCAGTATACCGAGCGGATTACCAGAGTCCGTCGGACCAAAAGAACAATTAGCGGCCAAACAGCCCTCTACTCTCAATAGCACCATGCTCGGCCAATGAAAGAAGCGCAGAAAATGAGCGATACATTTAACAGGGGTTTATTTATAAGGGGGGGACACAGAGAGCAGAGTTAAACTGACTAAAAGCAATGCAGTATGTACAAGGCACTTAAAAAATTCTACTTAATGGACTGGTGACACACACACACACCACACAACACCACACACACACACACACACACGAACTGGGCCGGCCGGCATTTATTGTGGCCGCTCGGAAGGAAAGCGAGCCGAAGGACCAGGGTCTGGATTGCACCTGTCCGCCTCGTGTGGTGTACGATGATCTGGTCGCGTGGCGGGAATCAACACACAGCTTTCACGCCAGCGCCAAGCACCAAGGACTGCGCCCTCCACGCAGCCAATCAACCAAGACCAAGGAGAAGATCAGAGACGACGATGACCCAGGACCAGACAACCAGCAGCACCAAACCCGCGACCCTTAAGATGACCAACCTCCCCAGCCTGGCGTTCCTGTATATTTTCTTGTCCGGGGTGAGAAGATCGCCATCTGAGGCGGTCTCCACCCTCATTGGCCGGGTGTCATGGTAAAGTCGCCCACCTTGGCCATCTCAAACCCTCATTGGCCGGGGTGTCGTGGAAAGTCGCCCGCTGTGGCATCTCAACCTCATTGGCCGGGTGTCATGGAAAGTCGCCTCTGTGCGTGATCTCACCCTCATTGGCCGGGGTGTCGTGGGAAAAGTCGCCTCTGTGCATGTCTCCACCCTCATTGGCCGGGGTCGTGGGAAGTCGCCTTCTATGCGTGATTGGACAAGGGGTGGAGTCGGAGCTGAGTTGATGAAAATCCGCCCACGTACGTGGTCGAACGCACGTGGGCAATGTGGAGGTGTGCAAAGTGAAGTGAAGGAGTTTGTAAAATAAACTTCGCAGCACACACATTTAATTCCCGTTAGACACAGGTAGGGACCTAACTATAAACACATACTTATCGAGATAACTAAATTTGGGACTGCTGCCTGTCTGTGTGCAAAGGCTTCCAAATCGTTACAATATGACCTCTCTTGTTTGTGTGATCAATGTAAATTCAGGCGTTTGATATCGTGTTGATTTAATCAAGTTTGGTGGCATGTCTTGTGTTGAGAATAATTCTTTTTGTTTTTGAGTCAGACATGAGTTAAATAAGATTTACACTGGATAGCGGCAGGTTGCATAGTCGTGTCATCAAAAGGGCGTATGGAAGGAACATTCTGCTCAATTTGGTCATACTTCCGGTCGCTACTTCCGAGAGAATTACCTTCCATAATTTTCTGGGGTGCTAGCATGTCACACATTTACTGCACATGACCATGCATGTCATGGTCAAAGAATAAAACTGACGGTTGCTCACTGGAATGCCTCAAATTTGCTTCCGCTTTGATCAATTGAGTGAAAGGTTAACACAATGGAAAGGTGCTTGCTCAAGAATTAGAACTGCAGTGAAGTTTCAGATACAAACACGATATTGGACCCCAGAGCCAAAATTGTCAACATCCAACAAACCTTGAAGAGGATATGTTTCATCAATTAAACCTTCTCCACAAAAAGTCGAAAGTACTGCAAAATCAAGAATGATGCATGAAGTTGGAGTTTCCGTGGGATGGGAAGTCACTAAGCAATCATTCCTTGGAAGTGTTGATCACCAACGATCGATACACACTTGCTCTTCTTCCTCCGCTCCTTCCTTGCAAAATTAAGTGGTCCACACTTGGTCAAACTTGGGGAAAAAAAAATACTGAATAGAAGAATCATGTGTTCATCATTCATATCTATGCAATAAACCAGACTCGGGGGTAATGGTTGAACATCCGCTCTGAGCTGGGAAATTGGAAATTCAAACACAAGCCGAGTCAAACCAAACCAAACTGTTTGAGTGATTAATTTTCATTATCCAATAGAAAATATGGTATTTTTTCCAGGTAAACTGAGTAAAATGTAAGATGTTTCTAATACCCTCACGAAGATTCGGAGAGGAATTGATTGCATTTGGGTCCGTTTGTTTGTGTCTGTTTGTCTGTCTGTTTGTCCCCACAGAACTTGTGTTTTTCTCTGCAAACGCTTGGCAGATTGAGACGAAATTTTTCACCATTGGTGAGACTACTCATGTAGAATGTTTTCAATTTATAATTATGACATCACAGGTCACATGGTGTGGCAGCATATTTGAAAAACGGAAAAACTTTGGACCTCGAATCTGAAATGAAACTACACCAAGGGAAAATTGAAACTTGCAGAATAACTTGGCACACTCTGTGTGAATGAGGGTGATTTTTTTTTAATGATGTCATAGGTGCCCGCATTATAGATGTCATAATTGCATATGTAGACGCCATCCATCAGTATGAAAACTTTTGAGGGTCATCTCGGATAAATGTCCAGAGTAAAAAAAAATCATGACGTCACCAGTCACGTAGCGGCAGCCATATTGTTTAAAAAAAAAACATTTCAAAAATCTTCTGGACAAATCGCCTTTACAAATAGGGAATCTTCACACAAGTGTTCAGCAGCAATGTGTGCACAAGTGGCACATAGCAAGTACTCCTCATGGAGAATGAGTGGTATTTTTATGACGTGCATAGTGCCTTCGTTATGACGTAATAATTGCATCTGTAGAATGCTACATTCGATCATATAAAAAATTTTGAGGTCATCTTCGATAAAAAGTTCCACAAATTTTTTTTGATGAAGCGTTGGTCACGTGATTCGGCAGCATTTTGTATTTTAACCTTGCAAAAACCTTCTTCTTCTGAATGCTGAAGATCAAGGTGAAACTTTAACACATATGACCGCCTATCCATGAGGAACAAAAGCATCACACATCTGATTTCATCATCACAAGGTTTGGCAGCCATATTGGATTTACCCCAAACTATAAAAATACACACTCAAAAAAAGTCCTGGTGAGGGGTTGCAATCTCTGGATTGATCTTTTTCTTGTGTATTGTAAAAGGAGTTTCACCTTTTATACCACAAACTACATATTGAGGAAAAGCTCAATTATAAACTAATTTGTCAGCACAAAATTAACATTACTCCAACTCAGTTTATAATGGATTGGTAAAATAAGTAATTTTGTCCGCCACCGAAAGTAAAGGAGGTTACGTTTTCACACTGTCTGTTTTTGTCTGTTTTTTGTTTGCAGGATATCTCAAAAAGTTGTGGATGGATTCGGACGAACTCGGACATGTGGCAAGAAAGAATTGAGTCAATTTTGGTGAAGATCTGAATCCAGATCAGGACCTTGAAATTTTTTAAGTGATTCTTCACTATGAGAGAAAGGGCGAAACCGATATAGAGCAGGATATCTCAAAAGTTGTGGACGCATTTGGACGAGACTTGATGGACAGATTTGGTGTGTGACAAAGACGAATTGATCGATTTTGGTGAAGATCTGGCTCGAGAATTTTTTAAGTGATTCTTCACCATTGAGAGAGAGAGCCAAAACGATATATAGCAAGATCTTCAAAAAATAATTGGGCCCGATATGTCTCGTGGATCAGGCATTGCATGGTGGAGTTATGCACTCTACCGATGCCTTCTAGTTCTACATGTTTTCATATCACTGGACAAGCTGTCCGTCAATATTACCACATTCAATCAACATCTAAAGGATCACTGGACACATGCTTTTGAAAACTCTCAATTACTTCTGAAAACTCCAAACATTTGCTGCTGTATCATCGCTTGAATTTCCCCTGTTTTCCTAATCACTTTACACTCTAGATCTCACCATTTTTTTTAAAATGCAAATGAAATCACTCCACAAGCAATAATTAATTTTGCCCAATAAACATCGACGAAGAAACAAGCTAGAATGTAACAAATTCGAAACCAATTATGCAAGCCATGCTGAACATACCCACATGCCTTCAAATAGGAACAACAATGCCGATTGTTGAACAATAACGCAGTCCACATCGTGGCCGACAGCACATTCCTGTGTGGCTGAAATCGTGGCCACAACAAGCATACAGTTGAAAATAGTATGTGCTGCTTCCTTTGCTTGAAATCAGCATTTAAAAGGATAAGACTATGGACAATCCCCAGCCGTTGGCATTTATGGAAGGAGGAATTCCTCCTTTAGAAAATGCCCCCACTGAGTGTGTTGAGAATATGGCGGCATTTTGTGGCATCACTGATACCAGAGTACCTTGGAAGTTATGGCACTTCCCCAAGCTCAGTGGCTGTGTTTGTCTTAGCGAAGAGTCAGGTTTTGTCTCGTGTATTTATCTGTATGTTCGGTGTGTGTGTGTGGTGTGTGTGTGTTGTGTGTGTGTGTGTGGTGCACTCCACTGCAAGCCTTAGATCCTGTAAATAAATAAATGCTTAATCATATTGTTATTGGAGGTTACTGCAAACTATGAATGCATTTTCTCTTGGCTCAAATGAGTGTCCTGGCTGCACGGTGAAACATGCCCCATTTACATCGATATGCATACAGTATTATGATAAAAGCTGTGATGCGACACATTGAAATTGAGGTCATGTATTCTTCTGCATTTACTTTAAAATTTTCACATTATAATATGCATTTTCATGACATCAATCAGATATGCAACACCAATCACTAAAACGAGCTACATGTGGAGGCTGTCAGAGGTTCAGTGAAGATTTTGAAAAGAGCCCTTGGAACGAGGCGATGAGAACGAAACTCACAGTTTGTTTCATGAATCATGATCCTTTAACAAAACAGGAGTGGAGATTTTGAATTCTAGGAGGAACTTCCTCCCACCTCCTGAAACCCACAAATGGAGATAACAACAAACGACAGAATTACTTCAATATCATGTGTGACGTCGATTGACTCCAGAACATGTGTTATCATTCACCAAATCGGACAATTTGGCTTTCGTCTTGGGATGTTGCGCTATTCTCAACTAGAGCCTTTGTTGTTGATCAGGAGACTGTGGATGTACCTGGTGAACGCAATGTGCCTCTCTTAGCCATCCCAGACATGTTCAATTGCATTTAAGTCTGGAAATTGTGACAGGCAGTCATGTGAGTGATGTGGTCCAAAGTGCAGCGTTGACTATGAACATGGTGTGGACAAGTATCGTTATCGATAAAAATGAAGTACAGACGTTGCTGTTGGGCTGAATGGATGACTGCAGGTGTAATGGTATCATTCCTGTATCTGAAACACCTCTGCCACCCCTTTGAATAATGAAAAGATCAGTTAATCAGCAAACAAGATTACAACCCCAACCATCAGGCTTCTCCACCAAACTAACAATACTGCTTGATGGCACGATTCGAAAAATGCTGCCTGTAATGTTTTGTTGTAATTAATCCATGTGCTGTGTGCTGTGCAGACGTGTGACCGATCACCAACTGTAACATTATATGGAATAATTCCTTGCAATAAACAGGAACAAAAATATCAATGTCTATCCCACTCCCTACATATATAGTGTGGTGGTTTTTGAAAGACCCTGGGGAGTTACATTCAACAATAAAGAACCCTGGTGTTTAGATATTTCCAAGTTATTCTGTTTAGTTCGGTTACCCATCCCCTCATATCAGGGATAGAGATATGCGTTGTGATTGCAGTTCGAACCTTCTCCATCGTTCTGTTCCTCATTCCCAAACATTCATTCTCCAACTCTGCATCCAAACCCTCATTTCCAACTCCATATCCAAATACTCGTTCTTAAACACCAATTCTGAAACACCCATCCT
Organism: Eptatretus atami; assembly: GCA_035128595.1. Classification (NCBI taxonomy): domain Eukaryota; kingdom Metazoa; phylum Chordata; class Myxini; order Myxiniformes; family Myxinidae; genus Eptatretus; species Eptatretus atami. Next base: position 44,363,135 of record CM068957.1, read on the forward strand.
TAAACCCTCATTTTCCGAACTCGTACTCAAACCTCCATTTTCATGCTTCATTTCTAAGCCATATTCTCAAACCACTTCACCTCACCTCACCAGTGTTTTGACCAAATAATCCCATTCCAGCATTGCAATTGTCATAAATCCTTCAGTCATCACGATCGAGCAAAGCGTTCCCAAAGCACCCCACCTCCATGTCCGGAGGATGAATCTCAGCTGCTGGATTGCAACGCGTGACAGCCATTCAGTGTTGAATACCAAAAAGCAGCTAGATTGGAGACAGTCCAGGGACAATAAAACCCCTGACGGAGTAGTTTGTAGGGAGTTCATGTACAATACAGTTCGGGAGGAGAGAGCAGTCCAAGAATGGTGCAAAGCAGTATGGCGCTTAGGGCTGAGTTTTGAGTCAAGATCGTGAGGGAGTTCACGTCGTGAGGGAGGGAGACCTCGCCGGGTTGACCAGGCTTCCAGAGCGCCAAACAGAATGAGAAAGCGCCAAGCAGGATGGGTGTTCCTCGCAGAGCGCAAAGCACCAAATGAAAAACAGATTCTCCGAGTGGAATGCAAAGGTGCCAAGTAGGACATTTCCAAAGCACCAAACGGGACAGGTGCTGACCAGCCATGGTAGAACTGACATCCTACACATCTTTCACACACACACACACACACACACACACACACCACACACCCACACACACCATAAACCCTTGCATCTTCCAGTGCGTCCACCTCATTGAGTCGCACTGTTGTCCCAACAGTTATTTTCAGACCGCTTCACACAGTATCACTTGACAGTGTACCTCCCAACTGCAACTCTCACTACCCGTATCTACAACTCATTGGGACCATCTGGGTCAGCCTGCATCTGTCCCAGGAGGGCCAGCATGTAAACGTTCCCTGCTGGTAAGACGGCTAAATAAATGGGAATGGCGAATTCGGCTGCGGTATCTCTGCGAAATGGTTCATGTGCATGTTCGGTGTGTGGAAGTCACGCGGTGTGAGAATGAGCATTCTTGAAAACCAAATGCAGGTATCTCGTGTTGTGTTCGGGTGCAAAAGGTCACGAGCGGGCGTGTATAGAAGTGGTGTGTGAAAGGTCACGAGGCGGGCGTGTACAGAAGTGGTGTGTGAAAGGTCACGAGGCGGGCGTGTATAGAAGTGGTGTGTGAAAGGTCACGAGGTGGGCGTGTATAGAAGTGGTGTGTGAAAGGTCACGAGGCGGGCGTGTATAGAAGTGGTGTGTGTGAAAGGTCACGAGGCGGGCGTGTATAAAAGTGGTGTGTGAAAGGTCACGAGGCAGGCGTGTATAGAAGTGGTGTGTGAAAGGTCACGAGGCGGGCGTGTATAGAAGTGGTGTGTGAAAGGTCACGAGGCGGGCGTGTATAGAAGTGGTGTGTGAAAGGTCACGAGGCGGGCGTGTACAGAAGTGGTGTGTGAAAAGGTCACGAGGCGGGCGTGTATAGAAGTGGTGTGTGAAAGGTCACGAGGCGGGCGTTATAGAAGTGGTGTGTGAAAGGTCACGAGGCGGGCGTGTATAGAAGTGGTGTGTGAAAGGTCACGAGGCGGGCGTGTACAGAAGTTGTGTGAAAGGTCACGAGGCGGGGTTACAGAAGTGGTGTGTGAAAGGTTGCGAGGCGGGCGTGTACAGAAGTGTGTGTGAAAGTCACGAGGCGGGCGTGTACAGAAGTGGTGTGTGAAAGGTCACGAGCGGGCGTGTACAGAAGTGGTGTGTGAAAGGTTGCGAGCGGGCGTGTACAGAAGTGGTGTGTGAAAGGTTGCGAGGCGGCGTGTATAGAAGGGTGTGTGAAAGGTTGCGAGGCGGGCGTGTATAGAAGTGGTGTGTGAAAGGTCACGAGGCGGGCGTGTACAAAGTGGTGTGTGAAAGGTTGCGAGGCGGGCGTGTACAGAGTGGTGTGTGAAAGGTTGCGAGGCGGGCGTGACAGAAGTGGTGTGTGAAAGGTTGCGAGGCGGGCGTGTATAGAAGTGGTGTGTGAAAGGTGCGAGGCGGGCGTGTATAGAAGTGGTGTGTGAAAGGTTGCGAGGTGGGCGTGTACAGAGTGGTGTGTGAAAGGTTGCGAGGCGGGCGTGTATAGAAGTGGATGTGTGAAAGGTGCGAGGCGGGCGTGTATAGAAGTGGTGTGTGAAAGGTTCGATGGCGGGCGTGTATAGAAGTGGTGTGTGAAAGGGCGAGGCGGCCCGTATATATGTGGAGTTTGTGGAGGTCTCACAGCACGAGCAGTGGGCATGGTGAACATGGCTGGTTTCTTCGTGGGGAAACCCCGGACCCCAGTGCATCAAACTGAACGAGGTAGAAATTGGAACCCACATGGGGCACTAATAAATTTGTGTCCACATGGTAGCTGTAGAAGTGCACTTCCTTTTTCGTAGTTTTTACAATCAATCTGCTTGAATGTGGGCATTCATAAGAATTGTGGTCTCAGTTAATCACTGCATGTGTTTTTTCATAATTACTAAATATTAATTGATTCACCTTGATGCAACTCATATTAGAACTTGTAATCAAATGTAATAATCTGCTTTCTCTTTTAATAAGTTCTTATTTTGTTCTGGAGATAAGAAACCTACAACCATTTGGCTCCAGAGAAACATGATTCACTTGCTGCTTTTCTGTATGTCTTGAGAACGTAACCCCAATACTCCCTCCCTCTCTCCCTCTCTGTTCTTAGATTTTTAATTAATGTGCTTGCCATTTGTGTTGACATGCCTTTGTAAAGGAATTATGTCATGTTTGATAATGATAGCTTGGTACATTACCTGTCCAGAATTGCCCTGCTCGTTGTTGGACTGCCATCGAGACCCTTGCTCGCTATACTGTTGTCCGCCTGCGCAATTTGTCTTTCTGACCGGGGCGATAAGAAGCACTCTCTGGGTTTTCTCCCTTGTCTCGTCAAATCCTTTACATTACTCTGCCAGCCTAGCCGAGGTCAGATGTGGTCATTATGACCCGACTCCCCTCCATTCCTGTCCAGTTTATTTGTGACAAGGTTCACGTGTACGGTCCTGCACGCTGTGCACTCTGGTCCTCTCCTCGGCCCCCTAGAAACTCCCCACACCTTCTCCTGGGTTCCATATATAGATGAATTCCTGAAAGCTCTGATAATTAGTGGAGACCATTGCATGACTGTTTCATCAATGATCCTTCGTTCCGTAATTACGTATTGAGAATTCTCTATTGATGTGCTTTACCTTGAGTGGACAATTGAGTTTCTTGAGTTCCACAACATAGCACAGGAGTATGAGTCTTAGAAAGGGAGGGGGGGTGGTTAGCATTAGGTCAGCATTAGCCTGAGAATGGGGGATTAGCATTAGCCTTAGAATGGGGATTAGCATTAGCTTTGCATTACCTCAGAAGGGGAGTTTAGCATGAGGTTAGCATTACCTCAGAAGGGAAGATTAGCATTAGCTTTGCATTATCCTCAGAAGGGGAGATTAGATTAGGTTAGCATTAGCTCAGAAGGGGGAATTAGGATGAGGTTAGCATTAGCCTCAGAAGGGAGATTAGCATTAGGTTAGCATTAGCCTCAGAAGGGGGAATTAGCATGAGGTTAGCATTATCCTTCAGAGGGAGATTAGCATTAGCTTTGCATTAGCCTCAGAAGGGAAGATTAGCATTAGCTTGCATTAGCCTCAGAAGGGGAGATTAGCATTAGGTTAGCATTAGCCTCAGAAGGGGGAATTAGCATGAGGTTAGCATTAGCTTCAGAAGGGGAGATTAGCATTAGGTTAGCATTAGCCTCAGAAGGGGAATTAGCATGAGGTTAGCATTATCCTCAGAAGGGGAGATTAGCATTAGGTTAGCATTAGCCTCAGAAGGGGAATTAGCATGAGGTTAGCATTATCCTCAGAATGGGAGATTAGCATTAGGTTAGCATTATCCTCAGAAGGGGAATTAGCATGAGTTAGCATTTATCCTCAGAAGGGGAGATTAGCATTAGGTTAGCATTAGCCTCAGAAGGGGGAATTAGCATGAGGTTAGCATTATCCCAGAAGGGAAGATTAGCATTAGGTTAGCATTAGCCTCAGAAGGGAGATTAGCATTAGGTCAGCATTAGCCTCAGAAGGGGAATTAGCCTGAGGTTAGCATTATCTCAGAAGGGAAGATTAGCATTAGATTTGCATTAGCCTCAGAAGGAAGATTAGCATTAGGTTAGCATTAGCCTCAGAAGAAGGGGAATTAGCATGAGGTTAGCATTAGCCTCAGAAGGGGAGATTAGCATTAGGTTAGCATTAGCCTCAGAAGGGGGAATTAGCATGAGATTAGCATTATCCTCAGAATGGGAGATTAGCATTAGGTTAGCATTAGCCTCAGAAGGGAATTAGCATGAGGTTAGCATTATCCTCAGAAGGGGAGATTAGCATTAGGTTAGCATTAGCCTCAGAAGGGGGAATTAGCATGAGGTTAGCATTATCCTCAGAAGGAAGATTAGCATTAGGTTAGCATTAGCCTCAGAAGGGGGAATTAGCATGAGGTTAGCATTATCCTCAGAAGGGAAGATTAGCATTAGGTTAGCATTAGCCTTAGAAGGGGAATTAGCATGAGGTTAGCATTATCCTCAGAAGGCAAGATTAGCATTAGGTTAGCATTAGCCTCAGAAGGGGGAATTAGCATGAGGTTAGCATTATCCTCAGAAGGGAAGATTAGCATTAGGTTAGCATTAGCCTTAGAAGGGGGAATTAGCATTAGCTTTGCATTAGCCTCAGAAGGGGAGATTAGCATTAGGTTAGCATTAGCCTCAGAAGGGAAGATTAGCATTAGGTTAGCATAGCCTTAGAAGGGGGAATTATTGCATTAGCCTCAGAAGGGGAGATTAGCATTAGGTTAGCATTAGCCTCAGAAGGGAAGATTAGCATTAGCTTAGCATTAGCCTCAGAAGGGGAAATTAGCATTAGGTCAGTTCAGGACTTAGTGGGTTAGATACGGTTAACTGGTCGTGAGTATGTCGCTAGTAGTCGATGTAGCGTTAAAAGGAACGTGAACAGTTTAGCAATGAAGGTGTGAGCACAAGTTAGAGGCAAAGTAGTTAAGTGGTGGAAGAAGGGATGAAAGGGAATGGAGATGAAGTGGACTGTGGCCCGGGATGGAATGAAAGGAATGAATGGTGGTGCGAAGGAATGACTGGGAGGCGATTCCCACCCACACTCGGGGATAGTTGAATGTTAGCTCGTTGGATCCAGTCAAATTGACAAGGGATGTCATTATGTGGTTGGTGTAATGTGTGGAAAATATTGGTTTGCTGCGTGCAATGAGAATTGATGAGATGGGAGTGTGGCTCGTGAGAGAGGTGAGTATAGCTGTGAAGAGCACCCTGGGTGCTGGGAGCATGCCGGCCAGAAGGAGGCCATAAACTCAGAGGGTTATTTTATAAACAAACTTATGGGCCTGGGCTTAGGGAGAGGACCCGGAGTGCCAATTCCCAGCGAGAGAATAGGAAGGAAAGCCAGGAGAGCTCCTCTCACAATTTGGAATGGAGCAGGTAAGCTCGGTGGTGACCTCAGCATCCTCGGGACGCCATGTGTGTGTATATGCAGGTGGGCAGACCTGCAGATGGAGTCACACTGCCCAGCCAGGAGATTGTACTGAAGTATGGATGAAAAACTGAGGGCCAGGCCCGAACCAGTATGAAAGGCAATGCACAGGATGACAGGAGGCTTTTGTGCTGCAGTGGAATGGAAAAAAAAAATTCGCCAAGTATGTTGGTCTGTGGCATTTGTCTGTCTGTCTGTCTGTCTGTCTGTCTATCTGTCTGTGTATCACATGATTTTTGGCCACAGTTTTCAAGCAATTATTCTGAATTTTTGTTGGTGTTTGTAGATGACCAGCCAAGGCCAGAAACGCATAATTTTGGTGAAGATCTGAATCCGGATCCGGACACGAGAATTTTTGAAGTGATTCTTCACCATTGAGAGATGGGACCAAAAACGATGTATAGCACGATATCTCAAAAAGTTGTGGACGAGTTACGACAAAACTTGGTGGATGAGTTGGTTGGGTGGCAAGAAGAAGCCAATTAGATTTTGGTTGAGGTCCGGATTCAGATCCAACCTCACCAGTGTGATACAAAATGTAAACTGTTCAGCCTTGTGGAGGTATGCACTCTACCGAGTGCCGTTCCGTTTTGCCAAGTGTCACTATGAATGATTTTTTATTTGTTTGTCTTTTTGTCTGTCTGCACAGAATGTGAGTAGGTGTATTAATTACATATGACACCTGCTCGTTGTTGGTGGTCTTGATGGTCTTGTCGAAATGGTCAAACATACAAACCTCACATGTGGTTTTGACCTTTTGAGAGCCGAAAGACCCCTAAAACACCTTAGAACCGGAAGACCCTTTAATAGCCATAAGACCCTTAGACTGCCAAGACATTTTAGAACCCTTAGGCCCTTAATAACCTGAAAACCCCAAAGACATTTAAGACTCTTTACATCCTCAAGATGCTTTAAGAACCCTGAGACTATTTAAGTCCCTTAATACCCCCAAGATGGTTTAGAACCCAAAGACCCTTCAGAACCCTGAGATACTTAAGACCCCGAAGAACATGTAGACCCCCGTTACATCCTTTAGAACCATTAGACCCCCAAGACCCTTTAGATCCTGTTAGACCTTTAAGAACCCTAAACCCTGTATACCTCATTCGACCCTTTACAATCCCTCAGATCCTTAATACCTCCTAGACTCCTTTTTACCCTTTAGGAACTCCCCACCTTTCAGACCTTTTAGTAACCTTTATTCCTTTCCACAATTTTAACCATTTAGACCTTAAATTACACCATTTAGATCCTGACCTTTAAAGACCCTCAAGACCATTTCGGCCCTTTCAACATAATTCGACTTTTTCACACCTTTATACCTTTCAGCCTTGAGACATTCAGACCATTTGACCTTTACAACTTTTCAGACCTTTGAGCTTTACACATTTACAACTAGACCATTTCGACTGTTCATTTGTAATCAGTGACCTTTCATTTAGTACATTTTTCCATTTATTTGCCACACAAAAGTCCTGAGAGGATCTGCAATCTCTGATTGCTCTCTTTAGTTATCCATTGCTGTTATTGCCTCAACAGCTTTCTCCAACTTCTGTCCTCTCATCGCAACTCTCTCTTCCTCATACGTTGTGACTTAAATTGTCATCATGCTTGTTGTCTGGGTGTGGGTACCTCCCTCACCTTCCATGGCTCTTCAGCAAAAGACATCTGCGACTCATTGGAACTGACATAATCTGTCAACTTCCCAACCAAGATCTCAACCAATGGTAGTCCATCTCTTCTGGATCTGAATTTGACCAATTTCCCAGAAAACGTCTGCTGTTCTTTCTCTGCTCCAATCGGTTCATCTGACCACATGCTTGTCAAAGTAAGAATCTCTCTGGCTGTTATTAGAGAACCACTTCAGCGTCGTTGAGTCTGGAATTTCACTCAGGCCAACTGGCAAGGTCTTCAAGCAGCCATCAAACTTCAAGACTGGTCTCCCATCTCTATTTCCTCCAACATCAACTCATCCTGGGAATTATTTCAAAGAAATTTGCTCTCTCTCTCATGCACTGATTTATCCCATCTCGTTTTCAGTTGTCCTACCCTTTCTCCCGCCAATGGTACACTGAAGCTTGTGATGTAGTCTGTGGGCTTATGTAAAAAAAGCAAAATTTTGGGTAGATTCTTGGCACCCGTGTTTAAACACATCTATAAACTTCACGATTACAAGAAAAAAGGGTGCCAGTTTTCTATTAGCTTTTAGGCCTCCCATTTTGAATTTCAAAATGGCTGCCGTTTTTACCCTATTGAATGTATTGTTTTCGATAACGATAAAAATTCAAAGTGTGTTCAAATAGAGTTGGGTAACAAATGCATTGTAGTTGAGACAACTGTTCATTTCTGAACTCTGTTTGCATGGATATCAACAGGTTTGATGTTAATGTCAAGAAATATTAGTATGAATTGAACACTTATTACTGGTATCTGACGAATATTTTCTGCTTGCATATGTCTGCATATCCACTGTGAACAAATAACTTACTGCTTTATTTCAGAAGACCAAAAATGCACAGTGGACATCCCATCCTATAATACTTAAGGCATTGAATTTATGGCAAATTGTATTTCACTTCTGGTTATGATTCAGATTAACCATGGGCTCCTGTGGAGAACCATCATGTAAGAAGCGTGCAACTGAACCTTCCATTGACTTTCGAATCTGCTTGTTGTGTCAAGGAGACAAGTTCACTGACATTAAAGGTGTTCATCAGCTGGAGCATCTGCGACTACCAGAACTGGAATCGTACCAATCATTGTTGGACTGTATAGCAAGAGGGCTCAATATCAACCTGAGTATGTTCGTTTGCATCAACAACTGAGTGGCATTCTGGAAAGACTGAACAACCAACATGCAGTGTGGCACAATCATGTCATGGTAAAGCAACACACAAGCAACACATTGAGAGAGACAAAGCTAGATATGACAAAGCAGTTTTATCTCAAGATCAAGTGTATTGTCATACAGCAAAGTCGGTGGTCGCCCCTCCCGCATCAACAAAATCTAACACCCCAAAGCAAGCAACTCTGCATTACCAGCACACTAACAGATCTCGTTACCCTCCATTCCAAAAGGAACACTGTTTCTTCTGTCAAAACGAGAGATTTGTGGTGGTAAACGAACGCTTATATTTGTCAAGTGTCGATATTGGAGTGTCAATCCAAAACATAGTTGATGTTAGCGGGAATGAACAATGGAAAGTAAACCTGGCAACATCCATAACTGATGGCGTTCTTTCAAGGGACATTAATATCACAAAAATTGCCCATACCATAACTGGCGCAAGTACATACAGCCAAGAAAGAGTCAGCAACAGAGAACATCAGGCAGAAAATACAGTGGAATTTATTTCTGCAGAGATCGAGTCAGTGCTGAATTGCAGGAATCTATAGTCAAGGAAGCATCCCACTACAGACAAGAGCACAGTGATAAAGCTTCTGGAAGATCTGGTGGCCAATGGACAGCTCAAGCTTCTGCACAACCTGCCGAGTTGAAGAGGGATCTGAGACATGTCTGTAGTTGATGGAATGGGAGTGGTACAGGAATTAATGGCAGTCAAAAATTTCAAGACTTGCAAAGAACTTGCAACATCCTTTGTCACACTCATTGACTCAAAGGCTCGTGGATATTGTCAAGTGCGAGTTTATTTGATAATACACCAAGATGCATCACTGAAGGGCGGAGAGCGCGGAAAGCAACTGAGGGACTATCCATTGTTCAAGACTCAACAGGCATCAAAGACAAAAATATGTTTCTCGCCAGCAGCAGCACAAATGATTCACTAACTCTCCACCTTTCCCATCAGCTCATCCACTACAGTACCGTCAAGGTTATGACTGCATCATGGAAAGAGGTCATGACAAATTATGAAGTTGAAACAATGACCGGTGTCAGCACAGAGGAAGAGGCGGACACTATTATAATTTATCATGCTGTAGAAGTTGCGAGCAATGGAATGAATGTCCACATATATTCACAAGACACTGATGTGCTATCTTTTGCTCTACGAAGAACCCACTACTTGGCAACCATTCTGCACTAATCATGGGCACAAGCGAAAGAGACGAAAAGTTCTCCTACAGCCTATATATGACAAGCTTGGCCCAGAGAAATCAGCAGCTTTGATCAACTGGCATGCTCTCACAGCTGTGATACGACAGGACATATCCAAGGGAAGGGAAAGAAGGGGTGCTTTACAACTTTCCTGAAGCAAGCCCACCATTCTGAGAGCACTAGCTGACCTTGGCGAAGGGATGGCCATCTGAAGAAGTTCTTCTGTTTGTGAAGAGTTTCTTTGCTCTCTTTTCTCTCCAGTTGGAGTCACTTTGGGCAAGCAAAGATGCTGAGATGGTTTTTGTTCAAGCAACTTCACAGATGAACAAGGAGTTGACAAACTGCCACGACTCAGGGAGCATGGATTGAACATATACGCCGTGCCCATGTCAGTGTAATATCTGGCGCCAGGAGTATGGTATTGAACCAAACTTTTCTTGACCCTTTGACTTGGGGTGGCGAAACCAAGACAAAAAGCTACTGATTGGTTCTTTTCTCAGGTTGCAGCCAGCTCCATGTCTCAGTGCTGCAGCTCGTCAGGTGTAACTGTGAGAAATCAAGTGTTCAAGAAGGTGCTCATGCAGAGGAAACAGTGTGGTCTGTACAAACTTTGCAAATGTGGTGGGGAAGGCGACAGCTGTACGAACATGACACCACCAAGGATTGGCGAAGATCTAGAAGATGATTGAAGCAATGACAACTATAAATGTTTAATCAGTAACATTGACGCTC
>CM068957.1:44429976-44441086 GCA_035128595.1 Eptatretus atami
ACGTGGTGGCTCAGTGCCTAGGGGCGTGTGTCGTTGGTCGTAGTGCCGGGTTTGCCCGCATATGCGGCGGCCGGCGGGCTTTAGCCCGATGGGCAGTGTATGTGGGCACGGGTGACCCTCGGAAGGTTTTGCCTGCCCGTGAGCGGTTTCAGGGGAGTATGCCCAGAGAGGACTCCGTATTAGGGGTAGTTCCGAGTGCTAGTGTGGTGGCCGGGGGTCATACTGGGGCTAATCGGCAGGTGTCTGGTGTCCTCGGGTCAAGGGGAGCCACGGTCCAGCCATTGAGACGTGTGAGGGCCGGAAAATAATTGGGGCGAGGCCGAAATGTGTGAGAGGCACCCGCGACGGGAATCTGGATTGTTGACAATAGATTTAGCGAGAGGGCTTGTTGCAAAGCCCCGGAGGTCTTAGTTTTAAACATCTTATGGATAGTTGTTTTCGCTCCGTTTGTGGCCGGGGAGCCTTTGGGTTAGATCGTGAAGTCTGGGTAGAGGGCTCCTGAGGCTTATTTGAGGCTCGACACAGGATGCTGCTCTCCCTCATTCCCACTCCGGAGAGGGAAGTAGGACGGTTGGGAATAGGTAAGGGGACGACATAGGTTAGCCGACAAGCAGTAAAGGGGGTGAGGGGAACGATCTATAGTGGAAGTAAATTGCAAATAAAAACAACAAAAAAGTTGTGGGCTAATTGTTTTTACAATTAAGGGAGTGGGTATGTCTGTTTGTCTTCAAAGGCGGTATAAGGGTGGAGGGAGACAGGTATGGTTAGGTCCGAGCCCACCTTCTGAGTGGCAGCACACCCGGCACTCCTCCACCACTCAATGTGCAAAGGCGGCCAACTGATCGGTGTGTGTTGTTTTGCAAGGCTTTTTACGGCCGATCGTCGCGCTGTAGTTATGCATGGCTTGTTTGCCGGCCGGATCGTCTGCTTGTGTTTTGTCTTGCGCAGCGCTGTGCCAGGCGAGTACGTCCAGCTTGTGTTTTGCCTGCAACGACCTCTTATTCTGCAGGCTGTGTTTGCCTGCCTGTTTTCCATGCATGCCACTGCCCCATCTGCGTACAGCCCGTTCAATTTTGCTTTTGCCCCCTGTTATTTCATGGCGGCGCCAGGTCCGCAATTTTGTTACAGTTATGCAGTCATTGTGTTTCCTGTTGGAGCCTACACGGGCTGCGGTGGGCCGCCTGCCCGTTGTTTGCGTCTCATCTCATCCATTATATCATCATCCATCGTTGTGCTCATTGCGCTTGCCACTTGAGCTGGACGAGACTTGGTTTGTGCAGCCATGCACTTGTGGTTCACTTGTTTCATGTTGTCTTGCGCCGGCAATTTTATTTAGTCGTCCGTGTGAGTGAGGTTTGTTTAGTTAGTTACTAGCCCTCAGGTTATTTATTTTGGGACACTACCAGATTGTCGCACTTCAGGGTCCGTGTAAACGTACTAGTGGGGAGACTACAATGATGCAACGAGTGTGTGGGCTTCCATCGTAGTGAGATACTTTTAGTACATGTAGTGCCCCAACCGTGTGTTTAGAGGGAATTAATGTGATTCTCGGGTAATGCAGACAGGTGTGTTTTCTGTACTATCTTTTTTTAATCAAACCGCTTACCATTCACGCACCACCAACCCTCCACCACCCTCACCTCCTCTCCTGCTACGGCATTCCGCCACCCCTGTGAATGAAACACTGAGGTCGGGCTGTTTGGCTGATTCGCGATAGTCAGCCGAGCGCGGTGCAAAATAGCGGCTTTCGAGAGAGATTCGGTCAAGGAATGTACCGCCCATTTGATCAAGCCATTCGCAGCGCTGGAGCGGCTTGGCCGCCTCCAGGCGCGTCTGTGTGGGAATCCATATATGAAATTCGGGTCAGGGATGCTACACGCCACTTTACTCGGCCAATGGGAGAGCGTGGTCCGCCCTGAGTATCATGATCGGAATCTTGATATTGGCTTCTCTGCCGGCGATAAAACGCAGCGCGCAGTGAATGGCAGTCGAGGTCGGGTTGCAGAGAGGAGGGAGATGGGGCGAGATCTTGGCAGTTCGAGTCGGGTGCGGAGAGAGGAGAGCGAGCGAGGTTTTGGCAGAGTATCGGGCGGAGTGTCGGTCGCGGCGGGTTTGTGAGGTGAATTGTCGGGGGGGCAGAGAGCCTAGGGTCCGAGGCAGGAAGACGGCCGGTCGGCGACGAGGTGCGTGGGAGCGCCTGTCGCGAGGACCCAAAGCAAGCAGCTATCTCCCTTACCCAGCAGATCAACATTTCCCCTTTTATTTGCCCGCGTGAGGAATGCGAAAAAGGGGCCCCCGTTCCCCTTACTCAAGCCCGGTGCAACGAACCGCGAGAGCACGAAGTTGAGGGCACCGCGCGCACGACATTTGCGGTCGTCAAATAAGGCGCGGGCTTTGACCCCGGGTTCGTGGACTGGATGTCTAGCACGTCCCCGCGCACATATGGCCTACAGCCGTCTGGCTTGTCTAGAGAGGTGGCTTCTTGCTTTTGGTAACTAATGTTTGGCGCCGTCCTAGTAGAACTGTTAGTGTTGCCGTGTGTACGCGTTTCGGATCGTAGCTCTGCATTGTCACTGTTTCTTTTTCTATTTGAATATATGAATTCTGTGATACTTATGGATGTAGTTATGTTTGTTCCGTGTGTCAGTTGTAAATAGTCTTGTGTTGAATTGTTCCGTTTCGCTGCGTCCTTCCTTGTGTCTATCCTCTTGCTTCACGTAAAGGGTTCGCTATGGCGTGATACGACCGGTTATAGGAACCTGCTCGGCCGACCGATACAAACCGCTGGTACGAAATAGACGGACGGACGCTCAGCGGTTCGTGTTCCGAAGTGACTCCGCCAGGTGCGATCGACGGTTTACTTCGCATGAGGGTACTTGGTAGGTCGGGTTTTGGCGAAAACTATCGCGGGTGGACGATTTGGCCGATCGTGATGAGGCCGAAAGGCCACCCGTTGACTGGCTAACTTGGCGTAGTGCACGAGATGGTCGAAATTGTCGTCGGTGAGGCGCGTTGCGCGTTCGAGTCCGTGGGCGTTGGACTGCGAAGTGGGCCGCGAATTGCACATGTTTAACGCATAAGGAATCGGTGTTACATCACGGTCTACCTGAAGAAAAACAAGCATACGGGAGTCTGGACATTGACTAAATTACAATTGCGGTGTACTATCCCTTTGAGTAACGTAAGTAAGATGTTGCCTTGATTTGTCAACGATGCGTAAAGTGTAACGTTATCATAGGTTTAGAATAGTTCGGGTCGCTAAACTTACTCGAGTGTTGTCGACTGTATGAGTTTAACTTACAGTACGTGTGTCAACGATCGCGTAATGTGACTAATCTTTTGCCGCATTATGCGGAGTGTGAGTTCATAGTGGCTGTAGGGAATTTTCAGCATGGAAATATTGTCTAACAGCTCGGCGATAGAGTTTGCAGGCGTATACGACGTTTATCCAGCGTTTCTACGAGTTATGCCGCGTACTCGCGTATTGCCGGCGTGCTCTTAGTATAAACTTCATAGTATTCGAGGATGTGCCGGCGTTTTAGCCCTTGGCAAGTTCAGGCATACTTGGCTAATCGTCAGTGTGACGGCCTCTGATATTGTCCTATGCCAAGTGGTGCTTGCCACATCTGGCGAGGCGTGTCTTGGAGCGGGTTTTATTATTTATTTATTATATTTATTTGCACTGCTCGGGGCGGTCTGCGACGTCGTCGTTCGTCCTTCCGTCGGACCGATATGGGGCCTTGTCGTCGCCTGCACATCGCAATCAGCGCTCGCTTCGCGGTTGTTGCCACGTGACCGCGCGCTCCTTACCGGCTTTCGTAGCGCGAGATCCGGTTCGTCATCTCGAAACCGACTGCACGGCTTCCCGCTGCGGCCCCGCCCGACGTTCTCGTCCGTGCACTATCCTGAGCCTTGTTGAAAGAAACGCGGATGCGGCAGTGCATGCTTCCGCGCCCTGTGGAACCCGCGTGTTAAATTACTTAACCTCGCTACATTTTCGCCCGTCCACGGTGGCGTTTGTGTCCAGATGGGGCGTTTTGCGCGGATTGCGATCGCGAGAACGCGCGTGAGGTGCGTTGAAATGCACTGGCCTACGCTGCGTTGCGCGACGGTGCGGTTGACAATTAACCATTTGCGGCCTTCCGCTTCGCTTCTGTTCCGTCTGGATCGGCCGTCGTCCCATTTTCTGCCGCAATACGCACCTGAGTACTACCACTCGCAGTTCTCAACATCCGACACTCAACACTTGACCACACAACACTGGACTTTCATCGGGGATTCGTGATACTACACATAATCCGGGGTTTCATACCCCCAGCTCGCGACTGCAACTCATTTCGCACCATCTCCCGGTTAATTGCCGGGCTGCTGGACTTACTGGTCAGATTCTGGCTTCGAGGGCTTCATTCCCTTTTTTGCAGGGGTTACTGAGCTGCCTGGGTCTCGACTTCACGAGGCTACCCCCTTGTCCTTCCTTAACTGTGTGATAGCTTGTGTGTCTCGTCTTTCTACTTTATATATTCGTTTCCTCTTTTTTATTTCTGGTCTCATCCCGTTTTCATTATTTCGCTTAATCTGGCTGGTTGTCTCTGTTATTTCCTTGCGTCTCCGTCCCTCTTTTGATGTTTTCCGTTGTCCTGTGTCTCACCCTCACGTTTCCCTTTAATTATCGTAGGTGGCCGTCGCTCGTGTTCACTGACTACCGTTCTCATTGCGGGACGAACATTGCACCTCTCGAGTTTCCGTCGTTCCGCCAGTGTTCCGTTATGCCTTTTATGCCGCCTGCAGATCCACCCAATGTTCTGCTTTCCTGCCATCCATTGTTGTGTCCATCCTTTCATGCTTTGCGTTTTCTTTTCACTTCTTTTTATTGTTGATGTCTCCCTTCTGGCTCTCTTTTGTTTTTCCATCGTAGCATCTCAGCACCACTGTTCGATTGCTGATGGCTCAGCGGGCCGTCCGCAAGGGTCAGAGGGAATTGACGGCGGGGCGCGTCCGTGCGACTTGGCGTCAGGATCGCGGGGGGACACAAATTGTCCTGCACGGTGGTTTCGATCCTAGACCATGGGTTCCCTACATTCACTAACCCCACCTGGCCAGCTATAACTTGGTTGCCTGTTTGCGTATTGAGAAATAATTTTTTACTCACTTTCGCAAATTTGGGGGAAACGGGCCGGGGGGGGTTTTGGCTCATTCACCCCTGATCGAATCCGTTTATTTCGTGGAGGCGGAGGGGTACAAACCCGCTCTGAACCAATTGTTAGGTGCGGTATCCGGTTGGAGGCACGACCGCTAGAGGAGAGCTGAGTCGGCTCCACGAACACCCGGATTGAGTGTGCTTTTGGAAGTCCGAAAAGGCTGGAGTTCCTTATGGACCATGATCGCCAATAATTCGACGCAAGTGAGGTAGGGTCAATTGCAACTTCAATTCCGATGAACTCCGCCACGTACGTGCTGACCGCAGCGTGCAATGGTGCGGTGGATGACGAAATGGAGGATGCGAGGGCGGTCGTGTCGTTGTTGGTAATTTAATCCTAGTCAACACTAATCAGGGAAGTACATTATCACCCATTGAAGCTACGGACACCTAACTGGATAATACACTTACGATAAGCTGACTGAGGACTGGCTGTTGTGGCAGTAGCTCACAATTGCATTAAATTAACTTCAACAACGATGATTGACAAGGAAATTCAGATGACGTTATCTCGGATATATAAAGAATACATATTATAATTTATCCTATGACAACTAATTTCCCAATATGAACCAAATTTTATTAATATATTTAAGGCTTATGTTTTCAGTGTTTGTTGATAAATCTGTTCGAAGGAAACACGATCTAAACCAACAACAGAAGAAGTCGATATGTGAAGAAGAAGAATCACGTGCTGTATATTAGGCCCGCCCACAGGCCTCACTTTGTGTGAGATAAAATCTCTGATAGTTGTTGAATAAATAATTATTTATCGATTCTACAACCATTCTAAGTGTTAATTTATGTTGAATTTAATTAACTGCAGTGGAAGAATATCAGTACAAACAACAACATTTGAACAACGACTGAAAGTGAAGAGAAGAAGAATCGAACGGATTTGTTGCCTCACGATCGAGGCGCTCGAGCCTTGTGTTGCTGTGAAGGTGTCTTCTGACGATGTTTCACCATGGAGAACGATCTGTTAATGCAAGAGACCACTGCGCTTGCATCAAAGGCCTACCTAGTATGCACCGTTGTGGTCCGGACAGAGCCGCGATCTTCAACCAAGGCAGCATCGATTCTATCCGGCATCGGTGACGAAGTGTTTCAACGACCGTGAGACCCTTTGGGAAATGTGGGACGGCGTGTACCTGTACCGCGAGCAGATTTGAGAGTCAACGCGCGAGCTCAAGATGGCCGGACGTGACCGGCCGTGTTGCGAAAGTGGTGATTTCTCGATGAGAGGTGACTGGCACGCCTCGTTCATCGTATCGTCCTGTTGCCACCCGGCTCGTTCAGAATGGCAGCGACCTGTTTCGGAACGGTGGTGAAGCGACGACGGTGTATGTCGTGAGATGACCAGGTTCGTGCGATGGATCCCTTGGGGACTGGATTCAGAGACGAGCGGTTTGGTGAGTCATCGAGCCAGGTGTTGTGGAAGTCCAGTCGACGATGCGTGAGCCCTGGGGTTGGCTCTGTCCTTGTCGTTCTGCAGCGGCGGTTTGAGGCCGACGGTGATTGGTGCGGGAGTTTAACGGTTTTGTCGAGACTTGATCCTCTTAATAGAGGGGTTAGACTTCAGGGGTGGGCTCCACCAAGAGATGACATTAGTCTTGGTCGGTTGCACCTGTATCTCTTCAAACGATGTCGTGGATGAATGGTTTAAATGGCGGGAGTTTACTCAATGCAAGAACTTTCTGTGTTTCCTCAGGATTTGTGTGCGAAGCACAACCAGATCTCTGCTTCCTTTGATGACCCCATGGGTCGGGTGCTGCGTCTTGTTTGGAATCCTGCCCTCATTGTTTCTTTGTGGATTCCATCTTTCCAGAATCATCATTGAGCATATTTTTGCCGGTTATCTGATGCTCGACAAAAAACCAAAACCAAAACAACAAACAACCAAAGTACCACGTGGAGGTTTACTCCCGAAAACAGTTTGTTAGTTAGTGGTAGTGGTATGTTAGTATGTGATGGTGGTTGTTATGTATCGTAGGGTGGTCTGGTAATGTTAGAAGTAGGATGATTGGTAGTATGTCGTTAGTCTTTATTTGTGTGGTAAAAGTTAATGTTTCATACAGTGTAGTCGTAATGTTTAGTTGTGGTAGTTACTATGTCGGTAGTGTCTTTAGAAGTTCTATGGTCGAGTGATGGAAGCTACAGTGTTGTGGTGGTTATAGGTAGCTGTGTCATTGTGGCTCATTGCGTTGAGAGTAAAGATAATGCGGAGTGAAGAGTGCAGAGTCTGGCACCGTCTGTTGTCCCCTGCACCGTTTGAAGATCACAGCTCTTTACTATGCCACGTGGTGCTCAGGAACGTTTGTTTTCCTATGTTCAATTCCAATTCCACTCTCCATTGATCACTTGCAATGCATTCGAAGAGTGGAGAAAGAATGTAGTATGTATGTGTGATGAAGAAGCTTTACTCTAATCCGTTGACAAATGGTACGAATAAATCACTGGAATAGAGCATTGGAACAGATGTAGATGTCTTCTTTTGTTCGTATGCAGCAGAGGGGAGGCAGGATCTGGCACGCCTAGTGTCCTGATTCTTGGTGAGAATTGCGACAGGAAGGTTAACCAACCTTGTGTAAAATTGTTAATCTTTTCCTTTATTCTAAAACACTCAAGTGCGCGGAAAACTGTGCTTTCCACATCAACCACCCCCGCGCAGGAAAGGCGCGCCGCTCTACTGCTTGCCAGCGGGATGACGAACATTGCGGAGCTACATATGAGGCAGACATGAATATGCAGGTGAGGCAATAATGAATACTGCATGAGGCAAGACATAACACGAAGTGGAGCAAGGGCATGATTACATGCGGAAAGACCATGAATTTTGCATGAGCCCCCCCACCCCATAGTGGCTGGAACTGAAATGTGATTTTTTTTTAGGTTATTTTTAATGGTAATTCCAGGTGGGATAGTCCCGTTATGACAGGAGACAAGGTTCAGTCAATGCCGGCAGACCCCCTATACGCACTTACCATTCATGCTGATAATGAGTTGTTCACAAACTTTTTTGGGGGAAACTTCAAAGTTCGACTTGGGCACAGCTACAGCAGGTTTATTGTGCAATTCCGTGAAGTTTTCCAAAACAACACACATTATGACATTGTTCGATACCACGTAGCATTTGCGTGTCAACGGCGCATTGTGGTTCCACGCACAAATGGAAATTTACTGCTGCGGGATGAGGATCCGGGATTACTTGATGATTGTTATCACGGGAGATTCGTTAGCGACCATCTTCCAACTAGGAAGTGTTTGAGAAGTTGCAGATGTCTGGGATTGTGATCTACGATGACATAAATGGTTTTTCTCGTGCTGAAGTCATTCATCGGACACAGTTCCTGAACTTGACACATCCGGATGAGAAAGATTCATGGCCGATCTGAAGGCACGTGCTCCAAGAATGGCTAGAATTGAAGTCTTCTTAAGGGCTCCTGACCTCTCCGAGGCAAGTTTTTTGCGCGGATTGAGCATCTGCTCTTGAGCATCTACTCGGCCCTGTGGTAGAGGTGCATCGGATGGCAAGGAAGAAGGATCAACAGGGAATTCCAAAAGCATGTACTTTTGGTTATTTCGAGACCAAAACGCGTGTCGCTAGAGGTAAAGGAACACCGTGGTAAGAAATCGTGTTTCTATTTTCCTCTTGACAGACACGGTCGGTTCTCGAATATGAACGGACTGTTGCAATATCGATTCGTACATGTCAAGAGGTTGAATTATACAAATAGAACATTATTGGACTCTTTCACCCTGACCTCTCATTTAGGCGCTGTACACTGACGATTTAATCAGCGTTTGACTGACTTATGAAATTTGTTCTAAAAAGCTGCAACGTGATACTTAAGGGTACAGTTTGTTACGTCTAAGCACGTGAAACATGCCATAGTCGTGTTATGCTGGCTTTATCGTCAATGTACTTTAGCGGTTGTCCTCAAGTATTTAGCATGCTTGAAATTTTCGAGTTGAGCGTTTGACTCAAGATTCCGTAGCCTGGCATAGTTGTGCAGTTATGCGATCGTTGACAGTCACACACGTAATTGTAAGTACTCTGAGTCGAAACACGTCGAGGTAATTGATAAGTCCGAAATCTATTATACTATGAGTTACGTGTTGTAGCCGTTACACGTCGTTGACACTCGAGGCATGTTATGCGTCGTCTGAACACGGAGCACGCGTTACTTGTAAGTTATATAAGGTCGCGCAAACGTCACAGGTATGCTTGTACCAAAGTTATTCTAACTTGAAATAACGTGCGTTGAACTATGTTACTCTCCAGCTATTGACGTTTGAATATACGTTATTTGTTGGTATATCCAGCGACCACAGAACTGCTAACGTGGTTTCTAATTTACAGCTACCGTATAATGGGCGTCTTGGCGAGGTTAAAAAACCACAAACAAATTACACTTCGTTTTATTTCGTCCGTGCCGTCTCGTCACGTGCCGATTGCCTTTGCCAGTTTGTCATGTCTTATTTTGTTCCTCTTGTGATTATTTGCTGTTGAGGATTTGTAGTCTCGAGTCGAAACTTAAAGCAAAAAAAAAACGAACACAACACAACTTCAATATTTGTCGTGCCTTCCGGAGCCAGAGAAAAAAAGAAAATGTGTGGCGGAGAATATGTTTGGTATGCTAAAATTTACTCGAGGTGGTTTGACTTATGGTACTTACAGAATTGTGTTCACGTGTGTCAACGATCGCCATATCGTCCTACAATTATCCCAGCGTTGCGGAACGTGTGAGAAAGGGCGGAGTACGTGTTAAATTTTCAGCATGCTTTGAAATTTTACGACTACGGAGTATACCACGAATATGAAGCATCTTCTCAATTATTTCCAGGTGCTCTTAAGTATACACAATTACCATCCGTATTCGCGAGTGCGAGCTTGTTCGGCAATTTTTATAGGTCGGCTACGATGTACTCGTCAAGGTGTGACTGCGTGGTGCTTTCCATTTTAGGCGGTTATTGATTTGAAATCGGGTGCGGAGGTTTTTACAGTACCACGATTCGTCGCGTCGTTGCAGGGCGCTTGCCTAGTTGACTATCGTTGGGCATAGGGTTGTGAACGCCGACGGTAAGGCATTCGTGTGGTATAAGTTATCTATAAGAGACGAAGTTCTGTGCCCGTTTTTATGTTATGATTAAAAAAAGACCAACGTTATGAATACGCCAAAAATCAAAAAACATCAAATTTCGCGTCGCCCGTCTTTATACTTTTTTCCCGTTGCATTGCTGGCTATCGTCAAGGGTGTGGCTTTGTTGGAGTTCAGCACGATGTTTACCAAGATGGCAGGAAAAGAAGGTCTTATCGGCTCTCTCCTCCCATAGGAATTAACAGAATTAATTGCGTGGAGGTCATTCAGATATATGGTCGAAACACACCACTTCCAAGTCAGGAGAAGAATCAATGTTTTTATAATGAAATTATTTTGTTTGTTTGTTTTTTTGTTTTGTTGGTTTTGTATTTTTTTTTCCTCGGGGATGGGCTTGGCTTGCGTTAAACAATCACACACAACTTTAACAAGAACTCACCAGACATACACATACCATCGATATAATACTAGTCTTCTTTCATCCCTCTTCTTCCTACTTCAGGTATATCCTATTTCATTTAACTTTTTACTTTTTCTGTGCATACGTTTCAGGGCTTCTGTTACTTTTGGTAAGTTCATCTTCGTCTCCTTCCTCTTCCTTCTTCAGGTATGGTTGGTTCCTCTGTACTCTGTTGTATATTTTTGGGCCCGGTGTTTAGGGAGCTGGTAGGCTCGGAGGCAGTGTAGTTCCCGGGGGTGCCATTGTAGGGGAACTGGCAGAGGGTAGTGCCTGCCAAAGGGAGCCACGAAACCGTGCAAGGGCACGAGGGAAAATTCGAGGGCGAGGCCCGAAATTGTGAGGACACCAACA
>CM068957.1:44441918-44455042 GCA_035128595.1 Eptatretus atami
GTGCAATGTAATTACATCGATGATTTAGAGGAACTATTTAAATCTAATCTTGATTAAACTTAACAAAAAGGAACAGGAAGGTTACAACCTACAAGCGATTGGAGTGGTGGGAAGATTGTTCCCGAATAGTGAGATTGTTCATTACTCCTTGGACCTTCTGTTGAGATCATCCATTCAAATTGAATATTGTTTGGAAGGGTTTTGCAACAATTTCAATGTGTAATTTTAAGTTGATGGGGATGTAATGTGATGCGGCAAATGAGACAAAGACTGAACATATTTTAATCGAAGCTGAATTGTTGATTGCTTTTTCTTTATACCCCATTGTAGACCATTGTTGCGATAGAAAGTGCGGTGAATGCCCGGCATCCTTTCTTGCCTCGAATGTGCATTCACCACTTCCAAGACTTGCAAGTGTGACTGTACTGCCTGTGAAAAAGAGAAATGTTGCTGCCCAACCGAAGATGACAAGGAGGATCTGTGTAGCCACCAAAAGATGGTGAGAGGCAATGCCTAATTACATCGATGATTTAGAGCAAAGTATTTAAATCTAATCTGTGATTACAACTCAAAAAGTAAGGGAACAAGAAGCTACAACCTTACAAAGCGATTGGCGAGGTGGTGGGGAAGATTGTTCTCGACAGTGAAGTGCAGTTGTTACAGCACTTCCTTGGACCTTCTGTTTGAAGATCTCCATTCAAATTTAATATTGGCTTGAAGGGTTTGCCAACAATTTTCAACATGTAATTCAAGTTGATGGGGATGTGATGTGATTGGGAAACGTGCGAAGACTGAGACATATTTCCATTCGTAACCGAATTGTTATTCTTTTTTTTATACCCCACTGCAGAACATTGTTCGACGAGAAGTGTGAGAATGCCCCGCGATCCCTCCTGCCTGAATGTGATCACCCTCCAAGACTTGCAAGTGTGTACTGTGACTGCTGTGAAAAAGAGAAATGTTGTTGCACCAAGGATGACAAGAGGATCTGTGTAAACCCAAACATGGTGAGTGGTGCAATGGTTATAAGAAAGTTTTTTAGGAGCAAATATTTAATCTTATTTTTGATTGATAACTTAAGTACGTAAGGGAACATGATGGTACTACCTTACAAAGTGACTGGAGTGGTGGAAAGATTGTCCCGTAAGAATGAGTGTTACATCACTTCCTTAGACCTTTGTGAGATCATACATTTAAAAAAATAAATATTGCTTGAAGGCTTGCAACAATTTCAAACATGTAATTGTAAGTTGATGGCGGATGTGATACCGTGATTGGGAAAGTGTGACTAAGACCGAGACATATTAATTAGCGTAACTGCATTCTCATGCGTTATACTCACGTAGAACATTGTTGCCGATGAGAATGCGGTGAATGCCCGGATCCCTCTTGCCTCGAATGTGATCAACCACTCCAAGACTTGCCCAAGTGTGACGTGACTGCTGTGGAAAAGAGAAATGTTGTGCCAACCAAGATGACAAGGATCTGTGTAGAACCTAAATGTTAGTGAAGTGGATGGCTCCTCACCTTGTTGTGATCAATACGAGATGTTTCCTAGGACATTGAAGTAGCATGATGAAGACTCAAAGTGAAAGTTGATTTATGATATGGAACTATGGACTAATCTTTTCACCACAATGATATGTTATTTCTTGCAGTTAAAAATGGAGAGATAATGAAGCCATTAATTACATGTGGCATCTTTTCGCTTTTGCATCAGTGAATTGCCCAATAAGCTTTCATGATGATGATTTTCAATATTATTTATTAGTTTAACTTATGAAGGAGTTTTCAATTCAGGAAAGAAAACTGTTATTTCTTTCATTGAAATTGCTTACTTTGTTGGAGTTCAAGTAAAATATGTGACATTACACGGCCTATTGCTGAGCCTTCAATGGCCATCAAAAGCGATCTCTGCTGAGATAATCCGGAAATTCAATGAAATTAATGGGAAAGCAAGTGAAATGAAAAAGTTAAAGTCATGACATTTTGTAATCTCAGTCTTTTAAAAAAAAAGAAATATATGTTCAATTAACCTGGTTTGGAAGAGACTTTCAAAATAGACATTTACTGAACTATACTGTCGGACCCCGCTATTCACGGGGATACGTTCCTGAAAAAATTGCTGCCGAAGGATCTGTGATAGTCCACAAACGTCAGACATGAGAAAAATATATTTATTATTTTAAATGGTTTTACGCCCTCATGGAAACGATTACACAGACACATCAGGGCCCCACAACATAAACAAAGGAACAGCAGGAGAAAAGGGGAAACAACAACAGCAGGGCGGAGGGAGGAAAGTAGACGGAGATGGATAAACAAGGATGGAGACCACGATGAGAGGGTGAGGAAACGCCAAAGGTGTGTACATATTGATACATAAGCAAAATTGCGTTTGACCAGTTTGTGATTTTGGACAGGCTCGTGAGGAGAGCGCGAAGAGGCTGCTGCCTGGTCTGTCAGAGGATGAGGATGTCACGCAGAGACTGGAGTGCATCAGCAAATCGATAAGTGGATTTTTCCAGAGAGTCGGGAGAGATCATGATAAAACAAGAAAAAGGGACAGGGCCCAGAACGCTCCTTGAGCCAAACTCCATCCTGGACAGGAAGAGGGATGGAGAACCCATTTAGGGCCACACGTTGGCTGCGACAGGAGAGGAGTCTGCCGAGTCATCAGTGGAGATGGCATGGATACCCATAGGAAGAGAGTTTTGGTGAGCAGGTGCAGGTGGCCAGACCATGCAAAGCCACGTGATATGTTCTCGGATTTCCTCGTCTGGTATTGAGGCCTCCATCCATTGTTGGGAGAGCAGAAGCAGCATTCACAGGTGTGGAATGACCTGGTCTGAAACCAAATTGCCATGGAGAAGAGAAGGAATTTAATGTCTGAAGCGATGATGGATTCCATAACCTTGCTGATGAGTGGAGAAGAGCTGATTGTCTTGTAGTTGCAGATCTGTTTTTGCACCTTTTTATCCATCCATCCATCGATTTGGGACCATACTCTCCTTGGTCATATTGGACACAATCCTGGCATGGTCGCCAACCCGACACAGATACCAGCATGCTGCACTCATTTGCCGACCTCGGAAGGATGACAGCAGAGCCTAGCCCCACCATGGTTTTAATTCAACAGCTAGTGGGATTTGCAACTCAGGATCCTTGGATCCCAAACATTAACCCAAACACCAGGTCTACCTTTTTTATGCAGAGCAGTAATGTTTTGCTGATTTCCAAGCAAAGGCAGCAGACCCTTGAGCAAATGAGAGGTGCAATAGAACAGAGAGAGGGCGGGGCATGAGGCAAGGCAGGGAGCAGCGTTTTTAGGGACATGTGGGCTGATGCCCGTCTGACCGCGTTGCATAATCTTAGTCGAGGTTTGACAGCAAGTTCTCACTTTGTCCGAAGTAAAGACATAAGGTGCAGGACAGTCGGGTGCGACTGGATAAGGTGGTACCAGAAAGCGCGATGGGATTCGGAAAACAGATTTAGATGCAAAACCCCACCGAGTTAGCATTCAGCGCTGTTCAGTGCAGTGTTAGCAGTGCGGCCATTTGACGTAACATAGGGGATGAGGGAAGCATACACAGAAACTAGATTTTATAGATGCCACCAGATTTGGAGGAGGAGAGAGGTTGAGAGTTCAGACTGAGATTAGAAAGTGGTTATTTTCTGCTCTCCTGAAGGAAGACGCACCACTTGTTCTGAGCTTTATGGAAGGAATGAGATGTACCCTCAGTTGGATTTGCTTTCTTGAGGCAAATGCCAATTGTTTCCGGACGACTGCCTCACCACAAGCTGCCATGAACAATGGGCAGGAGAAAGTAGGGGTGGAACAAAACTGAAGATGAGAGGGGGAAAATCTGTGCATGATGAGCAGTAAGTTTCTTTGAAAAATGATTCCCAGGATTGTTGATGGAGAAGTAGCCGATGGGAGACCAGTCTAGAGAAGTTCGATGGCTGGCTAGAAGAACTCTGTTAGTCAGCCTTCGTGAAATACCAGACGCGACGGTGCTTGAGAGGTTCTCTAATAACAGCCAGAGAAGATGTCTATTTGGACAAGCATGTGGTCAGAAGAACCGATGGGAGTGGACGAAAAAACATGCAGATATTTTCAAATTTGGGAAATTGTCAAAATCAGATCCAGAAGAGTGGAGTACCATTGGTGAGACGGACGGCGAAGTTGACCGATTGCAAGTCAGTCCCAATGAGTCGCAGAAGTCTTCTTGCTGGAATACCATGTCAGGAAAGAGAGGCTACCCACACCCGCCAACTAGCGTGATGACAATTGAAGTCACACGTATTAGGAGAAGAGTTCGGATGAGGAAGGATAGAAGTTGGTTCATGTTTCGGAAGGTGTAAATGGAGTCTGTTTGGTGGATGGTACAACCACACAGATATACATGGGGTGGAGTGGAGGGGAAGCCGTAGCCAGAGGTATTCCTGGGGAAATGCACTACCCAACTAACACCCTCAGTTTCTTTCTTAAAATTTAAAAATATCACAAAAAAACCCCAAAAACCCTTTCTCCCTCCATTACCACGAGTACCGATCCTCTTCTTCTTCCTCCTCCTAAATTTTAAGACAAGAAACAGAGTCTTTGCTTGTGAAATGCACGACCCAGCAGAGGAAACCTAAAGGAACAGCGATTTTATTCTGAAAACTCATCAATCACTTCAATTTAATACAGATGTGAGAAGCAATTAACTTGGTGTGTGATTTGAGGTTATTGGTTACATTGTGAGCTCATTTACAATTGCTATTATAAGTGGGTGGGACACTTTTACAAGCAAGATATTTCTGGTTTTGTATGTTTAATTAATTTTCTAAATTTGCGGAATTTAATTTTTCACGTGGATTTTTGGTTACGAGGTGCAAAATAAAGGTGAAAAAGCCCCCCCCCCATGATTTAATACAATTTATTCCAGGCTGCAAGGCAACAAAGGTGAAAATGTTGAAGGGGGTGTAGACTTTCGATACGCACTATATATATATATATATTATATATATATATATATATATATATATATATAATATATTCAATCCATTGCGCGACCAGATTCTGTGCAGAGCAATTGCGTGCTGCCTAATAGTCTCCTGCCACAATATATATATATATATATATATATATATATATATAATATATATATATATTGTTACGGCTGTGGAAATTCGCCAACCACCATTCAAGGTCCGTAGTGAGATATCTGTTTAAGTACATGTATGTTAGCCCCCAAACCCATTGTTTAGAGGGAATTTATGTGATTCCATTCGGGCTGCGATCCTTTGAGTAGGCGTTTTTCTGTCTACTTTATTTTGAACCAACTCAACGTTCAACAACAACCACAACAACGCCAGCACACAACCTACCTTCACCACCGCTCCCCGCCAAACTCACATCACCCATCCAAGACGGCACATGCCAATCGGCACCGCACGAAAACCCCCAACCACCTTCATCTCTCCTACAGCCATTCCGACCACCTGTGGGCACGAGCGTCGGCTATCTGGCCGTTCAGCGCGATACACGCCGAGCCGCGGAGTGCAGATTGGCGCTTTTCCGAGGAGAATCGGATCAGGAATGCTACACGCCCACATTCTGATCCATCCAATTTAGGAAGCAGGGCGGCTTGGCCCCGCTCCTCAAGACCACATCTGGAGAAATCAAGGATATGCAAATTTAGGAGGATCAGAGAGATTCACGCCCTTTTCCTCCGTCCATCGGCGGTAGCGTAGCTCGCCCCGAGGTTTTGATCCGAAAATTGCATATGCCGTGGCTGTCCTGGAGCATAATAGCGACGCGATAGTCTACTGCGGGGCAGATGAGTTTTGGCCGAACCGATTGGATAAGACATCGAGCTGCGGACGCGCGATCGGGCGAACTGTAGTTGAGAAACAACGGTGGCAATGGGCAGATTGGAGATGACGATAAATGCGAAGAGGCTGATATTTACGTGAGGCGATAACGGCTTTACGGGTATGTAAACCGCGCCAACGGCTACGGATGCTGCGAACAGGTGGCTGCGAGTGGAGGATCGAGACGCTAGCTTGCAGAACGCGGCCAGAGGCTGGCCGGCGCGAGGTAGACGAGCAGGCGCGACGAGGTCGCGTTGAATCGCTGCATCGCGGAGACTCGAAGCAAGCCAGCCATACTCCCTCCCAGAGCCTCAACAATTCCCCTTCCCCCCGCGCTGAGAGAGTGCGACAAGGGGCCCCGTTGCCACTTTACTCCAAGCAGGTGCCCACGAAACCGCCGCCGTGCAGCGAACCATTTGCGGCTCGCCACGAGGCGGCGGGTAGGACCCTTCGGAGCGGTGGAACCTTCGCGTGGGCGCCGCTCATCAGGTTCCACGCGCATTAGGCCCACGGGCCCAGTCTTGACTCCACTTGCCTTTGAGGGGGTCTTTCCTTTGCTTTGTGTGAATGCGTGTTGTAGGGCGCCGTTGTCTTGTAAGTAGAAACTGTTTTAAGATGCATGTAAATAAAACCTTTGGCTTGTATTCCGGTAGTAAATTCTTTTCTTTGCATTCTTTACGTATGGCTGTATATGTGTTGCGACCGGGTGTCGTGAATTAAATGGCTTACTTGCTTGAACTGTGCCCGTTTCGCTTCGTCTTTTCTTTATTTGAACCTCCATCTTGCTTCACGTTAAAAAGGCGTTCGTGTGGGCCTGATTACGCCCGATAATAATCAGGTGAAACCGACAGAGGCGACCGGATAACGGTTTCATGCAATAGCCACTCGAACGCGGCATCGCTTAAGCGGTTCGTGTGCGATTCGCCCGTTTACCATCCGCCCCGTGTCGGACTGTCCTAGCGTGTAGTCGACGACACCGCTTATAACCGTTCGAGTGTTGGGTGCGAACAACGCGCCTTATCCCACCGCGGGTGGCCCGATTTGCGCACGATCGGCTAGTGTATGGCGCCGAAGAGGCCCACCGTGACTGGCTCCCGGGACGTAGTACCGAGAGCGGTCCCGACAGAATTGTCCGTTGTGGGTGACGTGCCCGATTCGAGGCACGTAGGGCCGTCTCGGCACGCTGGCTGGGCGCAATTCGCAACACTGGTGCAGAGAGCGGAAAACGATCTCGGTCTCCAGCTAAATCACGTCGGAATCGGTCCAGGGGTGAGAAAGAAGTGACCCCCGATGTCCCTCCAAATTTACGAGCGAGTTTAAATTAAATCCCGTACGTGAATTATGATCGCGTCTCAAGGCAGCGGGAGCCGGCGGAATAGGAAAGGATTTACAATGTGCTAGAGATCCACTCGCCACCGGTTCAGGATGGAATCCCATGTAGCGGAAATGGTGTCTTGTTGTGCAGCACGAAACTCTCTTCGAGACCAAACGCAGAGCCCGAAATAGGCGCATCGGCGGAGAGCCCACTACGAAACCGTACGAAGCAAGAGGGAGTTCCCAATGAAAGAAAAACGAAGGCCGAAACGGGCACCAGGCAACAGTTAAGCACATTTAATCACGACACCACGGATAACACACATATACAGCCGTACAGGCAGATGGCCCGACAAGCAGCAGAAAGGAATGTACCACCGCCCGCCCGTAGATGGAACACACTCCCTCCCACCACCGCCTTCACTCCGTCAAAACCACACCCGACATACCTGTGCGCGAATCCGGCTTGACAGCACGAGAATCCAGATACCGCGACATGGAACTCCACACCTATGCGCGCAATAGCTCCCAGCCAATCAGTGGGGACATGACAAAATGCAAAAACCGACAATGCGCCAAATGAAAACAAAACGGAAACTAAGAAAGGCATGAAGCCAAAAAAAGTATGACGAGATGCCGCAACAAAGTGAAGGAAGACAATTGAAGCGAAATGACAAGGTCGATAGCAGCAAATGGCGAGAAGCCTGACAAGAAGCGGCCAGTCGAGAAAGAGCCAAATTAGAAGATCCGGGGGAAGCGGCGTGAATGCGACGCCACGTGTGGAACGCACGACAGACATGGCGACGGGGTGAACCCAGGACGGTTTCAGAAGCCGGCGCGCTGAGGTGCAGCAGCCGATAGACGCGACAAAGTAGATTCCTCAACCCGGGCGACGTCGTCTGGCGAGATAGGCCGGGACCGGGTCCGTCGGGAACCGAAGTGAACGGAGACGGCCCTGCCAACAAAGGGAGGATATATGACACCGAGGCGGAAGAATTTGCGGATTGGAGCAGACAACCCGACCAATTCCGAAAGCAAAGGTATCGAGGTCCGCGGAGTCGTGAAAGAGCGCAAACAGGAGTTGAAACAGAGGGACCGGACGCTTGCGGAAGCGACTTAAGGAGAAAAGCAAGGTGTGTACCTTTACAGTAAAAGATAAGAGGGAAAGACTCCAGAAAGAACAGGAGCTAAACAGACGACGAGGAGCACAACAGAAACTACCAACGCTATCAGTACGCACCGAGCTAGATTATGAGCTGAGAAGGCTGACGGCTTAGAACGCACACACACAACGGAGGTAGTGAGATGAGATGGCGGAAGTGAGCTGGCGGACTGGGAGAAGGCCCGGTGCGAGAGCACAGCGTGGATGCTCTCCGAGGACCAAGCGCAGGCGGGAAGAGTGTGGCCGCCTAGTGAGGCGGAATCGACGCTGAGCGGGGTCGTGGGTAGTCGGTTCCGCCCTTTCGGACTCGAACCGGGAGACGGAGCTGCCTGTGGACGAGGTGGCACGGAGAGCTGGGGGGGTATAGAGGCCCCGGAACCCCTTCCTGGGACGCGAATCCCAGAGTGTGGTTGTGCGAGGCGGTGTGCTGTCCTTTGCGAAGTGTGCGGAGCCCCGATTGCGCTGTCCCGCCTTTCCAGGCCAACGTCCTCCTCCGCAGCGAGCCTCGAACGGCACCTGCCCCCGTGTGACGTGGCGCCCCCGTGTGTGGAAGCGGACCCCGCTGTGAGCTCGGTGTGGCTGCAAAGTATCCCGAAGTGCGTGCTGCCCAGCACGCCGTGTGCTGAGCGGACAATGCAAGAGTGACGTCGAACCCGAGAAAACGCCCGCACCGAGTGCCCCCACCAGCCGCCCACACAGCCGCCCACCCCCCGCCCAACCAGGCGGGCGCCGCAAACTAGCCCACCAGCAGAGCGCCCCAAATCCGCCACAGAAGAAAAAAGAACGGGACCGAAGTCGCGCGAGATAAAGAGAGCAAAGATAAGAGAGAGATGTACGAAATCGAACAAATGCTGAAGAGACAAACATAGCAAGACGATATACCTAAGGGTGACGTGTAAAAAAAGACGTATACGAACTGAGAGTTTGAGCATCGTATACAGCAGGTGTGCGTGGGTTTGGGAATGGCGAAACGCACGCGGCAGAAGGGGACAAAAGCGCGGTAGGCCGTATGCTTTTGGGAACCGCGCCGGTTCACCCAGCAACGAGCGCGAGGTCCCGTGCTGTGCATACGCACGAGACCCCACGTGCTCGCTTGCGGGAGTGAAAGCCCGGTCCGGAAAACGCCAGCGGTGGATTTGCCGATCCGCGCGAACGGACAAAGTTTAGCAGGACGGATTTGGACCGGATGGGTTCTCCACGCGAGAGCTTGTGTTAAGCTCCAACGGAGTGGCAGAGCACATGTGTTCGCGTGGGGAGCCCCTCGCGTGTGCGAGGTTTGCTTCTTTCTTGGGTGCGCAGAGGTGACGTCATGGGCGCACGTGGGCGGTTGGAATCCGGCAGAGGGTGTGAAATCCCTGGCGGATGTTACCGTCCAAGAGGAACGAGGTAACGTGCAAGCTGCATGACGTCTACGGGCAGGTGCAAAGTGCGCGAGCTGTGAGTCCACGCGCTGGTTGCTGCGCTATTGTCGTAAAAAAATTAAAATTACAAAAGCAAGCCTCGCTTATCGGGTGAAACAGGAATTCCCAGGCGTAAGGTGTGAAGCAGACCCCCATTACCTATGGGCACAAGGATGAAGAACTCAGAGGAGAAGGTTAGCTTAGGTAGACCGCTCCTATGGGGCCAGGGGTAAGTCCTCATGCAGCCGCGTTGGAATGATATGTGTTAGAAGGCATGTTCTAGCATTGATAGGTTGGAAATTGATTTTGTAGAGATTTGGAGACCACACCAGTGACAGGACTGAAGTGTGTAGAGGGACAGCTGTAGGTACGTAGTGTTAAAAAGGATGTGCTATAGTTAAGGACGACGTGGGAGCACAGTTAGTTGGGGAGTATGAGCAGGAGGAGAGATCAGCGGTATGTGAGAGGTGGAAGAACATGTAATTGTGAGTGGTGAGGCCAGCGGGTCTGTGTGAGTTGGAGCGAATTGTGAGAATGCATGGCTGAGACAGTGATTTGGGGAGGAGTGACTTCCCGCCCAAGGGACCCCGGGGTCATGTAAGTGAGTTAGTGGGTTAGTTAATGACAAAATGGAGGTGTTTGCTGTTAGGTGGGAAGTAGGCTCGATACCTTTGAGGGTCAGACCCTGTTGACGGGCTGGAGCGTGGCTGCGAAAGTGAGTATCGCTGATGGGCTACCCGGGCACCGGCTAGTCGCCGTGGTAGGCAAGGGCCCATTGGGGCCGCGGTTAGCGTAAGTGGGCACGGTGCGCCCGCATATGCGGGGCCCGGGGCCGCCATTAGCCGCGTGGGCAGTGTGGGCACCGTGCCACCGGAAGGGGCCCGGAGCCAGCCTGCCATCGTGAGGTTTCAGGGAGTCGCCAGGAGGCACTCCCTGGTGTTTAGGAGCTGTAGCTCGGAGCAGTTAGTGCCCGGGGTGCCGTAGTCGGAGAATGGCAGAGGGCGTGCTGCCAAGGAGCCACGCCTACCCAGCCATAACGTGCAAGGGCCACGAGGAAAATTGGAGGCGAGGCCCGAAATGTAGAGGACACCAACACAGGCGACGGGAATCTGGTTGTAGAAACCAATATTAAGCGGAGGCGCTTGTTGAAAGCGCCCGGGTAGTTTAAAGCAGTTAAATGGAGTAGTAGATAGAAGTGTACCCACCCCATCCATCCCTCGCTCGTTGGGGCCGCTGGACCCACTTTGGTAAGATCGCTGAGAGTCTGGCGAGGCCATCCTGAGGCTTTCATGGGCCTCGACACAGGACGCTAGCCTCCCATTCCCCTCCGGAAGGGAACGTAGGGAGTGCGGAGTAGGTAGGACAATAGGCCTGACGAAAGGACATAAAGGGGTTAGGGGACGATTATAGGGGAAGTAAAAAATAAACAAAAAAAAAAAAAAGTTGGGCTAAATTTGGTTTGCAAATAAAGGAGGGTATGTACAATGACAGGGAAAGCGATAGTGGGAGGGAGGACCGTAAGGTAGTCAGAGCCCGCCTCTCGAACGAGTGGCCACACCACCCGCACTTCCCCACCACCTCCACTGAATAGGCAAGGCTGACACTACATCGCGCTGTTGTTCTGCAAGGCCTGTGCGCGATCTCTTGCTGGCTGTTTGCTGCAAGGCCTGTGCTCGGGCCGGATCGTTGCATGCTGTTTTCTGCAGGCCTGTGACCGTCGATTCGTCGCGGCTGTTTTACTTCAAGGCCTGTGCCGCACGTTCATCTGCCGGCTAGTGTGCTACAGCGGCCTATTATTGCCGAGCTTGATGCCTGCCTTTGCCATCCATGCCATGCCCTGCCATTTTGCACCCCGTCAATTTGCTTGCCCCCCTTGTTCATGCCATGTGCGCCGATACAAGGAACAGTTTGCGCCAAGCTCAGAGAACTGCCCTTTGGGCTACAAACACGGCCTGCAGTGCGCCCGTGCACCGTGTTTGCGTCACAAAAAAAATAACATTAAAATTTACTGCTTGTTCGTCTACAACAGGTAGCCCCACTACAGGAGCCCGTTTGTTTATGTTATGCTGCCAACAGGGGCAGTTCTCGTAAGCTTGACAAACGATGCCTTTTACCCTCAGCGACATAGGCAATTTGAACAAGGGGAGGCATATTAGGCATAAATTAACGGGCGGGGGGCACAATGTGGGCGTGTGACAGACAGGCAAGTTCCAAACAGCAAAGAGCACTAACAAAAACAAGTTCAACATTAATAAAATTTGTTATATTAATTTTTTTTATTTTTAATTAATATTTTTACAATTTAATTTTTTATTTATATTATTAATTAAATTTTATTTTTATTTTTTTTTTATTTTTTTTATAATTTTATCCTATTTATTGATTTTTTTTTTTTTAAATATATTATTATATTTTAAAAATAATTTATTATTTATATAAATTTTTATGTAATTTATATAAATTTTTAGATAAATTTTTATTTATTATTAAAAAAATTAATTAATTCAAAATTTAAAATTTATTTAATTATTTTTATTAATTCTTTAATTATAATTTCCAATTAATTTATAAATTATTTTTATTTATTTTTTTTATAAAAATTAAATTTATAATTATTTTTTATTCATTTATTTTTTTATTTCCCAATTTTATTTATTTTAATAAATATCTATTTTTGATTTATTTTATAATAATATTTGTAAAAACCCCCCCCATTATTTTATTTTTTTTTTAAATATTTCTTATTTTATTTTTCTTAATACCAAATTTTTAATTAATTTAAAAAAAAACCCCAAATTATATATAAATAATTCCTAATACCATATCTATATTATTATATTTTAAATTTTATTTATTTATTTACAAATAAATTAATATATTTATGAAAATAATTATAAAATATTTTAATTATTATTATTTTTTACTTTTAATTTTTTTTTTTTTTATTTCTATTTTTTTTTTTTTTTATACCCCCCAAATATCCAAAGAACATTAAAATTGATATAATAAAAAAATATTTCTTTAATTTTTTAAAACTTTAAATTTTTTTTAATTTTTTGTAATTTTTTTTTTATTATTTTGGATTTGATTTGTGTGGTTTATATTAATTTAATTATTATTTCATTTCCAAAAATAATTTATTATCATTATAAATATTTTATATTTGCTTAAAATTATTTTTAAATATAATTTTTTATAATAATATATTTTTTTTTTCCATTCATCCATCCATCCATCCATCGTTGTCCATCCGTTGTGCTCATTGCGTGTGCCACTTGAGCTGGCACGGAGACTGCGTTTGTGCAGCCCATGCACTATTGTGGTTCACTGTGGTCGTTTTCAGAGGGGGAGGCCTAGGACTGCGTGTGAGCAGCCGGCCACGTTCCCTG
>CM068957.1:44513246-44529774 GCA_035128595.1 Eptatretus atami
GTTCATATTACAGGATAATAAGTGAGATAACAAGTATGGCGGTTAAATGCGTGTCAAGCGATGAGTCAGCTCAAGTTGTACGCTGTGGTTGTGTAATTACGACACGATGGAATCGCAGCTGCAGAGGAATGATTGTGGACAGAGGTTTACAGGAAGTCCTTTTGAAAAGGTCCGCTTTTTTAAAGTACTGCAAAAGGTAGGATAAGGGCAGATGCAAGGTGTTGTGGTACAAGCAGAAACACTGCCAATGGATGATGAAAGGTGAGCGCATAAGTTGGTGAGAGTATGGGCTGAGATCATGCCTACCTGCTCACGATTGAAAACAAGAGATTGCTGTAATTGCAGGAGTCATGCTTGTAAACTCAATATTAATCACTGATGGTGATTTAATGGCGGATGTCTCCAAACACATCCACTGGAGGAGAAGGATGATGAGGAGACTAAGGCATGACGGTGATGGAAGAAGGTAGCATGGAAGGCAAAGCTCGCTGCTGAAGCACAATTTAAGTGACCACGGATGACCAGTTGTCAGTGGCTGACTGACCTTCCTTCTCTGTGTGGGAAGGCTTGAATGTACCGTCAGGAGGAAGAGGACCACCTGAAGTGGTTTAAAGAAAATATTGTTAGGGTTCTTGAAAGAAACCTATTAGACAACGCAAACGTGTGAATCAAAAGGTGCATTTCCCAATATTCTGGCCTTCATTTCAAGCTGTAATAGCCGTTGCGCAGGAGGGAAGGACCTTAAGGAACCTGAATTTTCAGGCACTGAGGAAAGCTGTTATAAGAGTGTGAAGCAAGGAATTAAGATGAGGAAGTTGAGCGTCATTCCAAAAAATAATCAATAATGGATTTTTTGTGTGAACATTTTATCTGAATATAAATGGAGGTCTTACCACCTTACGAGAAAAGTACATAACCCTTTCAAGCAATATAGAGAAAGGGTCAAAGAGCTGACATATGTTTTATTAAAGAAACGCACTCTATAGAACACTCCAGGGTTAAGCTGATTGTGGTGAAAAACTATTCAAGGGGTCGGTGTGGTTATAGCGTTTCTACACCTTCGGATTCCGGCGTTGCGCATTTGCCCTAAGAGTCACAGGGTTGTTGTACTGCACCAGTTTCCTTTCAAATAAATCGTAAAGGGCATCTTGATATGCAGTAGTAAGATTTATTTAGCAACATCAAAGTTGTTATTCGGCTTGAATGTATATGTCAGCCAAGTGCGACGCCCATGGAGAGAAAAACGGTTATTTTCGCACCATTACGGATTCCTAATAAGGAAACATTGGAAGCACTGCTTTATTTGTCATTGCGGGAGATTTTAAACTGTTGATATTTGTCCTTCAATTGATGGGAATTGGCCATGGAGCCTCGCACTGGCTGTCTGGCCACGAAAAGTGTTTGAAGACACCATAAAAATTTCTTGTTTTTGGAGGATGTGTGGAGGTCTGGCAACACCTCACTCTTTGCGTGTGCTACAGCGTCGGTGCAATTGTAGATTGAATGGCATGATGTCAATGGGGCAAGACTTGACAGGTGTTTTATTGTAAATAAGGCTAATGCCAAATGGTTGTGTCTTTTTTTTGGACTCAAATTGTGGCGACTGAGTTTACTGATGCACAGTGCAATGTTTCCACAGATGTCATTTTGATAGTCCTCGTGTGTTGTGGGGGGATATCTGGCAAGAACGCCAAAATAAAAACTTTTGCCAACAATAACATGTTTAATACAGTACGCGAAATAGGCAGTCATTTAATTGACCTGAGTTAAGAGCGGAAATAGTGATTTGCCGAGAACAGAACGATGAACGTAGGTTGGGAGAAGGTTACACACGTGACCGACAATTAATATATGGTTCTAACGAAAGGCATTGCTGATGGAGATGGGTAACGGGCTAACAAGCAATATGGTTACCTGTGTAAAAAAGCGAATGAAGCTATGTTAACATTATGTGATATTGCGAAACAAGGAGTTTTCTTTAAATTAGAAGGATCGTTTCGTTGAAATAGTCACAGACAATATCATAGTTTACTCAACGTCCCAATGGTAATGGTAACCTCGTCAGAAGGGATCAGACGACATTAGGGATTTGCTATTCTAAGCTTGTACTCTCTGAGATACAGTGACAATGAAGTGATGCAGAGATTAATTGCTGGTTCCCGAATGTCAAGGAGGATGAGCAACCTGTGGCTTTGGACTTCCCCAATTTTCAGCTAATATGAAACTTGAAAGGCAGCTGTGAGGAGCGCTGAAAGAGTGGAAAGACTGCTGGAATAGAATGGCTTTCATATGTGAATTTCTAACAAGACTTTTGGAACATTTTTGGGACGCCGATTTACTTGACGTTCTTGATGAAAGCATACATTGATGGAGAACTTCCAGTGTCTGCAGAAAGGCGGGTCGGTAATGTTTACTGCCAAAATCTGGGAAGCCCTCAACTGGTGGAGAGAACTTGGCGACCAAATTAATAAGATCTTTTACTGTGTGCTGATTCATAAAATTCTCTCTGAAGTACTTGCCTAATGCACATGAAAACTGTTTATCAGTTCTGTTATTAGCATGCCAGACAAACTATTGTATGCCTGGAAGATCTCTCCATGACAACATATTGTTTTGTGGGCCGGGAGTCTGTGAGAAACCACAGGGCGAAGGGGGGGGGGGGCGGGAGCATCTTCGGCCCCACAACTCCCGCGGAATTGTAAGGCCGTCGCAACACGGATAATTCGTGACGTGCGGGGGTCGCTCACGACCGTAGAACGCCATAACTCAACCGTGTGACCTAGGGTCCGTCTCCGTCCATGGGTGAACCATGTTACCTTAATTAATACGTGATTAATTAACCTGGAACAGCACGCCCTGCGTCATCTTGTCCAAACGCGGATCACTTACCGGATGCGGATGAGCTGAGCGACACTGCAAGGACGTACCGGCTCAAGGAACGGATTGTTGAGAATAACTTCCGCGCTAAGCTAGGATTCGGACCATGCGGATCAGGGAAGACAAAACGAGCTGGGAAACATTTCCTACATATTTATTTACAAGCAAGCGAGGAAAGGTGTGTGGCAGCAGGGAATAATGTTTATTCAGGTGTGTGTGGCAGGGAGAGAAAGAGGTGTGAGTGCGGCAATGTACAGTAACAAGGCAACTTCGAAAACCAGACACATGAGCAGACAACCAAATAATAATAATAATCTTCTGCAATCTTCTTATGTGGACAGGCGCCAGCACAACCTCGCAAAGGTGCGCGCGCGCACACGCACGCACGCACACACTACACACATCACACACACAACCACCCACACACACACTGATTGAAGAGGATTTATTGGAACGGAGGGAGAGGAGCTGAGGCTTACGTCTCTCGGTACTGTACAAATGGATTGCTCGGATGACGTGCACCAAGATGATTGGGGTGAATGCTCCATGGTGCGATCCTCCTCAGCTGGCATGCGTCTCTCGCTTCATGGCAATTCGTGACCAAGGCGATCTCCAGAGAATGCGACGCGACCATCGGCGCGTGGATGAGGGACTTTGAGTTGGAGGTGGAGTCAGGCGATGACAAGAAGGGCGGATTCCAGGCGATGACGACAGAAGGTCTAGCTCGTGCGGAGTGCGAGGCAGGGAGAGAGAGAGAGAACGGAAGGCCCGCTCCGACCTTTTATAGGCCCACGAGGCGGGAGGGGGTAGGGCACCCCGAAGCGATTGTCGTCACCAGAATTAGGTGGCTTGATTGGCCCGGTCCCCCCGGGCGGCCGGCCACGATGGCCGGAAACGGCTTCCATTCCACTTTCCGGCAATGGCCCGAGCCGTTGAAAATGTTCTTGCTCCGAACTCACGACATGCCATGGAGTCGCTCCACACCGAGCTCCGCATCGGAATTGCTCCTGCAAGAACTCCCAGGCCGTGCTGATGAACCGGCGAGGGTGGGCGTTGGTCCCGCATGCCTGCCCGGGCGCCTCCGATTATAAGCGCTGATCAATGCCTACTCCGTGATGCATCACGCGGCCGCGAGCGATGCCGGCTGCAAACAAAACGCCTCTGCCTGAAAGCGGCTTCGCTGGCCGAAGCGACAAGGAAACGTCTGATGTCTGGGGAACACCGCGGCGCCAGCGACGACCGACGGTAAAGTGGAGGATAATCAGTGCATTGTTCGCAGCAGAATAACGCGCGACGCCGCCATGTTCCACGTGGTCAGCGCTCACGTTCGACAGATTCTGCCATTGCGTGCGTGGGTTACTCTGATCTGTGGTCAGGCATTGAGGGAACGATCGATGTAATATTAGATGGGGGTTGGAGGGACAAAGGAGGAGAGCCGGATCTAATTATCCAGAAGGGTCGAACGACGTGCCCGCCTGTACAATGCAGCAACGGTGTGTTGGTTGTCGTTCATTTGCTTGTGTTGTGCAAAAACCACATGCGTGCAGCAATTTAGACAATATCATTCCTTTGCCTTCAATGCAACGGGCAATCTGCATCCCAGATCATCGGAAGCTCGAGCCGATCGATACGTCTCGGGCTGCCGAGCATACTGTATAAATTGGCCGCAAAAGTTGGGTTGAGGGATCACTTGAGGACGGGAGCTCTGTGCTGTTGAATGCTCGTGCGGTGCCGCTGCGTTCCTTTTATTCCCTTCCCGCAGCTGTGGCCCGTGCTAAAAACAGTGTTGGCCTCCCTGAGGACGCCAAATTTCGATTTACCTCAGAAATAAGCACAAAAGAAGAGTGGGAATGAAGTTAGAGGTTGATGTAAGCAAACTACATATGAGAATCCTGCAACGCACATCCCGTTGGTCCTGCTAGACATAAAGGGAGGACTATCTAAACGTACATTAATGGAATAACTGTCTACGGGACCGCATATGTGGGAATAGCCATTGCCTTGGAGGCATTGCGGTTCCTGAGAAACCGCAATAATTATTTTTGGTAAGGAATATATTTTGTGCATAAGCACCTGTGGTGATGATTTTGGATTACTGTTTGCTTGATCAAGCTAAGGCTTTGATCGTGTTGATCACAAATACCTCTTTTTGCTGTTTTGAAGGGACGGGTTTTGGTCAAACTTTCCTCTCTTGTGTAAAACTCCGATATAACCAATTGTATTGTATGTTTGAAAGTTAATACTGGGTTAATGTTTCTTCCTTTCCGTTTCAACGGGGTATCCGCAAGGTTGCCTCTTTCTGGTCTTTTATATTTAGTTGCCTCTTGAGCTAGCTCTGCTATCAATTAGACAGCAAATACTCAGGAATGAGAAGTATAGAAGGGAGCAAAATTTGTGCAGACGGCGTATGCTGATGTTTGTGTTTTAATAAAAGTACAAACGATGTCTCTGCTTTACAGCGTTGTCTGAAAAAATTTTCTCTGCGCCTCTCTGGTGGGATAATATGGGAATAAAAGCACAGCAAATTATGGTGCGGGAGAAGTGACCTCTCTTGTGCATTAAAGCCACCATCACTCACACAGACTAGTCTGGAGTAACGGACGGAGTTAAATATTTGGAGTGTAACCTTGGTAAACATGAGAATGTGAGATGAAAAATTGGACGGAGTATTTGAAGCAAATTAGTGCAGACTGAAACATGGGAAGGATGTTGAAGTCCTTTCATATATAAGGTCGTACTCCTTGTCATCATAATTGGATTGCAACAAAATGGTGCATACAGAATCACTGGCTCTGCAGCCATACAAATCAACTAATTCATGGCTATTCAGCCAATGCTGGTAAAATTTTTTTGGAGTGGATACCTGAGATACTGAACTATTCCGGAAGGATGGTGGCAAGGTGTTTATCAACATCTATGGTCAGATGTGGCCTTTCGATTGCAGTTCTGCAGAACTGCTGTTCACTGAACAGCTAACCTGGTGACCATTTGTGCATTTTTTCTCCGTGGCAA
The DNA here is from genome assembly GCA_035128595.1 of Eptatretus atami. Lineage (NCBI taxonomy): Eukaryota > Metazoa > Chordata > Myxini > Myxiniformes > Myxinidae > Eptatretus > Eptatretus atami. Next base: position 44,519,136 of record CM068957.1, read on the forward strand.
TAAGCTGGTTAAACTTACAATTTTGATGGATCTCAAAGCACGGTAAATTTTTATTTCTTTCGAGGTTCTGTCTTAGTTTACTGGACATTTGAAAAAGTTTGATGTCGCATCGGCTGCTTGAGGCATATAATTGGCAGAATGTTCCTTCGAGAACTGGGCTTTTTTCAATAATTTTTTCCCTGTATTCTCACAGTCATGTCATATTCAAAAATTTATCCAAGGAGGAATCAATAAAGTGTTGACTTTGAAGAGACACCATCTGGGGTAAGTGGAAAACCTGTCGGTGTGGTAGCGTCCCGTAGTTGGTTCTCGATCGTCCAACTTGTGGACCAAGTGGTGTCGTGTAGTTATCGGAACTTTAAACAGTAAAATATTGGCTGGGAAGTGTTGGTATCAATTGGAGGATTTCCGGTTAAGCTTTCCGAGATCTAAAGTACTCCTTTTCTTCTTCTTTTCGGTCCCGGAGATGACATACCCCCCCCTTTCATTTGCAACTAAGACCTGGAATTTGTGATCATCTTCACAAAGGGAAACATAACATTTCTGGAATTAACAAGAATTAGCTTGTGGTCCAGACGCGGTTAAGGCCGGGTCTCCCTGTACTCCACTTTGGCTTCATATGTATACCTTACCATACATGGTGTATTCGCGGAATATACAGTGGAGGTTGGCACATTGGGCCTCCCTCCAACACATTTGGTTCACAATATTAATAATTCGGCTGACAAATATGTCTTTCTGTGATCAGGAGGACTTGTTTCATGCTATGTGAAGTGTCTGGCAGACTAACTTAGCTGTTTTCTCTAACTTGATCATCTTTTTCGCAAATTATCCTTTTCCTTTAGTTTGCAAATGTTTATTTTTGGTGTGACCTGTAATCTATATGTGAGCCTGTGGGTGTTCTTTTAAATTTCTGGGTGCTGTTACAAAATATGCAATCTACCAATCTAGGAAATATTATAAATCGGCAATGGTCAACAGATCAGGAATGTTATCTATTTTTTGAAAGGCTTTGTCTCAACATGACCTTTAGGTGGGAATTTGATTTCTTTTTGAGGCAATCAAAATGTTAAACTTTTTGAAGAAATGGTGCACGCAAATGTTTTGTGTTTTGTCGAAGAAATTCAAACATTGGTTCATTCTTTAATTCTTTAAATGTGAGTTTTTTTCTGTTGAATTCTGTATATCGTAAATATGTATTATACTGTGTGTGCTGAAATGTAATAAATGAGGTTTCAAATTCAATTCCACTCCTCTACTCTCTCACTCTCGTCACTCTCTCACTTCACTCACCCACAGTCTTTTATTGGTTTAGATTCACTATTGGTTCACGGGGCCCAGCAGTGGCACTATTTTCATTTGTTGTCTGTTGGGTCGCCGGAAATAGGTGACCCTTTATTGTCGTAATTCTGTCTGTCTGTCTGTTGTGACACTCACCAGAGCAGAGTCCGTGACGTTTGATGCGATCTTGATGACACTTGGACACAAGCTAGAATATCATGGTCTAGTTGTGTCTTTTTTGTATGAGGGGGCGTCCACGCCCCTTGTGGGTGGAGGCCACGCCCACTTAACATTTTATTTATTTATTTTTCTCGATTTTTTTTCTCCGCAATTTATTTCCCAGAGCTGTGCATAATGTCCATACGTTCAACATATACAAAAAATCCGATTTGATTTTGATCAATTTTGACGGAAGAGATACGGTTTTTAAACGGTAGGGCTTCTCAAAAGCACTTCCACAACTCAATTGTACTATCGTGGGATTGTTCATAATGCCCGCGAACCATCGTCTGCCTCCCGCTAGTTTTTATTTTTTCTTCTATAAACTGGAGTTATAGAACACTTACCAATGCAGTCTTGAGAAGAAAAGGACATGAATGGGGTCTTTAAGCAATATATTTGATTGGTCGAATTGAATGTAAAATGCTGTAATATTTTGTCCAAGATCTGTGAACCAAAAACGTTTTATGAAAATGCCAAACAGGCGATTTATGTTCTTCAGTGTTGCACGTATATATTTCAATCGGAAATAAAATGGAAGATTTTAAAGGTTGTCAAAAAACAAATTTTGGAAGTTCACGACGCTGTTGATAGGATGCACGTGTTTAACTCCACCTTTTTAAACAACGTTACAATTTAGTTTCTTCGTTTAATATTTGCCCTTCACGACTTCCTTAAAAACGGGAGTTTCCTGTTTGGAATGATTTTCAATTTTCTTGACTGTGCAGACAGGCAGACAGACTTAAAAAAAAATGTACCCATGTCCGAAAGGAAGCAGTGCAGTCTTGCCGAGCATCTTGTTCGTTTCTCGTTTGTTTATTTTCCTCTTTTTTTTTAAACATTAGAATTAACCTTTAAGAACTAACGACGGTGGGTTAGAAAGTTTTGTTCATTTTTGAATGGACGGAAGGACATCCCATATATTACATAATTAAACGGCTTCACTGCTTAAAAATTCACCATGTGAAAGGAAGTGGTGCAGTGAAGCGGCTGCACCTTTAAAATGTAGCACCGTGGTGTCTGAACAGTGAGACTTCCCGCCTAATACAAACTAAACAAGAAAAACTAAACAACAAACCAAACCACTAGAGGGGGAGCACTCGGTAGAGTGCAAACCTCCGCCGCCAATACTGCTGGGTCCACTTAAGTGAACCTGATATCCTATTCATTGTAGGTCAAAACGGATCAGAACTCTACTGAACCAACGAATTGAATAAACTAAACAGATCGATCGCGCATGTAGAAATGCCAAAAAAAAAAAATCGAAATTTTTTTGAAAATAAAGTTGCAAAATTTGTTTTTTTTTTCTCTAAACAAGAATCTTTTTTTTGGGGGGGGGGGGGGGGGGTTGGAATCACTTAAAAACATGTAAGAAATGCAAAAAAATTCACATTTTTCAAATAAAACGAAATTTTTTGAAAAAAGTTGCAAAATTTCTGGTTTTTTTTTTTTCTCTACACAAAATTTTTTTTTGGTTGGAAATCACTTAAAACATGTAGAAATGAAAAAAAAAATCAATATTTTTTCAAATGGCACTAGAGGCATATTGGACTTTGGACGCAAGTCCAAAACTAATGGCATGATTCCTTGGACCATAACCTAATCCCCACCAAGTTCGTCGAAATCGTCGAGGGAGTTTTTTCGTAATACCTGTTCACAAGCAACAAAACCAACAGCCAGTGGGTGAAAAGAAACTCCGTCCATCCTTCGATGGCGGAGGTTAAACAAACATGGTGGGTTAGGCTTGTTATTCATCTTTGACGGATGGATGGATGGATGGAAGGATAATACCAAATATTTGAAAGCGGCTTCATGTTTTAACTATCTCACTCCTGCGGATTCAGGTACAGCTTCTGCTTTCAATTCAGAGCCAAGTACTGGCGAAAATGTCGTGCAATACCGTGCGTGCACTCTATGATCAAATCAGAAAACGATTGCAATTTAATTTGTCTACATTACTTTCCGTTATAGTGCAACCCACAGGACCAGAGCGCAAGGGCTACAATTAAGGTGACAATGGAGAAAGTTTGCTTGGTTTAAGGCCTGAGTATTGGAGGAAGTGTTGTGACTCGTGTGCGAGTTGGAGCAGCACTCGGTCACTGGGTGCGAATGGCTTGAGATGCCTCCTTCCCACTGTCCGGGCCCTGCAGTCGTTTGTATGAGTGCAAGGCTCAAAGAAGACTGGAGGGCCAGGGCTGGTTCGAAGGAAGAGAGGCAGGAAGTGAGGTTGACTCCTATTAAACTTCTCCTATTTCATCCATTTGTGTAATCCAACTTGAAGAGTGTGGCGTTGATGTCCACAAGTACCTGTAACAACCAAGAAACAGCAAATACCTGAGACTCTCACAAGATTTCTGTGTGGTTTTGTAGTTTGGTATTTTATAGACTTACTTGCATTCTACTTGTGGATACTTTATTGAAGTACTCGGTTGAAAAAAGATAATACTGTCCATTGTGGTCTATGTAGGACATTATCTGCGGACAGCCAAATGCCCAAAATTCAATACCTCTTTGGCTCGGGTAAAAAAACAAACAAACAAAACCCATCCAATTATGACGTGCAATCGATAATATGGGTCTTGCTTAGAAACCAAAACCATGTATTATTATCATATCCAGGGGTTTGCACCCTCATATTCTACAGTAGTCAATGGGCGGCTTGATTTGAGCGTGGACGCGAGTTCCTGATGGTAACCCATGTCAAGAGGGTAAGCATATGCGATGATCCCAAACTTGGCAAGGTTTGAGGCATTAATCCTGGAGGAGTGCCACGCGACGGTCAATAAACCCACAGAACTTGGAATTTGTGACGGCAGCTTTTTCCCCAATTGTCCACCATCATTTGGGCATGGTCCTCAGTAAAATCCGGCATCAATGTTGTTGAATTGATTACTGAACTGTTTAACACATTCGGTCTCACTTTCAGATTACTCTGATAAACTGGTGATGAACGTAGTGCAACGTGTCAGTGGGAGGAGTTCCATCGATAGAATGTGTTAAGAAATATCTGGTCTCTGTGCTTGAATAGTATTACATTATTGCTTGAAACAGGGATTTGTCAGAGGCAAGTGGTATTGTAATACGTGCAGAGGGGCAGTGGTTTTGGAAACCATTGGGAGTTTTGGAGGTTGTAATTGTGTGGACCTTCTGTGACGTTGAGGTTAGGTGGACCCACCAGGACTGAATAAGAAAGTGATACAATGCTTCGAATGGAAATGACATAAGCTATTTGGCCAAGGAAATTCAGCCAGGTTGAGATGTGAGTTTGTGGAGCTTGTATGTGTGGGGGGACGCTGAAGATGGCGCCACCCATAGTGGGCAGCCAAGGAGAGGGCCTGCGTGATAAAGGCCGGGTTCTGAGGAAATTTAAAAAGTGTATGCACGTGTGTGTGCTGGCTTATCGTTCAATGATGAAAAAATAGGCCCACACTGACTGTCATTATCTGGGCCTGGCTAATGTGGAAACACAATTTGGGTAGCATTTCTGACTGGTGGTCTGGAGAGAGAAAGATTTTTGAAGTAATTGACACGATTTCCTAATACCATTGACGAAAGGCAATCCATTTTGATACTTCCAGGTAAGTGATTGGAAATGCCTCCCAATTTAAATCCCTACCCTGGCCAATGTCACCCAAATTTGGGAGATTTTGGACTGGTGGGTCTGGAGAAGATTTTTGAACAAATCTGTTGAGTCGGCCATTTTGAATAAATGGTCACCGTGACTGGCACAGAACTTTGCAATCACCCGTTACCATCAGCGAGCAGAATGTTTGCTGCCAAATTTCAGCAAATCGGCTCTGCGGTAATGGCCGGAGAAATTGAATAGGGATGGATGGCGGTGCATACGATAATACTTATTGGAATTCAATTTCATACGAGCTGAAAAAAAACGCTTTTGAAGATTTGAAGGAGAATCTCTTACTTTTGTCGGCTGTTCCGAAGACCATTGAAAGAGCGGTGGATGCAATCTCGCCTTCATCCCTGTGCCAACGAGCTGCACGAACTATGGTAGTGGTTGAACAGGCCACGTGCCTCTCTAACTTCTTGTGGTTATTCAAACACTGACAAAGGGTCCACACTCATTCATTAATGTGTGCAAAGTTTCTACATCCAATAACATCGGTACAAATGGTTGAGAACGGTGTTCGACATCGGGGGGGGGGTGGGGGGGTGGGGGGGGGGGGGGGGGGGAGTTACAACAAAGGGCGGCGCAGGCGGCACATCTGTGATCTGATCTCGAAAAACCAAATGACGGCACAATATATAAGCCATCATTCATTCTCCATGTAAATGTGTTAATCATGTGTCACCCGCTGCCAGCAGGGTGTTGGAGGTATTACAAGTCCGTCAACATTGCAGTGCAGTATTCTGTCCCCATGTTTTCCATTTCAGTGAGGATGTTTTAAATTATCCTCATAGGTAGCGTTTTTGCTTCTGCAAGTAACCGGGTTATTTTTTTGTGCCTCTACAGAGCTGTAGTAGCCTATATACCGCGCCCAAATAAAGATCGCCTGAAGGGCGAGTCCGATGCTAGTCTAAAATATTTTTCTGCCAGAAATCAGGACAAGTATCTGTACGCCAGGTATTTTGGTAAAGCATAATACCAAACTCTTTAATATATTGAAATAAAGATATTGTTACGGCATGGGTACTGAGTGTATTATGAGGGGGTTAATCCATTTCTCCTCGGAAGAGCCGATCTGGGGCCCACGCTCACAATGACTTCGTCACATGATGGGTTGCTTAGAACCCACGAACGCCAATAGTTAACCAACGAGTTCCAGTGTCACCGTCTAAGTTTCCATTTAACTCAGAGGTCCCGTGGATTCCTGAACGGGAAGCGTGCCTCGCAAAGCCACGCAATCTTCATCTTGATTAAGATATTTAATTAGGCGGCGAGTTTAACGCGCTGGTGCGTGCCGACTATTAACAGGGTTAATTAGTTTGGTATTACCTCCCAGTATATCTAGGTTTTTTTTCTCCGGACAATGGCCTCGATCAATGGGAGGAAAGGACACACGGACAGGTTGAAACGTCAACAAGGCGACAAAATAAATTTTATTTTGTTGTGTTGAACAATGGATCGGAAAGAGGTGGTGTTTGTCACGTCGGTCATATGGTGGGTTTGCAACGTCGGTGAAACGGTGGGTGTAGTCAATTGATCCTCAGCGCATATTTTGACCATCAGAAATCAACTGCTCAGGTAAAAGCCTGCAATGTGCTTAATCAATGTGCTGTAGTGCAGGTGTAAATAAATCGTCCCAACAACTCCAAGGCAAATGTGTCTGATGGAAAGGGGGTAGACGAGCCTCGTTGGCTCAACCGGCTATCTCGCATGCAAGAATGTGTCGTAAAGAGAAAAGGCCATCCCATAAGGGAATCTATTCCATCCCTCCTCAATAACGCATCAAAAGGTAGAGATCCCACCAGACTTGGGATGGTTATCCTGGACATGCATTTCGGGAAATAATGTCTGAGGACCTAAAATGTTTGTATGGCATTAGTTTCGGACCATTCTGAATCCATAAGAATATTTTGTTTTTATAAGACTTTTTTTTTTTAAATATAATTTGTTTTATTAACTCCGCCATCGCCCACCAGAATCGGAGGTTACTGTTTTCACCCTTTCTGTTTGTTACTTACGAAATCTAAAGATTTCGTAAGTATATGATGACTACGTTTCCCTGTTGTTTGTTTGTTTGTTTGTAATGTTTGTTTTGTTACTTACGAAATCTCAAGATTTCGTAGTATATTGATGACTACCGTTCTGTTTGTTTGTTTTTGTTTGTTTGTAGTTTGTTTGTTTGTTGTAGGACGATAACTCGAGAACGGAAGTAGCTACACCATGTCAAATACAACCACGTGAATTCAGGAGGGTGATGGCTAAGTGCTGATTAGATTTTGGTCAAATCTTTGTCAAAGGTCAAGGTCACGAGTGAGGTCAAATAATTCCGTAAATTAACGTGGAGAAATGGAGTATTTTTGCTTCGCTCGACGTTAACGAGTTCGTTTTAACTTCGATTTTAATTTTGTATCAGTTTTTTGCGATCGCTTAGGGACCTTAAAACTCGTTGTCGAAATTCTGGTAAAAATCGGATGTTTTATGAGATTTATGTCGGGTGTCGTATCTGAGGTATTATGCCGACACTGAAGATATGCTAATGAGGGGGGGATTGTAAGACACAGCAATTACGGCTCGTTTGCGTCGCTATCCTTTCTCGAGAACAGCTTTTATTAGACAAGGTCAGAGGTCAGTTGACGATTTTCGTAAGTAACCAGTCTATGACTGCTTGTTTGTTTGTTTTAGGCACGATAACTCGAGAACGGAAGAAGCTACCAATGTCAAATTACAACCACGTGATTCAGGAAGGGTGATGGCTAGTGCTGATTAGATTTTGGTTCAAAATCGGTCAGAAGGTCAAGGTCACAGTGAGGTCAAACATAATTCCGTAATTAACGTGGAGAAATGGAGTATTTTTGCTTCGCTCACGATCGTTACGAGTTCGTTTAACTTCGATTTTAATTTTTGTTCTTCGTTTTTGCGATCGTTAACGGAGATTAAAACTCGGTTGTCGAAATTCTGGTAAAAATCGGATGTTTTGGAGACGTTTTAAGATTGTATAAAAAAAATATTACCTCGAAGCGTCAAGGTCCGTCCCATGATGCAATTGCGCTCGAGCAGACGTCCAGCAGGTCGTCCATGATGCATTGCGCTCGAGCAGACGCGTCGTTGATCTTGACGTTAAAGGTTTTGCATGGAGAAATGGAGATTTTTATTGCTTCGCTCGACGTTACGTGAGTTCGTTTTAACTCGATTTTAATTTTGTTTCGGTTTTTGCGATCGCTTAGGACGCCTTAAAACTCGGTTGTCGAAATTTCTGTTAAAAATCGGATGTTTTGGAGACGTTTTAAGATTGTTATAAAAAAAATATTTACTCCGACAGCGTCAAGGGTCGTCCATGATGCATTGCGCTCGAGCAGACGTCACGGGTCGTCCATGATGCAGTGGCGCTCGAGCAGACATGTCGTTGAGTGAGTTAAGGTTTTGCATGGAAGAAATGTAGATTTTTGCTTCGCTCGATGTTACGATTTGTTTTAAACTTCGATTTAATTTGTCTCGGTTTTTGCGATCGCTGGACGCTTAAAACTCGTTGTCGAAATTCTTGGAACGCGATGATAACTGATATATAGAATAATAATAAGTCTTTTATCCAGATTTTCTGAAAAGTAATTCACTATTATCTGGCATATCTGCTGGTACTGAATCACTTTAAAAAAAAAAAAAATGGAATTTTATTAAGAAAATCTAGTTTTTGTCTGGGACTCATTATCTGCAAGACCACTAGTGTAAAATACGTAGACGCACAATGAATTCAGAATTCATAGCTCCCCTTGGCTTCTGACTGATTCAGCTTTATTAGACAAGGTCAGTAGGTAAGTTGATGATGTTGTAAGTACCAGTCCTATGACTGCTTGTTATCTGCAAACGAAGTTTTTTGCAGATAATGTTTTGTCAGTCTGTATGTTTTTTTTTTTTTTATCCTTGCCAAAACGAAGTTTTGCAAGATATGTTCGTCAGTCTGTATGTTTTTTTTTTTTTGTTTTTTTTTTTTTTTGTTTGTTTGTCTGTAATACGAAAAAAAACTTCTGCAGACCACAGTTTCATTGGAAATTTTTGTAACTTCGGCATATTCAGAGGCCTATGGAGGTCCCTTTCAGGCATACAAATTTTTGACAGGTCAAGGTCAAAGGTCAAGGTCAATGTCGCAAATCAGGGGAATCGACAAAACCCTTATTTTTTTTGAGTAATTTTGATCGGACGCTTCAAAAACTTCATGGGAATATAGTTCATGGTCCTGGCCGCTCAGCTGATTAATTTTTTGGTGCGATTGCCTTGACTTCATGTTTTTTTTTTTTGCTTGTTTTTTAATTTTTATCTGTAATCACGTATAAATCACTCTGCAGAGCACAGTTATCATTGGAAATTTTGTAACTTCGCATTATCAGAGGCCTATAGGAGGTCCCTTTCAGCGCATAAAATTTTGAAGTAAGGTCAAAGGTCAAGGGTCACTTTGTCGCAAATCAGGGGAGTCGACGAAACCCTTATTTTTTGAGTAATTTTGATCGGATCGTCTTCAACTTCATGGGAATAATAGTTCATGGTCTGGCATTTCAGCTGATTATCTTTTGGTGGCGATTGGCCTTGACCTTCATGGTTAACGCGCTAAGGTCAAACATATTTGACCCCAAGGTCAAATTTTTCAGTTTTAGGAAACCATATCGTTAGACTCAAATTGAAGCCCTGTTGAAGTGCTTTTAGATATATCAAGCTTTGAGACATTATGAACGTGTTTGGGTGACGTTATGGAGCAACGCATATTTTTTTCATGGTTTACTCCTGTAGAACGATTCTTTCTCATCGGAAATCTCGTAGGCAGATATTCTCAGGAGTCGCTCCTGGTGGATAGCAGCTTCTGTTCACCTCATGTGTGACCTTTAAGAAAGTCACACCGTGGGTCACTTTGGGCAAGATATCGGATCACCCTACGGTGACATTGGTTTATTTTTTGTTTGTTGTCTGTAATTCACGAAAAAAAAATTCTGCAGACCACAGTTTTCATTGGAATTATTTGTAACCGCAGATCAGAGGCCTATGGAGGTTCCCTTTCAGCGCATAAATTTTGAAGGTCAAGGTCAAAGGTCCAAGGTCACTTTTTTCGCAAATCAGGGTAATCGACAAAACCCCTTATTTTTGAGCTAATTTTGATCGGATCGTCTTCAAACTTCATGGAATAATAGTTCCATGGTCTGCCACTCAGCTGATTAATTTTGGGTGGCGATTGGCGCTTGACCTTCATGGTTTAACGCCTAAGGTTCAACATATTTACCCCAAGGTCAAATTTCAAGTTTAGGACGACATATCGTGTAGTACACTCAAATTCCAACACCTCGATGAGTGTTTGAAGCACAATTAAGTGACCACGATGAACCAGTTGTAGTGGCTGATGACCTTCCTTCCTCTGTGCGGGAAACTTTGAATGTACCTCAAGAGGAAGAGGAGCATTTTGAAGTGGTTAAGGAAAATATTGTTAGGTTCTTGAAAGAAACCTTCAGACAACGCAACGTGTGAATCAAAGAT
>CM068957.1:44568692-44581779 GCA_035128595.1 Eptatretus atami
TCTCTCTCTCTCTCTCTCTCTCTCTCTCTCTCTCTCTCTCTCTCTCTCTCTCTCTCTCTCTCTTCTACGCACCCTCTCATTTGGTCAAGGTCATCTGCCATCTGCTTGGAAATCAGCAAACATTACCGCTCTGCATAAAAAAGGTGCAAAAACCGATCTCTGCAACTACAGACCAATCAGCCTTCTCCTAATCATCACCAGGGTTATGGAATCCATCATCGATTCCAACATTAAATCCTTCCTCTTCTCCAATGGCTTGATTTCCAATCATCAATTTGGATTCAGACCCAGGTCACTCAAACCCTGGACATGCTGATTCTGCTTTCCCAAACAATGGATGTAAGTCTTCAATGCTATATCGCGAGCTTTCAGTATGGTCTGGCACCCCACCCTGCTTTCCAAACTCTCGTCCTATGGTATCCAAGGCAATCGCCACTCTTAGCACGCAGACTTCCTCTCCTGTCAGTCAATGTGTGACACTCAATGGAATTCTCTCATCTCTTCTTCCTGTTCAGACTGGAGTTCCTCAAGGTAGCGTTCTGGGCCCTGTGCTTTTTCTGGTTTTCATCAATGATCTCTCCGACTCGGTCTCACCTTACATATTTAAATGATTACAGCATGGATTTTTTGTACCATATCCAAGAACCGACTGTTAAGTCCCTCATTGAGCTTGAGGATTACAGAAGATATACTTCTTCCGAATATCAGATTAGATTGGCAACCATTCGCTTGTAAAAAACAATATTCTTATCTTTAGTGGCTGTTTTTCCTGTTCTTTGCATTCAATAATACCGTATCAGCATCTACCTTATTTAAATAAGGCTTGAGCAATCTTTATCAAGGCCTTGGATCCAAATTCAAGCCTGTTGCTTTGTTACGTCTGCCACCGAAAGGTGAAGGAGGTTGTTTTCACCTCTTTCTGTATGTTTGTTACTTGCAAAATCAAAGATTTTTTCAAGTATTGGTTAGTCGATTTTTTATTCTGTCTTGTCTGTCTTGTCGCCCTACAGGTCACATATTAAACCGATTCTTCACGTAATTTCACACATGATAGAGTTTCATAAGAAAGAAGCCTATTGTTTTTGAGGTCAAACGTCACATACGCGAGGTCGACAACTTCGTTGTATTTCTAAAATTCGCATTTTTCATCCGATTGACTTTGAAATTTAAGATGATTTGCATATTCAGGACATATATTTCAACCACCAATTATTTCGAGGTTCAACATAGCGCCAAAAGGACAACATGGGCGAATTTCTAAAATTGTAAAATTTCATCGATTGACTTGAAATTTGAAGAGGAGTGCAATTTGGTCCAACTGAATTAAACAGCCAATTATTTTGGAGTCAACATTTAAACTAAAGGTCAACATTAGTCCAAGGTCATCAACTAAGGTGGTTATTTCTAAAAATCCTCAATTTTTCATCCGATGACTTGAAATTTGAAGAGATTGATAATTCAGGTCACTGAATCAACCAAGCCAATATTTTGGAGGTCCAACATCGGCCAAAGGTCCAACATTGCGCAAATTCTAGGAATATGTCAATTTTCATCCGAATTCACTTGCAATTAAAGAGAGTTGGCATATATTGTCATTGGGAATTCAACCACCAATTATTTTGAGTCAAATTTGTTTTATGGATTTTCCAAGTATCGTGCTCTGCACACGCTCGTCGTCTGTTTACTTTAGGAAATCTAAAGGATTCTAAGTATAGTACTCCGTCTCATGGACTGCTTGTTGTTTTTGTTGTTTGTTTGTTTGTAGGCACGATAAACTCGAGAAGGAGAAGTTACCAAGTTCAAATTTACACCACGTGATTCAGAGGGTGATGGCTGCGCTGATTAAGATTTTGGCAATGTCAAAGGTTCAAGTCACAGTGAGGGTCAATTATTCGATTTTTGATGTGTTGTGGTACCAGATAACTCGAGAACAGAAAGAAGAAGCTACCAATGTTCAAATTACACCACCTGACTTAGGAGGGTGATGGCTAGCGCTGATTAGATTTGGTCAAATCGGGTCAAGAGTCAAGGTCACAGTAGGTCAAACATCACATCATTTTTGATGGTTTGGTTACAGAATCATCGTTAGAAACTTCTGGTTTTGCGTTAGCTTACCTCTCTAGAAGACAGGCTTTTATTGACAAGGTATGAGGTCAAGTTGACAATTTCGTAAGTACCAGTCTATGACTGCTTTTTAGATTTCGTAAGTATATGATGACTTCCGTCCTCTGTTTGTTGTTTGTGTGTTTGTTTGTAGGCACGATAACTCGAGACAGTGAAGAAGCTACCAATGTCAAATTACAACCACGTGATTCAGAGGGTGATGGCTAGCACTGATTAGATTAGGTCCAAAATCGTCAAAGGTCAAGGTCACAGTGAGGTCAAACATAATTGCGTTAAAATCATGTGGAGAAATGGAGTATTTTTGCTTCGGTCGACGCTACGAGTTCGTTTTAACTTCGATTTAATTTTGTCTTCGCGTTTTTGCGATCGCTTTAGGACGCTTTAAACTCGTTGTCGAAATTCTGGTAAAAATCGGATGTTTTGGAGACATTTTAAGATTGTATAAAAAATATTTCACTCGCCGCGTCGCAAGCTCGTCACGTGTGCAGCCGCGCTCGAGCAGAGGCGTCGTTATCACGTAAAGGTTTTCCGTGTGCGCGCTGACGGTGGTTTTTCGATAAAGATGGTGTTTAAAAGTCATTTTTTCCCAATAAAGGTTATCGTCGCATGCCTGACTCGCCTAGAGCCGTCGGATTATGTAAAGATTGTCGGTGGATGGCCGAATATTACAGTTTTGGACTTGATATAAAATAATATTAAATAATTGCGTGGAGAAATGAATTTTGCTTCGGTCGACGTTACGATTTTTGATGGTGTACAGAATCATCGTAGAAACTTCTGGTTTGCGTCGCTACCTTCTCAAGAGACAGCTTTTATTAGACAAGGTCAGAGGTCAAGTTGACGATTTTGTAAGTACCAGTCCATGACTGCTTTGTTGTTTTTGTCTGTTTGTTTGTGTGCAGGATATCTCAAAAAGGTTGGGGACGGCATCCGGATGAAAATTTTGTGGACTAGTTGCAGCGTGTGGACTAAGAGGAGAACTCATTAGATTTTGGTGAAGATCTGAATCCAGGATTCCGAATTCTGATCATAATTTTTTTTAAGTGATTCTTCACCATTGAGAGAAGGGCTAAACCGAATATATATGCACGATATCTCAAAAAGTTGCGGACAGTTCGGACTAAACTTGGTGACAGGTTGTGGGTGTGTAGCAAGCCAAGTTGATTCTGATTTTGGTAAGATCCGGAATCTGGATCTGAATTCGAGAATTATTAATGATTACAAAGTGATTTTTCACCATTAAGAGATAAGGTCAAAACGATAGGTGGAATGATATTTCAAAAATGTATTGGCCCGATATGTTCTCGTGCGTCAGTCATTACGTGGCGGAGGTATGCGTTCTACCGAGCGCCCTTTCTAGCTGCCATTACTTTTCTACTTTTCTCCCGCTGCCTGTTGGTGAAGTGCAAACTCCACATATTCCTCTGTTTTCATCAGTCCGAGCACCAAATACTCATGATACTTATTTGGCATCTAAAGTGAGTTTACAATGACTCTGATGGCAGTTCCATCCTTTGAATAAGTGGAGCCTGTGGCCATCCTGAAGTTGCGTTATAAAGGACGATTTGAGTTGCATTAATTTTTTTGGTACTGCCACAATATATTGTAGTGGTGGGCAATACACCTGTGTTGGTAGCGGTTTATGCATAGAATGTAACAGTTTTGGAAAGCCTTGTCAATGACTGCATTCCAGTTGTGCACACGACCAAAATACAGCCTGTGGAGCAGTCAAACATATATTCATTTAGATTTACAGCCAAGTTGAGTTTTCTTCCCATCCAGTGGCATCAACAGGGTTCTCACCTCCCCCACAAACTTTGGCAATGTGATTCTGTGTTTGGTTAATGATAAGTGTTTTATTGCCTTGTTGTGTGGTTTTTTTACTTATTATTGTAATGCTTTGTATTATTTGTTTATTTACAGGTCCTGCAGGGAGAAGGAAGAGCAGGAAGAGAAACACATTGAGCAAAGGGCCGCTGTGCGGCAGCAACCCGAGGTAATGGCCTGCTTGCAGGGGGTGGTGTGTGCTCCTAGCCTTTCCATGAGCTTCACGATGCAATGATGTCTTTTTTCACCAGCAGCTAGCAGGATAGCTGGAGTTATGCACACTCGCTCCTGAGCCTTCTCGCCCAGGTTTTCAAATCTCAGCCCAGCTATAAAACTGTCATTCCGGTGTTTTATAGCAGGGTGATTCCTCGATGTGTGTTTCGTTCCTCGGATGGAGTTAAACTGGGTGTCCCCATCTGCCAGCATTAGTTGGATGTTGAATGTCCCACAGTGTTCTTCACGAAGAATATAAGCGAACTTTCGCCGACACCATGAACAAGTTACAAAAATCCTGCCCTAACCTACAAGGCATTGCATCAGATGGCACACTCGCACCCCCAGAAATGATGTAACCCAGCAGCTACATGCTGTACATGAAATGATGACTTTTCACCAGCTGCTCATACAATTACTATACAATTATACGTTTTCATTATAATGTGAGATTTATGATTATAACACCGGTGATTATAAGAGAGTACCGGTGTATTAAATTTGGGAATGTTGATTACTTTATTATCACTCTTAGTGCGGCATATTGGTATGCACAGTGGTAGTACTTCTGATCTGTGCAATATTGTGCCACCATTGTTTGTTTTTTTTGCTTGCGTCCAGGTTCAAATCCAAACGATTAGTGTCTTGGTTGCTGAAAAGCATGACCTCCTCACATCCCTGAAGCACACTCAGCGGGCAGCAGAGCAAAAGCATGTATGTGGATTTGAAATGAAGAGCTTTTTGATACCCTGTGTCATCCATCCCATCAGCCTTCTCGCATCTCGAGTACACTGGAGAATTTCTTCTCGCTTTGCAGGTGAGGCCCAGGATTTAGCATTCGGCTGCATGCTTCTCGCCGACACGTGTGGAACTTGAGCAGTCGCTGGCAACCGCTGCTTCCTACCACAGACATTTTGAGCATGTGAGCAATAATATTGGTTTTGTACACTTTGTATCTTGATGTATTTTAATTGCTTTGCAATAGCATTGCTTGGGAATGGTTTACAGTGTAAGGGAGGGAAGGGGTGGGAGGGTTAGAAGGAGGAAAGAGGATGTGAAGGAGGGGATGGGTGGAAGAGGCATGAGAGAGAGGATGTGGTGGGAAGAGTGAGGAGGGTTAGAGGGAGTGGAAGAAAGAGGGTGAAATATTGTTTTTTAATTGGTAAGAAAATCACTAAAAACATGGCGGCAGCAGCAGGGGGATCTGTTGAGGTGCTCACCTCCTGTCCTATATTACATATAGATTAGTATGTTAAAAGATCCTAGGATCCTTTTTGAAATCCTACTTCTGTGTGTTGTATTCTGGGCAATTTCTCTGCTGGAATATTTACAGGTGAAATGTAGCACACACGTATGATGAACCAGATGGCCTCTCTGTCTCTTTCTGTCCAACTCATGATATACGGGCTTCAAGTTTTTTTTCACAGAATCGTTTCCTATTTTCATTGCAGTGTCCATGCAGTTGCAGAAGGAGAAAGAAGAATGCAAGATTGAAAGTAAAGACTGAAGGTATGATTTTTCTGTTTTCATTTTGATGTTTTCCACAACTCTTAATAATTTTTTTTTAAATATCCTTTTCTTTTTATGGATGTACCTCATTGGAAACTCCTGACCACGTGGAGCGTTGGCCCCATTTTGTTCACATCCCATGATCATTGTGTTTGAAGGAAGGACAGAGAGGATTTGAAAACAGCAAACCTCTGAGCTTTCGGAGAGGCTGAAGAGTAAACAACAGGAGGCAGAGATTGCGAGGCCAGCTGTTAGATGTGCAGCGGAAATTGGAGCTGTCAGAACTGAACATCCGCAGGTGCATTTGCTGTTCCGTTGACCATTTACTTGGTCTTGTATTTGTGTTTGTTTTGAGTCTTTGTTCACAGAATGATAGTTACTTTCCCTGTTTTATGCACAAGCTTTTGTGGTTGATCATCTTGTTACAGCTGAGTAGTCATTTAGGAGCAGCAGACTCCACATCACAACTGCGAATTGCTCAAGATCAGGTGCAGAATCTGGAGCTGCGTTTAGAACAGGTAGGAGATCTGTGCAGGAATGTCTTTGTTTTATTGCCCCCACTCCCCCCCCCACCCTTTCCCCTGCATGACTGCATTTGCCTCATCTTTTTCATCACTGCACAGGCTGAAGAAGCTACTCGACAACTTGGTGTTGAGCGGGACTGGTTAATGCAGCAGTTGCAGGAGTCTTCTGCTAATTGGCAGGAACATGCACGACATACTACTCAGCAGGTGTGCATCACAATATTTCTTTCTTTCTACAGTGACCAAGGCCATGGACTAATTTTAAGATATTCTGTTGAACAATATCAGTGGGCTGACAGAATGGCCCAGAAGTGCACCCACTTGTCTCAAAGCTATCTAGCCTGGGTTTGAATCTCCACACTGCTATAAACATTTTAACAACTCACGGTGTTCTTTGCGAAGAGTCGGCGAGCTATCACCGGCACCCTGAACAAATTACAAATTCCTGCCCGAACCTTAGACAAATGGCAGGCATGGCCAGCTGGTTTTTGAAAGACTTGGCCTAAGTTTCCCCGGCCAACCCTCCCAAGATGTGGGAATAATTGTGGCTGTTTAAAGAAGACTAAGTCTGTTTCTGATGTATGCTTCTCCTCCATCCCTTCTCTCTCTTCAAATTGAACACAGCCGACTCCGTTCTGAGAAGGCTAAATGCCTCGATTCTGTGTTTTGCTTCCCCAAATCTTATGTTTCCCAACCCCTCACTCTTGATAACCATTCTTCATGTCATGCTCAACTGCTCTCGGACTCTGTGTCTTTTGCACCTGAGAAGGTGAGCTATCACCAGCATCATGGCCAAAATTTCAAATATCCTGCCCTAACAGCAGAGGGCATTGCATCAGTGGTGCCAGCCATACACTCAGCCAATGATGCCACCTTGCAGCCTTTTTTATTTCTTTATTTTTTGTATACCTTGTCGAGGGCTCGTATGAGGGCTAAACACACAACGCACTTCAAGGGGGGCATGAGACAAGAGGGGTGGGAGTGGGAAGCCAAAATGGTGGGGAACAGAGACACGAGAGATCTGTGGAAGGGAGAGGGATGGGCAGGGACATGGGGTTTACAAGATGGACACTAAAGGACTTTCAGGAAGGAAAGCAGGGAATTGAAGGAGGTGGGTTTGGGTGGATTAACGGGGGTAGAAAGAGTGAGATTTGGATGGGACGATAAGAGGTGGTGGTTGGTGAACAGCCGTTTTGAAAGCCTGGAGGGAGAATGGGATTGAACAGAGTGAGGGAAGAATGGAGTTTATTCCCAAAGGTGGGGAAAAGAGGAATGAAAGAATGAAGGTGAGCAGTGATTCTGATTTTGGAAGTTTTACCAGAAAGAGGGTTGTTGGCGGACCTTGAGCGCCCTGCGGAAATAATGGTGGGGACAAAATCACAGACAGAGCAGGGGGGGGGCGAGACCGGAGAGGAGACGGTGGAAGACAGTAAGACCACCGACCTGCCTGGGTGAGAGGGTGAGAGGCCAAAGACTCGTTTCCTCTCATCGCGGGGGATACCGATGATCCGAAATGCCTTGGTTTCCACAGCATGAAGCCGAGAAAGGTTAGAGCAGTAGCACCGGCCCAGAGGAACAGAGAGTACTCCATCAGGCTGTGGACGAAAGCTTTGCATGTGATCAGAACTCAGGTGGCCGAAGAAGGACTTTGCACGACGGAGGATTCCCAGGTGGTGACTGGCTTTGGAGGCCAGGTTGTGCTGCATATGATCGGAGAAGAATGACATTAGCAGGACAAATGAACAGAGTATATGGGATTTGAAGCCTCGTGTTGTCTTCGCAGTTCAGATGGCTGCTTGGAACCTTAGGGCCTGAGTTTGAGGCCCTGTTTCACCAATTGAATTAACACCAGGTGGGGTTCACTCAGCCTGTCATCCTTCCGAGGTCGGCAAAATGAGTACAGCGTATTGTGGTCATAACCATTTGGGGAACCGACGTTGGAGTGGCGACCCATCCAGGACTGTACTCCTTGCATTGAAACTGCCCCGGCGCTCTACGTGCCTTTCCGGCACGAAAGGAATGGTATTATTATTATTGTTATATTATTTATATTATAATCAATTTATTATTACCTCCACCACTGAAGGTGAAGGAGGTATGTTTTCACCCCTTTCTGTTTGTCTGTTTGTTGTCTGTGTGCAGGATATCTCAAAAAGTTGTCGATGCATTCGGATGAAATTTGTGGACGGGTTGGGTGTGTGACAAGGCGAACTGATTAGATTTTGGTGAAGATGAAGATCCGGATGCGACTGCAAGAATTTTTAAAATGATTCTTCAGCCATTGAAAGATTGGGCCAAAAACGATAGAAAGCATGACATCTCAAAAAGTTGTGGATGGATTAAAACGAACTTGGTGACAAGTGGGTGGAAGGACGAATTGATTCGATTTGGTGAAGATCCGAATCCGGATTCGGATGCGAGAATTGTTTAATTTTTTAAGTGATTCTTCGCCATTGAGAGATGGGGCCGAAAACTATATGTAGCATCCATCCATTCATCCATTGGGACCGTACTCTATGCAGAGCATTGGTGCTGCTGAGCAGTCTCCTGGGTTTATTGGGCACAATCCTGGACAGGTCGCCACTCCACACAGGATACCACAAGCTGGTACTCATTTTGCAGACCTCAGAAGGATGACAGGCTGAGTCAACCCCACCTGGTATTTAATTCAACAGAAAAGCGGATTTGAACTCAGGACTTCAAACTTCAGGATTTGAACTTCAACAGAATCGCTCAGATCCCAAGCCCACCACTCTAGCCATTAACCAACACCAAGGAGGTACACGAGGCATATATGCAAGCAAATTAATCACTTCCACACTCCCCTCCTGCTCGTAGGCGTCCCATCAAACCAAACTTACAATACAATATAAGTTTACTTCTCAGTACAATCACATAAGATTCGCTATCCAAAACTGTTACTTAATCCTGGATAACATCAGCATTAACAGGAGCTGGGTTTGGCTTATATTTACAAGAATCTGCGGATCGATTGACTGATATATACAGCATGGTATTGAAAAATGTATGGGTCGGATATGTTCTTACGGATCAAGCATTGAGTGGTGGAGTATGCGCTCCACGAGTACCCTTCTCATTATTATTATTATGTTATTATTATTATTATTATTATTATGGTTCCATTAGCCTTACAGGCTGTGGTACCCTATTGTTTCTGTTGAGATTTATTTTTTTGACCCATTTTGGGCCTTTTTTTTTTTTTTGCTCGGCCATTTCCTTAAAACATTTGTTTTCTCAGCAACGACTTGTCGATTGATACGAAATTTTAACCATAGGTGTGACTCCTTATGCAGACTTTTAAATGATAATTATGACTCATAGGTCACGGGGAGTGGCACCATGTTGGAAAAACAGAAAACTTGGATGTCTTCTCTGAACGCTCGCGGAAAAAATTGAAATATGGCTCATTGTGAATACCTCCACAAGGGGTTAAGTTGTTAACCATGACATCATCGGTGAAGTGGTTCCCAGTGAAAGATTGACATGTAGAACGCTGCATCCCATCAGTATGAAATTTCTGAGGTCATCTAGGGAAAGATGTGAACAAACAAATAAATTATGATGTCACCTGATTACGTTGGTGTTGGGCAGCCATATGGTTTTTTCAAAAAAAAAAAAGGAAATCTTCCTCTCCAGAACTGCTTTAGAGTCAAAGTGAAACTGCACATAAATGATTGGCTCGACGTGCTGAATACATTTTGATAAATATGATGTCATAGGCACTGGTCTGGAGCCATCTTGGATTTACCCAAAAACCTCAAAAATCTTCTCCAGAACGGCTGTCCAGATGTGGGGAAACCTCACAGACATGTTCCGCATGAGTTGGGATACTAGGGTGATAAAGAATAAGTGATAGGTCAACCTGGTTCTTCACGGTCATATGGATTTAAGAAAAATATTAAATAATGTTTTCTCTTGGAACTGCTTATCCGAATCGAAGCAAAATTACCAAATATCATCTCCCAGCATAACTACATATGATGTGAAAATGATGACATCATAGGTTATGTCGTGTGGGCAGCCATATTGGATTGAAAACAAACCTTATCCGATCAAAACGAAACTTCACACACATAATCCTCTCCCCAATCATGGGCAGAGTGCAAAGTTTTCAATGCCATAGGTCACGTGGTTGTAGCCATGTTCGTTTGAAAGCCGACACTTTCAACCGGTTTTCTTCTCTGTAACAGTTTAATGCATCGATATGAATCGTATTCACATATTATTGGAGCTAAGGGGAAGTGATTATATTGCAAAGTCTCCAATCGATCGCGACAAGACAGCGATTTCTGATAATTATAATTTTTATTTTTTATTTTCCTGAAACCAATGTGGCTGCCAAACCACGTGACTGATGACATCTTTGTAACTAAAAATATATGTAGCAAGGGTCATGGATTCATATAACTGCCAAAGTCGCTAGTTATGTATTGGTTTTTTTCAAAGAATTTCATGAAATAATTATTTTATTCATCCCCAATAAATCATATCTTATGTACTGGCATAGAGCTGTTCGTGTCTTTTGTATGGGTTATTGGTCAATAGCGCCGCCCATTCTGCAGGCCACACCTTCCCTTGTCTCGGCAAACGTCACAAGCACCTCACCTTTTAGCTAGGCCCATGACTTTCCCTCCCGTCCAGAGTACTCCGAAATCGCGCCATATTTTTCGCTTCACATCGTTCATATGTTGTTATACAGCCCTCATGTACCATATATTTTGAAGACTCAACAACCTGTCTTCCATTAAAAATAAAGCTTACCATTTTGTGGAAACAAATTAGCCATTTGATACACCTCAAATGAGATGATGCATGTTTTGTTTTTCAAACGATCTCGCGGCATCAGTCCAATTATAAACCAGCCAATGTAGGTACGTTAATTTTCATTAATTATTCAGAAAGAAAGGAAAACCGTGCCTCTTTCATTAATTAAAATTTTCCTTTGGGAGCCGAAATTTTCCAAACCATAACAAGTCGTGACGCTGACGAGATGCGTATGTGCTGTCTTTCGTGGACACCCCCAATGGCTGCTCCAGGACCACCGTCGGAACGGCTTGTGTGTATGGAAGAGTGAAAGTACGCGTGAAAATGAGTGATTATAAAAGAGCAAAGGAGGAAAGAAAACCGTGGAGTGGATCGTAAGAATGAGTGGTGTGTGAAACACGGCGGGACAGCCCATGTGCAGAAGTGGTGGAAATCCACGGATGTGTAAGGAGATGGTTGTGGAAAGTCCCACGTTACAAAAAGTGGGCGTGGCGAAGCTTGCGGGGCCATACTTATGCGAGTGACATCTGCTTGGATCCGTTTCATCTCCACTCCTTTCAAGGCTTCTTCTTCTGAATCCTTTCATCTCCACTCCCTTTCAAAGTGTGGGTCAGGTGTTCCATCAAAGCGGGGTTGTATCAACATGAGTGGGGGGGAGGGGAAATGGTACCCGGCCATAACTGCTCACAGTTATAAAGCATCGGCCTCTAGTTATTATTATATGGGATTTGAACTTGGGATACCAGCTTGTGTCGTTTTTGGAAGATAATGGCAAACGAAAATCTCTTAAATGATGTAAAGTTAAAGCTTTGTAAATAATCAAATGTGGCTTTTATTTTTTTGTTTGTTCTGAAAATGATGCTCATCTGTGGTACTTTGAAATTGATGTACATAAAAGGACACTGTCTGGCCCCTTTCTTCCACGTCTCAGTCTTGTTTCTATCCCCTATCCCCTGTCTTCTCTCTCTCTCTCTCTCCTCTCTTCCTCTCCTCTTCTCTCTCTCTCTCTCTCCTCTCTCTCTCTCTCTCTTGTTCATGCATCTCCACCATACCCCATAGCATAATTAGCAATGTTTTAGAATTCTGATTTTGGTATCCAAAGTTACTTGCACTCCATATTTATTCTGTTCGGCCGGTTGAAAGTGCACTTTTTTCAAAGCATTTCCCATGTACATGATGTCAGCTGCTTCTGGTGGCTGTTACTTCAAACCTAGCCATCATGAGATTATTTTTGGTCGGTCTATTTATTCCGTTAGTCGCAGCATATGCCTCTCTCTCTCTCTCTCTCTCTCTCTCTCTCTCTTCTCTCTCTCTCTCTCTCTCTCTCTCTCTCTCTCTTCTCTCTCTCTCTCTTCTACGCCACCCTCTCATTGGTCAAGGTCATCTGCCATCTGCTTGGAAATCAGCCAACATTACCGCTCTGCATAAAAAAGGTGCAAAAACCGATCTCTGCAACTACAGACCAATCAGCCTTCTCCTAATCATCACCAGGGTTATGGAATCCATCATCGATTCCAACATTAAATCCTTCCTCTTCTCCAATGCTTGATTTCCAATCATCAATTTGATCAGACCAGGTCACTCAACCCTGGACATGCTGATTCTGCTTTCCCAAACAATGGATGTAAGTCTTCAATGCTAGACAATGAAATTACACCATCTCCCGAGACATATACTGCGAGCTTTCAGTATGGTCTGGCACCCCACCCTGCTTTCCAAACTCTACGTCCTATGGTATCCAAGGCAATCGCCACTCTTAGCACGCAGACTTCCTCTCCTGTCAGTCAATGTGTGACACTCCAATGGAATTCTCTCATCTCTTCTTCCTGTTCGACTGGAGTTCCTCAAGTAGCGTTCTGGGCCCTGTGCT
Source organism: Eptatretus atami (assembly GCA_035128595.1). NCBI lineage: Eukaryota > Metazoa > Chordata > Myxini > Myxiniformes > Myxinidae > Eptatretus > Eptatretus atami. The sequence goes on from CM068957.1 coordinate 44,581,545, forward strand.
TTTTCTGGTTTTCATCAATGATCTCTCCGACTCTCTGGAAAATCCTTTTTATCTCTTTGCTGATGGCTCTACCCTCTGCTGTACCATCTGTCATCCCTCAGATCAGCAGGCAGCAGCCTCTTCACTCTGCAAGACCTGGATAAAATCACAAGTTGTCCAACACTTGGAATATGTCTTTCAATACCGGATCTATTCACTATGTCTCTCCAAAAGGACCGTCTGAACTCCCCCCCCC
>CM068957.1:44582252-44600267 GCA_035128595.1 Eptatretus atami
TAAAGAGGTGAGCAGCAATTCCTTTTGCACGCTGCGGAAATATGGGAGGGGGACGGGGACGGGGGGGGGGGGGGGGACAGATCAAAGACAGAGCAAGTGGGGTGAGGCAAGAGGGGAGACGGTAGAAGACAGAAAGACCACGACCTGCCTAGGGTGAGAGTGAGAGAAGACCAAGAACTGAGCCTCATTGTGGAGATACCAATGATCCTAAATCCTCTTGGTTTCCACAGGTGAAACTGAGATCGGTGTGAGGTGGGAAGCACCAGCCCAGAGGGAAGAGCAGTACTCGATCAGGCTGCGGATGAATAGCTTTGTGTGCGGTCAGGAGCTCAGGTGTGCCAAGAAGGACATTGCGCGACCGAGGATGCCCAGTCGGTGACTAGCTTTGGAAGCCAGCTTGGAAATGTGGTTTTCCCAGGAAAGATCATCGTGGATAGTGAAGAACCAAAAGCTTGAAGAAAGGACTTCTAAAAGAGGATTGTTGAGAAAGTAGATGGGGTGGGGGGGGGGAGTTCCAGACGGTCCTTTTGGAGAGACATAGTGAATGTCCGGTATTGAAAGACATATTCCAAGTGTTTGGACAACTTGGTGATTTTATCCAGGTCTTGCAGAGTGAAGAGGCTGCTGCCTGCTGATCTGAGGGATGACAGATGGTACAGCAGAGGGTAGAGCCATCAGCAAAGAGATAAAAAGGATTTTCCAGAGAGTCGGAGAGATCATTGATGAAAACCAGAAAAAGCACAGGGCCCAGAACGCTACTTGAGGAACTCCAGTCTGAACAGGAAGAAGAGATGAGAGAATTCCATTGAGTGTCACACATTGACTGACAGGAGAGGAAGTCTGCGTGCTAAGAGTGGCGATTGCCTTGGATACCATAGGACGGAGAGTTTGGAAAGCAGGGTGGGGTGCCAGACCATACTGAAAGCTCGCGATAATGTCTCGCGGAGATGGTGCTAATTTCATGTCTAGCATTGAAGACTTACATCCATTGTTTGGAAAGCAGAATCAGCATGTCCAGGGTTGAGTGACCTGGTCTGATCAAATTGATGATTGGAAATCAAGCATTGGAGAAGAGGAGGATTTAATGTTGGAATCGATGATGGATTCCATAACCCTGGTGATGATTAGGAGAAGGCTGATTGGTCTGTAGTTGCAGAGATCGGTTTTTGCACCTTTTTTATGCAGAGCGGTAATGTTTGCTGATTTCCAAGCAGATGGCAGAATGACCTTGACCAATGAGAGGGGGTGGGCGTAGAAGAGAGAGAGAGAGGAGAGAGAGAGAGAGAGAGAGAGAGAGAGAGAGAGAGAGAGAGAGAGAGAGAGAGAGAGAGAGAGGCTATTGCTGCGACTAAGGAATAAATAGACCGACCAAAAATAATCTCATGATGGCTAGGTTTGAAGTTACAGCCACCAGAAGGCAGTGACATCATGTACATGGAATGCTTTGAAAAAAGTGCACTTTCAACCGGCCGAACAGAATAAATATGGAGTTGCAAGTAACTTTGGATACCAAAATCAGAATTCTAAAACATTGCTAATTATGCCTATGGGGTATGGTAGGAGATGCATGAACAAGAGAGAGAGAGAGGAGAGAGAGAGAGAAGAGAGAGAGAGAGAGAGAGAGAGAAGAGAGAGAGAGAGAGCAGGGGATAGGGGATAAGAACAAGACTGAGACGTGGAAAGAAAGGGGCAGACAGTGTCTTTTATGTTACATCAATTCAAAGTACCACAGATGAGCATCATTTTCAGAACAACAACAAAAAATAAAAGCCACATTTGATTATTTCCAAAGCTTTAACTTTACATCATTTAAGATGTTTTCGTTTGCCATTATCTTCACAAACGACACAAGCTTGGTATCCCAAGTTCAAATCCCATATAATAATAACTAGAGGCCGCGATGCTTATAACTGTGAGCAGTTATGGCCGGGTACCATTTCCCCTCCCCCCCACTCATGTTGATACAACCCCGCTTTGATGGAACACCTGACCCACATTTGAAATGGGAGTGGAGATGAAAGGATTCAGAAGAAGAAGCCTTGAAAAGGGAGTGGAGATGAAACGGATCCCAGCAGATGTAACTCGCATAAGTATGGCCCCGCAAGCTTCGCCACGCCCACTTTTTGTAACGTGGGACTTTCACACCAATCTTCCTTACACATCCGTGGATTTCACACCATTCTGCACATGGGCTGTCCCGCCGTGTTTCACACACCACTCATTCTTACGATCCACTCCACGGTTTTTCTTTCCTTTGCTCTTTTATATCAACAATTTTCCACGCTCACTTTCACTCTTTCCATACACACAGGCCGTTCCGACGGTGGTCCGGCAGCCATTGGGGGTTTCCACGAGCACCACACGCATCTCGCAGACGTCAGACTTTGTTATTGGCTCCCAAAGGGAAAATTTTATTAATGAAAGAGGCACGGTTTTTTCTTTCTTTCTGAATAATAATGAAAATTAACGTACCTACATTGGCTGGTTTATAATTGGACTGATGCCGCGATCGTTTGAAAAACAAAACATGCATCATCTCATTTGAGGTGTATCAAATGGCTAATTTGTTTCCACAAAATGGTAAGCTTTATTTATAATGGAAGACAGGTTGTTGAGTCTTCAAAATATATGGTACATGAGGGCTGTATAACAATTGAACGATGTGAAGCGAAAAATATGGCCGCGAGTATTCTGGACGCTGGAGGAAAGTCATGGGCCTAACTAAAAGGTGATGCTTGTGACGTTTGCCGAGACAAGGGAAGGTGTGGCCTGCAGAATGGGCGGCGCTTTGACCAATAACCCAACAAAGCACGAACAGCTCTATGCCAGTACATAAGATATGATTTATTGGGGATGATAAAAATAATTATTTCTCTGAAACTAAAAACCAATCAAATACTGACTTTGCAGTTATGAATCCATGACCCTTGCTACATATATTTTTAGTTAACAAAGATGTCATCAGTCACGTGGTTTGGCAGCCACAATTGGTTTCATAGGAAAATAAAAAATAAATTTATAATTCACAGAAATCGCTGTCGCGATCGATTGGAGACTTTGCAATTATAATCCACTCCCCTTGCTCCATATAATGTGAATACGATTCATATCGATGCATTAAAGCTGTTACAGAGAAAACCGGTTGAAAGTGTCGGCTTTCAAACGAACATGGCTACCAACCCACGTGAACTACTGGCATTGAAAACTTTGCACTCTGCCCATGATTGGGGAGAGGATCATGTGTGTGAAGTTTCGTTTTGATCGGATAAGGTTTGTTTTCAAAAATCCAATATGGCTGCCACACGACATAACCTATGATGTCATCATTTTCACATCATATGTAGTTATGCTGGGAGATGATATTTGGTAATTTTGCTTCGTCGGATAAGCAGTTCCAAGAAAACATTATTTAATATTTTTCTTAAATCCATATGACCGTAGAACCAGGTTGACCTATCACTTATTCTTTATACCCTAGTATCCCAACTCATGGGAAATGTTCTGTGAGGTTTCCCCACATCTGGACAGCCGTTCTGGAGAAGATTTTTGAAGGTTTTTGGGTAATCCAAGATGGCTGCCAGACCATGCGACCTATGACATCTATTTATCAAAATGTATTCAGCACGTCGAGCCAATCATTTATGTGCAGTTTCACTTTGATCTCTAAAGCAGTTCTGGAGAGGAAGATTTCCTTTTTTTTTTTTGAAAAAACCATTTCCATAATGGTTAGACACAATTTTCTGGATATACTGATGGCATGGCACCTTGTGGGGTATTCACAATGAGCCCATATTTCAATTTTTTCCAGCGAGCAGTTGCAGAGAAGACATCCAAAGTTTTTCTGTTTTTCCAACATGGCTTGCCACTCCCCGTGCCTATGACGTCATAATTATACATTTAAAAAGTCTGCATAAGGAGTCACACCTATGGTTAAAATTTCGTATCAATCGACAAGTCGTTGCTGAGGAAAACAAATGTTTTAAGGAAATGGCCGAGCAAAAAAAAAAAAAAGGCCAAAATGGGTCAAAAAATAAATCTCAACAGAAACAATAGGGTACCACAGCCTTAAGGCTAATGGAACCATAATAATAATAATAATAATAATAACATAATAATAATAATGAGAAGGGTACTCGTGGAGCGCATACCTCCACCACTCAATGCTTGATCCGTAAGAACATATCCGACCCAATACATTTTTCAATACAGCTGTATATATCAGTCAATCGATCCGCAGATTCTTGTAAATTAAGCCAAACCCAGCTCCTGTTAATGCTGATCTTATCCAGGATTAAGTAACAGTTTTAGGATAGGCAAATCTTATGTGATTGTACTGAGAAGTAAACTTATATTGTATTGTAAGTTTGGTTTGATGGGACGCCTACGAGCAGGAGGGGAGTGTGGAAGTGATTAATTTGCTTGCATATATGCCTCGTGTACTGCCTGGTGTTGGCTTTAATGGCTAGAGTGGTGGGCTTGGGATCTGATTCAGTCCTGGAAGTTTTAAATCCTGCTTTTCTGTTTGAATTAATAACCAGGTGGGGTTGACTCAGCCTGTCATCCTTCTGAGGTCTGCAAAATGAGTACCAGCTTGTGGTATCCTGTGTTGGAGTGGCGACCTGTCAGGATTGTGCCCAATAATCCCAGGAGACTGCTCAGCAGCACCAATGTCCTGCATAGAGTACGGTCCCAATGGATGAATGGATGGATGCTACATATGTTTTCGGGCCCCATCTCTCAATGGCGAAGAATCACTTAAAAAATAACAAATTCTCGCATCCGATCCGGATTCGGATCTTCACCAAACGAATCAATTCGTCCTTCCAACCCACTTGTCACCAGTTCGTTTTAATCCATCCACAACTTTTTGAGATTCATCTTTCTATCGTTTTTGGCCCAATTTCAATGGTGAAGAATCATTTTAAAAATTCTTGCAGTCGCATCCGGATCTTCATCTTCACCAAAATCTAATCAGTTCGTCCTGTCACACACCCAACCCGTCCACAAATTTCATCCGAATGCATCGACAACTTTTTGAGATATCCTGCACACAGACAAACAACAAGACAAACAGAAAGGGGTGAAAACATACTCCTTCACCTTCAGTGGTGAGGTAATAATAAATATTATTAATATAATATAACAATAATAATAATACCATTCCTTTCGTGCCGGAAAGGCACGTAGAGCTGCCGAGGCAGTTTCAATGCGCAGAGGATACAGTCCTGGATGGGTCGCCACTCCAACGTCGGTTCACCCCAAATGGTTATGACCACAATAGCTGTACTCATTTTGCCGACCTCGGAAGGATGACAGGCTGAGTGAACCCCACCTGGTGTAATTCAATGGTGACCAGGGCCTCAAACTCAGACCCTAAGGTTCCAAGCAGCCACCTGAACTGCGAAGACAACACGAGGCTTAAATCCATATACTCTGTTCATTTGTCCTGCTAATGTCATTCTTCTCCGATCATATGCAGCACAACCTGGCCTCCAAAGCCATCACCACCTGGGAATCCTCCGTCGTGCAAAGTCCTTCTTCGGCCACCTGAGTTCCGATCACATGCAAAGCTTTCGTCCAGCCTGATGGAGTATCCTCTTTCCTCTGGGCGGTGCTCGCTCTGACCCTTTCTCGGCTTCATGCTGTGGAAACCAAGGCATTTCGGATCATCGGTATCTCCCGCGATGGAGGGGAAACCGAGTCTTTGGCCTCTCACCCTCTCACCAGGCAGGTCGGTGGTCTTACTGTCTTCCACCGTCTCCTCTCCGGTCTCGCCCCCCCTGCTCTGTCTGTGATTTTGTCCCCACCATATTTCCGCAGGGCGCTCAAGGTCCGCCAACAACCCCCTTTCTGGTAAAACTTCCAAAATCACGAATCACTGCTCACCTTCATTCTTTCATTCCTCTTTTCCCACCTTTGGGAATAAACTCCATTCTTCCTCACTCTGTTCAATCCGATTCTCCCTCCAGGCTTTCAAAACGGCTGTTCACCACCACCACCTCTTATCGTCCCATCCAAATCCTCAATCTTTTCTACCCCCGTTAATCCACCCAAACCCACCTCCTTCAATTCCCTGCTTTCCTTCCTGAAATGTCCTTTAGTGTCCATCTTGTAAACCTGTTCCCTGCCCATCCCTCTCCCTTCCACAGATCTCTCGTGTCTCTGTTCCCCACCATTTTGGCCTTCCCACTCCCACCCCTCTTGTCTCATGCCCCCCTTGAAGTGCGTTGTGTGTTAGCCCTCATACGAGCCTCGACAAGGTATACAAAAAATAAAGAAATAAAAAAGGCTGCAAGGTGGCATCATTTGGCTGAGTGTATGGCTGCACCACTGATGCAATGCCCTCTGCTGTTAGGGCAGGAATTTGAAATTTTGGCCATGATGCTGGTGATAGCTCACCTTCTCAGGTGCAAAAGACACAGAGTCCGAGAGCAGTTGAGCATGACATGGAAGGATGGTTATCAAGAGTGAGGGGTTGGGAAACATAAGATTTGGAAGCAAACACAGAATCGAGGCATTTAGCCTTCTCTAGAACGGAGTCGGCTGTGTTCAATTTGAAGAGAGAGAAGGGATGGAGGAGAAGCATACATCAGAAACAGACTTAGTCTTCTTTAAACAGCCACAATTATTCCCACATTCTTGGAGGGTTGGCCGGGGGAACCTTAGGCCAAGTCTTTCAAAAACCAGCTGGCCATGCCTGCATTTGTCTAAGGTTCGGGCAGGAATTTGTAATTTGTTCAGGGTGCCGGTGAGCTCGCCGACTCTTCGCAAAGAACACGTGGATTTGTTAAAATGTTATAGCAGTGTGGAGATTCAAACCCAGGCTAGATAGCTTTGAGACAAGTGGGTGCACTTCTGGCCATTCTGTCAGCCCACTGATATTTTCAACAGAATATCTTAAAATTAGTCCATGCCCCTTGGTCACTGTAGAAAGAAAGAAATATTGTGATGCCACACTGCTGAGTAGTATGTCGTGCATGTTCCTGCCAATTGCAGAAGACTCCTGCAACTGCTGCATTAACCAGTCCCGCTCAACACCAAGTTGTCGAGTAGCTTCTTCAGCCTGTGCAGTGATGAAAAATGACGGGCAAATGCAGTCATGCAGGGGAAAGGGTGGGGGGGGGAGTGGGGGCAAATAAAACAAAGACATTCCTGCACAGATCTCTACCTGTTCTAGCGCTCCAGATTCTGCAACCTGATCTTGAGGGCAATCTGCAGTTGTGATGTGGAGTCTGCTGCTCCTAAATGACTACTCAGCTGTAACAAGATGATCAACCACAAAAGCTTGTGCATAAAACAAGGGAAAGTAACTATCATTCTGTGAAAAAAGACTCAAAACAAACACAAATACAAGACACAAGTAAATGGTCAACGGAACAGCAAATGCACCTGCGGATGTTCAGTTCTGACAGCTCCAATTTCCGCTGCACATCTAACAGCTGGCCTGCGCAATCTCTGCCTCCCGTTGTTCTCTTCACTCCTCCGAAAGCTCAGAGGTTTGCTGCTTTCAAATCTCTCTGTCCTTCCTTCAAACACAATGATCATGGGATGTGAACAAAATGGGGCCAACGCTCCACGTGGTCAGGAGTTCCAATGAGGTACATTCCATAAAAAGAAAAGGATATTTAAAAAAAAATTATTAAGAGTGTTGGAAAACATCAAAATGAAACAAGAAAATCATACCTTCAGTCTGTTACTTTCAATTTGCATTCTTCTTTCTCCTTCTGCACTGCATGGACACTGCAATGAAAATAGGAAACGATTCTGTGAAAAAAAACTTGAAGCCCGATATATCATGAGTTGGACAGAAAGAGACAGAGAGGGCCATCTGGTTCATCATAACGTGTGTGCTACAATTCACACCTGTAAATATCCAGCAGAGAAATTGCCCAGAATACAACACACAGAAGTATAGGATTTCAAAAGAGAATCCTAGGATCTTTTAACATACTAATCTATATGTAATATAGGACAGGAGGGTGAGCACCTCAACCATCCCCCTGCTGCTGCCGCCATGTTTTTATAGTGATTTTTTCTTACCATTAAAAAACAATTTCACCCTCTTTCTTCAATCCCTCTAACCCTCCTCACTCTTCCCACCACATCCCTTTCTCATGCCTCTCCACCCACTCCCTCTCCTTCACATCTCTTTCCTCCTTCTAACCCTCCCACCCCTTTCCCTCCCTTACACTCGTAAACCATTCCCAAGCAATGCTATTGCAAAGCAATTAAAATACATCAAGATACAAGTGTACAAAACCAATATTATTGCTCACATGCTCAAAATGTCTGTGGTAGGAAGCAGCGGTTGCCAGCGACTGCTCAAGTTCCACACGTGTCGCGAGAAGCATGCAGCCGATGCTAAATCCTGGGCCTCACCTGCAAAGCGAGAAGAAATTCTCCAGTGTACTCGAGAAGCGAGAGGCGTGATGGGATGGATGACACAGGGTATCAAAAAGCTCTTCATTTCAAATCCACATACATGCTTTTGCTCTGCTGCCCGCTGAGTGTGCTTCAGGATGTGAGCAGGTCATGCTTTCAGCAACCAAGACACTAATCGTTTGGATTTGAACCTGGACGCAAGCAAAAAAAACAAACAATGGTGGCACAATATTGCACAGATCAGAAGTACTACCATGTGCATACCAATATGCCGCACTAAGAGTGATAATAAAGTAACTAACATTCTCAAATTTAATACACCGGTATCTCCTTATAATCACCGGTGTTATAATCATAAATCTCACATTTAAATGAAAACGTATAAAGTAAGTTGTATGAGCAGCTGGTGAAAAGTCATCATTTCATGTACAGCATGTAGTGCTGGGTTACATCATTTCTGGGGGTGCGAGTGGGTCATCTGATGCAATGCCTTGTAGGTTAGGGCAGGATTTTTGTAACTTGTTCATGGGTCGGCGAAAGTTCGCTTATATTCTTCGTGAAGAACACTGTGGGACATTCAACATCCAACTAATGCTGGCAGATGGGGACACCCAGTTTAACTCCATCGAGGAACGAAACACACATCGAGGAATCACCCTGCTATAAAACACCGGAATGACATTTTTATAGCTGGGCTGAGATTTGAACCTGGGCGAGAAGGCTCAGGAGCGAGTGTGCATAACTCAGCTATCCTGCTAGCTGCTGGTGAAAAGAGAATCATTGCATCGTGAAGCTCATGGAAAGGCTAGGAGCACACACCACCCCCTGCAAGCAGGCCATTACCTCGAGTTTTGCTGCCGCACAGCGGCCCTTTGCTCCATGTGTTTCTCTTCCTGCTCCTTCCTCTCCTGCAGGACCTGTATAAACAATTATAACAAAGCATTACATAATAGTAAAAAAAAAAACCAAAAACAAAATGGCAATAAAACTTATCAATTAACCAAACACAGAATCACATTGCCAAAGTTTTGGGGGAGGTGAGAACCCTGTTGATGCCACTGGATGGGAAGAAAACTCAACTTGGCTGTAAATCTAAATGATATATGTTTGACTGCTCCACAGGCTGTATTTGGTCGTGTGCACAACGGAATGCAGTCATTGACAAGAGGCTTTCCAAAACTGTTACATTCTGCATAAACGCTACCAACACAGGTGTATGCCCCACCACTACAATATATTGTGCAGTACCAAAAAAATTAATGCAACTACAAATCGTCCTTTATAACGCACTTCAGGAATGGCCACAGGCTCAACTTATTCAAAGGATGGAACTGCCATCAAGAGTCATTGTAAACTCACTTTAGATGCCAATAAGTATACATGAGTATTTGGTGCTCGGACGATGAAAACAGAGATATGTGGATGTTTGCACTTCACCAACAGCAGCGGGAGAAAAGTAAGAAAGTAATGCAGCTAGAAGGCGCTCGGTAGAACGCATACCTCCGCCACGTAATGATGACGCACGAGAACCATATCGGGCCTAATCACATTTTTAAATATCATTCACTATCGTTTTGGACCTGTTCTCTAATGGTGAAAAATCCTTTGGTAATTTAATATTCTCGTCAGATCGAGATTCCGGATCTTACCAAAAATTCGAATCAATCATTGCTTGCCACAACACACCAACCTGTCACAAGTTTGTCCGAACTGCCAGCAACTTTTTTTTGAGATATCGTCGTGATATATTCGGTTTTAGCCGTCTCTCTCAATGGTGAAGAACTGCCTGCAAAAAAATTATAGACGCGGATAGACTTCACCAAATGTAAGAGCGTCCTTATACTCCGCAACAGTCAAAATTCTCCGCCTCCCACTTTTGAATATCGCACAAGAACAATCAGCAAACATACAAGCTCTTGGTACTGAAAATAATTCACTTACTCGACTTGTTTACAAAGCTTAGTCTCTTAAAGGTAACGCAACCGAATTTGCTACATGATAATTCGTCGAATTCAAAATCAGTAACGTGACCAGCAAAATCAATCATTGTCTCACACCCACGCACCATTAGTCGAATCTTCGACTTTAGATATGAATTATGTACTTTCATCAATGTTCCATAAAAATTATCAATCATCTCGGCCATTCCACGACAATCTTCACAAAATCATGAGACGTCCTTTACACCACGCGAGTCACAATTGCACGATGTCCAACCTTTGAGTATCCGGAAAAAAGACTAACAACACCAGCTCTGGACTGTATTCGAAAATACGTCAACTGAGCTCTGACACTGTTAATAAAGCTTTACGTATTAAGAGGCTCGCCATCACCAGAAGTTCTCGATACTTACCAAACCATCGTAGCGAGAAAACTTCCCGCATTAAATTTATTTTTAAAGCAAACGTTATCGCATCGACATCTATTGACGGGCTTGCGATGCCCCCATTAGAGATATCTTATTGGGTATTTTTAAACCTTTTACAAATCTAGCCCCCGGACTTACGTGAAAGCTTGCTCCCTGCAACAGGAGAAGACGCGGCGAGTGAAATTCAATCACATGTCTCAATCCGTTTTACCAGAATTTTCGACAACGAGTTTAAAGCGGTCCATAAGCGATCGCAAAAACGAAGAGCAAAATTAAATCGAAGTTATAAACGAACTCGGTAGTCGACCGAAGCAAAATACTCCATTTCTCCACATGAATTTAACGAATTATGTTTTGACCTCACTGTGACCTGACCTTTGACGTGATTTTGGACTCAATCTAATCAGTGCTAGCCATCACCCTCCTGAATACGTGGTTGTAATTGGACATTGGTAGCTCTTCATCTTCGTCTCGAGTAATCGTGCCTACAAACAAACCACAACAACACAAGGACGGAAGCATAACAGAATCAAACAAGCAGTCCATAGACTGGTACTTACGAATCTGTCAATTGACCTCGACCTTGTCTAATAAAAGCCTGTCTTCTAGAGAAGGTAAGCATACGCAAACCAGAAGTTTCTAACGATGATTGTACCAAACCATCAAAAATGATTTTGGATGTTTTGACCTCACTGTGACCTTGACCTTTGACCGATTTGACCAAATCTAATCAGCGCTAGCCATTCACCCTCTAAGTCAGGTGGTGTAATTTGAACATTGTAGCTTCTTCTTGTTCTCGAGTTATCCTGTACCAACAACATCAAAAACGAATAATTGACCCTCACTGTGACCTTGACCTTTGACATTTTACAAAATCTTTAATCAGCGCTAGCCATCACCCTCTGAATCACGTGGTGTAAATTTGAACATTGGTAAGCTTCTCCTTCTCGAGTTTATCGTGCCTACAAACAAACACAACAAACAAGAACAGCTCAAACATGAGAACTGGAGTACAATTAACTGAATCGTACTTGACCTCTGACCTTGTTCTAATAAAAGCTGTTCTAGAGAAGGTAGCGACCAAAACGAGGCGTAATGCTGTGTCCCTTAACAATCCCCCATTAGCATATCTTCAGTGCATAATCCTCAGATAGACACCCGACATAAATCTCAATAAAACATCCGATTTTTTACAGAATTCTCGAACAACCGAGTTTTAAGCGTCCTAAGCGATCGCAAAAACCGAAGACAAAATTAAAAATCGAAGTTAAAATGAACTCGTAACGTCGACAAAGCAAAATCGCATTTCTCCACGCATTATACCTTAACGGAATCCAACGACGCGTCTGCTCGAGCGCACTGCATCATGGGACGACCGTGACGTCTGTCGAGCGCACTGCATCTGGAGACCGTGACGTCTGCTCGAGCGCAATGCATCATGGGACGACCTTGGACGCTTTCGAGTGAAATATTTTTTTTTATCACAATCTTAAACGTCTCCAAAACATCCGATTTTTACAGAATTTCGACAACCGAGTTTTTAGCATCGTCCTAACGACGCAAAACTGAAGACAAAAATTAAAATGAAGTTAAAACGAACTCGTACGTCGAGCGAAGAAAAATACTCCATTTCTCCATGTTAATTTTACGGAATTCATGTTTTGACCTCATGTGACCTTGACCTTTTGACCGATTTTGACCAAAATCTAATCAGCACTAGCCATCCCTCCTGATAGGTGGTGTAATTTGACATTGGTAGCTTCTTCCGTTCTCGATGTTATCGTGCTAAAAACAAGCAACAAACAAAAACATACAAACAAACAAACAAGCAAGTCATAGACTGGTACTACGTAAATCGTCACTGACTCTGACTACTGTCTATAAAAGCTTGTCTCTAGAGAGGTAGCGAACGCAAAACCAGAAGTTTCTACGATGATTCTGTACCAACCTCAAAATCGAATGTTTTGACCTCACCGTGATTGACCGTTTGAAACCGTTTTGACAAAATGCTAATCAGCACTATGCCATACCCTTCCTGAAATCCACGTGGTGTAATTTGACATGGGTAGCTCTTCCGTTCGAGTTATCCGTACCAACATCAAAATCGAAAGTTTGACCTCACCGTGACCTTGACCGTTGACGCGATTTTGACCAAAATCTAATCCAGCCACTAGCATCACTCTGAATCACGGTGGTGTATTGATTGGTAGCTTCTTCCATTCTCGAGTTATCTGTACCAAACCATCCAAAATCGAATGTTTTGGACTCACGTGACCTTGACCGTTGGACCGATTTGACAATCTAATCAGCACTAGCCTCCCCCTGAATCACACGTGATGTATTTGACATTGGTAGCTTCTTCCGTTCTCGAGTTATCGTGCCTACAAACAAACAAAAAACAACAACATCAAACAAACAAACAGAACGGAAGGCAATCATTATACTTAGAAATCTTTAGATTTCGTAAGTAACAAACAAACAGAGGCGGGTCATAATTATACTTTACGAAATTCTAACAAGTCAGTCATAGACTGTACTTACGAAATTGTCAACTTACTCTGAAACATTGTCCTATAAAAGCTGTCTCTAGAGAAGGTAGCTGAGCAAACAAGTAAGTTCTACGATGATTTCTGTACCAACTCAAAAATGAATGTTTGACCACTTGTGAACCGTTGAACTTTGACCGCTTTGGACCAAAATCTACATCAGCGCTAGCCATCGACCCTCCTGAATCAGGTGGTGTAATTTGACATTGGTAGCTTTTCTGTTCCTCGAGTTATCTGTACCAAACCCATCAAAAATCGAATATTTGACCACTACACTTGGTCCTTGACTTTGACCGATTTTGATCAAATTTAATCAGCGGCTAGCATCACCTCCTGACACGTGGTGTAATTTGACATTGGTATCCCCCCCCCCCCGTTCTTCCGTCTCGATTATCGTGCCTACAAACAAACAACACACACAACAAACACACAAACAATGAACGGAAGTCAATTCAATATAACTTACTGAAATTTTAGATTTCCTAAGTAACAAGACCGACGCGTCGTTGCAGACGCACGATACTTGCAAAATCCATAAAAAATTTGACTCAAAAATATTGGTGGTTGAATTCAATGACCCAAATATGCAACTCTCTTGTAAAATGCAAGTGAAATCGGACTGAAAATTTGACAATTCTAGAATTGCGCTATGTTTTGCTTTTTGGCCGATGTGGACTCCAAAATATTGGGCTGGTTGAATTCAGTGACTTGAATTATCAATCTCTTTCAAATTTCAAGTCAATCGGAATGAAATTGAGGATTTTTAGAAATATCCACCTTAGTTGATGACCTTGGGACTAATGGTTTGACCTTTTAAAGTTAATGTTGACACAAAAATAATTGTGCTGGTTTAATTCAGTGACCAATATGCAACTCTTCTTCAATTTCAGTCGATCGAATGAATTACAATTTTAGAAATTGGCCCATGTTGTCCTTTTGGCATATGTTGACCTGAAAATAATTGGTGGTTGACATTAGTGGTCTGATTGCAAATCAATCTTTTCAAATTTCAGTCCATCCCGGTGAAAATGCGATTTCTAGAATACAAAGAAGTTGTCGACCTTGGCGTATGTACCGTTTGACTCAAAAACAATAGGCCTTCTTTATTTATACAATCTTCATGTGGTGAAATTACGTGAAGATGGTTTAAAATTGGTGACTGTTAGGCGACAGCAGACAAGACAGAATAACAAAATCACTACAATATACTTGAAAAATCTTTGATTTTGCAAGCTAACAAACATACAGAAAGAGGTGAAAACAAAACTCCTTCACCTTCGGTGGCGACTAAAGCAAGCAGGCTTGATTGGATCCAAGGCTTTTTGGATAAGATTGTCAAAGCTTATTTAAAATAAGGTAGATGCTGAATATCGGTCTTATTGAATGCGAAGACAGGAAAAACAGCCATAAGATGAAGAAATTGTTTTTTAATACAGCGAATGGTTGCCAATGCTATCTGATATTCGGAAGAAGTATATATTCTGTATCCTCAAAGCTCATGAGGGGACTACAGTCGGTTTTCCTTGAATATGGTACAAAAAAAAATCCATGCTGTACTAACCATTTAAAATGTCAAAGTGAGACGATTGGCAAACAACTGGTCTTGCATGAAGCAGGTACAACGAGACAGCCACATTCCACAAGAGATTATATGACTCAAGCAATATCAGGTTGCTTCTCTCGTGGGATATTTGCAATTGTGTTTAAAAAAAAAAAAATATAATAATAAAAGAGGGAAACTGACACTAGGCTCTCATAACAATGGTAGAAACAACAATGCTTTCTTTATAAACTGACGATCACCATTTAACTTTCCCTTCTCGATGGTTAAATCCATAGACAGACTGATGAACTCCTTGTGATTCATAAGGGTTATGACCTAGCCACTCAAGGAGTTAGGGATAATTTGGTATGGTCTACAAATGCATGAGCCGAATTCCGTAACGCCTTGGCTGTGAATATGTCTCCCACATTGCTCACCAATTCCAAATAAAATACACCCCTCGTACTAGATTTAAAAATTGCAGTAAACCTCAAATACAGGTTTCTAAATCGGCAGGTTTTCGACCAATCGGGGCAACCTATTGTGTTCTGATTTATCACGGTTTTTTTGAGCTAAATGAGTCATTGCTTGTGCTTTCGCCAAATATCCATGCAGTGTTTCGCCACAAAGACGCAAAGTTTCGTTCCAACCCTGTGAACCCCGCATTGAAAGGATGGAAAAAGCGGTAACGTTTGGAGATGGACAAACAGAAAAAAAATGCCTTCGAGTGGACCACGTACGGAAGAAACCATTGCAAGATTTACGTTTCCATGAGGACCCGCCGAAAAGCTCCAAGTTTAACCATGGCTCATGGAACCAATTGAAGGGAAGGGGATTATGCTGGGAGGTATTTAATGCCGAAGAGACAGGATTATTTTGGAAGAGGATCCATCTCGTACCTTCTCTCTGAGCAGGGAAGATCTGCTCAATAAGGGTGGCTAGGATCAATGTTCCCTTCTTCTATGTGGCATGCAGCAGGGGCTTTATCATGCTCCCGATGATAACAGCCATCGCAAGTTTCTACATCCACATATTTCTAACCTCAACCTCCCCCCTATAGCAGCATCACCTGAGCTAGTCTTGTGTTTTCTATGGTTCAGGTCAGAGTAAGTACGATGAGTAGTAATATGTTACCTCACCAACTCGCTATTATTGGAATAAATTTAAAAGGTAAATCTCTCATGTTTTGTTTAATTTACACGGTATTTAATTGGTATTTTACATGTTTATTTTCATGTGATTGTTTATTTTGGTGCATCATTCTCTCTATTTTCTTGAAGCCCAAGAACTGATCCTCCCATTTGGTTTTCCAAATTGCGGTTTTAACGATACAGCTTTTCCAGGACCGAACCTATGCAAGATTTGAGGTTTTAGCTGTACATGCAAAGCTTTGGAGAGGAGAATGCGAAATTATGCAATTTTGAAAAATGGACCATTTTGGGAAAATTCTAACTTCGATAAAGAAAACCAAAGCCAAGCCCCAAATATAAAAAAGCAATACAAATCACCTTTGTACTCTTCTGCCAGGCAATGATGCTTGCTGCTTCTGAAAAGAGTGAGAGTTTAAAACTGCAATATACAGGAGTTCAGATAAGGGAAATATGCTGTGAGAACCAACTTATGTGAACTCCGAAGTTGGCAAGTAATTGGGACGCACCGCAAACAGTTTCAAAATAAAGTGAATGATCCCATATTGGGTGAATTCACGTTACGGACAGCTCCATGTATGATCTCTTGGTCAATGCTCGTTCCTCCAAGCCAGTTTTCAATGCATAATGGAAAGTACATGTTAACGTACATAATTAATCGGTAAGATTACACAAACCTAAGTGAGTGTGTGAAGTTGTGAAACCTTTCACCTACCCGACTCATCAGAACCATTCCTCTCTTTTTTTCACGTCTGGAACAAACTCCCACACTCTCTTCAATCCCACTCTTCTCTCCAGATCTTCAAAACAGCTGTGCACCACCATCTCATATCTTCCCCCATCCATAACCATGATCTTTTCTACCTCTGTTAATCCACCCAATACCCACTTCCTTCAAATTCCCTGCTTTCCTTCTTGAAAGTCCCTGTAGTGTTCTTCTTGTTTACCCCGTGTACCCCATCCCTCTCCCTTCCAGAGATCTCATGTCTCTGTTCCCTACTGTTTCGTGCTTTCCTCCCCCGCTCCTCTTGTCTCCTGCTCCCTCTGTGATACGTTCTGTGTTATATTCTGTGTATACAATGTATACAAAAAACAACAACATTCCTTTGTTTGCAACATCTGGCAGATGACGGAGCTAGTTCATGAAAAGGATGTGAGCATCGCACGAGTTGAGGAACTGAAATTCTCTCTGGCTGAACTGCAGGAACAGATCGGTAGGGCAATTGATTGAATTGCATGTGTTTTTATTATTACCCCACACGCGAAGCGCAAAATGGGGTTAAATTATAATTTGTTCACTCTTTGTCTGTCTCCGCACGTCAGTCCATTGTCGAGGAACTACTTGATTTCAATTGAATTCTATATTTCGAACATGAATCGGAACTGCAGAACATGAATTGGAATATAAACCTGCAGCTGAGCAGCACTGTGGCTCTGAATATGGAAAATTGTATGAAATGTCATCCTGAGCACACATGCACCCAGAGGAGTAAGGGAATTGTTTTAGTCTGTCTGCCTGTCTGTCAGTAAAATAAAATTGAAAATCATTCCAAACAGAAAACTTACTGTTTTTCGAGATGTCATAAAGGACACAAACACCAGGCATGAAAAACTAATTTAAAGTGTTCAATGAGATGGTGTAAAATCGGGTGCATCAACGGTGGAAAACGTGCAAAAGTTTGTCTTTTTTTTCTATAGCCTTTAAAACCGTTATTTTATTTCAATTGATTTATATACTTGAACACTGTAGAACACAAATCGCCTTTTAGCACTGTCAAAGCCCTTCTGTTTAACAGTACTTGAACAAAATATTATGCCATTTTACACCACCTCGACCAATCACATTTGGCACTCTCAGCATGATGGAATATCGAGATTCAGCCAAAAATGTGGCTCATAAGCGATATAGATTGAGGTCGGAAATGCAAAGCAAGAGTTGAAAAGACCCTTCCATATCCTTTTTTCTCTCAAGACTGTGTGGGGTAAGGTGTTCTATGAACTCTAGTTGTTATTTATTTATTAGATCCT
>CM068957.1:44614699-44627716 GCA_035128595.1 Eptatretus atami
TGATAGAAGATAGCGGATAACAAGGTTGATGTTGAGAGAGGGAAATGGTACCGGGTACCCCGGCACATAACGTGCTCACAAGTTATAGGAGCATTCGCGCCACTAGTTAGGTGGAATAATTAGTAGATAAACTGGGATTTGAACTTGGATAACATAAACCACAGCTCATCTGTGTCGTTTTCGGTAAAAAATGGCACGAAACCAATCTTAAATGCATTAGTAACAGTACGAAGCTTTGTAAAGCATAATCAAAACATGTGCCTTTTATTTTTTTTGAGTTTGTACTGGAATGATGCTATCTGTGTACTATTGAAATTGATGTACATAAAAGGACAGCTGTCTGCCCCCTTTCTTTCCAAACGGCTCAGTCTTGTTTCCTATCCCTATCCCTGTCTCTCTTTCTCTCTCTCCTCATCTCTCTCCTCTCTCTCTCTCTTCTCTCTCTCCTCTCTCTCTCTCTTGTTCATGCATCTGCCACCATACCCCAATAGCATAATTAGCAATTTTAGATATCTGATTTTTGTATCCAAAGTAATTGCAACTCCTATATTTATTCTGTTCGGCCCGTTGCAAATTGCACTTTTTTCAAAAGCATTTCCCATGCTAGCATGATGTCACTGCCTTCTGGTGGCTGTATCTTCAAACCTAAGCACATCATGAGATAATTTTGGTCGCTATTTAATTGCCGTTAGTTCGCAGCAAGATGCCTCTCTCATCTCTCTCTCTCTCTCTCTCTCTCTCATCTTCTCCTCTCCGGTCCTCATCTCCTCTCTTCTCTACTCTCCCCTCTCCCTTCTACGCACCCCTCATTTGGTCAAGGTCATACTGCACATTCTGCTTGGAAAATCAAGCAAAACATTACTGCTAACGCATAAAAAAAGGTGTCAAAAAATACCGATCTCTGCAACATACAAAAAACCAATAGATCCCTTCTCTCCAACTCATCAGCCAGGTTAATGGAATTCGATCAATCAAATCGGATTCCCAGACATTAAATCCCTTCGCTATAATCTCCAAATTGGCTTGAATGTGTTCCAATCATTTCAATTTGGATTTCAGACCACGGTCACATCTCATCCAACCCTTACATGCTGATTCCTGCTGTTCCCATACAATGGATGTAATCTTTCAATGCAGACCAGAAATTAGCACCATGCTTTCCGACACCTCCTCCCTTCCCCCCCTCCCCGGAAAAAAAACGAAAAAGAACATATCGCGAGCTTCAGTAATGGCTGGTCACCCCACACCCTGCTTTCCCAACTCTCGTCCTATGGTATTCAGGCAATCGCCACTCCTTAGCAACGCAGACTTCCTCTCCTGTCAGGTCAATGTGTGACACTCAATGGAATTTCTCATCTTCATCTTCCTGTCAGTACTGGGAAGTTCTCAAGGTAGCTGTTCTGGGCCCTGTGCTTTTTCCTGGTTTTCATCAATGATCTCGTCCCGACTCTCTGGAAAATCCTTTTTAATCTTCTTTGCTGATTGGCTGCTACCCTCTGCTGTACCATGCTGTCATCCCTTCAGATCAGCAGGCAGCAGCCTCGTTCTACTCTGCATGATCCTGGATAAAATACACAAGTTGGTCCAAACACCGTTGTATATGTCTTTCAATCCGGACATTCAATATGTTCTCTCAAAAGGACCGGTCTGGAAACTCCCCAACCGCGGCCCCCCACCGCCCATCTACTTTCTCAAACAATCCTCTTTAGAAGTCCTTCTTTCAGCTTTTGTTCTCACTATCCACGATGATTCTTTCTGGGAAAGCCCACCATTTCCAAAGCTGGCTTCCAAA
This sequence comes from Eptatretus atami, assembly GCA_035128595.1. NCBI lineage: Eukaryota > Metazoa > Chordata > Myxini > Myxiniformes > Myxinidae > Eptatretus > Eptatretus atami. The sequence goes on from CM068957.1 coordinate 44,616,492, forward strand.
GCAGTCCACCGACTGGGCATCTCTCGTCGTGCAATTGTCTGTCCTTGCACACTCCTGAGCTCCTGACCGGGCACACAAAGCTTTCATCCCAAGCCCTGAATTCGAGAACTGCCTCTTCCTCTGGCTGGTGCTCCCACCTCAACCGATCTCAGTTTCACGCTGTGGAAACCAAGGAATTAGATCATTGGTAAATCTCCCACAATGTAGCTCAACAGTCTTTGGTTCTCTCACTCTCCGCTAGGCCAGGTCGATGGTCTTTCTGTCCTTCTAACCGTCTCCCTCTTTGCCTCACCGCCCACTTGCTCTGTCTTTGATCTGTCCCCCCCTCCCCCCGTCCCGTTCCCCTCCCAATATTTCCGCAGCGTGCAAAAAGGAATTGCATGCTCACTCTTTTATTCCTCTCTTTTTTTCACGTCTGGAACAAACTCCCACCATCTCTCTTCAATCCACTCTTCTCTCCAGATCTTCAAAACCAGCTTGTGCAGCCCCACTCATATCTTCCCCCATCCATAAATCCAGTCTTTTCTAACCTCTGGTAATCCACCCAATACCCACTTCCTCAATTCCTGCTTTTTCCTTCTGAAAGTCCCTGTAGTGTTCTCTGTTTATCCCCCCCAGTGTACCCCATCCCCTCCCTTCCAGAACGATCTCATGTCTCTGTTCCTAACTGTTCGTGGCATTTCCTCCCGCTCCTCTTGTCTCCTGCTCCCTCTGTGATACTTCTGTGTTAATAGTTCTGTGATAGCAATGTACAAAAACAGACGAACATTCCTTTGTTTGCAACATCTGGCAATGAACTGGAGCTAAGTTCATGAAAAGGAAGTGAGGCATCGGCACGAGTTGATGGAACTGAAATCTCCCTCTGGCCTGAACTGCAGGAACAGATCGTAAGGGCAATTGATGAATTGCATGTGTTTTTATTATTACCGCACGCGAAGCCGCAAAATGGGTTAATATTATAATTTGTTCACTCTTGTCTGTCTCCGCACCGTCATCCCATTGTCGAGGAACTAACTTGATTTAAATTGAAATTCTATATTTCGAACATGCATCGGAACTGCAAGAACATGAATTTGGAATATAACCTGCAGCTGAGCACACCAGAACCCTGCCCTGATATGAAATTGTATGAAATGTCATCCTGGCGCACACTTGCAACCCAGAGTACAGGTAGTTAGCTGCATTCTCGCTTCGCTCGCGACAGTATAAAATGCATATACAATCTACCAAACAGAAACTATCTGTTTTTCAGAGATGTCCATAAGGAGGAACACAAACACCAGGCGAACATATTAAAGTGTTCAATGAGAAACGGTGCTAATGGAAAGGTGACACACTGGAAACGTGGCATAAGTTTGTCCTTTTATTTTACACATTAAGCTTTAAAAGACCAGTTATTCTATTTCAATGATTTTATTGCCTGGTAACACAATCCTGCCTATTTATAAGAAAAAACGTCAAGCCCTTCTGTTTAACAGTACTTGAACAAATATTATATGCCATTTTAACCAAACACTCCGACCATACAGTTTGGCACTCTCAGCATGATGGAATATCGAGATTCAGCCAAAAATGTGGCTGCATAAGCGATATAAGATTGAGGTCGGAAATGCAAAAGCAAGAGTGTGAAAAGACCCTCAGTAATCCTTTTTTCTCCTCCAAGACTGTGTGGGGTTAAAGGTGTTCTAATGAACTCTAGTTTGTTATTGTATTTATTAGATCCTCGCTGGATGGATCTCTAAGTCTTAACTCACGTTGTTGTTCTTGGTGACTTTTTTTGTTTTCACAGCCTACAGTTTTCATCGAAAATTCCTGAAACTTGGCATATATCATGTAAAATAATATCCCGCGCAGAAGTAAACACTTCCCGAATTTTGAAAAATTCCATCACAGAAAAAAAAAAGTTATGATGTTCAATAGCCTCCCGCTAATGGAAATCGCCTAAAAAAATATCTCCGAAACTAGGCAACGCTTTTTGGAATCTGTATTTGTCGGAAAGCGATACCAGGGCATGTAGAAGAAGATAATTACCCGCACATATGATACATCACTATGACGTCATATCAATTTTTATGACGTCCATTCTTATTTTTTGACCCCTTTTTGTTTCAACAGCCCAAATGAGTTTTCAATGCGGATCTCCCTGAAAACTTGGCATCTATATGTAAAGAATATTCTGCGCAGACAGTAACCATGCTACATGATTTTGAAAGTTCCTCAGAGAAAAAAAGTTATGACGTGCACAAAGTATCCATTCGTAAACTGGAAATCGCCTAAAAAATTATCTCCCGAAACTAAGGCAAGCTTTTTGAATTCTGTTTGCGGAATCTGAAGACGATGGGGCATTAGCAGCAGGAAGAAATTACCCAGCACATGATGATACATCACTATGACTTATATCAATTTTTATGAACTCTATCCTCCCTATTTTTGGACATTTTTGTTTCACAACGCCAGAGTTTTCAATCGAATCCTTTCGTGAAACTTGCATCTAATATGCAGAATAGCCCACACGCAGCGCAGTACCCATCTCCGATTTTGGGAAATTCTTTCTAGAAAAAAAAGTTGACGTCATAAATATTCTCGCTAATGGAAATGCCTCATACCATTATCTCCGAAACTGGCAAGCTGTTTGAATTTGTGTTTGCGGGAATCAAGCCGGGCATTCGCACATGATAATTTATGCACAAACCTGATACATCACAAGGACGTCATATTCGTTTTTATCACGTCATCCAATAAAGAGTGAGCGAGGATCTTAGCTCATTTGAGCTTGTTTTTTTGGTTTTTCTTTGGTGTTCGCTCCGCCTTTGCAATTTTTGATCCATCCATTGTTCTCCACAGTAGATTTGCAGACACAGCAGAAAATGGCAGCAGAGCAAGCTATGTGGAACAGGAAATTATCAGTGGAAAGTCGTTTACAGGAACAGCTAAAAACGACTGAAGCTGGAAAGAGATGAACTTCTTGCTTTGTACATAATTACAGGTGAAAAGTGGTGATTATGCCAGAGCACAATTGATAGTGTTAATTATATAAGGATGGAAAGCTCGGCTCGTCCAATTCCTCGTAAGTGAAAAGAAAAGACCTTTATACGCTTGCAAATGTAGTAGGTTATTCTGGGAACTAATGCAGTACTTCCCAATATCACGATATCCTCAAAAAAAGTGTGATGGCTTTGCGATGTAAATTTGGTTGGACAGGTTGGGTGTGTGAACGAGAAACGTTGAAAAGATCCCGGATTCCAGAATACCTGAAGTTTCTAGTGATTCTTCACCTTTGAGAGATGGAGCCAAAAAATGATAAATACATTAGACTCCTATAGAGAAGGACGGAACCTCCATGCCGGGTTTTTACTTGGTCCTGAAAAGGATTAACTTGAGGTCCGGGGGCCTAAAAATGACTTCTAGAAAGGGCTAGAGACACGATCTCGGGATCCACATAGGGGTTTTGAGGACGGCGAGTTAATATGTCTCATTTCACACCACCTGAGGTCATCTTCAAGGTTAAAGTCATATTCAAGCAAATACTGAATTTTTTGGTATAATTTGCCCTTTTTGTGCTAACTAAACGGTGTGTAAGATAGGCTCGATTGTAATAAGATGCATGTGAGAGCTTCAAACTTGAATATTGTAATATATCAATATAAATTAATACAAAATAAAAAAATCAGATGGAGGCATGGTGCATGGCACCATTCACGAACCTGCCTATTACACAACTATGTCTATCTATTCACTAGTGGAGAGCTTACTCTTTGCCCTGAGGCATCACCAAAGCTTTGTTCTTTGGTCACTACATTGAGGACACGAGCTATTCATAAATTTACTAAAGAGTACACATGCACATTACACAGCTAAAGGTCATCAACGAGGAAAAAGCTAGCAAAATGAAAACGGCAACGCAACTTAGTCCTTTCATACAAATTATAGGCAATTAGTACAAATACGACGTTAACAAGTTTGGCACAACCCAATCCCTCTATTCAAATTACTAGAAACTCAGATGACACCGTCGTTAACATCTTCATACAATCAATGAATCTCCTCACATACTAGTCATCCCAATATTATTGAACAAAGGTGCCGGCAAATAAACTAATTTATGCTTAAGGCGATCGCAGACCCCAAAGTCCGAGTGCTGAGGAGTAATTTCCCGTCAATGCAGTTGCACTTCGCTCATCCGCTGGATTATGAAGGTTTACAGTTGTCGCAATCAATCACACGAGAACTAGATTTCGGCAAATTCATGCTAATGAGTGTTGCAAAATTAACAATTTAGCGCAGCCAATAAGGTCAACTACGTTCAATGTAGAATTTCCAACCGCTTCCTTGGCCGGCTGGCCGAAAAATCTTCCAATAGGCTTCATTGCAATAAAGTACAGGAAGAACGTAGTCAAAGATCTTCCTACCAGAAGCAATTTGCAGCACTCACATTATTACTGTGGACACAAGTGAAGCTTCAGCAGTTGACTGAGTACCTTCAGCTTCGACCCACCACCTCCTTGCATCGCAGGTACATAAATTTGGCAGGCCTCTCCAGCTAGTGAAACCTTGTACAGTCTGCTGTCCAAGCTGATCTGGATCTCGTCGCGCAGAATTGGATAGCTGAGATACGTCTTCAACGGTCATTCATCTTTGAACCACGTCACCATTATCTGGGTGAGATATTGTCTCCGCTGATGCTCAGTGAAGTCCTTGAAGGTCTGTTAAAGCAGCGACAAGTCTGTCATGTGAACACTGGCATACCATGGACCTCTGAGTAAATGGTGAGGCTTGGGGAAAACAAGCGGTGGCCTAGCTTGGTTAACAGTAAAGGAAGAGCCTCAGTCGGATCTATAAAACCCTCTCGACTTCTACCATAAGCTTTGTAGCTCATTCACAATCTACGACAAATGGTCTTGCCATCAACAGTAATCCATTTTGCAACATTGAAGATGTGCAACGTCGTCGAACATAAGAACTAGATGCTCTGATGACAAGCACTTGGACACTCCTGGTCCTCAAGTTTTGAATAACACGCGGTTGGTATGCAATGTCACTAGTATACAACAGAAATCACAGTAACCTGGCCACACCACTAAGCTGATCCAGCTTTTCGATAAAGATTCCTTCAGCTGATGGAGCAGTTAGTCTTTTGCAGGGCAAAAAATGCGAAATATACATGGACCAACCGAAGAGCAGGCAACTCAACAACACATAGCAATGTGAAAGCAAAGCATATTCTTGTGTTCACCACCCGCTCTGCATCAGCATATCTAACAAATGCCACTCCAAAATCGATGTCTCGCCAGCTACTCGTCAAACCATAACATTGACCATAAACCGGCTGCCTGTGGTTTAAGCTGGTCAACAAGGTGAGGTTGGAGTCCCTGACTACTAGCAAGCATCTGTTTTACTATTTGTTGATGGTAGAATGAATTAAACGCGCGGATCGGGAGGGCCGATCAATATTTTGTATCACTGCGATATTTGTGAAGCTGCATTTGCGAAAAATCATAAGTATCAGTAGCAAAATCAGGCGACGATAAGAGTTTGAAACATAAGATTGCAGCTGCGACAAGCAGAAGGAAGGTGAAATGAGAGAAGCTCGTCGTCTCAGTCATCCAACAAGAGCTGGCTTATTACAAGCTGGAAGAACTCCTTGCTGTTGCATGCATAGATGTTTACATGGTCCACTTAGGATCAATGCTGGACGCAATTTGAAGAGACAGGCTGTTCTCGCAAGGAATATCTGTTTGGCACACTCAATGCCATCTTCTTGCCCACTCTTCAAAGAATAGAAATCCAAAAGGAGTGGAGAAACTGTGTGAATGAAAGAATCGCTTGACATTTTGTCCAGACAGCAGTCTGGATAGGTAAAGGTTTCCTGTCTTTAATGACGTTAAAAGGCAGAAAATACGGAGGCCTGAATTTAGGACAAAGGGTCGAATCTGGATATTGTCGTGCATACGATCATCAGCTAGCCTGCATCTCTTAAGCTCTTGGATTCGACGTAGAATTATGTTGTTGGGGGCTGAAGGTCACCTGCTTCAAAGCTGATATTCGAATAACTCCCAGGAATATGAGTGGGGTTGTTTGGGAATCGTTCTTCCCACCACCGAACGTGACCACCCCAAATCACAACTGAAATTTCCTCACAAATATAATCTCTTTAAGCACTCAGCTTATCTTCTCCAATTTGGCATGCCCAATATCACATCTTCCTCTCCTCAGGAATCTTTTGGGAGGCATATGAACCTTTACATAAGGCTCCATCCATAGTTCCTCTACAACCAAAAGCAGCTCAACGACGTGGCATACTTGTTCACCAAAGCAGGAACAACACAAAGATCCTGTGAAGATCACCAAAAAGTGGACAGTTTCTGAAAGAGAAACAAACAAAACATACATTAGTTAACGAGGGATAGCAATAGGAGAATCTAGCAATGTAGGTATGCCAGTCAGCACAAATGTCATGGTTTTTGTCATAGACTTCAAAGTTCCTCTATGAAGTTAGACACAAAACAGGGCAAAAAATACAAAGATTCAGTAATTTCAAACCTGAAATATGACCTTTGACCTTGAAAGATGAACCTCAGGTGGTGTTGACAATGAAACCACTATTTAGAACCCCTCGGCCCGGTCCCTCAAAACCCCTGTACTATGGATCCCGAGATCGTGTCTCTAGCCCTTCGAGAAGTCATTTTAGCCCCGGACTCAAGTTAATCCTTCTGACTCAAGTTACAAACCCCGAGATCGTGAGGTTCCAGTCCTTCTCTGTAGGAGTCTATGGATAAATAGCACGATATTTCAAAAAGTTGTGGACAGATGCGGACAAAACTTTGTGGATAAGTTGGGTCGGTGACAAAAACAATCTGATTCGATTTTGGTGAAGGTGTGGATTTAGATTAGGCTTATCACTGGGATACAAAACGTAAACTGTTCAGCCTGGTGGAGGGGGTATGTGCTCTACCGAGTGCAGTTTTATTTATAGCTCGTTTTTACTCTTTAGACAAATATCACAAAAACCAGTTTGTTATGAAGATTATTATGTTCAGGTGTCAGGGCCTAAACATTCTGTGTTTGGCAGGATGCCCAACTTTCTGAATTCAAGAGTGATTTGGAGATTTATCGAGAGCAAACCCATGACCATAAGGTCCTGCTGGAAGACAAACAGAGTGACAAGGCCACAATCAGCAAGGCACTGAGTCAGAACAAACAGCTCAAACAGGAAGTGGAGGATCTGCAATTCGCCCTGGCAGCTGTGGTGAGGCCAAACATATCCATGACGTTGATGTTTTCATTTGCATTGTGTCTAATTAACAATTATAATTCACTGGTTCATTTGTTTATAATTGTCTGGTCTTATTCAGCATGACCATTTGCCAGAATTTGCTTTTGATTGGGTATTTTTGGAATGGCAAGTGTGCTGTTATGCATTTTTCGCATAGCCATAGGATTTTATCAAAGTTTATTTTATTGCAAGCGAGCAGATAAAAACCGTCGCTTCGCTAACGGGAATATTAAGATGGGGGAGGGGAAAGGGAGCGAGGAGGGGTGGTGGAGTGAGGAAGGAGGGCGTGGGGTGAGTGAGGAAGGGGTGAGGAATGGGAACCACAGAAGGGGGTGGAGAGAGCGAGTCTTCACCACACGTCGCTATGCACTCCAGGAGGGGGGATGGAGCGAGGATGGGGAGAGAGGGAGTAGTGTGGGGGAAGAGGATGTTCTGGAAATGCGTTTGGTAGGGGACTTGATGAAAAGCGGGGGGGGGGGGGGGGATGGTCCCCTTCTGCCAGTGTTAGTACAAGATTGAACGAATATTGGTACTTAAAACTGCACATTTAAATGAATCATAATAAAACACCAGAGACGTCTGTGGGGTGGGGGCTTTACCAGGAGGTAAATGAGGGAAGGGAAGGGAGGAAGGGCGTTTTCCTTCAACCGTCAAAAAAGCCGTGCCAATGTTTGTGCCTTTATTTAATTTCCACATAAACGATAACTTGAGAATCTCTTAACTTGAGATGAATTGGCGAAGTGATCTCAGCAGAAGTTTCGACTGCGAAAAAAACAAAAAACAAAACCCAGCCTTTTATTTGTACAATTCGTACATTCTTTGTTTCTTCTCTTTGAGACCCCTTCCTCTCCTCGACCTCGGAGAATTGTATGGTGGTGGAGAGGGGTTTGGGAGGAAGATAGCGTGAGGGAGGGAAGGGAAGGCAGTGTGAGGGGAGGGGAAGGAGTGGCACTAGGGGAGGAAGGGAAGGCGGCTCTAGGGAGGGGGGAAGGTGGCTAGGGGAGGGAATGGAAGGGAAGGCGGTGCTAGGGAAGGGAAGGAAGGTGGCGCTAGGGGAGGGAGGGAAGGGAAGGCAGTGCTATGGGAGGGAAGGGAAGTCGGCGCTAGGGAGGGAAGGGAAGGCGGCGCTGGGGAAAGGGAGGCAGCATGGGGGAGGAAAGGCGGCGCGGGGAGAGGTGAGGGCGGCGCGGGGAGAGGTGAGGGCGGCCGCGGGAGAGGTGAGCGGCGCGCGCGGGGAGAGGTGAAGGCGGTGCGGGGGGAGGTGAAGGTGGCATGAGGGGAGGTGAGAGGTCATTTAACAGCTGTTTGACGTCCTGACCCATTGGTGAAAGTTCCAAACATGATTTTTCATGTTTATAATAAACTAGTTTGTGCCCGCCCGTCCACCCCACCTCTCTCCCCATCTCACAGCTTTTTGTATAGTCCCCTTTAAAAAAAAATTTCCTTATTGTAACCACACCACATCACATCACATCTATCTATAATGGGGCACATGTGTATCTGGCTGTAGATATATGTGGTGGAAATAGCACCACCTTTGGTGGTAGCTGGTATTAAAATCATCTTCCTTTATTACCTCTACCACCGAATCTGGAAGGAGGTTGTTTTCACCCCTGTCTGCCTGTCCATGTGTCTGTCTGTTTGTGTGCAGGATATCTCAAAAAGTTGTGGGCAGATTCAGACGAAACTTGTTGTACAGGTTGGGTGGTGACAATGACAAATTGATTAAATTTTGGTGAAGATCCAAATACAGATTCAGACATGAAATTGTTTTTTCATTTTTAAAGTGATTTTTCAGCATTGAGAGATTGGGCCAAAAATGATATATAGCAGTATATTCCAAAAATGTCCTGGGCCTGATATGTTCTCGTGGATCAGGCATTCCATGGCGGAAGTATTTGTTCTACGGAGTGCCTTTATAGCCTTTATAATGTAGTGGAACCTTCTCAAAATTATGATATAGAGCATATGTTGTGTTCAATAAAATTTCTTTCAAAAATGACAATTATACACTATAATGTATAGTGCATTTCCAAGAATGTGCCGTAGCACATTACCCACTGAAGGTGGGCCGAGAAGGTTATCCGGTGGGAGTGCCCACGAGTTGATATAAACACAGGTTGGTGAAGAATCGATTTTAGCCTGTGTTTATGTATTGTTGGCACATATTTGACTTGATACGTTTGGACTATCTTTAAACCAGATGTGCACAAATAGACCACACACTGAAGTCACTTAACATTCTGTGATTCATGTTCATGTATTTGGCACTCCATATTGTGGTTCACAAACATTTCTAAAAAGCATCCTGGTCATACCACAATAATCGGGTATGTTTGAAATAGAAAACTTTTATTTTTTATTTGTTTGACTTTCTGATCTTCTCTGGAGTGTGTCCTTCAAGTCATATTTGTCGTGATAACATAGGTTTCACAATTACTTTGAAAAATGACTTTTCTGATGCATTTGGACCAGACTCTATGGCATAATGGTTAGTGCGTTTGCTCTGAGCCTGGGAGGTAAGCGGCTTGAACTCCGGCCAACTCATATCAAAGACTTCAAAAATGGTACGCTTCCTTGCTTGAGGCTCAGCATTTAAAGGATTGCATGGCGAGAATGCCAATATATGGTTAAACCCCATGTGTTGACAGTCTCGGTGGGGAAGGGAGGGGTGGGAGATTTATCCTGAATTCCCTCACTGATTTTTGAGAGAAAAACGACATCACAAAGATGGCGTCAGCAGTACCCAAATTGCCGCTGGAAGTTGGTCAGTGGTTGCTTTTGTCTGAAGTCGTCCAAGGTTGTCTTGTGTGTGCATGTCCATGCTTGTAAGCATGCATGTGATTTGTGTTGCATCCATATCCTCCATGAGCACTGTTAAAAGGTTGTCTTGCACTAAAAAAAAATAAAAAAAATTACAAAAAATAAATTAATAAATTAATAAACAAGCCGGTAGGCGGTGATGGGTCGCCGAGCAGGACTGTTAGTATTGCGACACTTTGACCACTGACCTAGTGGAGATAGGTCATTATGCAAATGAGCAAACTTGTACCACTCATCGGGGAGTATTCACGTGCAAAAATTTGTTTGGATCGGTTGAGCCGTTTTGCCGGTAGGGGGACTTGAATAGACATTTTGACCGAAAAATGCACTTATTGACCTTTGACCCCTGAACTAATCGAGATAGGTCATTATGCAAACGAGCAAAGTTATTGTACTCATTACGGTCTATAAGCATGTAAAGTTTCATTCAATTCGGTTCAATCGTCTTGGAGCGAGTGTACTTTGAAGTTTCAGCAGGAATGCTCAATGCTCGAACCATCAGTTGAAGAGGTTGCCATTTGGAAACTATAAGATATAGAGCAAAATGGATGGATGTCATATAGCGGATAGGGATCACCTTAAGATTATGCATATCAAATCTCATCCAGTTCCATCTACTGAAACTATCGGTATCCATTTGAATGAAAATACCGAAAATGCGTTTGAAATCGGAAATCCCAAAGTTCGAGGGGTGCTGTGGGTGAACAAGATCTAAATCAAAATCCGGCTCGATCGTTTGTGCACAATGTATTCAGATGATTAGTGTGAATTTTATGACCATCCGACTATAACTAGGAGGAGTAGCATTTGGCGCGAAGGCACCTCAGCTCTCGCATATTATTGATTTTTGCCTAATTGACCTTTGACCCCTGACCTAAGTGAATCGTCAATATGTCCTGAGGCAAAGTTGTAGTACTCATTGAGTACCATGAACCTGCAAAGTTTCATTCGTATCGATGCACTCACCTGGTCGCTAGGGGGCCTTCAATTTTCGTACTTTTCGCGCATACCTTAATTGTAGGGGGCGTTGCGGGTAAAGTATTCCATATATCACAAAATCCGGAATATATTTGATGGAGCATCACCTGTAGATCATTCGTGCCAAATTTCATAACCCTACGTGGGATAA
>CM068957.1:44663860-44681769 GCA_035128595.1 Eptatretus atami
GGTGTGGTGTTAATGAGATTGGGATTCAGGATAAGTTCCCCCAGTATGTGATTTCCCCATGACCTATTCCTACGTTTTTGCATTTACAAGCGAGCCAGGCATGCTGAACAGGCAGAGGCCCCACCTTCCCGGGTTTCGTGCGAGCAAGCCACACCCTGGAGGTGGAACTGTTGTTCGGTGTGACGTCACGAGAGATAGACAAGCGAGGAGGTGGTTGGCTTGGTTGGTTGAGTTCGGAGTGAGGGACGCACACAGTTGAGAGAGAACGGGGCGAGGAGATGGCCTGTAAGAACAGGGCTTTACGGCTGGCTTTCCTTTGACGCATGAAGAAGACAGCACGAGTCTCGTATCCATGCTGAGGCGAATTGGCTCGCGTACTGAGCAAGACGTTAGCCATTGGCTCTTGGTTGGATTGTGAGAGACGAACCTCGAAGCCTAGTGTATATCACCGAAGGGGACGGTGCCATTCTGAAAAGTAGTGGGTCGGTGAAGACTATCGACACACGAAGAAGCTGCAATGGGGTCTCTGATCCTTGGTGTTGAACACCGCTCACAAACTGTGTGATGTACGTTTTTCCCGCTGCGCGAGAGCGGCTCAGCACCATTTTTTGGACGCGTCCACACGTGCAGGATGAAGCGCCTCAATTCCAAGTTCCACAAAGACCATCTCTGGACCAAGATAAGTGCCAGAACAAAGGAAGGGTTTTCTTTTATTTTGTTTCCCCTTGTCTGTATTTAAGTCTGTGTGTAGAAGCGCCTCGACTTTAAGGCCCTGTCACACCTTGACGATTTAGCCAGCGTATGCCTGACGTATGCAAAATTTGGCTAAAACGCTGGCACACGTCGATACGTTATGGGTAAGTTTGTATACGTTAAGAGCACGCTGGCATACGTCGTAGTACGCTGGCTTTTTTTCGTAGTACGCTGGCATACGTCGTAGTACGCCGAGGTGTTAGACAAATTTTCCATGCTTGAAATTTTTCGACGTATGCCAGCGTATGACTCACACATTCTGCATAACGCTGGCCATAAGTTTAGGCACGTTACGCGATCGGTTGACACGTCGACACACGTTACTTGTAAGTTACTCATAAGTCGAAACACGTCGAGGTAATGTTTAGCGTACCGAAACTTATTTCTAACCTATGAGTAACGTGTTGTAGGCACGTTACGCGATCGTTGACACACGTCCACACACGTTACTCATAAGTCGAAACACGTCAAGGTAATGGTTAGCGTCAGTGTTCCAGACTCCCTGGTTTTTATTTATTTTATTTTTTTCTTCGGTATGACGGTGATGTTGACACTTCGATTTCTAGTGCAGTTATAATATAATATAATTAATAGGCTGCCGCTCAACGATTTAAATCATAACCGCACTAGAAATCAAGTGTCAACATCACCGTCATACCGAAGAAAAAAAACCAAAAAAAAAACCAGGGAGTCTGGAACACTGACGCTAACCATTACCTCAACGTGTTTCGACTTATGAGTAACGTACAAGTACGTGTTGTCGACGTATGTCAACGATCGCGTAACGTGCCTACAACTTATGGCCAGCATATGCGGAACGTGTGTCATACGCCGAGTAATTTTCAACATGCTGAAAATTTCTCGACGTATGACGACGTATGCCAGCGTGCTCTTAACGTATACAAAACTTACCCATAACGTATTCGACGTGTGCCAGCTTGGTTCGGCAAATTTTTCATACGTCGGCATACGCTGGCTAAAACGTCAAGGTGTGACAGCGGCTTCCCACTTCGATGTCTAGTGCGGTTATGATTTGAATCGTCGAGCCGCAGCCTATGAATAGCCTACGCCACGTGATCGTCGGCGATACGCTGCCGCGTGCTACGCATAAGTTAGACTATCGTTGGGCATAGGTTGTGAACGCCGAAAACACGCTCAGTATTCGTTGGTATAAGTTATCTATATGTGATTGAAACGTTCTGTGTACGTTACTAATACATTATGCATACATCCAACACGTTATTATATGCCCAAAACTTAAAAAAAACATCAATAGTTCAGCGTACGCCAGCGTTTTACATACATTTTGAGACGTTGCCGTACGCTGCCTAAAACGTCAAGGTGTGACAGCCCCTTTAGGGTTAAATTATCTCACGATTATTATTATATCTGAATTATTGTCCCTTGTAAAGATTTGTCTATTTTCATTAAATCCCGTGTTTATTTTAAGTGCCTGTGTACATGTATTTGTCGTGGGGTTCGAGTATAAACCCCCCTGTGCTGTGCTTCCCTATGCCTCCATCGCTCCACCAGTGCCGCACCCTACCCCTCCGGCGCGCATTATCACTGAGGATCAACGTGTTCGCCTCCTAAGGAAAACCGCTCAGCTATCCGGGCTGGCGGTGTTATCCACCCGTCAAGCACAATTCGGGTCGGGGAATCACCATTAACCACCAGGCCGCGACAATATTTACTTTGTTTGGATGAGCTTTCACACACAAACATCAATGAATATGCTGTTGGGCCCCTCACTGCTGTGCTGTATTCACATACTCCTTGGAGTATTAATGTAAACATCCTGATCAAGTGAAGCAAATTGTATATTTGGTTAAATTTCCTTCAAAAACACAACATTTAATACACTGCAGTGGGTCTACATGATCCTTCCACTAGTGCCGAGTAAACTTTTTCAAAAGACCAAGATGGTATAAATTTCCACAGCACTGCAGATAAGACGACATGGTCCATGAATCCCCCTCTCCAACAAACATCCTACCAGTTCCAGTTATAGTCCGATTACACCTTGTGCTGATCAACTGCAATACTGCACTCTAGAGTTTATGGTCATCAGGAAAAAGTGCCTAATTAAAATAATAATCAAAGTAAACATCATCTCACCTGTTAATGCCTCAGGCCACACCAATCCAACACAAACATTGTACCTGTTTTGCTCCAACATCATCCTGCCACCTTACATTCACTTGCAAACATCTAAACACAGATTCTTTCTCCAACTCCAATCACTTTCCTTAAACCCCAACTCTCACCCACTGCCCTCAGCCATGTACTCACAAGCTCCAACACCCTGGCACTAAGTTTTGCATTGTCTGTTGTGTTGGCTTCAAGTTCAACAGCTAGGTTGCACAGTTTCACCTGAAAGGAAATTAAATAAATCGAAGACATAAAAAGAAAGGCAGAAAACAACTTGAAAAAGTGCTTCCAAAGTGAACAATAAAACATTTTTAATATGGATTTCCTTTTCAAATCGGTATCAAATATAAATTTTTCTGCTCCAAGTTCTCCTTTATATTAATCAAAGGCTTGTGAAGTTTAAACATAAATAAAATGCAGGACAGAGATAATAGAAGACATTACTGTACTTTACATGAATTACAAGGACATTAGGCAATGGACAAACAAAGTAACTTCCTCGTGGGAAGCGCTCCAGCCGGTAAAAACACCAGTGATGTCAATGTCAAACCCATGCTCAGCTTTTTGATCAATGCTTATTAATCAATTAAATATTAAAGAGAGACAGGTGATTTCAAGGTAATTCCTTTGCAGTAGAGCACCTCAAACCGTTTATTAGCCCCCATTGGAATTAATCTGAAACGGGGGCTTATGGATTTGGTCTCGATTTTCGTGTCCATGCATGTGTGCGTGGCTGTGTGCGTCCGCAACCATATCTCGGACATGTATAGACCAATTTTATTCATACTTGGCACAAAGACAACACATGATGGTATACATATACGCCATTTTGTTTTTTGACATCACATCCAAGATGGCCAACTGGTGGCCATTTTAGTTGTAAAAAAACAACCTGGTGTCGATCACGTCCTCAACCATTTTGTGGACATGCATTTACCGATTTTATTCGTACTTGGCACACAGATAACGAATGATCGCTTACATAAGCCCATTATTTTTTCGACATCAGATCCAAGATGACCAACTGGTGGCCATTTTGTTACTTAAACGTGTCCGCAACCATTTCTCAGACATGCATGGTCCAATTTTGTTCAAACTTGGCACAAGCACAGTACACAACTGCGTACACTTGCAGCGAACGTTATTTTGCGATCTGATCAAAAATGGCCAACTGGTACACTGGCAGCCATTTTAGTTGTAAAAAGAACCAAATGTTGATTGAACACATCCTCAAACATTTCTCGGACAAGCATTTCTAATGTTGTTCAAACTTGGCACACGGATAATGAATGATGGCTGACATCTGCATGTCATTTTTTTTTTCGAGATCAGATCCAAGATGGCCGATATTTTAGTTGTGCATAAACATGTGCTAGCCATTTAACTCCATACAGCAAAATTACTAAAATAATGGGGGCTATGATGTTTTGACTTTTTTTACTGGTTTTATATATTTTCATTAAATTATCACGTAGAGAAACTGTGCAGTAAATAACTGAAGGAAAAATAACACACAGGCAAAAACCAAGAACGTGTCCATGGTTTATCAGGGTACCTAGTGCTGAAAATTAGTGCCGGAATTGGCCAGGGTGTCGGCAATAATCAATTGGTTCTGTGGCCTACAAGGCTTCACCAAAATTCCATGACTCGCAGAAAACAATTGAGGTTCTTGAAAGCATCCCCTGCACCCACCCCATCACAAACACCTTTTCATCAACAGTTGATTTAAAGAAAGAAAGAAAGAAAAAATAAATATATATATTTTTGGTAAATAAAATAAAATCTTACCTCCAGTTCAGCAAAATTTGAACAGTTTTCATCAATTCCATTGAAAGCATGATCACACTGAAATGAAAAGAAAAAGGATGCATTTTAAACTCTTCTTCAAAAGTCGCTGGGAAAACATTCATTTTTTCTGAATCATGATGTGTGCAGGACAAGTTTGGTGTGAAATAATAAATTTTTATTTTTTTAAATGCTTTTTGAAAAGAGACCTACAAATACAGTGCTATATTGAGAAAATTTCCTCGTGGCTTTAATAGTATCTTAAATATCGATTATACACTGCATGCAGTATATATAATTTTTTCTCCAGGGTGATCGAAAATCAAGTCCCAATTTAAATATATAAATACTCTGTTGTTATTGTAGGTAGAGCATTATTATCCCCATGCTTTTTCAAAAAAAATGGGGGGATATTGTAATCGGATCCATCTGTCTGTCTGTCACACTATCTCCTCCTAAATGGTTGGGCAGAAATTCACCAAACTTGGTGGTTTAATCACCACATGGCAAGAAGGTGCAAGAGCAGTTAAGTCATTTTGGACCCTGGGGCATGGTCAAAAGGTCTAATACTGAAAAATGCAATTACAGGCACATTCTGAAATTAAACTGTGTTTATGCAATAAACATTGGGAGACATGAAATATGTCACGACTTTTTGGAATTGATCCCCGGTTCATGCCCCAGGGGGTGTGGAATTTAGGTCACAGGGGTCAAAATGGGGAAAAAAAAATTTTCACTCAAAGCTTGATATTGGGGTGGTTCAAGCTTTATATAAGGTGGAACCTTTTACCAACTTTCAACTTCGCTTTAGGTGGGAAGTGTGGGGATTTGTGGTGGCATCATCGACTTTGCTAGTTTGTTTTTTTTTGAAAACTTGTTTATTGCCATTAATATATTTTTTTGACTTTCAGATTGATCCATTATGACCGAGAGAATAACTGTTGCTCAATGAGCGAAAATTATTGCACGGTACGAGGATTGGCAGTCTGTAATTGCAGTTCAAATAATGGTGGCGGCAAGAAATGGGAAGACAGGAAATACCATGTTGTTAATGTAAATAAAATGCCAATTTTTTTTTCCTGAAATGCCATTTACTGCCATTTTGATTTGTGATCATCAAATTTCAACATACGCTCCTGTGTGTTTATACAACTGTGTAATGTTTGTCAAGGTGAGACGTATATGCTAGGAGTTGATCTCTGTAAAAGGATAACAATAATAATGTTGAAGTTCATCTTTAATCTGTATAGAAAGATCAACAGGGTGCGAGGGATTTCTGATTACTTCCACACATGGAAACATCCAGCAAGTACCAGCGGTTTATAGAGGGAAGGTCTTTCGTAAAGTTTCTCCAAGGATTCCAATGGGGAAAGAGAGTGAAACCGGGGGAAAGGGGGATTGGAGGAAGGGGAGGGGGGAATAATAGCCAGTCCTTTATTGCTTTGTTATGTGCTGTGTCAGGTTTTGCGTTTTATTTTTGAAACAAAAGAAACCAAAGTCTGGAGTACATTCATCTGCCGGTTTGGATCGATCGAGTGGAGAACCTTAGGATTATATGACACGGTACCGGTGGTCGACGAGTAAGTGTAAGCTTCCCTTCAAATCTACATCAGCGGTGTATTGGTAACGAGGTGAGGTTAATGCATGTAAACTCGATCGACCATCAAATTTTCATCATCTACAACCAAGTTTTCTTGCAATTATTTTTCAGAAGCTCTATTGAGTGAGAAAACTTCCTCCGAATTGGCTCATTTGGTTCTTTCCACCAATCAAAAGAGAGCGAGTAAGCATGAATACAACAACCACCACCAAACAAGCAGCAGGATCAAACTAAATTGTACTGCACAGACAATAAAGAATGGAAAACTAGTGTTTGTGAACGCTAGTGTCGATCTACGTCGGTGGACAGGTACAATGGACTATTACCCTCGGCAACGGAGAGGGTATTGCATTGGGGTCTGTCTGTCCGCACAGAACTTTTGTGTTTTTATCCGCAACCGCTTGTCGGATTGAGACGAGATTTTCACCGTTGGTGCGACTACTCATGTAGAATGTTTTAATGATAATTATGACGTCATAGGTCACGTGATGTGGCAGTCATATTGGAGAAATGGAAAAACTTTTAACCTCCATCTCTGAAACCGCACCAAGGAAAAAATGAAACTTGGCACATGGCAAGTACACCTCATGGGGAAGGAGTTTGATTTTTTATGAGGTCATATGCGCCCTCATTATGACATCATAATTGCCTATGTGGAACGCCACATCCGATCAGTATAAAAATTTTTGAGGGTCATCTAGGGATAAAATGTTCCACAGAAAAACATTTCATTAAGTCATCGGTCACGTGATGTGGCAGCCATGTTGTTTTTGTTTTTTTTAAGCCTTCAAAAATCTTCTTCTCTGAAGTGGCTGAACAAATCGAGGCGAAACTTTACACGCATGACCGCCTGTCCATGAGGAACAAAAGGTTCACACATATGATATCATAGGTCACATGGTTGGCAGCCATATTACCCTAAAACCTATACCACTCAAAATAAGTCGTGGCGAGGGTCTGCAATCTCTGATTGCTCTTTTTCTTGTTATTATTGCATCTGCAGCCTTTGGCTTCTGGTTGCATCATTGCTGGAAGTGTGGCGGTGATGCTGATGCAGAACCCCTTGTTTCCAGTAAGATGGTACTCAATTTGCGGATCTCAGAAGGATGACAGGCTGAGTCAACCCACCTTGTGTTATTTAACAGATTGACAGGGAATCAAACTCATGAACCTAAGATCGTAAGCCAGCCACCTTAACCATTAAGCCAACACCAGGCTTATAACAATGGATGAAATCAACAGGATATCGAATGAGGTATGCTAACCGCTGTGAGAAGCAAAAAGCTGACGCTTCAGCGCGTCAACCCTTTGTCAGAGCAACAATCTCCAATAAATAGGTAAGGGGGACAAGAACCGCTTGATGAATGGAGATGCAAAAAATTACATCAATATGATAAAAGGAGCCACGTCTGTCTATATGTCTTTTTTGTTATATAGTTTGTTTGTCGTGTTATAGCTTGAAAACGGATTTCAATGAATCCAACGATGGTGGATTCAGGGAACTCCCGGGAAGGTTTATGACGCAAATATATATATATATATATATATATATATATATATATATATATATATATATATATATATATATATATATATATATTGTTACGGCTGTGGAAATTCGCAAACACCATTCAGGTCCCGTAGGTGAGATTTTTTTAAGTACATGTGTAGTTAGCCCAAACCCATTGTTTAGAGGGAATTAATGTGATTAATTCGGGCTGCGACACTTTGAGTTAGGCGTTTTTCGTTCTTGCTTTACGTAAAGGGTTGAGTGGGCGCGGGACGCCCGATAATTAATCAGGAACCGTCGAGGCCGACGATAACACCGCTCGGTTATCCCGATAGCACGGAACGGATCGCTTAAGCGGCCCGTGTCCGAAGTCGACCTGCGGCGAGGTGCGGTCGCCGGTTACCATCCGCGTGGGTACTTAGGTAGGTCGAGTTGGCGAACAACCCTATCCCACGCGGTGGCCGATTGGCACGATCGTGGTGAGGCCGAAAGGCCACCCGTGACTGGATCCCGGCGTTAGTCCGGGAGGGTCACGACGGAATTGTCCGTCCGGTGGCGACGTACCGCGATTCGAGTCACGTGGTCGTTCGCACGCCGGCGGGCGCGAATTCGCAACACTGGTGTACAGGAGTGGGATTCGAATCCCTCCTGCCTCCAAGCTAAATTCACGGGAATCGGTTCAGGGGTGAGAGGAGCGACCCCGATTCCCTCTAAATTACGAGCGATTAAATTAACCCCCCTTACGTGGAATAAGTGGCGTCTCAAGGCGAGCGGGAGCCGGGGGTATTAGGAATGTATATGTGTAGTAGTGTAGGATCCATGGCCCAGGTCGGTTCTTTTTATAATTATAACCCCACCACTAACTGTGGACAGTGTGGAGCGGCTTGAGCACGAACTTTGCCGGCAAACGAGTCCCACAATGGCAGCGCGATCGACCTCAGCGCAGCACGGAGCGGGCTGATATTAATAGTACAACTAACGGCACAGCACGAGGCCTGAACTCCCAGTCACCGGTTCAAGCCACGTGGTCACGGCATGTGCCATGGCAGGTGTGCAGGATGACTATGCGAGCATTGGCAGGCTTCAGGCACAATTGGGGGATGTCTTGGAGAAGGTGAAGCGTTATGAAGAATATATCGAGGAGGTGCAAAGTGGAGTGGACGAGTCACAACGGCACGCAGACGAGCTTCAGGAAAATTACGTGTACGGGGGACACAGCGATTGGACGATTTACTGGAACGAATTCGGTGGCAAAAGCATGACTTGGCCAACAGGTCGACGAACTATGTGGGAAAAAAGATTTGGTAGTGTTTTATACCCGTCAGTTGGAATATGCCAAGAGCAAACGGAACAAAAGAATAGAGGAACAGCAGATTGGTATCTCTCAGGATAGGAAACAATGGGAGGAAGAATGGAAAACTGAGCTCGAAAAGAAACAAAAGGAGCACGACTTGGAAGTAAAACAACTAATGGAAAAATTATTGGAGGAAGCAAGGCGTTCAAAGAACTGGAGGGGAGAGTGAGGGAAATACAGTTGGAAGAGAAAAAAATGTGAACATGATGGGGAGTTGGAACAATTGAAGGAAGAGATAAGAACAGGCAATCAGGAAAGAGAAAACTAGAACGGAAGATAGAAATAGGAAAGAATGGCAGGAGGTCCTAGAGGATATGGTGAGGAAATGAACAAATCATGGAAGGAAGCATGCAAAAGAGGTGATGAGGCCAGAAAGGAAAAATGGGAAAAAGTTGATGAGTTACAGGAACTTGAAGACAAAAGACGGAATTACAAGATGAGCTGGGGACGTTGAAAAGGAATTAGAAGGAAAGTTTCTGAGTTGCAAAAACACCAAAACAAAGAGATGGAGTTACAAAACGAGTTGAGGAGGGTGAAAGAAGAAAGAACGACAGCAGAAAATGAAACGTTAAGGAACCACACTGTACAGATCGAACAGCTGGAAGCGAAGGCCAGATTAAAGAACGAGATGCAAGAAAGAGTAATGATGGAAGAACGAATGAGACAGAAGAAGGAAATCGATCAATGGAAGGAAACCACGAGATTGCAGAATGAGGAACAAGAAAGAGTACTGAAAGAACAAGGAATGAGACAGGAGGAAGAAATCTGTCAGTTGAAAAAATAACGAGATTACAGAATGAGGAACAAGAAAGACAGTGGAATAAAAAACTGAAAGTATGAATTTGAAAATGAACGACAAAACGAAAAAAATAGGTTGGAATACGAGAAGTTGAAGGAGCAAGGAATGAAGCAGGAAGGAGAAATGAGGAGATTGAAGGACACAACGAGATTGGAGAGGGAAGAGCGAGAGGAACAATGGATAGAAAACAAAAGAACATGAAGCTGAGGTTGACCAATTGAAAGAAAAAGCGAGGCTGGAGTGCGAGGAGATAGGCAAAGAACAGCGAATGAAACAAAAAGGGAAATTAACCACATGAAGAAAACCATGAAACTGCAGAAGGAAGGACAGAGAAAGAACAAGGAAGAGTAATGAGACAGCAGCAAATGAAACACAAGAAGGAGATTAACCAAATGAAGCAAACATGAAACTGGAGAAGGAAGGACAGGAGAGGAAACAAGGAAGAGTAGTGAGAGAACAGCGAATGAAACACAGGAAGGAAATGAGCCAATGAAAGAAACGATGAGATTGGAAAATGAAGAGCAGGAGAAACTGTGGGGCAGAAAACAAGAACAATGTGGGTTGAAAATTGAACAGCTAAAACGGGACGAGATTGGCGTCCACGGGATTGAAAAACTCCGGAGGGAGAATGAAGAACTCAGAAAGTTCCGAGAGGAGGAACAGCTCAAAAGAGCCAAGAAATGGAACAGCACAATGAGGTGGGATGTGTGACAGCACCACGGGAATAATGTTCATAGTGCGGGACTTGATAGACATCACTCGTCGGATGAAACAACAATTAGGGCAAACCCTGAAAATGGAGACAGTGGAAATAATAACGGGAGCCCGGTGACTGAAGCGTTGTGGACGAGACGCGAGGTGACGACGTCCGAAAAAGCAAAAGAGACAAAGATCCAGGAAGAAACTAATAGACACGAAGAGACAATAGAAATAAAATGTATAGAGACTCGGGAGATAGAGAAAATAGAGGAGAGACTGCACGATAAGGACGGGGTTAAAGGAACAGAACACACACACACAGAGGTAGTGGAGATAATGGGGGTGAGCTCGCGGAGCGTGTGGAGACCCGGTGCGAGCAGCGGGATGGCCGCCTCCAGGAACGAGGGGAGGAGTATGCCCCCTTGAAGCGAATCACGACCAGGTGGGTCCGGTCGTGCCAAGCGGAGTTGAAGGGATGAGTGCTGTGGATAGGTGCACGTGCAGCTTGGGGGTATAGAGGCCCGGGAACCCTTGTGGGGACACGAATCCCCAGTTGTGGTGTGAAGGGGTGTGTTTTGCGAGTGTGCGGAGTGCGTGCTTTCCGGCACGCATGGGGTGAGTGAGAGGGTCCGTGTGAGAGAGACCGTGTGTGTGAGGTCTCTGTGTTTGAGGGAGATGACGGTCGGCATGCGGGAGCATGCAGCCGTGTCTCCCAGTGTGAGTGTAATGGAGTGGAGTCTGTGCGTCGTAACACGCAGGTGTGCGTGGAGGGAATGGCGACGGCGACAGAGAGACGGAAGCCGGGTAGCGGCCGTAGCTGTTGTGGGGACCGTGCCGGGTTCACCCGCGGCGAGCGCGAGGTCCGTGCTGTGCAACGCACGAGACCCCCACGTGCTCGCTTGCGGGAGTGAAGCCCGGTCCGGAAACGCACGCGGTGGATGTTGCCGATCCCGCGGACGGACAAAGTGTAGGCTGGTTTACGGATTTGGACCGGACGGGTTCTCCACGCGAGATTGTGTTAAGCTCCAACGGCAGAGCACATGTGTTCGCGTGGGGAGCCCTCGGAGTGCGAGGTTTGCTTTTTGGGGGTGCGCAGGTGACGTCATGGCTGCACGTAGGGTTGGAATCCGGCGGGAGGGTGAATCCCTGCCGGATGGTACCGTCCAAGAGGGACGAGGTACACGTGCAGCTGCATGACGTCATGGGCAAGGTGCAAGGTGCGCGAGCTGTGAGTTGCCGCGCTGGTGCTGCGCGTAATTGGAGAAAAAAAAATTAAACAAAAGCAGGCCTCGCTTTCGGGTGAACAGGATTCCCTGGGCAAGGGGTGAAAGACCCCCTTACCAGGGCACAGGATGACAACTAGTTAGGGGGAAGGGTTAGCTTAGCTAGACCGGCTCCATGGGGCAGGGGTAAGTCCTCATGGGGCCCGTGGAATGGATTAGGTAGAGGGATGTTAGTTCAGATTTAGGATGGGAAAATGGAGTATGGGATTATTTTGAGGACAGTGACAGACTGTGGATGTGTAGTGGGGACGTAGCTTAGCTACGTAGTGTTAAAAGGAACGTGCTATTAGTTTAAGGGACGACGTGGGAGCACGAGTTAGTTAGGGGAGGTAGATGAAGGATGGCAGAGTTCAGCGTGTGTGCGTGTTGAAGAGTTGGTGAGTTGAGTGGAAAAATGTACGTGTTGAGTGGGTGAGGCCAGCGGGTCTGTGTGAGTGGAGCGAATGTGGAATGCATGGTGCGATGAGTGATTGGGGAGGAGTGACTCCCGCCCAAGGGACCCGGGGTCAGTTAAAGTGAGTTAGTGGGTTAGTTAAATTGACAAAATGGAGGTCGTTTTGTTGTTGGTGGGAGTGTAGGCTCGAAACCTGTTTGGAGGGGTGCAGCAGCCCTGTTGACGGGCTGGGAGCGTGGCTGCGAACGGTGAGTATCGCTGAGTGGGTACCCCGGGCACCGGGCTAGTCGGCCGTGGTAGGCCAAGGGCCCATGGGGGGCGGGTTAGCGTAGTGGGCACGGGTGCGCCCGCTTGGTGCGGGGGCCCGGAGCGCCGTTAGCCGCGTGGGCAGTGTCGTGGGCACGGGTGACCCTCGGAAAGGGGCCCGGGAAGCCAGCCTGCCACATGTGCGTTTCAGGGAGTTGCCATGGGGGGCACTCCCCGGTGTTTAGGGAGCTGGTAGGCTCGGAGGCAGTGTAGTGCCCGGGGTGCCATTGTAGGGGAACTGGCAGAGGGTAGTGCCTGCCAAAGGGAGCCACGCGTCCCAGCCACGAAACCGTGAAGGGCACGAGGAAAATTTGAGGGCGAGGCCCGAAATTGAGAGGACACCAACACAGGCGATGGGAATCTGGGTTGTTAGAACCAATAGTGTAAGCGAGAGGCGCTTTTGAAAGCCCCGGGTAGTTTAACAGTTAATGGATAGGTAGATAGGAAGTGTACCCCTCCGCACCATCCATCCCTTCGCTCTCGTTGTGGGCCGCTGGACCCACTTTGGGTTGAAGATCGCTGAAGTCTGGGGAGGCCATCCTGAGGCTTCATTGGGCCTCAACACAGGACGCTAGCTCTCCCTCATTCCCCTCGGGAAGGGAACATAGGGGTTGGGAGTAGGCTAGGTGACGATAGGTTAGCCGAACAAGGACAATAAAGGGGGTTAGGGGACGATTTTATAGTGGTGGGGAAGTGAAAGTAAAGATAAACAAAACAAAAAAATTAATTGGGCTAAATTGGTTTTTGACAAATTAAGGGGGTGGGTATGGACAGTGACAGGCAAAGGCGATAGTGGGAGGGAGACAGGTAGGTAGGTCCGAGCCCGCCTTCTGCGAGTGGCCAGCACCACCGCACTCCCTCCACCAACCTGCACTGCACGGCGGGAGGCCGGCCACCTCATCGGCTGGCTGTTTGCTGCAAGGCCTGTGCCGGTCGGATCGTCCGACGGTTGTTTTTCTGCGAGGCCTGTACCGGCCGGATCGTCAGCAGCTGTGTTCTGCAAGGCCTGTGCCGGCCAATCCATCTGCCGGCGGTGTTTGCTACAGCGGCCTTGTCATGCCTTGCCTGCCTGCCTTTGCTTTGGCCCATGCCCACTGCCATGTCCACCAGCCCTGTTTTGTTTTGCATTTGCCCCCCCCCCCCCTGTTCATTTCCATGTGCGCCAGGATCAAGCAACAGGTTGCAAGCTGCAGGAACTGTCCTGTTGGCAGCTACAACACGGGCCTGCAGTGGCGGCCCGTGCGCCGGTTCACCGTTTTTTTAACTTTTGCTCCCTGCAGAGTCCATTGATCCTGGGCCATGGTGTAGTGTAAATTTGTAAGTTAAGGTAAGATGTATTGTAAATACGAGTGCGCCCCGGCATGTCTGTCTAGCGCCGGCAATTCTATTTAAGTCGTCTGTATGAGTGAGTTTGTTTAGTTAGTTACTCAGCCTCAGGTTATTTATTTTGGGACACGAATACCATGAATGTCGCACTCAGGGATCCGAAGGTAAAACGTATTAGGGGAAACTACACATGATGGCACACGAGAATTTGACGACTCGGACGAGTCTGTAAAAAGGGAGGGGTAGTGTTACGGCTGTGGAAATTCGCAAACACCATTCAGGTCCCGTAGGTGAGATTTTTTTAAGTACATGTGTAGTTAGCCCAAACCCATTGTTTAGAGGGAATTAATGTGATTAATTCGGGCTGCGACACTTTGAGTTAGGCGTTTTTCTGTTCTTTGCTTTACGTAAAGGGTTTGAGTGGGCGCGGGACGCCCGATAATTAATCAGAACCGTCGAGGCCGACGATAACACCGCTCGGTTATCCCGATAGCACGGAATGGATCGCTTAAGCGGCCCGTGTCCGAAGTCGACCTGCGGCGAGGTGCGGTCGCCCGGTTTACCATCCGCGTGGGTACTTAGGTAGGTCGAGTTTGGCGAACAACCCTATCCCACGCGGGTGGCCGATTGGCACGATCGTGGTGAGGCCGAAAGGCCCACCCGTGACTGGATCCCGGCATTAGTCCGGGAGGGTCACGACGGAATTGTCCTGGTTCGGTGCGTGGCGACGTACCGCGATTCGAGTCACGTGGTCGTTCGCACGCCGGCGGGCGCGAATTCGCAACAATATATATACATTGATAAAGGTCACTTTATATATGGGTACGTGGGCACACATGGCAAAACTGTAAACACCAACTTGTGATACGAGTTATCCCCACAAAGGAGGGCAGGATCTCCCAGGAATCATTTTTGTTCTTGCCCCAATGATTAGTCATCACAGCAAAGATTGGTATTCCCGTCAGCGAAGCAACAGGTCCGATATGCTCGTGAAAATAAAAAGCAGCAGGATCACTAACCAAAATCACAATTCTTTCCAAGCAAACAAACAAACAAAAAATCCTTTTTCAAATCAGCAAAAACATCGTGCAGTTTTCTGTTCAGTTGGTCGACGTAAACTGCTGGCTTTTATGAAGGTATTACATCATAATAAAAAGAAAATGTTGTACAGTACATAATAAACAAATGCAAAAATATATTCAATTTCCAATCCTCAACTATCCAACCACTTTTGGTTTGCAGAAAGGCTAACGAAAGACATTTTACAGTCTACTCCATAGACGTGAAAGGTCAAGAGTACGTAAGACCACACAACCAACCCACCAAATCTTGACCAGGTGTGCTATCTTGGTTCTCACAAGACCTGCCATTCAGCACTTGTCCATTTTCTTGAGGGCCATTCACTGGCAAAGCAATAAATCCATTCCTCTTGTGCGATCCGTTGTCATCCTGTGAGGACATCAATACAGACGCACAATTGTAACGCATACAATGTGCCACTTCCATGTACAAGTCCACTTGTAGCTCACGGGGTGGTTTGCAGTGAATGGTACCATGCCTTGACCAAAATAAACAAACAAACAAATAAAAACAAAACAAACAAGTGGATTGTCGAAGACCTTGTGGTTGATTACAGCTCTGACTTGATGTCATGTTTCCAACACGATATGATGTTAATTGTAAAACGGATCAAATTCGATCACAAAATAACAATCGATTTCATCAACTGAAAGCCGACAAGTGTTAACCACCGTAGGAATTGCGATGCAACTCAAATTGAGCATGAGCGGTTCTTCAGAACAATGAAAGTGTGCCAGACTCGGTGGTGTAATGGTGAGAGTGTCCGCTCCAAGTCTGGGAGGTCAGTGGTTCAAACCCCGGCCGAATCATAACAAAGTCTAAAAACGGTACGTGCTGCTTACTTGCTTGACGTTCAGCACTTACAAGGATAAGAGCAAGGACAATCCCCATAGGTTGGCGTCCATAGGGAGGAGGAAATTCCTCCTTAGGAAATGCTCCACTGAGTGCGGTCAGAAAGGCAACATCATTGGTGTGACGCCGTTGGCACCCAGAGTGCCCCGGAAAATGACGGCACTTCCCCCAACCTCAGTGGCTGTGTTTGTCTCGTCTCACAGTCCTGTGTTGTGTCGCCTGTATATCATTATGTGTGAGATGTGCATGTGGCAGCTCCACCATGAAAGTTAAATGCTGAAAAAAAAAAGAGGCTATTTTGACATGATGAAGGGTTGACGCTCAAAACATCAACCGCGCCTCATGTTCTACGCCGGTAAAAAAAAAAACATTTATCGGCTTTCAGTTGATAAAATCAATTGTTTCACTTGCCTGTCGACATGGACAGATGATACCCTTCGTAAAGACTGGGATCCATATGATTGAGGTTATACGGAAATAAGCTCACCATCAAGGAACAACTTAAAAAGGCTCACAATGCAAACTAGAACCAAAGATTTGAACACACAATCAAGTGAGAGAGGTTTGGAAACACACATGCAAGTTTCACCATCATGAATTTTCAACATCTTGAAGACCTCCTTCTTGCTCCTTCTCCGAAACACAAATTAGCATTCCACCTCAAATGCGAAAAGATCGTTTATCCCGGCACAGAGTCGGATCTCACCTTTTTCCGACCAGAAGTGCTTTTTCGGTTTAAACCGCTTCCAAGCCCAAAAGGAATGGGGCGTTGTTTGGTTGTAGCCAAGGGAAGAAGCTGATGTTGATAGAGAAGGAAAGAAGGTCCACCACCAGAAAACAGAGCCAGAAGCCGATAGAAGTAAAAGGTTGTTATGCCAATTAAAATACTATTGCTGTTTCAAACAATCAATCAGATAAACTATTAATAACAGTGGATGATGCACTCACATTTTTCGGTACATGGTTGCAGACCTCCATTATCTCCTCCTTTTTCCAGGTCTTTGTGCGCTGCTGATATTCCGGAGGGTGGTGGGTAGGCTCAAGGAGGAAGGGGGATGGCACGTTTCTTCCAGCGCTTCTATAACTACACACACTGATAAAGATAAAAAAAAATTAATTTTGGAAATTTCCAACAGCAATGAAAGCTTTAACCAAACTCCTCCAATACTGGCTTATAAATAGATTACAAACACACCATGTTTAGCAAGAAAACATTTTCTATCAATAACGGCATTCACTTGTAAAACTGGGACAAAGAAAGTACACATTTAATCTCCCAACACTCCTTTAGTAGCCCGAGTTATTCCGACGTTCTTGTAGGGTTGGCTGGGGAAAGTTTTTGGCTGAAATATATTCACAATCTGCCTGGCCAGACCTGACTTTCGACTGGAGTCGATTTGGGTAACAATTTGTAATTTGTTCGTGGTGCCAAGAACAACTCGGGCCTACCGTTCGTGAAAGACACCAACTAATGTTAGCAGACGGGACACCTAGCTTAATATCCATCCAAGGGATGGCACACTTTGTGATGCACGCACTTCCCTGTGAAGTACCGACAAGACATTTTGTAGTTGGGTTGGGAATCGAACCGAGACAAGACAACTCAAAACTAAACGCGCCACCTCTGCACCATCCTATCGGACAGTTAACATTTAATCACGTTAGAGAACAAAAGGGCATGGAAGGTCACCATCTCCTTGCTCTTCCCTCAACTTCAGTCTTGTATAAGAAAGACCAAGAACACCGAATAACAAGTGTGCTCCTTTTGAGAGGAGTATATGATGACCTATGGTATAACTCCAGAGTCCCCAATGAAGGTAATATTGCAGTGGCTGAAACATTGGACTTGACTGCAAAGAATACCAGGTTAGATGTTCGGTTATTTTTTTTGTATACAGTCAAGGCTCGTGGAAGAGCTAGTACTAGTTCACTGAACAGATTAGGATACAACAGGACAAAAGGAACAATGTAGAGAGGGGGGGGGGCACCAACAGCAGAGTTGAAGGCCAAGATAGAG
>CM068957.1:44688972-44696472 GCA_035128595.1 Eptatretus atami
ATCACGTGGCGTAGCCTATTAATAGGCTGCCGCTCAACGATTTAAATCATAACCGCACTAGACATCGAAGCGTTAACATCACCGTCATGCCCTGTCACACCTTAACGTTTTAGCCAGCGTATGCCGACGTGTGAAAAATTTGCCGAATACGCTGGCACACTTCGAATACGTTATGGGTAAGTTTTGTATACGTTAAGAAGCACGCTGAAGCACGCTGGCATACGTCGTAGTACGCCGAGCACGTCGACAAATTTTAAGCATGCTCAAAATTTTTAGACGTATGCCAGCTATGACTCACACGTTCCGCATACGCTGGCCATAAGTTGTAGGCACGTTATGCGATCGTTGACACACGTCGACACACGTTACTTGTAAGTTACTCATAAGTCAAAACACGTCGAGGTAATGTTTAGCGTACCCGAAACTTATTTCTAACCTATGAGTAACGTGCTTTGAACCTATGTGTAACGTATCTCCAACGCGTATTGACGTATGTAGACGTATTTGATTGACGTCTTCTGGACGACCACAGAACTTACTGAACGTGTTTCTAACTTACAGCTACGTATAATGGCGTATTGGCAGCGTTTAGGGGAATTGGTATATAAAAATGGTCTTCACAGGAGGAACCCGTCAGTGTTTCAGACTCCATGGTGAGTACATGTCCATGTCAGTAGTATCAGTAGTAGTAGTAGGTGAGCGTGTCAGTAGTAGTAGTAGTAGTAAGTAGTAAGGTCCATGCCAGTCGTAGTAGGTGAGCGTGATAGGGAGGGTGTGGTGATGATGGATCCTCCTTGCGTCCACGTCCACGGCCACGGCCAGGAGACTTCTTTGCAGCATTATTCGAAGTTTTTTCGGCATTTTTTTTAAATGTTTTCCTACGCTGAACTGTTGATGTTTTTTTCCGTTTTTGGCGTATTCATAACGAGTTGGACGTATGCATAACGTATTAGTAACGTACACAGAACGTTTCGATAACTTATAGATAACTTATACAACGAATGCTTAGCGTGTTGTCGGCGTTCACAACGTATGCCCACGATAGTCTAACGTATGCATAGCGCGACAGCTTATCGCCGACGATGACGTGGCGTAGCCTATTAATAGGCTGCCGCTCAACGATTTAAATCGCTGCCGCTCGACTATTTAAATGGACGCTGCCGCTCGACGATTTTAATCATAACAAGCTAGACATCGAAGTGTTAACCTCATCGTCATGCCGAAGAAAACTTCGAAGAATGCTGCCAAGAAGTCTCCTGGCCGTGGACGCGGACGCAAGGAGGATCCATCATCACCCACACCCTCCCCATCACGCTCACCTACTACTACTGACATGGACTAACTACTACTACTACATGACCTACTACTACTACTACTACTACTACTACTACTACTACTGATACTATCTGACATGGACATGTACTCACCATGGAGTCTGAAACACTGACGGGTTCCTCCTGTGAAGCCCATTGTTATATACCAATTCCCCTAAACGCTGCCAATACGCCATTATACGGTAGCTGTAAGTTAGAAACACGTTCAGTAAGTTCTGTGGTCGTCCGGAAGACGTCAATCAAATACGTCTACATACGTCAATGAATATGCGTTGGAGATACGTTACACATAGGTTCAAAGAACGTTACTCATAGGTTAGAAATAAGTTTCGGGTACGCTAAACATTACCTAGACATGTTTCGACTTATGAGTAACTTACAAGTAACGTGTGTCGACGGTGTGTCAACGATCGCATAACGTGCCTACAACTTATGGCCAGCGTATGCCGAACGTGTGAGTCATAGCTGGCATACGTCGAAAAAATTTGAGCATGCTTAAAATTTGTCGACGAGCTCGGCACTACGACGTATGCCAGCGTGCTTCAGCGTGCTCTTAACGTATACCAAACTTACCCACAACGTATTCGACGTGTGCCAGCGTTTTAGACAAATTTTTCATACGTCGGCATACGCTGGCTAAAACGTCAAGGTGTGACAGGGCCTTAAAACAATAATAAATATCAATGAAGTGGGATGGGATTCTGCACCGGACTCAAACCTGTAGCTTTCTCCGTAGGTGTTTGTCTTAAGATGGTGTCAGGACTCCTATTTAGTTATTTATTATTCCGGTTTGAATTTGCTATTTTGTGGATTCCTTTTATGAATGAAAACAATCCCAATCGAATCAAATCCTGTCATTTAAAATACTCGAAAGTTCTGATAAATATCACAAAGACGTGGGAAGAGTGAATTGGAAATCACAGATCGATTGATTTGTGGTGACGGCAATGTGGTCAACGTGATCGGAAGTGACGTGATACTGTGTGCAGCATCCTGGAGGACGTCGATGTGGCTTTCAGTGAGGCAAAGCTCATGACGTCACAGCCAATAGACGAGACACCAGAGACTGGAGTGATACCTTGCACGTCGACCTCAGGTCGTTACTGGTCTATCAGTCTGTGTGTCAATCCTTGCGAGTGGAATGGAAGTAAAACATTACGTTTTTATAATTGATCGTGCTTCATTTACATCCAATAATTCCAGCAATCTGTGTGTGTGTGTGTGTGTGGTGTGTGTGTGTGTGTGTGTGTCTGTGTGTGTGTGAGTGTGTGTGTTGTGTGTGTTGTGTGTGTGTGTGTGTGTGTGTGTGTGTGTGTGTGTGTGTCTGTGACCGCTGTTTCTCGACAACCACTGGTCCGATCTAATTGAAACTTGCCAGGTATATTGCTGGGGACCTGACTATGTGCCTTTTCAAGGTTGATATTAATCGACAAAGTGTTCCCAAGTTATGGCCATTTAGTACCAAACCAATGACAGGACACGGTGCCTTGACGTCACAATTCTTCTTCTTCGTTTGATATGACGCACAATTGACGCTGGGGACCTGAGTATGTGCCTTTTCAAGGTTTGATATCGTTCTTCTTCATCCGTTTCAGCTGTTTCCCAAGTGCCCATTTATTTACCAAACCAATGGCAGGACACGGTGCTATGATGTCACAATTGACGTCACAATTCTTCTTCTTAAAAAATAAAAAATATGCACGTACGGCCACGCACGTACGGGCACGCACTAGTTTACATCCAATACGGGTTTAGGCCACATTTAAACGGGTTTTCAGGTTTTCAGCAACAAAACGGCTCAAACCTCTAAAATCCAGGTCATTTGGCATGTATCATATGTATGGTGTGTATGTGTGAGTACGTATGTATTATATTTTGTGTGGTATGTATTTATGTGTGTGTATGTGTCTGCAAAGTGTGGGCAGGTTTCAGGGGATCAGACTTGTCAGGCACCGAAGCCCCCCTCTCGACCTCGCATTCTAAATCCAGAGGAAAGACAGAAGTCCCGACGTCTGGAGTCTGTTTGGTTGTACGAGTTGCCGGAAGGTGCTAACTCAAATGGATCACCATCCGCCTAATGGGACTCCACTCCACCGTAACTTTTCTGTCAAGGTTAGGCTCCCTTAGCCTTTGACTCACCGAGGCCTGACTCACAAGGTGCTATTTGACCCATAGCTGGGACCTGGGTGATGGGACGACAGGGCATATCCACAAGCTGGTGGACCATCATGTCACATCTCTGGGGGCCGAGGTTCCTCCGAGAACCCCTGTAGATTCGCCTTGGTCCGCAAGGTGCCTAGTTACCATGTGTCGCCGTGAGGAGGCACTACAGGAGTCTTGATGAGACACAGGCTGTATACTGGCAGGAGAGACTTACACACTCGGCTCTCTCTGATTAATAATCAAGTCTGATTATTCGTAACCAATCTCTGCCAAAGAGGGTTGGTCCTTCTTCGCACTATTAGTAGTGGTAGGACATGAGTGCTGTTTCCATATCCTACAGTTACGTTAGCTGAGCCAACAACAGGAACCACCTCCTTAGTGTATGTTTTCAAGTCAGTGGATACAGGACAGGAGTGCAGGAGCCTTTCTCAGAGGGTAGATGGAGATGAACTTGCTCTACTTCATAATTGATCTGCAAGCGCCGGTATCAACTTCCATCCTCACCGGGATCTTATGGATTGTTACATCAACTATAATTGGAGCATCGGAGCTCTTTGTTCCAACAGAGAAAACCTCATGAAGTTCCTCACTTGACTCTCGGCTGCAGGCCATGCTCTGTGACCTATCGTCCGCTGCATCAGGGTTCACCCCAATGTGATAAACAGGAGACAAGTTCTTCGACTTGGATCGAGAACAACGACACTTCAAGTGTCCCCGCTTACCACAGTTGTCACAGGTATAATTCCTGAACCAACATTGGAAAGCTTGATGATTACCACCACAACGCCAACACGTTACCCCAACCTTCCGGGTAGATTCAGAAATGTCAGGAGATGGAGGTGAATTTGATGGCTTGCTAAAACACTTTTGTTTGTAGCCAAAGGTTACCTTGTTAACCGATGAGTCCTGCTGAATAACTTTTGACTTGTTAGAGATCACCCGCAGGCTCTCGGTAGTTTGAATACACACAGTGGCTATTTTCATGACTTTAGCCAAATTGGGGTCGGATTCAGAAAGGTGTTTCTGCAGAATTGAGTCGTCAATGATGCCCATTATAAAGAAATCACATAACATCTGTTCGAGTTTATCTGTAAACTCACAATGTTCGGCGAGTCGGCGTAAATCAGCCACAAACTCAGATACTGACTGATCATCTCGACGATGGTGGGTATAAAATTTATATCTCAAGATGATCTTACCCGGTTTAGGGTGGTGTTGTCTTTTCACAAGATTGACGAGCTCTTCATATGACTTGCAAGAAGGTTTGGCTGGGGCAAGAAGATCTTTGATGAGGCTGTACATCGGCGCGCCACATACGGTCAGTAATACAGCTCGCTGCCTTTCAGCATCCTCATCGGTGTCCATTTTGTTTGCCACGAAGTACTGCTTCAGACGATCGGTGTAGTCTTCTCAATCATCCCCCACTGCGTATTATTGCAATATGCCAATGCACGAAGACATCCTCGTCGCCACTGTAATGTACTCAAAAGACAGGCATGAAGGCTCTGAAGTGGGAACAACAGGTTTAATTGGGACACGGGCACAACACAGCATAGCACAGCATAGCACAGCATCGGAACATGAGCGGGTCACCTGACTCTGCTTAACCACGCCCCGGTGCACCCATGTATGCATGTATTAGCATAAACTACTGATACATCTCACTCATCTGATAATTTTGTTCGTTAAAAGGGGAGGCACATGACCATTTTGTGGGCTTAAAGGGTTGGATGCCACCATGTAGAACAGGGAGCTCTGTGGCCACTTTTCACAGGCGCTATCCCATGACTGATCAGCGTAGGGACTTTGACCTGCTCCATTACTGGCCTGGGTTGGGTCATCATTCCCTAGCAGATCTGGAGCATGAGGCTTCCCACGACTCCCCATGTCGATGCCAAGCTTAGCATGGATGCCCGACATAGCGAGACACAGGGTAGGTGACCAGTCCATATTCACTGCCTCAACCCAAGCCTATGAGCAGCCGAATTACAGGTGCAAGCCACTACACCCGGCAATGAAAGCAAGCGATCGGTGAGAGAATGAGTGGTAATTGTGGACAGGAAGGTTGATGAAGGGGAAGTCACTTTGTACGAACAGAATGTATTTCTACCTGATTTCCGAGTTGCTCCAAAAAGTTTGAGTACAATGTAAAGCAGTGCTCTAGGAGTTGTATCTCTGTATGCCATACAAACATACAGTACATGTTTGTGGTGAGGATGTTGAGGTCATGGAGAGATTCACTTACCTTGGCAGTGATATTCATGTCTCTGCTGGCTGTGAGCCAGAAGTAAACAGACGTCTGAGTCGGGCTTGGGGAGTCATGGATTCACTGGATCGTGGGGTATGGTGCAGTGTAGGACGAAGAAAGTCCGAGTCTTCAGATCCCTGGTGCTTCCAGTCTTGCTCTATGGATGTGAGACTTGGACTCTGACCAGGAATCTGAGAAGGAGACTTAATTCCTTTGGTACCAGGTCTCTTTGGAGAATCCTTGGCTATCGCTAGTCAGACTTTGTCCAACAAGCGGTTGCTGAGAGACTCAAATGAGATTTGTTACCTGCATAGTCCGTGAGCATCAGCTGTGGCTGTATGGACATGTGGCTCGTTTTCCTGATGCTGTTCCTGCTCACCAGATTCTCTCAGCGATGGAGCCTCGTGAATGGAGGAGGCCAATGTGGTTGCAGCAGGTTGATCAGCATCTCAAGGAGATGGGGATGTGCCAGGCATCTGCCTGAGGGATAGCCAGACGGAGGCCCCTGGAGTACTGGTGGAAAGTGGACGCAGTGACGCGCTGCTCTGACACATGCTCCCATACCTGACCTGACCTTTCAAGAAGGGAAAGGTCTTCCTGTAACATCGAGTGGTCATCACCCTTGAAAGCACCACCGCAAATTTTGACATCACCTGCAAATAACAGGGCCTTTGATTGTAGATCATCTTCAAGATAATCAATATAGACATTTAGTAATACAGGGCCAAGCATGGAACCCTGCGATTCTCCACTTCGTACCTCCTTCCATTGTGACAGAGTACCATTTTTAGAGACCCGTTGTTTATGTCCTGTTCGGAAATCACGAAGCCAGGAGGGAAGTGGTTGTCCAATACCTAACCGTTCAAGCTTCAGTAGGAGTTGCTCGTGTGATACAGTGCCAAATGCTTTGCTAAAGTTAATGTAAACACCATCAACTGCTCGGCAACGATTCACAGCTCGAGTCCAACTGTCTTGGACAGACTATAAATTCGATATACACGAGTGTTTCTCCCGAAATCCATGTTGTAGTGTTGAGAGTAGTTTATTGTCTTCCAGGAAGGCCATGATTTTCTTTTTCATCAGTCTCTCCAATACTTTGCAGGCCACTGACGTAGGACTGACGGGCTTATAGTTGCCGGGCTGCTGTTTATCCTGTTTTTTGAAAATGAGTGATATATGCAGTTTTCCAATCTAGAGTCAAAATTCCCATGAATGTAGATCACTGGAAGACTGTCCATAGTGGCATAACTAGCTCTGTTGTGAGCTCATACAGCACCTTAGGGTGAACACTGTCAGGTCCTGGCACCTTATGGGATCAAACAACCGAAGTTGCTGCTCTACATTAGTCACCGAGAACAAGACTTGAATAAGGCTCGCCTCCAGTGGGTTTTGGCACATGAACTCTGGGAAAGGCCCTTGTTTCTCACTCGTAAATACTTTTGAGTAGTGGTCGGAGAGGCATGCGCTTTCTCTAGGTCTGCTGTCCAGATTGTTATTCATTTTGAGTGCACCTACACCATCCCGTGTGCGAGTCTTTCCCCTAAGGTAGACATATAGTTGTTTAGGTGCACTCGTTGCATTACTAGCAAGGCGAGTCTCATACTGATGCCGCGCCTCCTTGAGGCTTTGCTTACACTGGCGACTGAATTCCTTCACGAGACCAAAGTCCACCTCTGACCTTTTGTTTCAGTAATGCCTCTACCATTTCCACTTTGTTGCTTGGAGCTTCAGAATGTCCCTCCATCCATCCATCCA
>CM068957.1:44701472-44705394 GCA_035128595.1 Eptatretus atami
CTACTGCTAATGATGTTACAAGCACCATTAATACTTTTTATGATTGCATTAACATGTCTGTACCATATTGATCACATCTCACAAATAAAAACTGAAGAATTATAATGAAATTCAAGAAACACCCACTCCCTTAGGGAGCAGCCTGGGGAGGAGTTTGGGGAGGGACAGTGGGGGAGGTGGGGCAAATATATGTATCTAATGCCATTGCTAATAATCCCTCTTGTCTGCAGCAGGAGGCAGTAAACAACTTGCACTGTAGCATGTGTACAGGCGAGGATTGTAAGTCACCTCTCCCCCTCCGCCTCGTGACCTGACCCTGGGTACTCCCAACACAAATGCAATTTATTTTATTATTCTCCAACAGGAACACAAACAGCATGGATAAACATTTTTAAAGGTGACGTTAGTGGCTGGAGATGGATACATTTGCTCCATTATATATAGATTTATGGAAAGCACATGGCTGGCAGGATAGCCGACAGGTATGTGTACTCGCCTATTAGCTATCGAGCCTGGGTTTGAATCTCGACCCAGATATAAACGGTCACCCTGGTGTTTGACAGGCAAGGCCATCAGAATGATGTTAGCTCGGAAGACCAGTCTGCCAGCACTGGTTGCTGGTGGGCAGTAAAGATCCCACAGTGTCTTGTGCAATTCTTGAACAAATTTCATTTTCCTTTTACCTTCAGTGAAACATCAGGCTTGACTAGCCTGTTGGTGAAAGACTTGGGCCAAAAACGTTCACTGCCTTACACCACAAGAAGATGAGAACAATTTGAGCCATTAATGAAATAGTAGTAGTCATAGTAGTAGTCATAGTAGTAGTAGTAGTAGTAGTAGTAGCTTTAGGGAAAACACGAAGACATTGATTGTAAAAATTTCTTCAAGAACCCAAACTTAACCTCATCACCCCATACCCCCAGCACCTTCTCCTTGCCCCAAATCAATATTTATCCTGTGAACCTCAGCTTTTATATTTCGTTTTTTTTTCCTATTTTTTCTATAGAATCTGATATGTTCCATTTCTAAAGTAAATTTATTGCTTATTACCTTTTTCAATTAAAATTTTCCATTAAATTAATTTTTGTGAATAATGTCACATTTTACAATGTGAAGCTCCTTATATATTCTCATCCCCCTTTAGGATTGCTGAATTATTGAAGAGTTGCATTGCCTCTTGCCTGGTGTTGGCTTAATGGCTAGCGTGGTGGGCTTGGGATCCTATGATCCTGAATTCAAATCCCACTCGGCTGTTGAATTAATACCAGGTGGGGTTGACTCTGCCTGTCATCCTTCCATGGTTGGCAAAATGAGTGCCAGCTTGCTGGTATCCTGTGTCGGAGTGGCGACCCGTCCAGGATTGTGCCCAATAGCCAAGGAGACTGCTTAGGCAGCACCAACGCTCTGCACTGAGTATAGTCCCATTGGATGGATGGATTGTCTCTCAAAATGTTATCAGGAAAGAAAGCATTCTTCAGCCTATTGCACAACATGAGCACATAGCCTTTTTTATTTTTAGTCACAGGTCTACAAGAACTCCATGTGGTTGTTGTTGTTGCTGTTTTTGTTCTTGTTAGGGATCGATTTTTGAAATGTGCACCCATTGGTCAGAGAGCAGCTGGACCCCACCCACATTTGTCACGCGACTCCAGCCACCATGGCACCAGACAAAATAATATGGCCACCGTCTTGGTTTTCCGGTGGGCCTAACACATCAGGCTAGTAGACCTTTGCCGATTATATACTGCCCGGGTTTGTTGCATCAGATTTCCATTGGCTTTGTTTGGGTTGAGTGTTACTCACGATGAGGTACCACAAAAAAAAAGTCAGTAATTAATTTTGTGTCAGTTTGTGACCAGTGTGGTCATTCTTTTTTTTTAGAAGGAAAACTAAAGTCCCACTTGAAAAGAAAATAATTACTAAATATGATCATTATTTATTATTTACACAAATTAGCATCATAAAGCAGTAATTGCAACTTTTGCAGAATTTCCCTTTACCTTCAGTGAAGGCAGTCAAGTATTGCAATTGTGGGATTTTGATTGGTTGAGAGATATCACATGCTTTACACTGCCAAATACCACCCTTCCCTACCTTCAATGATTCACCTCTCTTCAGGACTGGTCTCCCATATCTACTGCCCCTGATGTTAACTCAACCTGGGAATTCTCCAGGATAAACCTGCTTTATCTCATGCACAGATGCATCCCATCTAGTCATCAATTATCCTACCCTTCTTCTCACCAATGGTACACTGAATCCTGTGGTGAGGTCGTTTCTCTGAAACAACATGCCTTCTCTTTCTAGAAGGCAAATCCGACCGAAGGCAATCTCAGTGCATTCCAAAAAGTCCACACCAAGTGTGTGACAACTCTCAGCAGAGGCAGAAAATGACATCTGTCTAACATGAAGAATGAACTTTCAAACTTGTCACTTTCCTCTATAACCTGGTGGCACCTTGGAAAGTCTGTCACTGGTGTACGCTCCCCTTCCATCCCTTCACTCTCTTCAAATGGCACCAGAGCTGACTGCTCGTGAGAAGGCTGAATGCCTCAATTGTGTGTTTGATTCCAAATCATGTGTCCCCAACCCCCCACACCCCTCACTCTCACTACCCATCCTTCCCCGTCATACCCAACTGCTCCTGGACTCTGTATTTTGCACCTGAGAAGGCGGAGAAGGTTATTTTAACCCTCGACTCTGACTCAGCTACTGGACCAGACAGCATCAGCTCATGTGTCCTAAAAACCCACTCTGCTGCTCTTGCACATCCTTTATCTGCCATTCTCAACCTGTCATTTGCACTAGGTCATCTTCCGTCTGCTCGGAAATCCAGCAACATCACTGCACTACATAAAGAGGTGCAAAATCTGATCCCCTCAACTGCAGACCGATCAACTTACTTACAATCATCAGTGAGGTCATGGAATCCATCATCGCAGTTGACTTGAAATCCCTACTTTCCTCCAACAACCTCATCTCAGATCACCAATTTGGTTTCAGACCAAGTCACTCCACATTGGACATATTGCTTATACTCACCCAACAATTGATAGATGCCCTCAATGTCAGACATGAGATCAGGGCTTACTCTCTCTGGACAAATCTTTTGCTTTTGATACAGTCTGGCATCCTGGCTTACTCTCCAAGCTCTCTGCCTATGCAATCCAAGGCCAACTCCACACATGGCTTACTGACTTCCTCTCCTCTTGTAGCCAACTTGTGGCACTCAACAGAATCCTTTAATCTCCTCTCCATATCAAGGCTGGAGTGCCCCAAGGCCGCGTTCTGGGCCCAGTCCTATTCCTGATCTTCATCAATGATCTC
Organism: Eptatretus atami; assembly: GCA_035128595.1. Taxonomy (NCBI): domain Eukaryota; kingdom Metazoa; phylum Chordata; class Myxini; order Myxiniformes; family Myxinidae; genus Eptatretus; species Eptatretus atami. Next base: position 44,704,800 of record CM068957.1, read on the forward strand.
TCTGACTCTCTGGAAAATCCTCTTTATCTATTTGCTGATGACTCCACTCACTGCCATGACATCCCTTATCCTTCAGACAGGTAGGTTGCAGCCCCCCTTCCCTCTCTTCAGACCTTGAAAAAAAAAATCACAACCTGGTCAAAAACTTAGAATATGTGTTTCAATCCTGAGAAATCTGTCAAGTAAACCCTCCTATTTAATTTCTCAACAATACTGAGGAATTTCAGTCATTGAAACTCCTGGTTCTCATGATCAGCCACGGTCTTTCTTGGGCAAACCACATTTCGAAGTTGGCCTCCAAAGCCAGCCACCAACTGGCCATCCTCTGTCATTCTAAGTCCTTCACTGGCACACCTGAACTCCTATCCACCTACAAGGACTTCATCCGCAGCTTGATGCAGTACTGCTCTCCTCTTTGGGCTGGCTCCCCTGCCTCACATCATGACGCTGTGGAAACCAAGGCTTTCAAGATAATTGGAATCTTCCGCGATGAAGCTGAGTCTATCGATTTAGCACTTCATCATAGACAGGTTGTTAGTCTGTGTCTTCGACAGCCTCCTTTCTCGTCTTGCACCCTCTGTTCTTTCCGTGCTTT
>CM068957.1:44707003-44717003 GCA_035128595.1 Eptatretus atami
GTAAAGGTAAAAACAATACTGAGTTCATGGTATGTTTTTTTCCGTACAAGGATGTGAAGCAAAAACATTGAGAAGGTATTTTTTCTAACTTTGAGTTAAGTTTCCAGTTTAACGTGCAAGGTAAAATCAAGTTTGGCCAGAGGACCAAAGCATCATGCAATTCTGGTGGACCATGCAATGACATCTCATTGGTTTATTGATTAAAATTTCATTAACTACAATTTTATATTAGAACAGCAAATGGAAATTCCCATATCATTTTTTCACTTGACAGGTGTTGCAGTTGGACTTGAAAAATAATGAACTAACCTCGCTCGTTGGAGATGGTTTGCACAAGCTGAAAGTTTTCCACTGGCTCCTGGCTCAAATTGTGTTTCTCCATTGCTTTCTGGATAACAACTGCAGTCTTGTCCTGGCTTGTAAGCTGTATAGAAACAACACAGAGAGGAATATTAACAAAATTATGTTTCCACATGCACCATATTACAGAAGAAACTCTTCATTTTGCTTTATTGACTTATTCTTATAACAAGATTTCTTTATTAAGTGATCATTGGATTAAAAGGTCACGAGGTAACCACCCTTATGTAAGCACACATTGCTCGCATAGCACACAGCACAATGAACATCTTGAGCCACAGAGTACTCTCTACCTGATGCACCACCTCACCCCACCTCAATACTATCAGGATTTCAAGGTGATATATATATAATATTATATATATATATATATATATATATATATATATATATATATACTAGACGCCCCATGAACCATTGGGTTCCCGTTCTGACAGCGGTTGATGAAATAAATCATTTCAAGAAAAAAAAAAGATAGCTCCAGCGAAGTATACCGCTGAGGTTGTTTGCATTGATCAAATACTCCCGAAGAGTACTTGACTGAATCGGGAATTTGATTCATTTTTTTTTTCGATTCCCGATTGAATGAAACTTGATACTGCACACCGCAGGCGAATGCTAAATAAGGTGGCCCTAAATTTTTGCGCTATCGTGTACCGTTTTGGCTGTATTTCGGGAACATACAAAACATACATACATATATATATATATATGATGAGAGTTTTAGTAATATATAGATATATATCGGCATATGCTCCTCTCATGATCTTCTCGCTGAAGAAAGCTGCATAAAGCAATTGTGAAAGACTACTCAAGGTGAGCCCTTTGCTGTTTCAAACCCTTCCCAGAGTTCCTCCATAGCTATAAAGACATTCATAAATAGTACACACATGAGAATCGCAATGCTACACACCCCCTAGTTGCCGGACCAGTTTCATCGCTTGTTGGAGAATCATCAGCGACAGCGCAGACAGAAACATGCACCACTGAGGCTCCCAAGCATGTACCACATGTAAATGATGAGGAGTTAACTTTTCAGGAGTTATATCCTAATGAGTGTCAGCATAAGTTTTTGTAAAACACAATTAACATCGACCAAAATCATGCGTGTAGTTAAATTCAATGTCACCATTTATCCTCGTGTTTGTCTCATTCTCCCATTGATGTTTCATCTTCAAATCATCCCCATTGTACTTTCAGAAATAAATGACACCCAATAATGCCTGTTTCACATGTGTTACCATGAAGCCTTGAACGTGGGTTCACGTGTGCACAACCGGGACATCATCAGCGCTTGCTTAAGACTTGCACAGCAAGTGTTGGAGTGCTGGCTATATTGGGCCACAACAACGCCTCATGCACTGGAGATTGAAGGAATACAGCCAGGATCCCCAGCCAGCGAAATGGAACTCTCGCTCTCTCCGAGACACGCAGCCAGGACCATCAAAGCTCTCCTTTCCTCTCCACTTGGATTCACAGCCCAGGACTCCCCAGCTCAGAGCACCCATTTATCGGCTAAATCCCTCGCGACACAGCCATCGGTGCAGTTAAGGAAAGCCAAGGGTGGGACCGGATTGTGAGAGGTGCCCAAAAGCATGCCTGCATCACGCCCTTAGCACTTCAGAAAAGACACACACCACACATGCTCCGTCTGTCTCTTTCATCATGTGTCCCCAAATGGGTCCGCCTGTTTAATATTTGTGCTAAGAATAACTGAGATACTGGTACAGCCGTTATCTCTGTCTTGTTACTGCATTTCACCTCCCGTGTCTCCATCCCAGTAATTATTATATTAAATATGTTTGTTATTAAATGAGTTGCTGTGTATTTAAGGGGTAGTTCTGTCTCCAGCATAAGTAAATTACCCTCGTTAATCGAACCGCGTGCGTCAAAATGGCTGTGTGGTGAAATTAGTAAAACACCCACATCATAGTGGGTTATCCACACATGCCCATTCACCTCCGCTCGACATCTTGAAAGATAATTATTCTCTTGGGGGATGATTATATTAAAGGAGCCATCCATGCATCAGGGTTCCATCCAGTGGTGGATAGTTTGCCGAACTCCACCCACAAGGTCTATACAACAGCCGCCATGTTGGTGCTTTTTCCTTCAGTGTAAAATGGCAGAGAGGCATCACCTTGTGAAGATAGGCTCAGCGATCGGGACAGCATTCTGTTGTTTATACACCGCCCAAATAATTATGTGGCATTCTCTCAAACATCGCTTGTACCCTGGAGATTACGCAGGTCCTTGCTATTACTTCTGACTATTTTCTCTAAAATTGTGTTGGATAGGTGATTGTGACAAGTTTCTGTGAAGTTGGTGATAGCATAATAGGGGAGCGGAAGCTTTAAATATTCACTGTTCTGATGTGGGATTGACCATTTGCTTTTATGGGCAGGAGGAGGGTGAGGAATGGTGAGGGGGGGGAGTAAAGATGGGATACATTTGGAAAGCAGAGCTGAGGCATTGGAGGGGAGGGGTTGAGGATCTTCCGTGAGGAGGGGGTGGGGGAAGTTGAGGAGTTGTGGTGGAGGGTGAGTGGGAGGGGTTTGAAGGCTTGAAATGGGGAGGAGAGTTGTCAGAATTGCATGTGTAAGTTTACTCACAGTAAAAATGTAGTTGGTCACGTGTGTGTGTGTGTGTGTGTGTGTGTGTGTGTGTGTGTGTGTGTGTGTGATTGCCCCCCTTCCCCCAAAAAAGTGCTGCTGGCCAGGCATCCTTTCTTGCATTATATCCAAATATTACCTGTTAGCCATTCTCAATTTAGAGTCACGGAATCATGTGCCATATTAGCACTTGCTGTGATAGTCCTGACCAAAGGGGCATATGCCACACATCCACCCTGTTTATTTTGGATTAATTGCACATTTAACAAGGTTTCTGAAAGGCTTCGAAACCTTTCACGCTGATTACCACTATCGCTATGCGATTGCAGTTATGTTCTCGGCTACATTTCATAAACAGGGGTTTCCCCCCCCCCCCCCCCCACGTCACACAACAAAACTACACCGATGCATTGCTGAATGTGAATCTTTGAAACAAAAGAGCATAATTATAATTGGTGCTAACACTAAACGAAAAAAAAACAATTACCTTGTATCATCCACATCCACAATCACAACTTGTATCATCCACAATCATCTGTATCATCCACAATTACCTCTTCTGAACTTACTGTATGCTATTTGATTACGTTTGAGATCTTTTATTTGACCCACCAACAGACTGCGGTAGAGATTTCCATCACTGCCAGTTTCCAAGCTGACTCTGATTATACATGAGTCATCAGTCTGTTGGTTGTACACAGGTCGAGGAACAGCTGAACATGAGACAGAGCGCTGATGAATTCTGCAAAGGTACATCACATCAGTGTGTTCGATTCCTTACGCCATATAAATGTCTCCTTTACAGATGATATACAGTACAGTAAAATAAACATTATAAGGAACACTTGTAAAAATTAATTTCCCAACAATATATGGCACTTTTGGTAGACAATACTATTTTAACGAATTCATTTCAACTCGATATAATGAACTACGAAATGTGGACTATTTTTTTCTTCAAATAAAAATTATGTAAAACTCTCAATTAGGGCCATTTTCTTAAGTGTTGTTAAGGTCAAACCATATATGTATAGACCATAAGAAATGTTGAATCAAGATAAAATTGAAGTGATTTAAAACTTGTGGGTGATGTCACTGCTCCTGAATGCTGAAGGAGGAGGGATATATTATTTAATTGGTTGGTTGTTTATTTATTTACTCGAGAGAGAGAGAGTTACCAGGTAAGTCTTTGGATTTTGATGCAATGCCGAACCCGTGGAACATATTATTGTTTTGATATATGAAAATCTCACTGTATTGACTGCTTTGTACGTCCATGACGGGAAAAGTTATCGCGAGCACATTTGTCAATGACTCAAGAAATTGTGATTAAAAAGTAGAAAATTGTCGCCAAAAAGGCCGTCATTGCATTCCATGATCACCTGTTTGAGGTAAGTTGAAGGACGACCTAGGAGAGGACATTGAAGAAGAAGAGGAAGAAGGTGGAGTAAAGGCAGTGGAAGCTCCAAAAGTAAGATCATTTGAGTGAAGGGATGTGAGTGAAGAGTCATCAGGAGGCTGCACATGTGAAAGCATCACATCAAATCAATATTAGGCGTCTAGAGACAAAAGGAATGGAGTACATTGATTGCGCTTAACAAATGATAGAAAACAGCCTGAACCAGACAACAGCAAAGTGAACAAAGCAAATTCAAAAACAAACAAGAGTTAGAATTCCTCTGCAATACATGTCCCCTGCCAGTTGCAATGAATGTTTGGGAGATAAAAAAAAAAAATGTTTGCTTTAACGCACACTCGAGCCGATACTGGAACCAAAATGAAGAAGAAGAAACTCTAACCCATCATGTTTCATTCGTTTCTAAAGGTTTTGTCTCTTTCATATTAAAAATAACCCGATGAACATACATGAAGTAAAAACATGCGTATGGCTTATGTTCACATATTATACATCGTAGTTATATACGTGGGATCATTGCAATCGCACTGGGCCATTGACTAACACCCAGGCCTAAGGCCTGAGGCCTGCCGATCTGTGCTGCTTCATGCAATGGCAGCGCATGATTTTATTGTTGTGCAGTCAGGCCAGCTGTCCAGCCAATGGGTGTAAAGCAATGGGTTGGAGTGAGGGCACCTGAACACTGACTAATTGATATATATTTAATAATTACCAAATATTTCATTTATGAGACCATGAGGACAAATCCAACGTCAACCACTGAGTGTCTCACAATTAAATATTCACTAAACAAAGTGACGAGTCATTTTACCTTCTCCTTGGAGAGGGTATTGCATTTGGGTCCGTTTGTTTGTCTGTCTCTCTGTCTGCCTGTTTGGCCACACAGACCTTTAGTGTTATTCTCCGCAACCGCTTGTCAGATTGAGACAAAATTTTCACCATTGGTGCGACTACTCATGTAGAATGTTTTATTGAATTATGACATCATAGGTCATGTGGTATGGCAGCCATGTTGGAAAAATGGGAAAAATTTGGACCTCTGTGTCACTGAAACTGCACCAAGGGAAAAAAATGAAACTTGGTACATGACAAGTTCTCCTCATGAGGAATAAGTGTGATTTTTATGACATCATTGGTGCATTCGTTATGACGTCATAAATGCACGTGTAGAAAATTACATCTGATCAGTATGAAAAATTTTGAGGGCCATATAGGGATAAAATGGTCCAGAGAAAAAAAGTTGATGATGTCATCGGTCACATGATTCCACAGCCATATATATATAATATATATATATAATAATATATATTTTTTTTTTTTTTTTTTTTTTAACGTTCAAAAATCTTCTCTGAAGTAGCTGAACAGATCGAGGCAAAACTTTACACGTATGACCACCTATCCATGAGGAACAAAAGGTTCACACATATGTGATGTCATTGGTCACATGGTTTGGTCGCCAGATTGAATTTACTCTAAAACCAATTAAAAAAAATCTTCTTCTCCAGAACAGCTGGACAGATCAAAGAGAATCTTCACACAAATGTTCCTTGAGCCTTCGGATACCAGGGTATTCATGAATAATTAAAAGTCGGGCAGCCATATTGGATTGAGCGAAATCTTAAAAAAAACTATTTTCTTGAAATGCTTAATCAATCGACATGAAACTTTACAATTATGATCTAGTAATGATGGGGAATATATGTTTTAAATTTCAACCTGATCAGACACATGGTCTAGCAGGCAGAATGATTTAATCTTTTGATCTGGGTTTTTTATTTGTTTGTTTATTTATTTATTTGAACAAGGCTCCTTGGCTGTGCCTAGATGGGTTTGAGGGTGGAGGAGTAGCAGCTGAAATGTGGATTCTATCAGGTTCCTCCTGATGACTTCATCTTGCTTTTTGCTTGTTTGGGTTCCTTCGGATTTCTCCAATGCAGGAGTGTATCTATTTAGTCTCCCATTTGACTGGAATTAAATTTACTTTCATCCCATTCTAAATTCAATTGAATAATAATAATAAACGTCATGGGTAAGGTCAGGTGTCCAATCAAAGCGGAACGTCTTGGTACCCAGTCATCACTGAAGCAGTTATAAAATGGCAGTTCTAGTTATGTCTCTTATTAATTGCATAACACACCAGTATACAAACGCCACAATAACAAGTTTTGCCGAGGTTCTGCAATCTCTGATTGTTCTTTTTCTTATTGTTAATGATATTATTTTAAGTCACAAATGCAAAACGGAGCTGGAGAGCATCACAAAATGCAAAACTTGACCATGTACGCTTTGTACTTGACTGATCTTGACGAAAAAAAACAGCAAACGAGAACGGCACTCAGTAGCATGCATACCTCCGCCAGGGTGAACATTTCACATTTTGTAGCCCTTTGATAGGCCGGATCTGCATCTAGACTTTAACCAAAATCTAATTACCTTGTTCTTCTCACCTACCCAACTTATCCACCAAGTTTTGTCCAAATCCATCCATAACTGTTTGAAATATCGTGCTATATATCGTTTTGGTCAAATCTCTCAATGGTGAAGAATGACAAAAAAATATAGTATCCAGATCTAGATGTGGATCTTCACCAAAATTTGAATTTGTCCTTGTCACACACCCAACTTGTCCACAAAATTCGTCTGAATCCATTCATGACTGTTTGAGATATCTTGCTGACAGACAGCCGAACAGACTGGGGCGAAAACAACCTCCATCCACCTTTGGTGGGGAGGTAATAACATTGCCTTGCTTGTGACATAGAACCACCCACTCCTTCCTCCTATGATCCCTTTCCTTGCTTCAGGCAAAGCCGCAGCTAAACAACTGAGATGAGAATAGTGGATGGGGGCAAGTTTGACTTTCCTGGTTGTTTATGCAAGAGGCAAGTAGGCAGAGTGTTCTTGGCAAACATTGAGATTTCAATGTCTTCTTGAAGTGGCACTTTGTAGGAGCATCCAAATGTGCTCTGCTGCACCACATATAATTCATACCATCCTTCAACTATCCATATACCTCATATTGTAAAGAAAAGATACAGTGTAGTGTTGTGGGTCACGTGGAACACTTACTAGTAAGATATTACTTGAATGAATTACAGTGATATTTCCTTTTGGGGTCCCATCAGATGTGAAATGCTATTTCCATGATATATGTCAAGTTCATTATGTTCCACGAAGTAACTTTTAACACCAGAGCAAGGTAATTTTTTGGAAGGGAAACCCTCATATTATCTCCAAAAAGAAATAAATTCATAGAGAGCAAAATATTGATCAATTGTTTGTTATATCAAAAATTCAAACTAAAAATGACAACTACTGCAAAATAAACCACAGAGACGCAACAATGACAAGGAAAAAAAAAAATTAACTTCATTGGATAAAAATGATTGCCAAACTGACTTGTTCTTGTTGGGGACATTTTTTCCAAGTCTGATTAGTTATATGATCAATAACTCACATTAAATGTGTACATGTTGTCGGACATATTTACTTGAAGATACTTGGTAGCACAGGCAACAAAGAATTCCTTCAATATGTGCAATATGCCCACAAATTCAGACAAAAATGACAGTTCTCAGGGTTAAGGATGAAATGCAGTGGTTCATTTAATTTAACAATTTCTGTGGAAGTGAGCAACAGGTGGCATCTGTTTGTCTTTTTTTAACCGTTTTTTCTCCAGTCCACCTCCCATAGTTTTCTCAGCCCTCCATCGCTCCCCAGCTCCTCCAGGATGTGTGCGTTCTTCCAGTAACCCCCTCCTGATTAAACTCTCAAAATCCAGCTTTTTACAAACCTCCACCCTTTTGTTCCCTTTCCTCCATTTATGGATGTGCCTTCCTGAGGATGTTCAATCGCACCTTTTCCTCCAGAGCTTCAAAAACAAGTGTGCACCACATCTCCTGCCACCCTTCACATCCTTTCAACTGTGATCTCCCAACCCTACCTGCAACCTTTTCTGCCACCATTACTAACTCAACCCTTTCCTCTCGTTCATTTCCTGCTCATTTTGTCCATTGTAGTGCTGCTGTCGATATGTTGCCTATTTACCCCCCCCCCAACCTATCAACTTGCTCTTCCATTTCCTCTTGTATTTAAAGTATTTAATATTTCAAAGATTAGCTATGAAAAACACATGATGTCATATACATTCAAGCCATGGTTGTCTTCAAAGTAATCAAGGAAAAATAAAGTGATCAGATCAAATAGTTCTTAATTTTGGAAGTTTGCTTTGTGCTTCACTTTAAGATCAAAAGTGGAATTGAATATGCGAGCTCGGAATGATAGTCACCTTCACTCCAGATTTTAGTAACAAAAGAGGAACACATTTTAACATCGTCCCGCATGACACAAAATTACAATTCCTCAAGTTAACGAATGAGCATGGTCAACCTTGTGCTCTTGGAAACTACTATTTGACGAAAACTATGGCATGTAATGACTCACCATCTCATGTAATGCTTGCGGCAAATCAGGCAGACCTATGGTCCCTCGTCGGGTTCCGAACTACTCGAGGCCATGCTCATGCTGTCTGTTAGGTCTCCAGACATGCTTCCCTGCGTACCCCTCATTAACAAGAGTGCACCATCTGCAGGACTGCAGGGCTGCATGGCAAAATTTCCATCTCGCTGCTGGGGTCTTGGCTGTAGGGCTCATGGTGGGCATTTCTGAACCTGTAAACAGACTGCACACCGTGTACGTTCAGGACACATGAATGGGCTGTTTATATACCTCACAGTGTACAGGTCTACTTTTTGACAGCTCCCATCTTGCGAATGCGTATGGGACAGGAATTTGAATCAATTCAGCCCGCTGATTCACCCTCTTCCAGCGAGCTTCCTCAGGCCAATAGACCCGACCCTTTTCACGTATGACCCCGAGCAATAGACCCCGAACCTTAAGTATGCTCATTACTGAGGCAGAGTTGTGCTGCTAAAGCAGTGTCCCTTCACATTAAGACAGGAATGTCTAATTTGGCTAAGGTGCCGGCATAATATGGCCTGCTCTTTTTGAAAAACTATGGAATCTTTCACTCCGACACCTCTACCTATCAGATGGATTTGTGATATCTGATGTTATTTATTTATTTTCGAAAGGACAACACAGTGGGGCTGGCAGGATAGCCAACACTAGAGGTACACATAGTTGCTTCTGAGTTCTCTAGCCTGGGTTGAAACCTGGACAAGCTATAAACAGTCTCCTGGTGTTTTGCAGGTGATGAATCAATGTGTGTGCCATCCCTCAGATGGATGTTAAGCCAGGCATCCCATGTGCCAGCATTATAGTTTGTGGATGTTAAAGATCCAGGGTGTCCTTGAAGATTAGGCAAGCTATTGCCGGCACCCTGGTCAAATTGCAAGTTCCTGCCCTGACTTCCGTGTTGGAGTTGTGACCATCCAGGATTGTAAACCGAGGTGAGAAACTGCCACTCTGGAAAGAGCATGGTACATTATGATCTGATGGTACAATATAGTGCATAATGAACACAATACCTAGCTTGTGAAGCACCAGTATGACAGTATGTGGCCATGTACACTCCCTCAGTCGTTTACAGAGAACCAAGTTTCATCATATTCATGTCATGACTAGCAGGGGGTGCAACTTACAGGCTCAG
>CM068957.1:44722003-44728789 GCA_035128595.1 Eptatretus atami
CAACCGTCGTCTGCCCCCAGACGATTGTTCTTGCTCTGCAAACATTCAACCAGAAGAACGTGATGTGATCGGTGGGAAATCGAAACATGGGAGGTGTGACGAGTATTCCACGATCCCCATTGGACACAGTCCTCCAAAAAAAAAATATATATATATATAATTTTTTTTAACAACCATTACAGAGTTTTCCATGTTTTCGTCATCAGAAATACATGCTGTGTTTAAAGGGAAATTGGGGTGTTGTTCACTTATTCCTCCATGCGGATTAGTTTCACCCATTTTATCTGGATGGGGGTGTGGCCAACACTCTGTATTCATTTAGTCATTACCACGATTGTCATTGCTAAATTGTTCCGAGGTAGGTTGTTTTACCAAGGAGGTGTGTCACTGTCCATGCCATGAATCGTTTCTGATTGGAGGGAAACACATAATAAAGCTGCCCCCAGTGTTTTATCGTCACAATCATTATATGAAACAAACAAATGAAGGAATAATTACAGGCCCCTATCCGGGCCCAGGGTAGTTACCCACCTGCCCCTCCGCCCATCCCCACTCTCAGCACCTCTTGACGTTACCACTGTGGACCATTCATAAATGAATAAACCTTCTCGTGTACACCATCCATTAACGATAAATATTTACTCCCTTCCCACCACTGAACACCATCATAAATTATAAAACTTCTCAAATCATACCGCCATATAAACCAAGAACACCATTTCCCCAAGGGAGTGATCAGCATAACCTGACACGACATTGTTGGGGCCATGACATGCCATTGTAGTCTTTGGTCACATGACCTCCGTGAGTCGAGCAAGCTCCACCGGCCTATTTTCATTTTTTTGCTTCTGATATTTTTGTTTTCTGGATATTTACAGAGGTTCTTTTTTCTTTTTTCTTTTCTTTTCTGGAATCATGACTGAGTTTCCATCAGCATGCAATTTTCAAGTTTCTCACCCACCAAAGAAAGTACTAAACATTTACATCGATGAGTGAGTGGTTGGAAAGGTGTTATATATTACATTACATCTGAGGTTGATCCAGATTTGGACTTTGATATGAAATGGTAGAGAAGTGGATGTAAAGGAATGATTTTTGAGGAAATTTCCTTTTCTATTGTTTGTACTATTACCCAAAGGCAGGAAGGATAGGTTAAGGTATCTCACATCTGAGCTACAGTATCGAGACACGGTTTGAAATGTCGACCCAGCTTTAAGCTGTCACTCTTGTGTTTTGCATACCCACGACAATGCCTAAGGAATGAGCCACACCTGTAGTTGCACCCCTCAGTGTGAGGCAACTAATGAGGCAAAATATTTAATTATGAACATTTCAGGAGATTTTCAGTATGGAATAATTATGCACATGTTGTTCTTCTTTCGGCTGCTCCCGTTAGGGTCGCCACAGCGGATCATTACCGTTTATGATCCGCATACTGATTTGGCATAGGTTTTACGCCCGGATGCCCTTCCTGACGCAACCTGGTCGCCTCTTACGACACAGGATAAGATTGGGTTTCGCCATGATTCCGGGCTGCATACACCCTCTCATAGCGTGGCCCAGTGCAGAGCGCCCGTCCTCAAGCGATCCTCCAACCAAGCCTCCGAGTAGCCGGATTACAGGCGTACGCCACTACGCCGGTATGAATAATTATGCACATGAAAACGAAAAAGAGCACACCAAAAATAGAATGCTGAGATTCTGAAGGCAAATAGACAAGCTAATTATGGTTAATTGAATACCCTGTAACCTGGAAATTGAAAAGATTTGTGAACACAGATCTTCCTCTGCTTTAAACTAAGGTCAGGGCAAGCCACAGTTGTTGTAAAAGAGGAAAGAGTTGTTTACATGGAGACTGCTTCCTCCACATCCACCATCTGCCTTCCTGGCCTGTTTGGATCACGTGGTTTGTGGCCCAGACTACCATAAATATTATGAAATGATCGTTTCTGCTTGCTTTGCCTTTTTCTTTCTTTGTTGCAGCGACAGCAGTTTGTGTATTTAATTTCTCATCTTGCTCACTGTTGCTTTGTGAATGACATCGCTGATGTTGATGGGTTTGAATCAAATGATGGATCAAACGTCATATATGGATTGATTTGTCTTTTGTCTCCCATGTTCTATGTAATAATAAGAGAGTGCAATGATGTCTCCTGCATGTTTTATGTTGATGACTGTTTGTACTGCACCCATCCATCCATTGGACCATACTCTTTGCAGAGCGTTGGTGCTTTGTAGCAGTCTCCTGCTATTGGACACAATCCTGGACAGGTCCCCTCTGACACAGGATACCAGCATGCTGGTACTCATTTTGTCGACCTCGGAAAGGATAACAGCAGAGTCAACCCCACCTGGCATGAATTCAACGCTGAGTGTGATTTGAACTCAGGACCCTCAGATCCCAAGCCCACCAACCGACCATTAAGGTAACACCAGGCTTCTTGTACTACAGTATATCTATTAGCACCCTCTGATTGCAATAGTGAGCATCAGCCACAGCTTATGTCTCACATGGTAAAACCACATAATCTGCAAAGAAACAAAAGCCTATCTGCCACCCAGATGATTTTCCCCCAATGCAAACGAAAAAAACCAGAAGGCAAGTGCCATCTGGTGGAGATGTAGGCCAAAATGTGTAGAGTGTGATGAAGCGCCCACCCGATCTCAAACGGACGGCAACTCATACTGTGACACAGGCTGGCCAGGCTCGATGATTGAATGGCAGGAATTTGTAAATTTCCAGTGTGCTGGCAAGACCTGCCTGCTTTGTTGCATGAAGACAGACCATGAGATCTTCAACTTCCATGAACGACTTTTAGCATTTGCAGCCGAGTTCTCTGGCTTGACATTAATCTGATGGATGGTGCACACATTGGTGGCATCACCTTTATGTGAACACCAGGATGTATGGTTTATTGCTGGGTCAAGGTGGAACCAATCGGTGAAATAGCTCAGAGCAAGTGTGCATACCTCTAAAGCTATCCTGCCAGCTTCGGGCCAGCACGGAGTGAAGTGATAATTCAAATGTATTTTTTGTTTTCATGAAAAGGGAAGAAGTGGGGGAAGGTGTATGGGCAGGGTTCAGACTCCATTCATCTATCTTTTCTGTCTTGTTAAATGACATCTCCAATGAAGAGAAAATAATCAACTCCTGTTTGGAGCGTTCCATTGATTTTTCACCAAAACTACTCATTGTTATTGTTTCAAGTGTTTCAGAAAGTCTGATGTGTGTCCAAGTGAATAATGAAAATGGATCAACTCGAGGAACAAAGGGTGTGCACCATGAAAGATGAAATGGAAGTGCTATGTAAGAGGAATGACATTTCTTCCGGCGTTTCTCAAAGTTGATTAGACCACCATACACAAAGTCTGGCAAAGCTGTGTCAGCAATCGTCAGGTCCGTGAGGAATGTTCCCCAGGTACGGAACAGTCCCTTGCATGAGCCCCTGTGATTGAAGTAGATAAAAATTTGCCCAAGATATTTTGTTGCCGTGACCACCAACAACGTAACGAGGAAGTTGCAAAAATCTTTTGCAATTTTTGCACAGGCCACACGACTTACCAACTCTCTTTGAGACTGCAGTCGCTTGATGGAACGTTTCTGGCTGCGCTTGATGCAGCTTTCCATGTTCGCAAACTTTGATGTTCCTTCCTGTAGATTCAGGAAAACAGGATGAATGAGCAAAACTTCATGATTAGTGTTGACACACTGTTAACTTCTCCACTTGTTTGTGCCTTTCAAGAAAGATTATTCAGCAAATTTTCTGCTGCACAAGGTTTTTGGTTTTTTTTTTGGTACGTTACAAACAGAAGCTGCACTTCTTGTGGGACAATTCCATGATTCACCTTCATCAGGATCTCACGGCTCATGAAGTAGTTGTTTCATCAGAAAAGATCTCTGAAAGCTCACAAAATCAAAAACTTTTCCTGAAACACATGAACATTTAGCAATACAAAACTTTATGTTGTATCATCTCAAAATAAAACTACATGAATTCAAGGCAAATGTTTAAAAATCTACTGGGATTCTCTCACTCGAACTATGAGAAATTTAGGAAATATATTTCATCAGACTCTCATGAGAATTTTTGTTTGGGTAACAAACAATAATTGTTTTAATAGTATAATCACTTTGTCCGCAGTGCTAGGAGGTCAGATTGGTGGTCGAAGACCTTGTTATGAAACAAAGGAAAGAAGCCATTTATAGATGACGTTAGTTATGTAATTCAATGGCAATAACAAGCCTCCTCCGATTGGCAAGTGGTATCATCTTTTTTCCGCCATTCTGAAATATTGATGAGTTGATAACTTGTGTCACACACTTGTTTCATCGCTTTTAAAAATAACCCTCAAACCGGCAAGAAAAAACATTAAATAATTCACAGAGAGTAATGTGATGGAATTCTTGATATTGACAAGTGAAACGAGCTTGCTGACCTGGAAACGAATCCCCAAGATTCTTAGCCTGGATGGCATTGGACTGCAAAGTCGAGAGAATTGCACGGAGAAGAAGAGTCTGAGGATCCGGCATTCCTGTGTACATAACGGGAGAACTCTGAAAAAATTTGGATAAAGGGGTGTTATCATCGTTCACTGACCATTTGTTCTGAGGCTTTTATGAAGAAAGCATCAAATAGCTTGGCAAAGTTGGTAATGCTAGATCAGTCTCGTTGTACTCTTAACCGTAGGGAAACATTGTAGAATAACTTGAGCGATAAGAACTGCTGACTTTGCATGCCCACAGTATTGTAAATATAAATGTTTTGCAAGCTCCACACAGATAAATACAAAGCAATAGCATGGTAAAACAAACCTGAGCGATATAATCCCTTGCTTTCTATGCGGCACGCAGAAGGGCAGATGACGTGGTCCGCGAAAATGATCGCCAGGCCGCAGCACGGTCTCTGCACGGCTGAAGTCACTTGCGTTGAACTGCGTGATGTGGCAGCGCACACTTGAGCTAGATGAACTGTACGCCCGCTGATCCCTGTATTCGTGACCATACGGCCCGCCAGGCCCCAAATTTTTTTGGTGGGGGAAAGGGCAAATAACTCTCCGGAAGATTCTGTGTAAACATGTTGTGGGAGAATGAGCCATTTCGCATCGGAAATGTTATTGTCCACCCACACCAACGTCACTGTCGGCAGACTATTATAGCCCATCTACCTATTATGTAGCAAAGAAGTTGGGCAAATTCGGAAACAATATTCAGGGAAAAGCCAAGAAACAGAAGCAGGAAGAAAATAGCTATAGATTGAGTGGGGAATAAGGAGAAAGAAAAAAAGGATCATGGAAGGGGTGGAGTGGGGGGGGGGGGGTTTGAGATAGTACTGGAGGAGAAGGAGGAAGGCGGATGTTGTGGGCACATGTGAGAAGCGAGAGGGGTGTAAAATATTCCACCATTTTTTGCAAACATAACACGTAGATGACCCTTGTTTCGCCTCCTGTGCACGACTTAACTAAAATCCATGAAGGTGAGCTGTTTCTCCGACAGTTCAGCAGAGAATTGAGTATTCCACTTTTTCATCTTCTGCTATCACTTCCCACTCATCCTCCTCACCAGGAAAACACAACACCAACTCGACGACACTCCTCGTCCACTAAAGAATGCATCACACAGAACCAAAATGTGGGAGATGTTTCTTGAATGAAAGAGCCAAGGAAATATATCCATAGTCATGTGACACATCCTATATCACAATAGCAATATTCCAAAGTTGGAGAATCATTCTGCAGCACAAATTCTCAAACTCAAGCTACGTGGTTTGCTGTGACATAAATGCGTTTTGTTGTTTTTTTGAAGGCTGTTGATAATCGTATTTTTCAGCCAGAGCTATTTCGGGAAATGCCTTGTCTATGTTACCAAGGCATCCTTCCTGAGCTGAGGTGCGGCCGTGTGCGTTGGAGTTCAGTAAGCTGTGTGCCCGACGTTCGCCTCAGAGCCAGGCGAAATTTGGCAAAAAAGGGCATAGGGAAAAATGCAAGAGGCCAGGTCGGAGAGAAACTTCAGGATACTATCAAACCAACAACGAAGTGGAGTCACAGCCACTAGAATGATTGATGAAATCAGTTGCAGTAAGAAACAAGAAAAAAAAGAGTTCTCAACGAGTCTGCATATTATCATACATTTCCATTCTGTACACATACTGGTGAATAATTATTACATATATTACATGCATTAGAGCAACTTGAGCTCAAAATGTATAACAACAGAGTAACTATATTTATTCAAATAGGTGTTTGCATAAGAAAGTATATTTTTCTATTTTATCCACTATTGTAGGTGGCATGATTACATGTCTTTCAAACTGGCAATATACAACAGTGCATCACCACTGCTACACGAGTATGGGGCACCACTGAGGCAATCCCCTATTGCCTCATTTCGCCAATCGCTCAGAAGGATGCCAGCTGAGTCATCCCCACTGGTGTAGTTCAGGCGCAAACGGAGCTTGAACTCAGACCTAAGATCCCAAACTCACAACCCTAACCACGAAGCCAACACCAAGCTTAAAGTATAACATTTAACTTGTCTCATGCAATGTCACAGCAAAATAACGGTGTTAAGTAAATTTGTATTTATTGATCCAAGCCTTTCATAGAATTGTTTAACACTCTTGTATTAAATTCATATACTTATTATGTATGGAAGCACCAGTCTTAGAGGGAAACCCATTCCCATTCTCCAGTTTAGAACGGGGCTTGTATATGTCATTACGCTCCGATATGGCAGAAAATGTTTTAATGCCGGCTTAACACCCCCCCCCCTCCCCACCCCCTAATGTA
>CM068957.1:44728814-44743814 GCA_035128595.1 Eptatretus atami
TTCAGGACAGGTAGGTTGCAGCCCCCCTTCCCTCTCTTTCAGACCTTGAAAAAAAAAATCACAACCTGGTCAAAAACTTAGAATATGTGTTTCAATCCTGAGAAATCTGTCAAGTAAACCCTCCTATTTAATTTCTCAACAATACTGAGGAATTTCAGTCATTGAAACTCCTGGTCTCATGATCAGCCACGGTCTTTCTTGGGCAAACCACATTTCGAAGTTGGCCTCCAAAGCCAGCCACCAACTGGCCATCCTCTGTCATTCTAAGTCCTTCACTGCCACCTGAACTCCTATCCACCTACAAGGACTTCATCCGCAGCTTGATGGAGTACTGCTCTCCTCTTTGGGCTGGCTCCCCTGCCTCACATCATGACGCTGTGGAAACCAAGGCTTTCAAGATAATTGGAATCTTCCGCGATGAAGCTGAGTCTATCGATTTAGCACTTCATCATAGACAGGTTGTTAGTCTGTGTCTTCGACAGCCTCCTTCTCGTCTTGCACCCTCTGTTCTTTCCGTGCTTTTACACCTCCCCCCCCCCCCCCCCCAGGTTTCTACAGGACTCACACGTTCCACCATCAACCCTTTTCAGGTGAAACTGCCTAAATGAAGGATCTCTGCTCATTTGTTCTTCTGTTTTTTCCCACTTGTGGAAGTTGATTCCACATCCTCTTCAATCTATTACTCCCTCCAGGTCTTCAAGATGGCTGTTCACCACCATCTCAGATAGTCCCCAACACAAAACAATGACTTTTTTCTACCTTTGTCAACCCCACTCAAATCCTTCCTCCTTCCAATTTTCCATTTTCCCTCCTTGGAGTTTCCTTCTGTATCTATCTTGTCCACCCCATGCATCCTCTTTGTCTAACTTGTCCACCCCACGCATGCGTGTTTTGATTCCTGTTTACCTCCGCCACCGAAGTGGATGGAGGTTATGTTTTCACCCCTGTCTTTCCGTTTGCTTGTTTGTTTGTTACTTGCAAAATCGAAGATTTTTCAAGTATATTGGTCAGTTGATTTTGTTATTTGTCTGTCTGTATGTCTGTTTGTCAATCGCCTACAGGTCACAATTCTAAACCGATCGTCATGAAACTTTACCAAGTTGTAGAGTTAGTCTCCACTGAGAAGCCTATTTATTTGAGGTCAAAGGTCATCTTGAGGTCAATTTCTAAAATCGTCATTTTTCATCCGATTGACTTGAAAGTTGAACAGGATTTGCATATTGCGTCACTGAATTGGGATACCAACTATTTGAAGTCAAAAGGTCAAAGGTAAACTTCTAAAATCATCAATTTTTATATGAGAAATCAAAAATTTTCATTCTATTAACTTGGAAATAAACAGCATTGCATCGTCCATCACTGAATTAGGAAAACAACTATTTTTGAAGTCAAGAGGTCAAAGGTCAACTCAAGGTCAAGCTTCTAAAATCATTAATTTCAATCTGAAAAATAATCAATTTTCATCCGATTGACCTGGCTTTGATTAAGATTGTCAATTTTATTTGATTGTCAATGAAATGGAAAATTTGATGTATCCATGGCAAAATTTGAGAATGGGGGGGGGGGGGGGTGAATTTTTCAAGCATCATGCTCTGCATGACGTCTTTTCTTGTTTCTTTGTGAACAGGATTTCTGAAAAAGTTGTGGACGGATTCAAATGAAACTTGGTGGGGAGTTGGTGAGGTGACAAGAACAGGCCGATTAAATTTTAGTTAAGGTCCGAATCCAGATGCGGCCTATCAGTGGGATACAAAATGTAAACTAATCAGCCTGGCGGAGGTATGCACTCTACCGAGTGGCCATTCTAGTTTTGGCTGTTACGTCCTGATTGATTCAGTATACCCGCTCTTCCACAAGCCTCGACTGCATTTACAAAATAAAAAATTTCCCAAGTTGCATTCAATGTTGCATTGTAATTTAATTATTCACCCCAATTAATATAAATGCATTACTTTACCCTCTTACTCCCCTTACAGACCTTTTTGATCATCCATTAACCTTACCGAACAAAACCCTCTTGCAGGTTACCATGTTTCCTCCCCTCATCTCTCCTCTTCTCCTTTTAATTTATTGCCATGCTTATTGTTTTGAACTCATGCCCCACTATCAGTTGATGCCCTCCAACACCTTGATCTTCCATGACCTCAATCTTGTAAAGGTAAAAACAATACTGAGTTCATGGTATTTTTTTCCGTACAAGGATGTGAAGCAAAAACATGAGAAGGTATTTTTCTAACTTTGAGTTAAGTTTCCAGTTTAACGTGCAAGGTAAAATCAAGTTTGGCCAGAGGACCAAAGCATCATGCAATTCTGTGGACCATGCCATGACATCTCATTGGTTATTGATTAAAATTTCATTAACTACAATTTTATATTAGAACAGCAAATGGAAATTCCCATATCATTTTTTCACTTGACAGGTGTTGCAGTTGGACTTGAAAAAATAATGAACTAACCTCGCTCGTTGGAGATGGTTTGCACAAGCTGAAGTTTTCCACTGGCTTCTGGCTCAAATTGTTTCTCCATTGCTTTCTGGATAACAACTGCAGTCTTGTCCTGGCTTGTAAGCTGTATAGAAACAACACAGAGAGGAATATTAACAAAATTATGTTTCCACATGCACCATATTACAGAAGAAACTCTTCATTTTGCTTTATTGACTTATTCTTATAACAAGATTTCTTTATTAAGTGATCATTGGATTAAAAGGTCACGAGGTAACCACCCTTATGTAAGCACACATTGCTCGCATAGCACACAGCACAATGAACATCTTGAGCCACAGAGTACTCTCTACCTCATGCACACCTCACCCCACCTCAATACTATCAGGATTTCAAGGTGATATATATATATAATATTTATATAATATATATATATATATATATATAATATATATATATATACTAGACGCCCCATGAACCCATTGGGTTCCCGTTCTGACAGCGGTTGATGAAATAAATCATTTCAAGAAAAAAAAAGATGCTCCAGCGAAATATACCGCTGAGGTTGTTTGCATTGATCAAATACTCCCAAGAGTACTTGACTGAATCGGGAATTGATTTTTTCATTTTTTTTTCGATTCCGATTTGAATGAAACTTGATACTGCACACCGCAGGCGAATGCTAATAAGTGGCCCTAAAATTTTTGCGCTATCGTGTACCGTTTTGGCTGTATTTCGGGAACATACAAACATACATACATATATATATATATATATATTATAATATATATATATATATATATATGATGAGAGTTTTAGTAAGATATAGATATATATCGGCATATGCTCCTCTCATGATCTTCTCGCTGAAGAAAGCTGCATAAAGCAATTGTGAAAGACTACTCAAGGTGAGCCCTTTGCTGTTTCAAACCCTTCCCAGAGTTCCTCCATAGCTATAAAGACATTCATAAATAGTACACACATGAGAATCGCAATGCTACACACCCCCTCAGTTGCCGGACCAGTTTCATCGCTTGTTGGAGAATCATCAGCGACAGCGCAGACAGAAACATGCACCACTGAGGCTCCCAAGCATGTACCACATGTAAATGATGAGGAGTTAACTTTTCAGGAGTTATATCCTAATGAGTGTCAGCATAAGTTTTTGTAAACCACAATTAACATCGACCAAAATCATGCGTGTAGTTAAATTCAATGTCACCATTTATCCTCGTGTTTGTCTCATTCTCCCATTGATGTTTCATCTTCAAATCATCCCCATTGTACTTTCAGAAATAAATGACACCCAATAATGCCTGTTTCACATGTGTTACCATGAAGCCTTGAACGTGGGTTCACGTGTGCACAACCGGGACATCATCAGCGCTTGCTTAAGACTTGCACAGCAAGTGTTGGGAGTGCTGGCTATATTGGGCCACAACAACGCCTCATGCACTGGAGATTGAAGGAAATACAGCCAGGATCCCCAGCCAGCGAAATGGAACTCTCGTCTCTCTCCGAGACACGCAGCCAGGACCATCAAAGCTCTCCTTTCCTCTCCACTTGGATTCACAGCCCAGGACTCCCACAGCTCAGAGCACCCATTTATCGGCTAAATCCCTCTAGATAGAGAGAGCGCACAGCCATCGGTGCAGTTAAGGAAAGCCAAGGGTGGGACCGGATTGTGAGAGGTGCCCAAAAGCATGCCTGCATCACGCCCTTAGCACTTCAGAAAAGACACACACCACACATGCTCCGTCTGTCTCTTTCATCATGTGTCCCCAAATGGGTCCGCCTGTTATAATATTTGTGCTAAGAATAACTGAGATACTGGTACAGCCAGTTATCTCTGTCTTGTTACTGCATTTCACCTCCCGTGTCTCCATCCCAGTAATTATTATATTAAATATGTTTGTTATTAAATGAGTTGCTGTGTATTTTAAGGGGTAGTTCTGTCTCCAGCATAAGTAAATTACCCTCGTTAATCGAACCGCGTGCGTCAAAATGGCTGTGTGGTGAAATTAGTAAAACACCCACATCATAGTGGGTTATCCACACATGCCCATTCACCTCCGCTCGACATCTTGAAAGATAATTATTCTCTTGGGGGATGATTATATTAAAAGGAGCCATCCATGCATCAGGGTTCCATCCAGTGGTGGATAGTTTGCCGAACTCCACCCACAAGGTCTATACAACAGCCGCCATGTTGGTGCTTTTTCCTTCAGTGTAAAATGGCAGAGAGGCATCACCTTGTGAAGATAGGCCTCAGCGATCGGGACAGCATTCTGTTGTTTATACACCGCCCAAATAATTATGTGGCATTCTCTCAAACATCGCTTGTACCCTGGAGATTACGCAGGTCCTTGCTATTACTTCTGACTATTTTCTCTTAAAATTGTGTTGGATAGGTGATTGTGACAAGTTTCTGTGAAGTTGGTGATAGCATAATAGGGGAGCGGAAAGCTTTAAATATTCCACTGTTCTGATGTGGGATTGACCATTTGCTTTTATGGGCAGGAGGAGGGTGAGGAATGGTGAGGGGGGGAGTAAAGATGGATACATTTGGAAAGCAGAGGCTGAGGCATTGGAGGGGAGGGGTTGAGGATCTTCCGTGAGGAGGGGGTGGGGGAAGTTGAGGAGTTTTGGTGGAGGTGAGTGGAGGGGTTTGAAGGCTTGAAATGGGGAGGGAGTGTTTCAGAATTGCATGTGTAAGTTTACTCACAGTAAAAATGTAGTTGGTCACGTGTGTGTGTGTGTTGTGTGTGTGTGTGTGTGTTGTGTGTGGTGTGTGATTGCCCCCCTTCCCCCAAAAAAGTGCTGCTGGCCAGGCATCCTTTCTTGCATTATATCCAAATATTACCTGTTAGCCATTCTCAATTTAGAGTCACGGAATCATGTGCCATATTAGCACTTGCTGTGATAGTCCTGACCAAAGGGGCATATGCACCACATCCACCCTGTTTATGGATTAATTGCACATTTAACAAGGTTTCTGAAAGGCTTCGAAACCTTTCACGCTGATTACCACTATCGCTATGCGATTGCAGTTATGTTCTCGGCTACATTTCATAAACAGGGGTTCCCCCCCCCCCCCCCCCCACGTCACACAAACAAAACTACACCGATGCATTGCTGAATGTGAATCTTTGAAACAAAAGAGCATAATTATAAATTGGTGCTAACACTAAACGAAAAAAAAACAATTACCTTGTATCATCCACATCCACAATCACAACTTGTATCATCCACAATCATCTTGTATCATCCACAATTACCTCTTCTGAACTTACTGTATGCTATTTGATTACGTTTGAGATCTTTTATTTGACCCACCAACAGACTGCGGTAGAGATTTCCATCACTGCCAGTTTCCAAGCTGACTCTGATTATACATGAGTCATCAGTCTGTTGGTTGTACACAGGTCGAGGAACAGCTGAACATGAGACAGAGCGCTGATGAATTCTGCAAAGGTACATCACATCAGTGTGTTCGATTCCTTACGCCATATAAATGTCTCCTTTACAGATGATATACAGTACAGTAAAATAAACATTATAAGGAACACTTGTAAAAATTAATTTCCCAACAATATATGGCACTTTTGGTAGACAATACTATTTTAACGAATTCATTTCAACTCGATATAATGAACTACGAAATGTGGACTATTTTTTTCTTCAAATAAAAATTATGTAAAACTCTCAATTAGGGCCATTTTCTTAAGTGTTGTTAAGGTCAAACCATATATGTATAGACCATAAGAAATGTTGAATCAAGATAAAATTGAAGTGATTTAAAACTTGTGGGTGATGTCACTGCTCCTGAATGCTGAAGGAGGAGGGATATATTAATTTAATTGGTTGGTTGTTTATTTATTTGCTCGAGAGAGAGAGTTACCAGGTAAGTCTTTGGATTTTTGATGCAATGCCGAACCCATGGAACATATTATGTGTTTGATATATGAAAATCTCACTGTATTGTGACTGCTTTGTACGTCCATGACGGGAAAAGTTATCGCGAGCACATTTGTCAATGACTCAAGAAATTGTGATTAAAAAGTAGAAAATTGTCGCCAAAAAGGCCGTCATTGCATTCCATGATCACCTGTTTGATGGTAAGTTGAAGGACGACCTAGGAGAGGACATTGAAGAAGAAGAGGAAGAAGGTGGAGTAAAGGCAGTGGAAGCTCCAAAAGTAAGATCATTTGAGTGAAGGGATGTGAGTGAAGAGTCATCAGGAGGCTGCACATGTGAAAGCATCACATCAAATCAATATTAGGCGTCTAGAGACAAAAGGAATGGAGTACATTGATTGCGCTATAACAA
This sequence comes from Eptatretus atami, assembly GCA_035128595.1. Taxonomy (NCBI): domain Eukaryota; kingdom Metazoa; phylum Chordata; class Myxini; order Myxiniformes; family Myxinidae; genus Eptatretus; species Eptatretus atami. The sequence goes on from CM068957.1 coordinate 44,735,588, forward strand.
ATGATAGAAAACAGCCTGAACCAGACAACAGCAAAGTGAAACACAAAGCAAATTCAAAAAACAAACAAGAGTTAGAATTCCTCTGCAATACATGTCCCCTGCCAGTTGCAATGAATGTTTGGGAGATAAAAAAAAAAAATGTTTGCTTTAACGCACACTCGAGCCGATACTGGAACCAAAATGAAGAAGAAGAAACTCTAACCCATCATGTTTCATTCGTTTCTAAAGGTTTTGTCTATTTCATATTAAAAATAACCCGATGAACATACATGAAGTAAAAACATGCGTATGGCTTATGTTCACATATTATACATCGTAGTTATATACGTGGGATCATTGCAATCGCACTGGGCCATTGACTAACACCCAGGCCTAAGGCCTGAGGCCTGCCGATCTGTGCTGCTTCATGCAATGGCAGCGCATGATTTTATTGTTGTGCAGTCAGGCCAGCTGTCCAGCCAATGGGTGTAAAGCAATGGGTTGGAGTGAGGGCACCTGAACACTGACTAATTGATATATATTTAATAATTACCAAATATTTCATTTATGAGACCATGAGGACAAATCCAACGTCAACCCACTGAGTGTCTCACAATTAAATATTCACTAAACAAAGTGACGAGTCATTTTTACCTTCTCCTTGGAGAGGGTATTGCATTTGGGTCCGTTTGTTTGTCTGTCTCTCTGTCTGCCTGTTTGGCCACACAGACCTTTAGTGTTATTCTCCGCAACCGCTTGTCAGATTGAGACAAAATTTTCACCATTGGTGCGACTACTCATGTAGAATGTTTTATTGAAATTATGACATCATAGGTCATGTGGTATGGCAGCCATGTTGGAAAAATGGGAAAAATTTGGACCTCTGTGTCACTGAAACTGCACCAAGGGAAAAAAATGAAACTTGGTACATGACAAGTTCTCCTCATGAGGAATAAGTGTGATTTTTATGACATCATTGGTGCATTCGTTATGACGTCATAAATGCACGTGTAGAAAATTACATCTGATCAGTATGAAAAATTTTGAGGGCCATATAGGGATAAAATGGTCCAGAGAAAAAAAGTTGATGATGTCATCGGTCACATGATTCCACAGCCATATATATTATAATATATATAATATATATATATATATATATATATTTTTTTTTTTTTTTTAACGTTCAAAAATCTTCTCTGAAAGTGCTGAACAGATCGAGGCAAAACTTTACACGTATGACCACCTATCCATGAGGAACAAAAGGTTCACACATATGATGATGTCATTGGTCACATGGTTTGGTCGCCAGATTGAATTTACTCTAAAACCAATTAAAAAAAATCTTCTTCTCCAGAACAGCTGGACAGATCAAAGAGAATCTTCACACAAATGTTCCTTGAGCCTTCGGGATACCAGGGTATTCATGAATAATTAAAAGTCGGGCAGCCATATTGGATTGAGCGAAAATCTTAAAAAAAACTATTTCTCTTGAAATGCTTAATCAATCGACATGAAACTTTACAATTATGATCTAGTAATGATGGGGAATATATGTTTTAAATTTCAACCTGATCAGACACATGGTCTAGCAGGCAGAATGATTTAATCTTTTGATCTGGGTTTTTTATTTGTTTGTTTATTTATTTATTTGAACAAGGCTCACTTGGCTGTGCCTAGATGGGTTTGAGGGTAGAGGAGTAGCAGCTGAAATGTGGATTCTATCCAGGTTCCTCCTGATGACTTCATCTTTGCTTTTTGCTTGTTTGGGTTCCTTCGGATTTCTCCAATGCAGGAGTGTATCTATTTAGTCTCCCATTTGACTGGAATTAAATTTACTTTCATCCCATTCTAAATTCAATTGAATAATAATAATAAACGTCATGGGTAAGGGTCAGGTGTCCAATCAAAGCGGAACGTCTTGGTACCCAGTCATCACTGAAAGCAGTTATAAAATGGCAGTTCTAGTTATGTCTCTTATTAATTGCATAACACACCAGTATACAAACGCCACATAAAACAAGTTTTGCCGAGGTTCTGCAATCTCTGATTGTTCTTTTTCTTATTGTTAATGATATTATTTTAAGTCACAAATGCAAAACGGAGCTGGAGAGCATCACAAAATGCAAAACTTGACCATGTACGCTTTGTACTTGAACTGATCTTGACGAAAAAAAACAGCAAACGAGAACGGCACTCAGTAGCATGCATACCTCCGCCAGGGTGAACATTTCACATTTTGTAGCCCTTTGATAGGCCGGATCTGCATCTAGACTTTAACCAAAATCTAATTACCTTGTTCTTCTCACCTACCCAACTTATCCACCAAGTTTTGTCCAAATCCATCCATAACTGTTTGAAATATCGTGCTATATATCGTTTTTGGTCAAATCTCTCAATGGTGAAGAATGACAAAAAAATATAGTATCCAGATCTAGATGTGGATCTTCACCAAAATTTGAATTTGTCCTTGTCACACACCCAACTTGTCCACAAAATTTCGTCTGAATCCATTCATGACTGTTTGAGATATCTTGCTGACAGACAGCCGAACAGACTGGGGCGAAAACAACCTCCATCCACCTTTGGTGGCGGAGGTAATAACATTGCCTTGCCTTGTGACATAGAACCACCCACTCCTTCCTCCCTATGATCCCTTTCCTTGCTTCAGGCAAAGCCGCAGCTAAACAACTGAGATGAGAATAGTGGGATGGGGGCAAGTTTGACTTTCCTGGTTGTTTATGCAAGAGGCAAGTAGGCAGAGTGTTCTTGGCAAACATTGAGATTTCAATGTCTTCTTGAAGTGGCACTTTGTAGGAGCATCCAAATGTTGCTCTGCTGCACCACTATAATTTCATACCATCCTTCAACTTGATCATCCATATACCTCAATATTGTAAAGAAAAGATATACAGTGTAGTGTTGTGGGTCACGTGGGAACACTTACTAGTAAGATATTACTTGAATGAATTACAGTGATTTCCTTTTGGGGTCCCATCAGATGTGAAATGCTATTTCCATGATATATGTCAAGTTCCATTATGTTCCACGAAGTAACTTTTAACACCAGAGCAAGGTAATTTTTTGGAAGGGAAACCCTCATATTATCTCCAAAAAGAAATAAATTCATAGAGAGACAAAATATTGATCAATTGTTTGTTATATCAAAAATTCAAACTAAAAATGACAACTACTGCAAAATAAACCACAGAGACGCCAACAATGACAAGGAAAAAAAAATTAACTTCATTGGATAAAAATGATTGCCAAACTGACTTGTTCTTGTTGGGGACAATTTTTTCCAAGTCTGATTAGTTATATGATCAATAACTCACATTAAATGTGTACATGTTGTCGGACATATTTACTTGAAGATACTTGGTAGCACAGGCAACAAAAGAATTCCTTCAATATGTGCAATATGCCCACAAATTCAGACAAAAATGACAGTTCTCAGGGTTAAGGATGAAATGCAGTGGTTCATTTAATTTAACAATTTCTGTGGAAGTGAGCAACAGGTGGCATCTGTTTGTCTTTTTTTAACCGTTTTTATCTCCAGTCCACCTCCCATAGTTTTCTCAGCCCTCCATCGCTCCCCAGCTCCTCCAGGATGTGTGCGTTCTTCCAGTAACCCCCTCCTGATTAAACTCTCAAAATCCAGCTTTTTACAAACCTCCACCCTTTTGTTCCCCTTTCCTCCCATTTATGGATGTGCCTTCCTGAGGATGTTCAATCGCACCTTTTCCTCCAGAGCTTCAAAAACAAGTGGTGCACCACATCTCCTGCCACCCTTCACATCCTTTCAACTGTGATCTCCCAACCCTACCTGCAACCTTTTCTGCCACCATTACTAACTCAACCCTTTCCTCTTCGTTCATTTCCTTGCTCATTTTGTCCAATTGTAGTGCTGCTGTCGATATGTTGCCTATTTACCCCCCCCCCCCCAACCTATCAACTTGCTCTTCCATTTCCCTCTTGTATTTAAAGTATTTACATATTTTCAAAGATTAGCTATGAAAAACACATGATGTCATATACATTCAAGCCATGGTTGTCTTCAAAGTAATCAAGGAAAAATAAAGTGATCAGATCAAATAGTTCTTAATTTTGGAAGTTTGCTTTGTGCTTCACTTTAAGATCAAAAGTGGAATTGAATAGTGCGAGCTCGGAATGATAGTCACCTTCACTCCAGATTTTAGTAACAAAAGAGGAACACATTTTAACATCGTCCCGCATGACACAAAATTACAATTCCTCAAGTTAACGAATGAGCATGGTCAACCTTGTGCTCTTGGAAACTACTATTTGACGAAAACTATGGCATGTAATGACTCACCATCTCATGTAATGCTTGCGGCAAATCAGGCAGACCTATGGTCCCCTCGTCGGGTTCCGAACTACTCGAGGCCATGCTCATGCTGTCTGTTAGGTCTCCAGACATGCTTCCCTGCGTACCCCTCATTAACAAGAGTGCACCATCTGCAGGACTGCAGGGGCTGCATGGCAACATTTCCATCTCGCTGCTGGGGGTCTTGGCTGTAGGGCTCATGGTGGGCATTTCTGAACCTGTAAACAGACTGCACACCGTGTACGTTCAGGACACATGAATGGGCTGTTTATATACCTCACAGTGTACAGGTCTACTTTTTGACAGCTCCCATCTTGCGAATGCGTATGGGACAGGAATTTGAATCAATTCAGCCCGCTGATTCACCCTCTTCCCAGCGAGCTTCCTCAGGCCAATAGACCCCGACCCTTTTCACGTATGACCCCGAGCAATAGACCCCGAACCTTAAGTATGCTCATTACTGAGGCAGAGTTGTGCTGCTAAAGCAGTGTCCCTTCACATTAAGACAGGAATGTCTAATTTGGCTAAGGTGCCGGCATAATATGGCCTGCTCTTTTTGAAAAACTATGGAATCTTTCACTCCGACACCTCTACCTATCAGATGGATTTGTGATATCTGATGTTATTTATTTATTTTCGAAAGGACAACACAGTGGGGCTGGCAGGATAGCCAACACTAGAGGTACACATAGTTGCTTCTGAGTTCTCTAGCCTGGGATGAAACCTGGGACAAGCTATAAACAGTCTCCTGGTGTTTTGCAGGTGATGAATCAATGTGTGTGCCATCCCTCAGATGGATGTTAAGCCAGGCATCCCATGTGCCAGCATTATAGTTTGTGGATGTTAAAGATCCCAGGGTGTCCTTGAAGATTAGGCAAGCTATTGCCGGCACCCTGGTCAAATTGCAAGTTCCTGCCCTGACTTCCTGTGTTGGAGTTGTGACCCATCCAGGATTGTAAACCGAGGTGAGAAACTGCCACTCTGGAAAGAGCATGGTACATTATGATCTGATGGTACAATATAGTGCATAATGAAACACAATACCTAGCTTGTGAAGCACCAGTATGACAGTATGTGGCCATGTACACTCCCTCAGTCGTTTACAGAGAACCAAGTTTCATCATATTCATGTCATGACTAGCAGGGGGTGCAACTTACAGGCTCAGGCGCTTCACCATGCTCTTCTTATTCCCCGGAGTATTGGGGGTGCTGTCCACAAGTGGCTCAGCAGCACAGGACAGCGCGTATCTGTTAATGACCCACATGACACAATAACACATTGTAATACAAAGGGACCCAGGATATCACTAAACTTTTCTACCAACCTAATAAAGATAGAGTAGATCTTTGCATTCCCTGTGGATTATTTCCAAGAATTACAGGCATGGTTGTTTCGAATGCTGAACAATTATGAGCTTTATTATATTACGACCAAGAACTGTCAAAACTCCATACGAATTTCAAGGACTGAATAAATAACTCATTCAAAGTCCTTTTAGAATCTTGTGTTATCTGGCATCACTGATTTTGCCACAGTTTATTTAAGTATGCTCTTATAACGTTTCAATTTTCGGTATGATTTCGAATTTATTTGCTTTGTGTGATGAACAATATTAGTACTATAATCTCCAAATCATGCAACCTCCTGTCCTGTCCAACATCAAATTTACGGTATGTGTTATCTCGAGTTTTTACCTTGATGAATGTAGGCCATACTGCATTCTTTCAGACAACATTTTCATGACCATCATGACTTTGCCGACTGGCATCAAGTCAACCACATTGTACAGGACTGGAGGCATGCAGATCATACTCAGCAATTTACCCCCTCACCTCAGCAGAAGACAACAATGATCCAGCTGGAGCTTTACCGACAATGCAATGTAGTGACATGACAAACTCAGTTTCCAGAACCTTATTACTCATTCATGTCCACAATATTGCTACCTTCAGCGGGATTTGAACCAGCAACCTCTGGGATGCCAACCAATCTCCTTACCAACCACTACATTACTGCACATAATACGAGAATGCATTGTTGGTTACATATTCTCCTTACCAACCACTACATTACTGCACATAATACGAGAATGCATTGTTGGTTACATATTAATCCTTTGAGAGCATCACTTTGGTTAAGTGGAGAATGTGTACATTTATGGTCCTGTGTACCTCAAAATAGTTGGTGTCATGGTTAAGTGAGCAAGAAATTGTGGTTGCAGCCAAGTGAAAGCTGTCTTACCCTTCGCTCTCTGACAAGGGCTCCTGTCTGTGGAACCATGCCAAGAATCTGGGGGCAGGGTTCAAGCTGTAATTGTTGCATGCTGACTGCAGGAGACGAATTTGTGCAATTATTTCAAACTCCTGCACAACAGAAAACAAGGTCGGTTAATGCTTAACACCAAACTTGTGTTAATAAAGAATTGTGTGGCATTTTGCAAAAATCCACTCTTCTCGGATTTATTAGTAACTGATCTGTTTTGAAAGCTCAACAGCAAAAACATTGTCAAAAATAAATAAAACTGCAGTATGTTCAAGACAAATTCTTTATGCGGTTGTTGGAACAATTTTGTGTGAATGTAAAATAATTTTATATCACCAAAAGGACAGCACAACATCCCTAACACCACACCCATACATGCACAACACCCAACGGAAACTCCACCAATCACGCAACCGACACGTCACCATGTCCAAACCGGACAGGGACCCAGCCGTGTTTGTGCCCCAGAAACACAAACCAAGAACCTTCACGACGCTCGCAAATGCGCACACGCGCACAACCAAAACAAGAGTAAATCGTAAAAAGAGCAGTGCGGATAATCGATGATGTGATTAGCGTTTGTTTAGGGTTCGGCAAAATAAAAACACTCCTCAATTGACCCCTCGCACCGGCACATGACCGGAAATGAATTGTCGCCTCGGGAATAAAAGCGGACACGTGACAAGGATCGGGGTCTATTGGCCTGAGGAGCGGGTGAAACGTCACCTGTGATTGGGTGTGCTCTTGCTTGTTTATTACTAAATTAGCAGAGCAGATATAATTACTGTTTTGGTTCGATGTGCCTTTTCTCCTTTTAAAAATGTATAATCTCAACCACCCAATGTTATTTATATAAATCTGACAGGATGGCTTAGAGGTAAGCACACTCGCCTTAAAGCCGTCGAGCCTAGGTTTGAATCCTGGGGACCCAGCTATACACTGTCTTCCCAGTGTTTCACAGGCAGGATGATTCATCAATATGTGTGCCGTCCCTCAGATGGATGTGAACCTGGATGTTTCATCTGCTGGCGTTAGTTAAATGTTAAATGTCCCACGGTGGCCTTCGCGAAGAGCATGTGAGTGATTGAAGGCACCCTGGCCAAATTCCAAATTCCTGTCCTAATGACTGCTGGGTCGGTAATGGCGAACCAACCAATAATAACCCTTGCCAAGAAACTGCTTTAGCAGTGCCGATGCTCCATAGCACATGGTATGGTACATTGCATTTGGTATTTGATGAAGTGTATTACGAAAGAGCTTACTATTGTGAGAGTCAGTGACGTCATAGATCATGGACATTGTGATGTTATCCTTGAGCGCGAGGTTAAATGATATGTAAGCCAAACTACTTTATCCAAAAATGTTGGTTCTTCATAACTAGCTTAATGAAGCAGAAATACTAGCAGTACACTGCCAAAAATAATTTTCTTAGTAAGAAAATGTGATTTTAAAATAAGAAACGTTTTCTCTTTGTCTTTCTCTCTCGAGCGCAAGGTTGCTGGGTTGCATCATGGCTGGGAGCACGGCAATAATGTTGATGCAGTGTCCCCTGCTGGTTAGGACAGGAATTTAGAATTTGGCCATGGTGCCAGCAGAGCTCACAAAATCTTTGCAAATGACACAAGCAAACCATGACAAAA
>CM068957.1:44745011-44775161 GCA_035128595.1 Eptatretus atami
TATTATATATATATAATATTATATATATATATATATATTATATATGTATATATATATGTGTGTGTGTATATATGGATACAAATAAACACGACATAGTGACCGAAGCTTTTCGTGCTGCACTCTTCAGGGTAAAAATCGCAGCAAGTGAAGAAAGACGTGAAGGCGTGTGCTTTAACGCAGGTCTCAATAAGGTAGACGCTGATTGGTTCGGCCGTAATGACGTCACGGTTAATCAGAACGCCCATTGGTCGGCTCATCATCTTCACCTCGAGGTGAAAAAATTCTTCACTGCACCTCGGCTCTCCCGCCATGGTCTGCCCCTCTTCCTAATTCGATTAACCCTCCACGATAAACCCTCGTCATCATCACTAGCAACCTTCTCTGATGTGAATGAAATTTCCATATTTAATTTCCGACAAATTTAAAGAATCGAGGGTACATCCTGCTCAGTTAACAAAGTGTGTCCAGTGCAGTACGCTTACTCAGAGAATACATTGAAGGATGTAACCGGTAACTTAAATTGAATGGGGCTTTTAAACCAGGCTTCTTAAATAACGAATATATAATATCCAGTGTGGATGTAAGATCGCTGATGAATTTAGTAAGCTCCATCACATGAGCGCTACACTACGTGTTAATCGATGGAAGATTTACAGGAAGCAGCAGGGAATCCTGGAACTGCCTGTAGACCACCCCTCTGCGTTTATGCGTCGATTGGCTCTCCCCCGTGGTCTGCCCCTCTTCCAAGTTCGATTAACCCTCCATGATAAACCCTCATCATCATCACGAGCAACGTTGATCATCCTTGATCACCTCCTCCCAGCACCCTGGAAGATTAAGATGTCCAATTGAGTAAACACTCGATCGTAATATAGACTTGAGGACACAGAATACCAGCAAAGCCGGTGCACCCTCGACACTCAAAACCGTCCTGTAATAGCGTCGGCCGAACTCCCCGGACCACCACCTTCACCAGTTCCCTTCGCCTTCTTCCCTAACCAATGATTACCACATTTGTCATTTAAACATTAGCAGCACCTCCTGACTGTTATGGTGAGCCTCACCGTGGATTATGTCTCACATGGTAAAACCGCATAATCCGCACAGAACAACCGTCCGTCTGCCACCCAGACGATTGTTCTTGCTCATGCAACCATTCAACCAGAAGGAACGTGATGTGATCGGTGGGAAAATCGAAACATGGGGAGTGTGACGAGTATTCCACCGATCCCCATTGGACACAGTCCTCCACAAAAAAAAAAATATATATATAATTTTTTTAACAACCATTACAGAGTTTCCATGTTTTCGTCATCAGAAATACATGCTGTGTTTAAAGGGAAATTGGGGGTTTGTTCACTTATTCCTCCATGCCGATTAGTTTCACCCATTTTATCTGGATGGGGGTGTGGCCAAAACTCCTGTATTCATTTACGTCATTACCACGATTGTCATTGCTTAAATTGTTCCGAGAGTAGGTTGTTTTACCAAGGAGGGTGTCACTGTCCATGCCATGGAATCGTTCTTGGATGGAGGAAACACATAATAAAGCTGCCCCCAGTGTTTTATCGTCACAATCATTATATGAAACAAAACAAATGAAGGAATAATTACAGGCCCCTATCCGGGCCCAGGGTAGTTACCCCACCTGCCCCTCCCCCATCCCCACTCTCAGCACCTCTGACGTTACCACTGTGGACCATTCATAAATGATAAAACCTTCTCTGTACACCATCCATTAACGATAAATATTTACTCCTTCCCACCACTTAACACCATTCATAAATTATAAAACCTTCTCAAAACATACCGCCATAAAACCAAGAAACACCATTTCCCCAAGGGAGTGATCAGCATAACCTGACACGACATTGTTGGGGCACGTGACATGCCATTGTAGTCTTTGGTCACATGACCCTCCGTGAGTCGAGCAAGGCTCCACCGGCCTATTTTCATTTTTTTTCGCTTCTGGATATTTTTGTTTCTGGATATTTACAGAGGTTCTTTTTCTTTTTTCTTTTCTTTTCTGGAATCATGACTGAGTTCCATCAGCATGCCAAATTTCAAGTTTCTCACCCACCAAAGAAAGTACTAAACATTTACATCGATGAGTGAGTGTTTGAAAGGGTGTTATATATTACATTACATCTGAGGTTGATCCAGATTTGGACTTTGATATGAAATGGTAGAGAAGTGGATGTAAAGGAATGATTTTTGAGGAAATTTCCCTTTCTATTGTTTGTAACTATTACCCAAAGGGCAGGAAGGATAGGTTAAAAGTATCTCACATCTGAGCTACAGTATCGAGACACGGTTTGAATGTCGACCCAGCTTTAAGCTGTCACTCTTGTGTTTTGCATACCCACCGACAATGCTAAGGAATGAGCCACACCTGTAGTTCAGTTCTCGTGTCTAATGAGGCAAAATATTTAATTATGAACATTTCAGAGAGTTTCAGTATGAATAATTATGCACATGTTGTTCTTCTTTCGTGTCCCGTTAGGGGTCGCCACAGCGGATCATCCGTTATGATCCGCATACTGATTTGGCATAGGTTTTACGCCGGATGCCCTTCCTGACGCAACCCTGGTCGCCTCTTACGACACAGGGTAAGGATTGGGTTCGCCATGATTCCGGCTGCCATACACCCTCTCATAGCGTGGCCCAGTGCAGAGCGCCCGTCCTCAAGCGATCCTCCACCCAAGCCTCCGAGTAGCCGGATTACAGGCGTACGCCACTACGCCCGGTATGAATAATTATGCACATGAAAAACGAAAAAGAGCACACAAAAATAGAATGCTGAGATTCTGAGCAAATAGACAAGCTAATTATGGTTAATTTGAATACCCTGTAACCTGGAAATGAAAAGATTTGTGAACACAGATCTTCCTCTGCTTTAAACTAGGTCAGGGCAAAGCCACAGTTGTTGTAAAAGAGGAAAGAGTTGTTACATGGAGACTGCTTCCTCCAATCCACCATCTGCCTTCCTGGCCTGTTTGGATCACGTGGTTTGTGGCCAGACTACCATAAATATATGAGAAATGATCGTTCTGCTTGCTTTGCCTTTTCTTTCTTTGTTGCAGCGACAGCAGTTTGTGTATTTAATTTCTCATCTTGCTCACTGTTGCTTTGTGAATGACATCGCTGATGTTGATGGTTTGAATCAAATGATGGATCCAACGTCATATATGGCATTGATTTGTCTTTTGTCTCCCAATGTCATTGTTAAATAAGAGAGTGCAATGATGTCTCCTGCATGTTTTATGTTGATGATGTCTTGTACTGCACCCATCCATCCATTTGGACCATACTCTTGCAGAGCGTTGGTGCTTTGTAAGCAGTCTCCTTGGCTATTGGACACAATCCTGGACAGGTCACACTCTGACACAGGATACCAGCATGCTGGTACTCATTTTGTCGACCTCGGAAGGATAACAGGCAGAGTCAACCCCACCTGCATGAATTCAACGGCTGAGTGTGATTTGAACTCAGGACCTCAGATCCCAAGCCCACCAACCGAACCATTAAGTAACACCAGGCTTCTTGTACTACAGTATATGCTATTAGCACCCTCTGATTGCAATAGTGAGCATCAGCCACAGCTTATGTCTCACATGGTAAAACCACATAATCTGCAAAGAAAAAAAGCCTATCTGCACCCAGATGATTGTTCCCCCAATGCAAACGAAAAAAACCAGAAGGCAAGTGCCATCTGGTGGAGATGTAGGCCAAAAGTTGTAGAGTGTGATGAAGCGCTCCCACCCGATCTCAAACGGACGTGCAACTCATACTGTGACACAGGCTGGCCAGGCTCGATGATTGAATGGCAGGAATTTGTAAATTGTCCAGTGTGCTGCAATGACCTGCCTGCTGTTCATGAAAGACACCATGAGATCTTCAACTTCCATGAAGACTTTTAGCATTTGCAGCCGAGTTCTCTGGCTTGACATTAATCTGATGGATGGTGCACACATTGGTGCATCACCCTTTATGTGAAACACCAGGATGATGGTTTATTGCGGGTCAAGGTTGGAACCATCGGTGAAATAGCTCAGAGGCAAGTGTGCATACCTCAAGCTATCCTGCCAGCTTCGGGCCAGCACGGAGTGAAGTGATAATTCAAATGTATTTTTGTTTTCATGAAAAGGAAGAAGTGGGGGAAGTGTATGGGCAGGGTTCAGACTCCATTCATCTATCTTTTCTGTCTTGTTAAATGACATTCTCCATGAAGAGAAATAATCAATCCTCTGTTTGGAGCGTTCCATTGATTTTCACCCAAAACTACTCATTGTTATTTGTTTCAAGTGTTTCAGAAAGTCGATGTGTGTCCAAGTGAATAATGAAAATGGATCAACTCGAGGAACAAAGGGTGTGCACCATGAAAGATGAAATGGAGTGCTATGTAAGAGGAATGACATTTACCTTCCGGCGTTTCTCAAAGTTGATTAGACCACCATACACAAAGTCTGGCAAAGCTGTGTCCAGCATCGTCAGGTCCGTGAGGAATGTTCCCAGGTACGGAACAGTCCTTGCATGAGCCCGTGATTGAAGTAGATAAAAATTTGCAAAAGATATTTTGTTGCCGTTGACCACCAACAACGGTAACGAGGAAGTTGCAAAAATCTTTTGCAATTTTTGCACAGGCCACACGAACTTACCAACTCCTTTTGAGACTGCAGTCGCTTGATGGAACGTTTCTGGCTGCGCTTGATGCAGCTTTCCATGTTCGCAAACTTTGATGTTCCTTCCTGTAGATTCAGGAACAGGATGAATGAGCAAAGCTCATGATTAGTGTTTGACACACTGTTAACTTCTCCACTTGTTGTGCCTTTCAAGAAAGATTATTCAGCAAATTTTCTGCTGCACAAGGTTTTTTTTTTTTTTTGGTACGTTTACAAACAGAAGCTGCACTTCTTGGTGGGACAATTCCATGATTCACCTTCATTCAGGATCTCACGGCTCATGAAGTAGTTGTTTCATCAGAAAAGATCTCTTAAAGCTCATCAAAAATCAAAATCTTTCCCTGAAAACACAATGAACATTTAGCAATCACAAACCTTATATTGTATCATTCCAAATAAAAACTACATGAATTCAAGCAAATGTTAGAAAATCTACGGGATCTCTCACTCGAACTAGTAGAAAATTAGGAAATATTTTTATCAGATCTCATGAGAATTTTTGTTGGGTAAAAAAACAATAATTGTTTTAGATAGTATAGATCATCTTGTCCCAGTGCTAGGAGTAGATTGGTGGTCGAAGAACCTTGTTAGTGGAAACAAAAGGAAAGAAAGCCATTTATAGATGACGTAGGTTAGTTAATGAATGGCAATAACAAGCCTCCTCCCGATTGGCAATGGATATCATCTTTTTTCCCCCATTCTGAAATATTGATGAGATTGATAATGTGTCAGCACACTTGGTTCATCGCTTTTTAAAAATAGACCTCACCGCAAGAAAAAAATAAATAATCACGAGAGTAATGTGATGGAATTCTTGATATTGACAAGTGAAACGAGGCTGTGGCTGACCTGGAAACGAATCCCCAAGACTTCTTTAGCCTGTGGATGGCATTGGACTGCAAAGTCGAGAGAATTGCACGGAGAGAAGAGAAGTTCTTGAGGATGCGGCATTCCTTGTGACATAACCGGGAGAACTCGTGAGAAAAATTTGGGATAAAGGGGTGTTATCATCGTCACTGAAGCCATTTGTTGTGAGGCTTTTATGAAGAAAGCATCAAATAGCTTTGGCAAAGTTGGAATGCTAGATCAAGTATCGTTGTACATCTTAACCTTGGGATAACATTGTAGAATACTTGACGATAAGAACTGCTGACTTGCATGCCCACAGTATTGTAAATATAAATGTTTTGCAGCCTGCCACACAGATGAAATACAAAGCAATACACATGGGGTAAAACAAACCTGAGCGATATCAATCCATGTTCTATGATTCGTGCACGAGAAGGGCGAGATACGTGGTCCGGAAGAATGATCGCCAGGCCGCAGCACGGTCTCTTGCACGGCTGAAGTCACTGCGTTGAACTGCGTGATGGTGGCACGCACACTTGGAGCTAGATGACTGTTACCCGCTGATCCCTACGTGACCATACGGAGCCCAGGCATTGGTGAGGGATAACTCTCCGGAAGAGTTCCTGTGTAAACCATGGGTGGTGAGAATGAGCATTTCGCATCGGGAAATGTTATTTGTCACCCACACAACTGTGCACTGTCGGCAGACTATTATAGCCCATCTACCTATTATGTATGCAAAGAAGGGGTTGGGCAAATTCGGGAAAAATATTTCGGGAAAAGCAAGAAAAGGAAAGGCAAGAAAATAGCTGATAGATGAGTTGGGAATAAGGAGAAAGAAAAAAGGATATGGAAGGGGTGGAGTGGGGGGGGGGGTTGAGATAGGTACTGGGAGGAGAAGAAGGAAGGAAGGCCGATGTGTGGGGCATATGTGAGAAGGAGGGAGGGTTGTAAATATTCCACCATTTTTGCAAACATAACACGTAGATGACTCCTTGTTGCTCGGCCTCACTGTGCACGACTTACAGAATCCATGAAGGTGAGCTGTTCTGCCACAGATTCAGCAGAGAATGTGAGTATTTCCACTTTTTCATCTTCTGCTATCACTTCCACGTCATCCTCCTCACAAGGGAAAACACAAACACCACTCGACGACACTCCTCGTTCCACTAAAATGGCATCACAAGAACCAAAACAGTGGGAATGTTTCTTGATGAAAGAGCCAAGGAAATATATCCATAGCATTGTGAACACATCTATAATCACAATACAGTATATTCCAAAGTTGGAGATGCATTCTGCAGCCAAATTCTAACTCAAGCTACGTGGTTTGTGCTGGACATAATGGGTTTTTGGGTTTTTTTGTAGGCTGTGATAATCCTATTTTTCAGCAGAGCTATTTCGGGAAATGCCTTGTCTATGTTAGCCAGGCATACCTTCCTGAGTGAGTGCAGCTGTGCGTTGGAGTTCAGTAAGCTGTGTGCCCGACGTTCAGCCTCAGAGCCAGGCGAAATCTTGGCAAAAAAGGGCAGTAGGAGATGCAAAAGAGCCAGTGGACGAAGGAAATCTTCAGGATACTGATCAAACCAAACAACGAAGATGGAGGTCACAGCCTAGAATGATGTGAATAAATCAGTTGCAGTAAGAAAAGAAAAAAAGAAGTTCTCTAATCGAGTACTGCATATTATATACATTTCCATTATATACACATACTGGTGGACATTATACATATATACATGCATTAGAGCAACTTGAGCTCAAATTATAACAACAGAGTAATATATTTATTCAAATAGTGTGTTGGCATAAGAATAAGTATATTTTCTATTATCCACTTATTGTGTGCATGATTACATGCTTTCAAACTGGCAATAACAACAGTGCATCACCACTGCTACAGAGTATGGGGGCACCACTGATGCAATGCCCCTATTGCTCATTCGCCAATCTCAGAAGGATGCCAGGCTGAGTCATCCCCACCTGGTGTTAGTTCAGCAGCAAACGGAGCTTGAACTCAGGACCCTAAGATCCCAAACTCACAACCTACCCACGACCAACACAAGCTTAAAGTATAACATTACTTGTCTCATGCAATGTCACAGCAAATTAACCGATGTTAAGAATTTGTATTATTGATCCAAGCTTTCATGAAATTGTTAACCTCTTGTGTATTAATTCATATACTATTATAGTATGGAAGCACATTCTAGGGGAAACATTCCATTCTCAGTGAACGGGGCTGTATATGTATTACGTCTGCCAATATGGCAGAAAATGTTTTAATGCGCTTACACCCCCCCCCCTCCCCACCCCCTATGTATATCCATACCTCTCCCTCCCCCCCTTTACTCCAATATCCTCGCAAGCCTCTTTACCTTCTCTCCCCATGACTCACCACTGCCCTACCCTCCTCTCTTACAACAAGCATCCTCTTCATCTTACTTTTCTCAATTTAAATTTCTAAAGTTAATCCCCTTCTCTCCACCATCTTCAGTAAATCTTTGTTGCATTGCCAACTCACTGCGTGGGTTCGATTCCCAAAGGCTGCTCAGTAACCTGGCTCAGAGAGGATTTGGACTCCACCTGGTCTATTTGCCCACATAAACACCGACGTTGCACCCCAACGACATGCTCAAGGGTATGGGACGTTCACCATGCACCGGCATCAGATGTGATAAACAAGTGGTACAAACATTTGATGTTAAGATATCCAAGAAGTTAATTCACAAAATAGTACAAATCTGCAAACTTCAGCTACATATTTTCATGTTCATACTACATGGATGGATTGGATTAATAAAGATCAGCAACCTGAACATACTTCCTGAAAATGTCTTTTCCTCTTGTGGTTCCATCACCAAGTCCATTGCTCCTTTCGGTGTTCACCCATTCCTCATACCTGCACATAGCCATAGATGCATTCAGATGAGGTACTGAAAATGTGCAAATTGAGCTGACTTACAGCATGACAGGTTGTTCTAAAAATCATTTTATGTTTCACCGCAGTGTGCCTCACCTTTTCAGAAGGATCTCTAGGATGTCCTGTAAAGTAGCGAAGGCCCGGTATGTAGCCAGGAAGATGCTCATATAAGTGGATTCACTGTCACCAAAGGCAGAGCAGGTTCTCTACCAGCTTCTCCAAAGTCCCGGCACGGATTGTACGATCCGGCATGTTTCAAATTGACTTATGAAGTGCCCTGGTGGTAACTGTCGATTATCAATCTGAGATGGAAAAACAGGATAGAGTATAAAGGAGCCAGTTAAGTGTATATAGTGTAGGAATGTCATTGAAGGTCCTCATGAGTAATCAAGTGAACAGCACATTTAAAGTCCACAATAGAAAATAAAATTAAACACTTTGTCAGCTGAGTGCTCGATATTGTAAACTTACCCCAAGTAAACGAGCACCCTTATTTGCCGCCTGTTGAATTTGCACTTTCCGCAGGCACACGCTGTACACAGCTCCTCCTCGATCTCCTGTCCCCAGTCTTGCACAGAGCTCTGGTGGGATTAATGGGCAGCAGTTAGGGGTTATAATATGGAATGTTCACCAAATGTCGTGGAACTCCACCTCCTCCTTCGTATGCAGCACAGGGCTGCGAGTGGCATCATGTGCTGGGGGTGCGGCTATGCCGCTGATGCATAGCCTCTATTACCAGTACACTGGCACTAATTTCAATGACCTTAGAAGGATGACAGCTGAGTCAACCCCACCTAATGTTAATTCAACTGCACAACAAAGGCTTGAGACCCTAAGATCTCAAGCCAGCCACCTTAACGGTGAAGCCAACACCAGACTTGTCATGAAACTTCGGTGCAACTTATTCATTGTTGGAATAATTTAAAGTTCCATGACTATCTCCAAATAAGACAGTACAGTTCAGCACACGGTGTGCATTTTCGCCTCAATATTGAACAATTATTCAAATATGGCAGGGTATTCAAAAAAAATAATCTATGAAACAATGATTGTCAATTGATAAGTAGTTTATAATGCAGATTGGATTCTATTTGAATATTTAACATTGAAGAGATGAGTTACATGTTCACACTGTTCTGCAAAGCAGCCGAGACTCTCATAAATAGATTTTTTTAAATTAAACATAATTTTTCCCACACAATTAAAACACAATTAGGCATCCTTTTGCACATGGGGATACTGCTGGTAATATTTGGCATTGATAGCCAGAAAGAGGCCGACTATCCTCATCAGCCATATTAGGCTTAGTAAATCATATAGGAATCAAACGGTGTCATAATGTAGAGGGCAAGATGCTCGTGGCAGGAAAAGAAAGGTGTGCTAAAATGCTCCCCACCCCGCACCTTTCCCTCGACATATACATGTCCTCCTCGGTCGTTTTCTGAACATTTTTCATTGCAAACTCAGCCAGCGCTCTACTGCTGACATTTATGATACTGAACATTAACCGGTTTATCTCAGCGAGCATACCATTGCCCAAGTTGAGCCAACGTCAGTGCGCTGGCTGGATTGTTTGGATAGGTGGGGGTGCATCTTGCCCCCTATTTCCTGCCCAGAGCTCACATTACTCCAATAATAGCTGACCACTCTCACAACGATCAGTCAAACAGGCCATTTAACGCTTTCTGTAGGTTCATATAAGCATTTTGGTAAATGTTTAAGTCTGGGATTCTGTTCATCTCACACTTACGATGCGGGCCACGTGCTATGACTCAGAAAAGATTTTGAGGTCATTATGTGTCTTAGTCATTGACAAAATTTTACAATTCTCACGTGGTATTTTTTTCTTTCTGTTCATTTTAATATTTTACAATATCGAAAAATAACTTTGTTTGCAAACGTTAAATGGTAGCATGAGATGCAGTAGGAATGACCCCCATTGCTTCTTCTTCCAATCTACATTCTGTTATTAAATGATTGTTATCATTATTTCATTCATTCAGTGACAACAGATAATGAAAACTTGAATGTACCGTTGCAGTATCTCGGCTAACAAACTCACAATGCCATTCATTCATTCATATGCAGCACGAGCTGATGGTTGCATCTTTATGCTGTGATGCAATGCCCCTGTAGATTAGGACAGGAATTTAGAATGTAGCTACGGTTGTGGCATACGATGACCTGATTTATTTTCGAAACGAAACCGGCGATTTTTATGATGTCTACAAACAGATTCGAGCAGATGGGCGAGCCAGAATAACATCATCACCGAAGGACGGTGCATTCAATGATGCAAAGCACAACCTGTGAGTCGTGGAAGTTTATTTAGTGCAGCTGGAATCAAATACAAATATATGGGTCAAAACCGTTTACGCTACCTCTGAGCTATCTATCATGTCAACCTCCCATTGCAATAAGAGATGCAATGAATAACATGTGTTTATTCATATTTCTGCCTCCTCACTCATGGTTATTTAAAATCCTTCTTCTTCCGTATACAGTACATGGTTGTGTTCACATCATTAGCTAGGGCATGGCTGTGCTGCTAATGCAATACCCCTCGTAGATTGGATGGTCATCCTCATGCTGTCAAGCACACAAGGTGCCAAGCAGAGTTTCATTGGCTCGTTAGCACAATCCTGGACTGGTCATCACTCTGATGGATGATACTAAATAGCTCACCTTTTCCCGACTGGTACTCATTTTGCTTACCCCAGACAGATGGCAGACTGAATCAAACTGCCTGGTGTTATTTTGTATCGCTGGGCTTGAACTCAGAACACAATCCCAAGCCAACCATGTTACCCGTTAAGCCACATCAAGCTGGTATCACCTGTAGATTAGAGCAGAAATTGTCACTCGTTCAGGTGTGAGAGATACCTTGCCTACTCTTGGGGAAGGACACCGTGGATATTTAACATCACCAACTAATGGCAGCAGACGGGATACCAGTTTATTGTCCATCCGAGGAACGACATACACATCGATGCTTCGCCCTGCCTGCAAAACACCAGGCTGACAGTTTATCGCTGTGTCGAAATCAAACCCAGGCTAAACAGCCAAAGGTGAGTGTGCATACATCTAGGCTATCCTTCCAGCCCAACTTTAAATCCATCAAGCTACAATGGTGTGATCATTAATGCTCCACGAGATGAAAAGAATTCAGCCATTTATGAATTGATCAAGATGACAAATAATGTTTACACATGAGGAAGTGGCTGTGAGTTATATCAAAACTATTATTCTTTTTACTGTCTTCATGGGAATTGTAGTTTTGGGAAATGGGAGAGTAAAAGAGAGAATTTGTAACAATAAAATATCCAGGTGGAGTATTTTGATGCTGGCGACACACCACCTTCCAGGATGCACGACGTAAAAAACAATCATACCGACTCCTTTGTATGAAGGTAAAATAACCAGAATGTGATACGACAACAAAACCCACAATTCTTTACTCTTCCATATTCCTTCACAAATCCATATTTAGTTTTTACTACTGAATTTCTGCTTAAAATGGACAATTCCAAACAATGGCCGTCACTTAATTCCATGAAACTTGCTCTTCCATGAGCATCGCTCCTGTCAAAGAATGAAACTTTTATTTAATGTTGAACCCTGCCAGAATGAAAAATGAAATGCATTGTGCCAAGATCAACAGCATTTCCCTGTAATCATGATGGAAATTGACAAACAACATTCTTGAAACATTATTTCATGTGAATATATACCCATGAGACAAGCATCCTTTGTTGAGAAGTTAAATGCGACAGCATTGTTCTGTTAGCATTCAGTGAAGAACCGCCTTCTCTTCTTGAACCAGCCCGTGCGTAATGTTTAGATGTCTGCTCTGAGTTTGGGAGGTCGAGTCGGACCAAAGACTTTATTTTTTAAATGGTACCTCCTGCTTCGTTGCTTGACGTCAGCATTTAAAAAAAGGCTAGACACTGACAAACAACCATAAGTTGGTCATAATAGCGCAATATTAATGGGATTAATGGTCTCCTCTTGGTGTCGAAGTTCGGGAACTCATATTATTAACAAAAATATTCTGTGAGATTTAGAACTCTGTTCTCAGTTTCCTGCTCTGGAAACTGCCATGCTGCTTTTGTGATAATAAATGCCAAAAATCCTTGAGCAGTGCACTGCCACCTCGTGCACTTCATGATGCCTGCCATGCACTAATTCGGGTAGACATGCTATTTTCGAGACAAAACAATGATATATATTAACTGTAATAATACCTGAAAAAAACAACATTCATTTACACGATTAAATGAATAAACAATGTGATTTTGTACATTACCAAAGATGGAATCCGCATTCGCATCAGTTATGCAAATTGCTGCGTGCTATTGCAAGACTGTTATTATGCCGTTGACGTCGAAATTACACCATTTTGTATCATTTTAAGCTGTTCGCGCCGTTCATCAGCAACTGTGACATACAACCTCATTTTAAATACATTCTTCATTATTCATTGACAAAAATTAATTTTAAAAAAAATCTTTTTCGCAGAAAATAGATATTTTCTTTCTTCAGACCATAATCCAAAGAGACGACAAAGGAATCAGAAGCTGCATTTTGAATGCGAAAAGGGCGACTGTGAAGACAAGGAGCAAAAGAAGCACGATTAAAGAAAATCGAAGAATAAGCAAACGAAGAGCGAGTTTGTCAATGACTGAGATATTCCTAACAGAGCACAAAAAAGAGAAGCTCAGCCAGATATTTGCTAGTCAAACAAAATGATGATGAGAGGACATCAAGGCAGATAAAATCGTCTCCAGCATTAGAGAAGTGGCATTCAGCTCAGCACAAACAGGTTGCTCTCGGCAAGCCTCGCCTGTAAATATATATATATATATATATATATATACTATAACATATACACACACATATATATATATATATTATATATATATTATTACGTACGGAAATTATATATATATTTATATATATATATATATATATATATTTTAACTAATTTGAATTCGATTGCACACAACATACAGGTCCTTTAGTCAGCTATGTCGATAAGTGCTGTTCCTAGATAGCTCACCTTCCATTGTTTAAATGTTCAGAATCGATAGATGCGCCTGCGGATCGATTTAATAGTTAGGAACGAAACAATGGAGACGTCCCTCCCCTCTTCTGCGAAGAAAGAAGAACCCTGCCGTCCCGTGATTCTGATGTAACAAACTCCCTCCCATCCGTGGTGAGCGGGGATGGATACAGGGCAAGTCCGCGGGGGAGGGGGCGGAGAAGGACAAAGGATCCTTTCTTGTTGTGTTCGGATTCAGAAAGGAGAGTTGAGGGGCGTCGGTCAGCAACTCGGGTCCTGTTTGGCTTGGGTTAGGGTTTGAGGCCTCGGAGCTTTTTGCTTCGCTTAAGTGGTAGTTCAGCTAGACCTTCGGGTCCTGCTTGACTCTGGTTAGGGTTGGAGGCTTTTGAAGCTTTTTGGAGAGCTGCCTTGTTTTGGAAGAATGAGCCGGATGCTCGGCTCGAGCTGCGAATGGTGGGCTTTTCTTCTTCTTCTTGGTTCGGCTGGAGCTTCTTTGTTTCTCCCGTTTGGTTCCCAGCTTGGTACGACACGTCGGCCTCTTCTTGGAGTGGTCCCGGGGAAGCGACGCATCGATGGGAAGATCGGCGCCTCTCTCACCAGCACATGTTGAGAAGCAGCGGAGGTAGAGGAGCTCGGAAGATCGCGCCTCACGGCAATTGGGTCCAGCTCCGCTCTCGCTGGAGCCGGGTCCGAACAACTGAAGACCACACGAGGAGGAGAGGTTCGAGATAGGTCTGGTTTCAGCCACCGTCCTCCGAGCTGGAGTCGTTATTAAAGGCCTCTGCCACCATTTCTTGGGTGTGTGTGTGCGTACGTGTGTCCATCGCGCCCGTGTCTACTAATAGTAAAAACTGTTAAGGATTGTCTAGAACGGTTGTAGTTCTCCGTCATGCGTTGCCTTGTATACTTGCATAACGTGTTTGCCTGTGTAATTGACATACGTGCATGCCTGCTTACGTACTATTACAATAAAATAGCTCTTGGAATGTAAACCTGTTCGTTGCGTCCTCTTTCCCTTAATTGAGCTGCCATCTTCTCTCGAATATAGTGGTTTTAATAATAGCCGGTAAAGTGATCGGGTCCAACGGGACTCCGATAATAACGTCGGTTACCCAAAAAGGGAGCGAGCTGCTTAAGCGCTCGTTCCAAGCGGTCCCGTGAGTACAATCTCTCGTAACCTTACCGCGCGATTAATAGGGCGTGTATCGACAATTCGGCGATTGCACCTGTGCGCGCCGGGAGATGTGCGGACAAGTGTTGATGTGCTTAAAACACACCCAGTGGCTGGTTTTCGGGTTATCCGGAAAGCCGTGACTGGAATGTCCGTTCGTGGGCGAAGCGACCCTATGGTTAGACGCGGTCGTTCGCACGCCGGCGGACGAGAATCTACAACAATATAATAATAGTAAATATATATGATATAATACACACACACAAACAATACACACACACACGCACATATATATATATATAATAAATATATATATATATATATATATATATATATATATATAAAATAATATACACGTCGAAACATGTGGAATGTGACGAGTACTCCCCCGATCCCCGTGGACACAATCCTACACCAAAGCATCACTCCAACACAGAGGCCTGCCCAGGACTCTAGCAAACAGACAAAGATACAGGGTCAACTCAGTTGAACATCAACGGAGCCACTGATCCGGATTTCAGGCTTATTTGCCCTCAGCAGGGATGGCATACCGATAAAATCTAACCACATGATGCCCATTCATCGTATTGTTGTAGGCCGGGGTCGGTGCGAGAGCGACCACTAGGTGGGAAAAGGTATGCATTCTCCACCACAAATCCCCCAGAAGATGTAGGCGAATCGCGCGAAACCCCCGAGAGCCTGCGGTCCGTCTAACGAACCGGACAACCATATCTCAACCGCGTAGACGTAGGAGTCTATGTCTATATACCAATTACCTAATATAACTCCGCGATCCGACGACCGGGAAACACGACAGCTCGCACGTCTGCTCGAAACCGAGGCACTCTAAACGACTTGGATGAGTTCCAACTACGCGACCTACAACCCCGTTCAGGTAGCAGCCGAGCGGAATTGCAAAGCCAGGCCGGCTGAATGACGTTAAATTACAGGGAAAAACCCCGCCTAAACTCCAGATCCGATCATGCTGACCAATTCAAAGGGACAGGAAACGAAACTGGAACAATTTTAATAAGATTTATTTATAACAGTAAATGACGACACCAAGCAAGACTTACACAGCGCAAATGCACAAGAAGTATTTACACATTGACCAAAAACACATACAGCCTTCTATAAGATGCCACACGCAAGACACACACACACAAATGAAAAGAAACCCAGAGTCCTTACTGACCTCACACCGAGAGGTAGAGAACAAGCTTGGGGTCAAATTCGGTGTACCTGCCGTTGGAGGAAGGGCTTGCTCCGTGATGCGGGCACTGACAAGGCGCTCGTTGTCCCCAGACACGTGTGGACCAAGGTTCGTGGTGGAGCTCGGGGGTGAATGCGGTACAGAGGGGTCGAGGTCCTCTCCTCTCGTATGGATGGCCAGCAGACACATTCGCCGGCCTCGACCCCCCAAAAACTCTTCAAAAAACTTTTAAAGAGACTCTCCAAAGACCGCAAACCCCAACAATTACCGTCAAAAAGACCTCCAGACCTCAAAAAGCCACCTGCCTCAGGGTGCCGGGATATGACCTCCTCAGCGGGAGGGGCCTTGTCAGCGGGGAGGGAGGAGGACACCTCCGTTCCGCCTACTGATGACAGGTCACGGCCCACCTTCCCGGGGCGGGAGTTGCCCCTGCCGGAAACCCAGCCACTCCCTCACGGGGCCACACTTGACGAGTAACAGTATTCATTATGCTCACAGGCCGTCGTGCAGAAGTTACTAACGTTTTCTGGAAGAACTGTGGACGGCAGAAGAACGGCGCAAGACCCATGCCCTTGGCAAGTCAGATGCTTCGTGGACGCGGGTGGGTAGTGGATCGGATGGGGATGGGAATTGGTTGGTGTTCGTTGGAGGTTGTTGGGATGTAAGATTTAAGAAACTAACAAAAAAATCGCATGCACCCTTGATTCTCCCACAACAAAGAAAGTGGACTTGAACTACAACTAGCTTCAACGACTAAACTGACTTTGGAACATCTGTAGTTGATGCAGAATGGTTTCCAGATCTAACAGTACATATATAAAATATAAAATCACCCGCACCGCTGACATCGGGTGGGTGGCAGACGATATTGTATTTATGTTGCAGATATATGCGTTAACCATTGAGACAGCAAACGACAACGTTGGGATGCTCCAGTCAAAGTCCAAGGAGGTGCAATACTCAAGTATAAACCGACAAATTGGTATCATCATGGTGAGATAATTAATCGATATACCCTCGATGATGGGCAAATAAGCATTCCTCACTCCATCCCCTTCCTCCTCTCATCCAGATCGGTGGCTCTGTTGATGTTTAGACTGATTTAACCACATAATCTTTGTCTTTTTGATGGATCGCTGGCCAGCCTCTGTGTTGGAGTGATGCTTAGTGTAGAGGACTGTGCGCATGGGTGATCGGGAGTGCTCATCAAACTCCAATGTTCGATTTGCCGCGATATCACATCTACAAGCCTCTGAGTTGTATGGTTTGCATTAGCCAGAACAATCCTAGGTGGGCAGACGGACGATTCGCCTGTGAGATTATGTGATATCTTACCGATCGGTGAGACATAATCCAAGTAGGAGCTCACCATAACGTCAGGAGGGCTCTGATGTGTGTGTGTGTGTGTGTGTGTATGTGATTGTGTGTGGTTTGTGTGTGATCTCTCTCTTACCTCGGCTCTCCCGCCATGGTCTGCCCCTCTTCCTAATTCGATTAACCCTCCACGATAAACCCTCGTCATCATCACTAGCAACGTTGACATGCCTTGATCACCCCCTCCCAGCACCCTGGAAGATTAAGATGTCCAATTGAGTAAACACCGATCGTAATAAGACTTGAGGACACAGAATACCAGACAAAGCCGGTGCACCCTCGACACTCAAAACCGTCCTGTAATAGCGTCGGCGAACTCCCCGGACCACCACTTCACCAGTTCCCTTCGCCTTCTTCCCTAACCGATACTAACATTTGTCATTTAAACATTAGACGCACCTCCTGACTGTTATGGTGAGCATCACCGTGGATTATGTCTCACATGGTAAAACCGCATAATCCGCACAGAACAAACCATTCCGTCTGCCACCCAGACGATTGTTCTTGCTCATGCAAACCATTCAACCAGAAGGAACGTGATGTGATCGGTGGGAAAATCGAAACATGGGGAGTGTGACGAGTATTCCACCGATCCCCATTGGACACAGTCCTCCACAAAAAAAAAATATATATATATATAATTTTTTTAACAACCATTACAGAGTTTTCCATGTTTTCGTCATCAGAAATACATGCTGTGTTTAAAGGGAAATTGGGGTGTTGTTCACTTATTCCTCCATGCGGATTAGTTTCACCCATTTTATCTGGATGGGGGTGTGGCCAACACTCCTGTATTCATTTACGTCATTACCACGATTGTCATTGCTTAAATTGTTCCGAGAGTAGGTTGTTTTACCAAGGAGGGTGTCACTGTCCATGCCATGGAATCGTTCTTGGATTGGAGGGAAACACATAATAAAGCTGCCCCCAGTGTTTTATCGTCACAATCATTATATGAAACAAAACAAATGAAGGAATAATTACAGGCCCCTATCCGGGCCCCAGGGTAGTTACCCCACCTGCCCCCTCCCCCCATCCCCACTCTCAGCACCTCTGACGTTACCACTGTGGACCATTCATAAATGATAAAACCTTCTCTGTACACCATCCATTAACGATAAATATTTACTCCTTCCCACCACTGAACACCATTCATAAATTATAAAACCTTCTCAAATCATACCGCCATAAAACCAAGAAACACCATTTCCCCAAGGGAGTGATCAGCATAACCTGACACGACATTGTTGGGGCACGTGACATGCCATTGTAGTCTTTGGTCACATGACCCTCCGTGAGTCGAGCAAGGCTCCACCGGCCTATTTTCATTTTTTTTCGCTTCTGGATATTTTTGTTTCTGGATATTTACAGAGGTTCTTTTTTCTTTTTTCTTTTCTTTTCTGGAATCATGACTGAGTTCCATCAGCATGCCAAATTTCAAGTTTCTCACCCACCAAAGAAAGTACTAAACATTTACATCGATGAGTGAGTGGTTGGAAAGGGTGTTATATATTACATTACATCTGAGGTTGATCCAGATTTGGACTTTGATATGAAATGGTAGAGAAGTGGATGTAAAGGAATGATTTTTGAGGAAATTTCCCTTTCTATTGTTTGTAACTATTACCCAAAGGGCAGGAAGGATAGGTTAAAGGTATCTCACATCTGAGCTACAGTATCGAGACACGGTTTGAATGTCGACCCAGCTTTAAGCTGTCACTCTTGTGTTTTTGCATACCCACCGACAATGCCTAAGGAATGAGCCACACCTGTAGTTGCACCCCTCAGTGTGAGGCAACTAACGAGGCAAAATTATTTAATTATGAACATTTCAGGAGATTTCAGTATGAATAATTATGCACATGTTGTTCTTCTTTCGGCTGCTCCCGTTAGGGGTCGCCACAGCGGATCATCCGTTATGATCCGCATACTGATTTGGCATAGGTTTTACGCCGGATGCCCTTCCTGACGCAACCCTGGTCGCCTCTTACGACACAGGGATAAGGATTGGGTTTCGCCATGATTCCGGGCTGCCATACACCCTCTCATAGCGTGGCCCACGCAGAAAGCGCCGTCTCAAGCGATCCTCCAACCCAAGCCTCCGAGTAGCCGGATTACAGGCGTACGCCACTACGCCCGGTATGAATAATTATGCACATGAAAAACGAAAAAGAGCACACCAAAAATAGAATGCTGAGATTCTGAGCAAATAGACAAGCTAATTATGGTTAATTTGAATACCCTGTAACCTGGAAATGAAAAGATTTGTGAACACAGATCTTCCTCTGCTTTAAACTAAGGTCAGGGCAAAGCCACAGTTGTTGTAAAAGAGGAAAGAGTTGTTTACATGGAGACTGCTTCCTCCACATCCACCATCTGCCTTCCTGGCCTGTTTGGATCACGTGGTTTGTGGCCCAGACTACCATAAATATTATGAGAATGATCGTTTCTGCTTGCTTTGCCTTTTCTTTCTTTGTTGCAGCGACAGCAGTTTGTGTATTTAATTTCTCATCTTGCTCACTGTTGCTTTGTGAATGACATCGCTGATGTTGATGGTTTGAATCAAATGATGGGATCAAACGTCATATATGGCATTGATTTGTCTTTTGTCTCCCAATGTCATTGTAATAAATAAGAGAGTGCAATGATGTCTCCTGCATGTTTTATGTTGATGATGTCTTGTACTGCACCCATCCATCCATTGGGACCATACTCTTTGCAGAGCGTTGGTGCTTTGTAAGCAGTCTCCTTGGCTATTGGACACAATCCTGGACAGGTCACCACTCTGACACAGGATACCAGCATGCTGGTACTCATTTTGTCGACCTCGGAAGGATAACAGGCAGAGTCAACCCCACCTGGCATGAATTCAACGGCTGAGTGTGATTTGAACTCAGGACCCTCAGATCCCAAGCCCACCAACCGAACCATTAAGGTAACACCAGGCTTCTTGTACTACAGTATATGCTATTAGCACCCTCTGATTGCAATAGTGAGCATCAGCCACAGCTTATGTCTCACATGGTAAAACCACATAATCTGCAAAGAAACAAAAGCCTATCTGCCACCCAGATGATTGTTCCCCCAATGCAAACGAAAAAAACCAGAAGGCAAGTGCCATCTGGTGGAGATGTAGGCCAAAATGTGTAGAGTGTGATGAAGCGCTCCCACCCGATCTCAAACGGACGTGCAACTCATACTGTGACACAGGCTGGCCAGGCTCGATGATTGAATGGCAGGAATTTGTAATTTGTCCAGTGTGCTGGCAATGACCTGCCTGCTGTTCATGAAAGACACCATGAGATCTTCAACTTCCATGAACGACTTTTAGCATTTGCAGCCGAGTTCTCTGGCTTGACATTAATCTGATGGATGGTGCACACATTGGTGCATCACCCTTTATGTGAAACACCAGGATGATGGTTTATTGCTGGGTCAAGGTTGGAACCATCGGTGAAATAGCTCAGAGGCAAGTGTGCATACCTCTAAGCTATCCTGCCAGCTTCGGGCCAGCACGGAGTGAAGTGATAATTCAAATGTATTTTTGTTTTCATGAAAAGGGAAGAAGTGGGGGAAGGTGTATGGGGCAGGGTTCAGACTCCATTCATCTATCTTTTCTGTCTTGTTAAATGACATTCTCCATGAAGAGAAATAATCAACTCCTGTTTGGAGCGTTCCATTGATTTTTCACCCAAAACTACTCATTGTTATTTGTTTCAAGTGTTTCAGAAAGTCTGATGTGTGTCCAAGTGAATAATGAAAATGGATCAACTCGAGGAACAAAGGGTGTGCACCATGAAAGATGAAATGGAAGTGCTATGTAAGAGGAATGACATTTACCTTCCGGCGTTTCTCAAAGTTGATTAGACCACCATACACAAAGTCTGGCAAAGCTGTGTCCAGCATCGTCAGGTCCGTGAGGAATGTTCCCAGGTACGGAACAGTCCCTTGCATGAGCCCCTGTGATTGAAGTAGATAAAAATTTGCACAAGATATTTTGTTGCCGTTGACCACCAACAACGGTAACGAGGAAGTTGCAAAAATCTTTTGCAATTTTTGCACAGGCCACACGAACTTACCAACTCCTTTTGAGACTGCAGTCGCTTGATGGAACGTTTCTGGCTGCGCTTGATGCAGCTTTCCATGTTCGCAAACTTTGATGTTCCTTCCTGTAGATTCAGGAAAACAGGATGAATGAGCAAAGCTCATGATTAGTGTTTGACACACTGTTAACTTCTCCACTTGTTTGTGCCTTTCAAGAAAGATTATTCAGCAAATTTTCTGCTGCACAAGGTTTTTGGTTTTTTTTTTTGGTACGTTTACAAACAGAAGCTGCACTTCTTGGTGGGACAATTCCATGATTCACCTTCATCAGGATCTCACGGCTCATGAAGTAGTTGTTTTCATCAGAAAAGATCTCTGAAAGCTCATCAAAAATCAAAATCTTTTCCCTGAAAACACATTGAACATTTAGCAATCACAAACCTTTATATTGTATCATTCCAAAATAAAACTACATGAATTCAAGCAAATGTTAGAAAATCTACTGGGATCTCTCACTCGAACTAGTAGAAAATTAGGAAATATTTTTATCAGATCTCATGAGAATTTTTTGTTGGGTAAACAAACAATAATTGTTTTAGATAGTATAGATCATCTTGTCCCAGTGCTAGGAGTAGATTGGTGGTCGAAGAACCTTGTTAGTGGAAACAAAAGGAAAGAAAGCCATTTATAGATGACGTAGGTTATGTAATTGAATGGCAATAACAAGCCTCCTCCCGATTGGCAAGTGGATATCATCTTTTTTCCCCCATTCTGAAATATTGATGAGATTGATAATTGTGTCAGCACACTTGGTTCATCGCTTTTTAAAAATAGACCTCACCGGCAAGAAAAAAATAAATAATCACAGAGAGTAATGTGATGGAATTCTTGATATTGACAAGTGAAACGAGGCTGTGGCTGACCTGGAAACGAATCCCCAAGACTTCTTTAGCCTGTGGATGGCATTGGACTGCAAAGTCGAGAGAATTGCACGGAGAGAAGAGAAGTTCTTGAGGATGCGGCATTCCTGTGTACATAACCGGGAGAACTCGTGAGAAAAATTTGGGATAAAGGGGTGTTATCATCGTCACTGAAGCCATTTGTTGTGAGGCTTTTATGAAGAAAGCATCAAATAGCTTTGGCAAAGTTGGAATGCTAGATCAAGTATCGTTGTACATCTTAACCTTGGGATAACATTGTAGAATACTTGAGCGATAAGAACTGCTGACTTGCATGCCCACAGTATTGTAAATATAAATGTTTTTGCAGCCTGCCACACAGATGAAATACAAAGCAATACATGGGGTAAAACAAACCTGAGCGATATCAATCCATTGTTCTATGATTCGTGCACGCAGAAGGGCAGATGTACGTGGTCCGGAAGAATGATCGCCAGGCCGCAGCACGGTCTCTTGCACGGCTGAAGTCACTGCGTTGAACTGCGTGATGGTGGCACGCACACTTGGAGCTAGATGACTGTTACCCCGCTGATCCCTACGTGACCATACGGAGCCCAGGCATTGGTGAGGGATAACTCTCCGGAAGAGTTCCTGTGTAAACCATGTGGTGGTGAGAATGAGCATTTCGCATCGGGAAATGTTATTTGTCACCCACACAACTGTGCACTGTCGGCAGACTATTATAGCCCATCTACCTATTATGTATGCAAAGAAGGGGTTGGGCAAATTCGGGAAAAAATATTTCGGGAAAAGCAAGAAAAGGAAAGGCAAGAAAATAGCTGATAGATGAGTTGGGGAATAAGGAGAAAGAAAAAAAGGATATGGAAGGGGTGGAGTGGGGGGGGGGGGGGGGGGGGGGGGGGGGTGTTGAGATAGGTACTGGGAGGAGAAGGAAGGAAGGAAGGCCGGATGTGTGGGGCATATGTGAGAAGGAGGGGAGGGTTGTAAATATTCCACCATTTTTGCAAACATAACACGTAGATGACTCCTTGTTGCTCGGCCTCACTGTGCACGACTTACAGAATCCATGAAGGTGAGCTGTTCTGCCACAGATTCAGCAGAGAATGTGAGTATTTCCACTTTTTCATCTTCTGCTATCACTTCCACGTCATCCTCCTCACCAAGGGAAAACACAACACCACTCGACGACACTCCTCGTTCCACTAAAATGGCATCACAAGAACCAAAACAGTGGGAATGTTTCTTGATGAAAGAGCCAAGGAAATATATCCATAGCATTGTGAACACATCCTATAATCACAATACAGTATATTCCAAAGTTGGAGATGCATTCTGCAGCACAAATTCTCAACTCAAGCTTACGTGGTTTGTGCTGTGACATAATGGGTTTTTTTGGGTTTTTTTGTAGGCTGTGATAATCCTATTTTTCAGCAGAGCTATTTCGGGAAATGCCTTGTCTATGTTAGCCAGGCATACCTTCCTGAGTGAGGTGCAGCTGTGCGTTGGAGTTCAGTAAGCTGTGTGCCCGACGTTCAGCCTCAGAGCCAGGCGAAATCTTGGCAAAAAAGGGCAGTAGGAGATGCAAAGAGGCCAGGTCGGAGAGGAAATCTTCAGGATACTGATCAAACCAAACAACGAAGATGGAGGTCACAGCCCTAGAATGATGTGAATGAAATCAGTTGCAGTAAGAAAAAGAAAAAAAGAAGTTCTCTAATCGAGTACTGCATATTATATACATTTCCATTATATACACATACTGGTGGTACATTATACATATATACATGCATTAGAGCAACTTGAGCTCAAAATTATAACAACAGAGTAATATATTTATTCAAATAGTGTGTTGGCATAAGATAAGTATATTTTTCTATTTATCCACTTATTGTGGTGGCATGATTACATGCTTTCAAACTGGCAATTAACAACAGTGCATCACCACTGCTACAGAGTATGGGGGCACCACTGATGCAATGCCCCTATTGCTCATTTCGCCAATCTCAGAAGGATGCCAGGCTGAGTCATCCCCACCTGGTGTTAGTTCAGCAGCAAACGGAGCTTGAACTCAGGACCCTAAGATCCCAAACTCACAACCCTACCCACGAAGCCAACACCAAGCTTAAAGTATAACATTTACTTTGTCTCATGCAATGTCACAGCAAATTAACCGATGTTAAGAAATTTGGTATTTATTGATCCAAGCTTTCATGAAATTGTTAAACCTCTTGTGTATTAAATTCATATACTATTATAGTATGGAAGCACATTCTAGGGGAAACATTCCATTCTCAGTAGAACGGGGCTGTATATGTATTACGTCTGCCAATATGGCAGAAAATGTTTTAATGCGCTTACACCCCCCCCCCTCCCCACCCCCTATGTATATTCCATACCTCTCCCTCCCCTCCCTTTACTCCAATATCCTCGCAAGCCTCTTTACCTTCTCTCCCCATGACTCACACACTGCCCTACCCTCCTCTCTTACAACAAGCATCCTCTTCATCTTACTTTTCTCAATTTAAATTTTCTAAAGTTAATCCCCTTTCTCTCCACCATCTTCAGTAAATCTTTGTTGCATTGCAAACTCACTGGCGTGGGTTCGATTCCCAAAGGCTGCTCAGTAACCTGGCTCAGAGAGGATTTGGACTCCACCTGGTCTATTTGCCCACATAAACACCGACGTTGCACCCCAACGACATGCTCAAGGGTATGGGACGTTCACCATGCACCGGCATCAGATGTGATAAACAAGTGGTACAAACATTTTGATGTTAAGATATCCAAGAAGTTAATTCACAAAATAGTACAAATCTGCAAACTTCAGCTACATATTTTCATGTTCATACTACATGGATGGATTGGATTAATAAAGATCAGCAACCTGAACATACTTCCTGAAAATGTCTTTTCCTCTTGTGGTTCCATCACCAAGTCCATTGCTCCTTTCGGTGTTCACCCATTCCTCATACCTGCACATAGCCATAGATGCATTCCAGATGAGGTACTGAAAATGTGCAAATTGAGCTGACTTACAGCATGACAGGTTGTTCTAAAAATCATTTTATGTTTCACCGCAGTGTGCCTCACCTTTTCAGAAGGATCTCTAGGATGTCCTGTAAAGTAGCGAAGGCCCGGTATGTAGCCAGGAAGATGCTCATATAAGTGGATTCACTGTCACCAAAGGACAGGAGCAGGTTCTCTACCAGCTTCTCCAAAGTCCCGGCACGGATTGTACGGATCCGGCATGTTTCAAATTGACTTATGAAGTGCCCTGGTGGTAACTGTCGATTATCAATCTGAGATGGAAAAACAGGATAGAGTATTAAAGGAGCCAGTTAAGTGTATATAGTGTAGGAATGTCATTGAAGGTCCTCATGAGTAATCAAGTGAACAGCACATTTAAAGTCCACAATAGAAAATAAAATTAAACACTTTTGTCAGCTGAGTGCTCGATATTGTAAACTTACCCCAAGTAAACGAGCACCCTTATTTGCCGCCTGTTGAATTTGCACTTTCCGCAGGCACACGCTGTACACAGCTCCCTCCTCGATCTCCTGTCCCCAGTCTTGCACAGAGCTCTGGTGGGATTAATGGGCAGCAGTTAGGGGTTATAATATGGAATGTTCACCAAATGTCGTGGAACTCCACCTCCTCCTTCGTATGCAGCACAGGGCTGCGAGTGGCATCATTGGCTGGGGGTGCGGCTATGCCGCTGATGCATAGCCTCTATTACCAGTACACTGGCACTAATTTCAATGACCTTAGAAGGATGACAGGCTGAGTCAACCCCACCTAATGTTAATTCAACTGCACAACAAAGGCTTGAGACCCTAAGATCTCAAGCCAGCCACCTTAACGGTGAAGCCAACACCAGACTTGTCATGAAACTTCGGTGCAACTTATTCATTGTTGGAATAATTTAAAGTTCCATGACTATCTCCAAAGTAAGACAGTACAGTTCAGCACACGGGTGTGCATTTTCGCCTCAATATTGAACAATTATTCAAATATGGCAGGTATTCAAAAAAAAATAATCTATGAAACAATGATTTGTCAATTGATAAGTAGTTTTATAATGCAGATTGGATTCTATTTGAATATTTAACATTGAAGAGATGAGTTACATGTTCACACTGTTCTGCAAAAGCAGCCGAGACTCTCATAAATAAGATTTTTTTTAAATTAAACATAATTTTTCCCACCAATTAGAAACACAATTAGGGCATCCTTTTGCACATGGAGATACTGCGTGGTAATATTGTGGCATTGATAGCCAGAAAGGAGGCCGACTGATCCTCATCAGCCATATTAGGCTTAGTAAATCATATGAGGAATCAAACGGTGTCATAATGTAGAGGGCAAGATGCTCGTGGCAGGAAAAGAAAGGTGTGCTAAAATGCTCCCACCCCCGCACCTTTCCCTCGACATATACATGTCCTCCTCGGTCGTTTTCTGAACATTTTTCATTGCAAACTCAGCCAGCGCTCTACTGCTGACATTTATGATACTGAACATTTAACCGGTTATATCTCAGCGAGCACACTACCATTGGCCCAATGTTGAGCCAACGTCAGTGCGCTGGCTGGGATTGTTTGGATAGGTGGGGGTGCATCTTGCCCCCTATTTCCTGCCCAGAGCTCCACATTACTCCAATAATAGCTGACCACTCTCACAACGATCAGGTCAAACAGGCCATTTAACGCTTTCTGTAGGTTCATATAAGCATTTTGGGTAAATGTTTAAGTCTGGGATTCTGGTTCATCTCACACTTACGATGCGGGCCACGTGCTATGACTCAGAAAAGATTTTGAGGTCATTATGTGTCTTAGTCATTGACAAAATTCTTACAATTCTCACGTGGTATTTTTTTTCTTTCTGTTCATTTTAATATTTTACAATATCGAAAAATAACTTTGGTTTGCAACCGTTAAATGGTAGCATGAGATGCAGTAGGAATGACCCCCATTGCTTCTTCTTCCAATCTACATTCTTGTTATTAAATGATTGTTATCATTATTTTCATTCATTCAGTGACAACAGATAATGAAAACTTGAATGTACCCGTTGCAGTATCTCGGCTAACAAACTCACAATGCCATTCATTCATTCATATGCAGCACAGAGCTGATGGTTGCATCTTTTATGCTGCTGATGCAATGCCCCTGTAGATTAGGACAGGAATTTAGAATGTAGCTACGGTTGTGGCATACGATGACCTGATTTATTTTTCGAAACGAAACCGGCGATTTTTATGATGTCTACAAACAGATTCGAGCAGATGGGCGAGCCAGAATAACATCATCACCGAAGGACGGTGCATTCAATGATGCAAAGCACAACCTGTGAGGCTGTGGGAAGTTTATTTAGTGCAGCTGGGAATCAAATACAAATGATATGGGTCAAAACCGTTTACGCTACCTCTGAGCTATCTATCATGTCAACCTCCCATTGCAATAAAGAGATGCAATGAGTAACATGTTTTATTCATATTTCTGCCTCCTCACTCATGGTTATTTTAAAATCCTTCTTCTTCCGTATACAGTACATGGTTGCTGGTTCACATCATTAGCTAGGGGCATGGCTGTGCTGCTAATGCAATACCCCTCGTAGATTGGATGGTCATCCTCATGCTGTCAAGCACACAAGGATGCCAAAGCAGGTTTCATTGGCTCGTTAGCACAATCCTGGACTGGTCATCACTCTGATGGATGATACTCAAATAGCTCACCTTTTCCCAGAGCTGGTACTCATTTTGCTGACCCCAGACAGATGGCAGACTGAATCAAACTGCCTGGTGTTATTTTGTTATCGCTGGGGCTTGAACTCAGAACCACAAGATCCCAAGCCAACCATGTTACCCGTTAAGCCACATCAAGCTGGTATCACCTGTAGATTAGAGCAGAAATTTGTCACTCGTTCAGGGTGTGAGCGATACCTTGCCTACTCTTGGGGAAGGACACCGTGGGATATTTAACATCCACCAACTAATGGCAGCAGACGGGATACCCAGTTTATTGTCCATCCGAGGAACGACATACACATCGATGCTTCGCCCTGCCTGCAAAACACCAGGCTGACAGTTTATCGCTGTGTCGACATTCAAACCCAGGCTAAACAGCTCAAAGGTGAGTGTGCATACATCTAGGCTATCCTTCCAGCCCAACTTTAAAATCCATCAAGCTACAATGGTGGTGATCATTAATGCATCCACGGAGATGAAAAGAAATTCAGCCATTTATGAATTGATCAAGATGACAAATAATGTTTCACACATGAGGAAGTGGCTGTGAGTTTATATCAAAACTATTATTCTTTTTACTGTTCTTCATGGGAATTTGTAGTTTTGGGAAATGGGAGAGTAAAAGAGAGAATTTGTAACAATAAAAATACTCCAGGTGGAGTATTTTTGATGCTGGCCGACACACCACCTTCCAGGATGCACGACGTAAAAAACAATCATACCGACTCCTTTGTATGAAGGTAAAATAACCAGAATGTGATACGACAACAAAACCCACAATTCTTTCACTCTTCCAATATTCCTTTCACAAAATCCATATTTAGTTTTTACTACTGGAATTTCTGCTTAAAATGGACAGATTCCAAACATGGCCGTCACTTTAATTCCATGAAACTTGCTCTTCCATGAGCATCGCTCCTGTCAAGAAATGAAACTTTTCATTTTAATGTTGAACCCTGCCAGAATGAAAAAATGAAATGCATTGTGCCAAGATAACAAAGCATTTCCCTGTAATCATGATGTGAAATTGACAAACAACATTCTTGAAACATTCATTTCATGTGAATATTATACCCATGAGACAAGCATCCTTTGTTTGAGGAAGTTAAATGCGACAGCATTGTTCTGTTTAGCATTCAGTGGAAGAACTCGCCTTCTCTTCTTGAACCAGCCCCGGTGGCGTAATGGTTAGATCGTCTGCTCTGAGTTTGGGAGGTCGAGTCGGACCAAAGACTTTATTTTTTTAAATGGTACCTCCTGCTTCGTTGCTTGACGTTCAGCATTTAAAAAAAGGATAGAGCACTGACAAACAACCATAAGTTGGTCATAATAGCGCAGATATTAATGGGATTAATGGTCTCCTCTTGTGTCGAAGTTCGGGAACTCATATTATTAACAAAAAATATTCTGTGAGATTTAGAACTCTGTTCCTCAGTTTTCCTGCTCTGGAAACTGCCATGCTGCTTTTGTGATAGATAAATTGCCAAAAATCCTTGAGGCAGTGCACTGCCACCTCGTGCACTTCATGATGCCTGCCATGCACTAATTCCGGGGTAGACATGCTATTTTCGGAGACAAAACAATGATATATATTAACTGTAATAATAACCTGAAAAAAACAACATTCATTTACACGATTAAATGAATAAACAATGTGAATTTTGTACATTTACCAAAGATGGAAATCCGCATTCGCATCAGTTATGCAAATTGCTGCGGTGCTATTGCAAGACTGTTATTATGCCGTTGACGTCGAATTTACACCATGTTGGTATCATTTTAAGCGTTGTTCGCGCCGTCATCAGCAACTGTGACATACAACCTCAATTTTAAATACATTTCTTCATTGATTCATTGACAAAAATTAATTTTAAAAAAAATCTTTTTCGCAGAAAAATAGATATTTTCTTTCTTCAGACCATGAATCCAAAGAGACGACAAAAGGAATCAGAAGCTGCATTTTGAATGCGAAAAGGGCGACTTGTTGAGACAGAGGAGCAAAAAGAAGCACGATTAAGAAGAAATCGAAGAATAAAGCAAACGGAAGAGCGAGTTTGTCAATGACTGAGATATTTCCTAACAGAGCACAAAAAAGAGAAGCTCAGCAGATATTTGCTAGTCAACAAAATGATGATGAGAGGACATCAAGGCAGATAAAATCGTCTCCAGCATTAG